>CM062569.1:70899474-71499474 GCA_031468815.1 Morus bassanus
CTGAATTGGTTTACATTTACACTTCAAAACTGTGAGGAATAAATCTGACAGAGCTATTTGATCTTTGCATGAAAATGGACTTCAAAGCTGAATCTGTAGTTCTGTTCATTTTACAGCTACAAATTTCCAGCAGAAAGTGATTATGCCTCTGATTGCTGATGTCTATTGTAGTAGCATTTCATCTAATGCTTTTTTAGAATTTAATCATTGTCTTTTGTTGACCGGTACAACAGTACAGAGAGCTTTGCACTACATGTGTAAGTGGCTAGTGTAATTGAAAAACAGACTAAATCTACTGGATTTTTGTAATGCAGTAAAACATGAATAGGAGAATAAAAATGTCCTCAATGTCTGGATGTGTATTGTTACTTTGAAGCTACTCCTGGCTACCACCACCATAGGAACAGAGGAGAAGCTAACACCCACTACTTTAAATGATTATTGGATTCATTTTTCTCATTATTTCTCCTTCATTCTATTTTGAGCACCACCCCACTTGATGTTATAATTAGTTCTCTGAAAAACCTTTTGCAGAATAAATGGTTCTGGCTTTGGCGTATCAGAGATATGACAACTATGTGTTACAGGCAGAAGAAACAATTTAGTTGTCAAAATTTGCAGTAGACACCCAAGTTTAATTTGAATATTAGTAAGAAAGGCATGCATATAAGAAGCATATCTTCCTCCTTATAAGCAGAAGCATAAACTGAATGCATACAATTTCTAGTTACGTTAGCATGTGAGTCAGTACACTGAATCTTTCCAAGCCACATGTTAATGGATCATTTTAGATGTTTTTTAGATGACGTCAAACGCATGTACCCAGTCTCAAACATATAGATGCAAGTTCATCATCAAAAGGTAGAAGGAAAACAGTTATATTTGCCGTGAATATGTCTATTCAAAAGAAGCTTAAGGAATTTCCCTCTGTTCCTCTATAAGCATTTTTAACATATTGAAGACTTTTTTTAGCAGAAGGGCTGTAAACATCCATACAGTAAAGACTCTCTTGTTTCTGTCTTGTCTTTCATCTTTCCTGGCTTCCCCTCCACCTCTTCTTCAGTCTTTTAACTTCTGCACTCTCTGTGCTCCTGCCTTTGCACACTACTCATCTCAGAGGGAAATACTGGATGCTTCCCATTCCTGCAGTACACAGCGAAAATGCAGTTTTAACAGTCCCCACATGCCAAAAGCAGCACCCAGCCAGTGTTCACCCAGCCACAGACACTGCCTATACAGCAATTATTACATTTATGAGCTCTCCATGAGAGTGACAGAAGATAAAAGCCTCCAAGAATAGTTGTCCTTTCTCTCTTCACAAATTAAGTTGCAGGGAGGATTATATGCATCAGACAGAAAGATGGCTCAGAGTATTGGCTCTCAAACCCAGATGCAGGAACAGACCCAGTCTTGAATGCAGCTCACACAAAAAGACAAAACCAAAGACTGTCCAGTATATTCAGCGGTTTCAGTGACAGTGCTCCAATATTTAATAAGACTGAAAGAAATTCTGAGCTCTTACAGTTGTCTGTTGGTATAATAATTTGAGGATCACGACATTAGTGACAACATAACATGGTTGCATGGCATGACTTCTAGCTTTCCTCCTCTGTTGATGCCTGCTCACCTGTGCAAAATGAGCCTGCAACCAACTCTTTATTTCCTTTCCAGGAACTCTGTGTTCCTGGGAAACACTGCAAAATAAGGAAGTAATTCAGAATGATAGAGAATATGGGCCAGATATCCCATTGCTATATAAAAGTGGGGTACCACTTTTGTTTCAGCTTTTCCACTCATCCTGCCAAATTTTTTTTCCAGTGGAAAGAATTCAGGTGTTCCTCATTATCCATCTGTTCTGTTCTAGCAAATAAAAACATGAAATAAAATTAAGTCCTTTTCATTGGACAGTGTTTTAATGACTCAAATAGTATAAAGTCAATATTAGTATTCATGTCACGTTCAATTATCTCCTTACTATGTCCCCCCATTTGCTTTTCCATGTGTTGGTTTATCACACAATGCTAATTAGGTCACTTCAAATGGACCATAATTGACAATGGCACTTTTGCAGGTTTATATTTTCACACTGAAAATCTGAGAATAAATTAATGACCAGCAATTTTGACTATTACGGTCAATTAAATTTGTCAACATCACCATTGACAAAATTAATCTATATTTAATATTGAAACCTTGACATTAAGAATGCAGTCTTGGCAAGTAACCAGATTTAAGTGACAAATATGTAACACTGCATCAAAATGATTCACTTTCAAATGATATGTGCTTAAATATCAGTATCCTTTAGATCCAATACCCTACAAATAAACTAACAAAAATGTTACTGAAGATCACATACACCAGTGGAAAAAAATTATCTTCTAACCACACCATTATCTAGGCTTTAATGAAGGTATAGAAAATTCCAGTATTGGGTTTTCAGTGTTTTAACTGCATGAATACTTCATCTAAAACTTTGTCTAATATAACAAAGATCTCTATAACATGCCTTTTCTCATTCCTAGACTGGCTGCAAATTTTTATAGGCAAACTGCAGGATACCTTGGCAATTTACTGACAATGCTCAGCTTTAATTTTATACCATTGGGTCCATGCACCAGAACTACAGATTTTATTCACTCTTTTGTGGTTTAACCCCAGCCAGCAACTAAGCCCTACACAGCCGCTCGCTCACTGCCCCCCTCCCCCGGTTGGATGGGGGAGAGAATTGGGAGGGTAAAAGTTAGAAAACTTGTGTGTTGAGATAAAGACAGTTTAATAGGTAAAGTAAAAGCTGCGCACACAAGCAAAGCAAAACAAGGAATTTATTCACTCCTTCCCATCGGAAGGCAGATGTTCAGCCATCTCCAGGAAAGCAGGGCTCCATTACATGTAATGGTTACTTGGAAAGACAAATGTTATAACTCCAAATGTCCCCCTCTTCCTTCTTTTTCCCCCAGCTTTATACACTGAGCATGACATCATACATTATGGAATATCCCTTTGGTCAGTTGGGGTCAGCTGTCCCAGCTGTGTCCCCTCACAACTTCTTGTGCACCTGCACCCCCAGCCTACTCACTGGTGGGGTGGGGTGAGAGGCAGAAAAGGCCTTGACTCTGCGTAAGCACTGCTCAACAATAACGAAAGCATCCTTGTGTTATCAACACTGTTTTCAGCACAAATCCAGAACATAGCCCCATGCTAGCTACTGTGAAGAAAATTAACTCTATCCCAGCCAAAACCAGCACAGCAAGCTAGGTGCACTGCTCGTAACTCTCCTCTCAGGCTGCATATACCTTATAGTCATAATAAAAAAAAATCAAAACTAAATGCAAAATTAATTAAATCAGAATTAAAACATCAGAATAGAGATGACCGTAGAAAAATAAATTAAAACACATTGCAGTCAACAGGGTTTAAGGTACATGGATGAAAGAACCAAACACATTACAATGGATTCCTTCTCAAGAAGCCTTGGAGAGCAAATTGTACCAAACCAAAACCAGGTAAGACTGGCAGCAGTTTTCCACTGCTGGATGTGGAAATAAAATGAGAAGTCAATTAACAATCTTCATTTCAGAACAAAAGAAAACTGTAATCTGAAACCCTGTTTATTGTTACTACCTTTTGCTTGACTACATTTTACCCTGGGGATATACACAGGTCAAATAGTTGCATTATTGCAATTCAGACAGGCTTTTTGAAATTAATCCCCCACACTTTGCAACACCCAGGAAGACTTCTGTCTTCTGTGGTCATTTGGAAGTCATTAGTCAAGATAAACAGCCATGAAAAGCATTGATGGGACAGGATAGTAATGCAGACACAAAAAAATCCTTATTATCCAGGATATATTAACTGTGTGTTTAACATGGATCTAGTGCTATATCAACTGTAAAGCAAGATGGCTTGACAGACATTGATATAGTTGGAACTGTATTATCATAGTCAAATGCAAATTAAGGATAATAGCTGGCCAATCTGAGAATAGACTTCATTAGTTTTCCAGGCATGTGCTTGCATATGAACAGCATATTCTCATATTCATTTTGACCTAAAGTAGCTAAATTGGTTAAAAAATTAACAATTCATTACAGCACTGAGTTTCCTGATTGAATTATGGGGCCTAAGTCACTATTTTCACAAGTGCCAGGAAGGCCAAATCAAATTCAATTGGAAATTAGAGTAAAAAGAGGTACAGGTCCTGTATAATTCTCCTTGCATTTTTCAGAATATAACACAGTATATGATAACATGACGTCTGAGCAAAACCTAATATTTTTAGTGCTTCACAGGAATTATTTTTGTCTCTCTTTATGTAAACCATTGGACTGGGTGGAGAAAGCTGGCATGCTCCATGGATAAAAATTTAAGTCCTTAAGTTTTTATTATTAGTATTTGCATTCCTAGAGTGCTTAAGAAGTTCAAAGAGAAACAGTGTTCTGCTGAGGTACTCTTATACCAAAGTGGAAACAAGATTATTTAAAAACAAATTTAAAGTCACTTTAAAAATAAACAGCTGGAAAGAAAGATGAGGGAGAAAGCAAAAGGACCTAACCTGAAAACCGTTGTAGGCAAGAGAAATACATATGCAAATGCCAGATTTTCAGAGAAGTTCCACTTGTAGAATCCCATATTTGGTTTGCAACAGACAGTGATCGATATTCTTGGGTTGAACACTTTTGACAATCTGTTTCCTTCGGTCAGGTATTTCCTCTTGTCTGTTCTGATTATGCCAGAGCAACCAGAGCAAGGAATCCTTCTGTCTGTGATCTGCATCACCATTTCTGACGAATCGATGGTGATAACAGCATGATGTCAGCTTATTCCCTAAAGAAAATGCATGGTGAGCACAATCATTATAAAACAAGAAGAGAAATAATATAAAGGATTATTTGATCACTAACAATAAATGTGTCCTCCACAATGGACTATACTACAAAAATAAGACAAAAATTCTTATATCTGTATGGACCATAAATCTTGCATTTCTTCAAAGAACTACTCACTTTTTAATTAAGAAAGGAATCCAAAAATGGACCAATAGAGTATAGACTCCCTCCAAAACAAAGGAGGCTTGTCTGAGTCTCCAAAAACACCTCACTTGACTATTGCCACGTATAACCCTATACATTCCCTGACCGTAGCCTCCTATGTCTTTGTCACATTCCTGAGATCCAACCACACCACTAAATCCTCCTCAAAAGCACCACCTCTGCCTATCTGTTGCCATAATTCATAGAGCAGGAAGCAGAAGCACAAACCCAACAGACTGTCACAGGCTGTTTAAAATTGCTGATAGAAGAAGCAGGCATCAGAGGCTGGCTTTGAGGAGCCAGCTAGGCAAGCTGGCTTAGAAACTTACTGTTTCTAGAGAATGACAGAAAACCTTCAGTTTACTGTGTGTTTTTCTTACCCCAAATTTTCAGTAGAATAAGCCAGTGTTTATTTTAGCTGCCCTTTCTTTGTGATGCATGTTGAAAACAATTCCTTTCATTCTTGTGGCCTAGCTTTTAAAATATTTTTTGTCTTTCAGAGATCAGTCTACAAATAAATAATGCTGAATTTACGTCCTTGTTCATTTTAGGCTCCTTGTTGCATCAACACTTACCTACTGTAATTTGTAAATGCAATGTGAGTCATTTCAGACATGTAAATAGCAGATTGTGTTAACAGTAAATCAGGTCCCAAGGTACAAAACCCACATTCATCCCATAACCATTTAGAGTAATGGTATGTGAGTCTGGGTGAGCCACAGGACTCTCAAGAAAGCAAAGTGGAAGTCTAATGATTCAAACATTAGCTGTTAGTTTGCTATTTGGAAAATAATGAAGAGTATGTGACTGCTTTAAAATACCCAAATTGTTCCCACAAAGGTATTGTCAAACATCAGCAGAATATTTTTCTTTCAGTATCAAATTTTCGGCAAAAAATCTTTTTCCTTCCCAAATGTAATTTTTTAGTATCTACCTTTGAACAGTATATGTGAATATTGTCTTTGATAAGATTTGCTTATTTAATAAATATGAGGGGTTTTATCTGATTAAATAGATGTTCTATTAAATAGATGTCAAAGAAGACTAACGGAGATAGCATTCTTGACAGCAAGAAGTTATATATTATTAATAAGGTATTGGACTGAAGAATTTGGTACCTTGGATGTCAGAGTGTCTTAAGGGAAGAAGTATGGGATTCCTTTGGAGCACATTATTTATTAACTCCTACATGATCACCTAGATACAGTAAAAAAATGTGAGCATGACCAGATGTGTTGTCTGTAACAACTTTAGGGGAGTCTTCATGTATGATGATGTTATGATGATGTATGTTCAGATGGAAACTCTGGAACAGCGTTTAGTGAAGAAAAATTACTCTTCGGACCACTCCTGCTGCATTTGGGTATGTAATCAGAGGAAGTTTGTTCTGTTCCAGGTGTGCTCAGCCTTTGACATTGACGCATGTTGTTTGTTTTTGCAACCAGTTTTGATCGTCAGCTAAGTCAGTGTGGGTTCTTTTGGAAGAGGTCTTTTTAGATTTCCAGCATTCCAGTGCCTCCTTCCAGAGGAAATCAACACTGATAACACTTAACTGAAAAGGAAGTTGTGCAATTCAGTTTACTAAAGTTTGTAAGATGATTTTAAACCCTCAAATGGAAACTGCAATCAAAGTACAAAGTAGATGTGACTATTTACACCTAAATTTGTAAGGAATCATTTGAATGCTATTTAAGAAAATGTATTATTTAATTTTTTAATCAGAGAATGCAGATGAAGAAACTCACTGATCATAGCATGAAAGCGTAATAACTATCCTTAGGGATGAGGATGAAGCTTTGAAGTTGTTGTCACAATTATACAAAATACTCTTCAGTACCTCTGCAGAGTTGCACAAAGGATGAGGCTGAATATGCTTTCATACAGATAATGTTTCTTCTGATAGAAATGAGCATTTTGCAGATGGTGTCAATAAGATATAAACACAGCCTCTTAAGTCACACGAACATATAGGAGAAAATTATAGATAACTGAGACCTCCAGGGAAAGGTCTACATCCAATGTTTTTATAGCATCTTTTCTCCAAAAAGTCATTTTCTTTTGCTGTTAAGAGCCGCAGGGGGCACGCAACAATTCTCTATCTCTCCTGCTTGGTTGGGACAAACAGGAATTCCCTCAGCAGACCCACATGCTTTGAACTGCGCCCACCAGCTGAACTTTTATTTTTATAGCTTTCTAATGCTCCTAACAGGTTAGAAGCAAGCAATGAAAACCGATTCAAATAGCGAGGGGCCCCATGAGAGGCAAACGCACCCCACCAGCCCACAGAGCCCAAGGGTGACTCCAGCTGCCATCTTTGCAAACTATATTTTCTACCCCAGGCACTGGATCTGTGTGAGCAGGAACTAAAAATTCCTCTGTGATAGCTAATGAGTCACTTGCGTGGTTAATTTATGGTTTTGGAAGAACGTCAATTGGACATGCCTGCAGAAGAGCTGCTTTCCCTGAGCATCCTGCTCATCCCTTTGGCTCAGCACTTTTAAACACATCATTTCTGGCCCAGTTTGGGAGGGAGGGCATTTGCATATTTTTTGCTGGTTTCTTTGTCTGTTCTTCTCTGCTAGGTTTTTATGATGCATTAAAGAGGTGTTGTGGGTTAGCCCAAGCTGGCAGCTAAGCCCCACACAGCCACTCAGTCACCGCCTGCAGTGAGACGGGGGAGAGAATCAGAAGGGTAAAACAGAGAAAGAGAAAACTCGTGGGTTTAAATAAAGACAGTTTAATAGGGAAAGCAAAATCTGGGTGTGCAAGCAAAGCAAAATGAGGAATTCATTCACTACTTCCCATCGGCAGGCAGGTGTTCAGCCATCTCCAGGAAAGCAGGGCTCCATCACACATAATGGTTACTTGGGAAGACAAGCACCATAAATCCGAATGTCCCCCTTTCCTCCATCTTACCTCAGCTTTTATTGTTGAGCATGACGTCATATGGTCTAGGATAACCCTTTGGACAGTTGGGGTCAGCTGTCCCAGCTGTGTCCCCTCCCAACCTCTTGCCCACCCCCACCCTACTCACTGGTGGGGTGGGGTGAGAAGCAGAAAAAGCCTTGACTCTGTGTAAACACAGCACCATAGGAGGTGCTATGAAGAAAATTAACTCTATCCAAGCCAAATCCAATTCAAGAGGTGAGCAGAAATAATTCACCAAACAGTTTTGGTCACACAGAACTAAGTTTATCTAAACTGAAGCTGCAGGAAGGCAGAAGCCATGACCACCAGCTGGGAAAGGCAGGACAGAATGTGGAAAGACTTCATTTCCAGCCATGTCGCCAACCCCAGTGATGTCGTTATATTTTTAAAGGATTTAATCATTATCCTCATTTGGCCTAGGCTTTCACCAGTCCCAGCTGTCCCCACCATAAGACATATATTACCAGAAAAAAACACTATGGGAACCCTGCAAGCAGATATAAATACTTCTAAAGACACACCCATAAAAGATAACAGAACAAATCCTGTTTATCTTGACCAGAAAAATATGAATTTGCAAGGCTGCTTTTAATTTTTCCCAAGCTTTTTTCTCTTTATTTTTTAGAAACCCTTGAAAAAAAATTGGGCTGCTCATATTTCAGCTCAACACTAGTATCTGCCTCCAGCAGCACTCACAGAAATCACAGTCTAGACTTTCAAAAGTAGGTGAGTGAAATGAGAAACACAGGTTACACTAACCTTTCATTCTATCTCTGTTTCTGAAGCACTGAAATACTCCTGATCTCACATGAATTTTTTTTCCCATCTTTCATTCCCCTCCAAAATATTGCATGGGATGGAGTCCCACCAAAGGCCTCAGCCTTACATGGATATGGGAGTTGGGGGATGTCAAGTTTTTTAAATCTAGACATGAGATGGAGATTTAACTATCCTTTTACCATCAACTGGCACTGCACCTGGATCAATAGTAAAGTGGCTTGAGGCAGCATTAGGAAACTCTCCCTGATACTGGGCATGACGTCACATGATATGGAATATCCCTTTAGCCAGTTTGGATCACCTGTCCTGGCTGTGCCCGCTCCCCTCCCAGCTTCCTGTGCACCTCGAAGAGCATGGGAGGCTGGAAAAGTCCTTGACTAGTGTAAGCACTACCTAGCAACAGCTAAAACATCAGTGTGTTATCAACATTATTTTCATACTAAATCCAAAACCCAGCACTATACCAGCTACAGTGAAGAAAATTAACTCTGTCCCAGCTAAAACCATGATGCCATGCTATACCTGGTCAGTGGATAGAGGCAGCACCCGCAGGGCAAAGTGCCCTTCTCTTCTTCTTTCCTTCACTAATGGCAAGCAAAATGTCTAAAACAGCGAAGGAGAGACTGGTGTATATTAATCCATTGTGGATTTTACTGGGAGCACAGTGGGTGCTAGGCTGGGACTGCAGGCACAATGCAAGCTCTGTGCAGGGCAGGGCAGCGGGAAGGGGCATAGCTCCTCACCCTTGTGCTTTGATCCAAAGTCTCTGACATGTGGTCACATTGCATTCAGAAAATGTCTTCAAAATAACACTAAAACAAAGACTAAATGATCTGATAAACCAATGTCAGCCAAGAACTGTTCTAGCCACTTATTTCCTGCATTAAGTATTTTGAATCTTTTCTTTATCTTGTGTTGCATTCCCTTTAACTTGCATCTATTGATGTTACTGAAATAACAGAGGTTTTCTGAATAGCCTAAAGGAGGAAAAGCCCCTTTCTACAGCTGTGTCTTCTGAAATCTAAATTTAGAGGAGGCTCCAGGACATAGTTTCAACTTTGGCCCTGAATTTTCTTTAATTGTGGTTATGGTTGTTTGGTTTTCACAGCAGAAAAGAGGAACGTCATAAACTAGTGGGAAGATAATGGTTTCCCTTTCCTTAGAAAACAAAAATATACCCTCTGTAAATTTTATTTTATTTTTTAATGGAGATGTCTTGCTCAGTATGTTAATATGTCTAAGAGTTATCATTTGTATTATGACATTATGGCCACAACCAATGCGCGGTTTAATTGTAGTTCACATCTTCTATTTACAAATATTTGTGATTGATTACTCTGAAGTGCAATGTATGGCAGTTCATTTTAAAGTGTTCAATTAAAAAAAAATAGAATCAGTAAAAATATAAAGCATGGAGAAAAAAAAGAAACAGAAATTGAATATGCATACAGCTATTTTTCCAAACTCATTGCAAAACCATTCATATCATTTAAAAGCATTCAGAAATGAGGTCAGCTTCTGGCAGATCATGTGGTTCTGACTTTACTGAACCACTGTTCTGTGATCAGCTCCGTATGTGTCATCCTTCTGCTGTGTAATTTTGTTTTCAAAGTCTAAAGATATCAGTAAAGTGACATGTCTGCAGCCCAGTATAAAAAACCAAACATTTTGCAGTTGGAAAAAAAACCAAGTCACAAATTTGCTAACTATTAAAGATACACAGAACAGAATTGCTTTGTGATTACTGTTTGATCATCAGAAACATCTTGTTTATTCCTTAAGAGAAGAAAACCTCCAGGAAGACAAGAAAAATATTATTGCAGACATAGAGCTTCAGGTTTCCCTAAAGCTTACTTACAGTACTCAAGTTTTGTACACTTTTCTCTTTTCTTAATATTCTCCTCATTCAAACACCTTGCCTCCTAATTTCACAAGAGAAGGCAAGGTCTAGAACAATGGCTTTCATATCATTGTCTTAAAGCAATAGCAACAAGTACTAAAGCTAAATATTTAGGCCAAAAAATCTTGCTGTATGATAGAAACCTATGAAATAGTTGATACAAAGCCAGCATTACTTGGATGTCTAAGGGAGCTTCGTAGAAGAGGGAGGTAATGAAAACAACTTGGTTTTGTAGCCTGAATTTCCCTAAAATAAGTTCATCAGTCCATGGAGGCGCTTTTTTTTTCTCTTTGATACGTTATGTCTTTCTGAGCATAAAGAGTAATCAGCCAGTACTCAAGCACTTTTAAAATAATGAGGGAGAATGCAAACATTTCTGAACAGAAATAGCTTCCAAAATATTTTTAGTTATCAAAACTAATAAATTTTTGTCCAAAGTAACATCAAGAAAATTAACTATTTTTAGAAATTTAGAGCTCAGGTTATTCTAACAATACTATAATCTTATAAATTTTGAGTTCAGTTAAAGTACTTATCTTTGCAAATTACTGAAAAAAAGTAAATTCTTGTAGGAGCAATGTAAAAAATAAGAGATCTTTGACACTGCCTTTGACATTATCTTCAAATAACCTAGATGAATCAATAAATTCCAAATAAAGAGTTTAAGTCATAATGTTGGCTTCCAGATCTAACTAGTTGAGGGAACGTGATCAATAAAGATCATTGAACAATCAGCTGGGGGACAATTTCATCCTTGTTTATAATTTGAATAGCAAAAGCTCTTTGAGACTTTCCTGTCTTTCATGACTATCTTAAGTCAATTTAGAATATGTTTACTTGGTTTTGTAGGACTAAATACTGGAAAACCTAAAGATCACAGTATCATAATGAAATACATTTTGAAAACCAGAGGTTTCCTGTCACCTGTAAACTGCAATTTAGAAATTATCTAAATTCCACACTAGCAATTTCTTTATGTGCCTTCCTTTCATAGGGACACAGTACACAGGCCAAATCAACAACCGATCATTTATCTACAGCATCTTCTTTTTATAGCACTTACAATGGAGTTTATACTGCTTATACACTGTAGATAAATTCTATACGTTTTTCTGTAGACCATACACAACATAAATCCCTTTGATCTGTCATGCATACTTTAAAAAAAAACATTAAAATATTTCATTTACTATTACAAGTGACTCTTAATTTTTCATGTAGCTATAGAAAATACAAATGGATTAGAATTAGTAAAACAAACTCCAGAAATACAAATCTTAGAGGGTCAATACAGAAATAGCTTTTATCACAGATGGCAGATTTCACCTCTTCCAACTTTATAGGAATTCCTTTCCTTTACATTTTCCATGTTAGAGAAACAACTTTTAAAGTTTTGAAGAAACTGTCTTCATCTTCCAGTTTAGGGTCAACTTCTGCAGATGTATTAAGGGTTCTTAAATGTTGTGACAAACAGCCGCAAAACCCACTACCGAATCAGTGCATCAGATCCCAATGGCCTAGCCATGTATGAGTTGTTTCATCATGTGAGCTAGTATTCATAAGTATTTTGTCTTCACCAGTGCTCACTACCAGCTCATCAAGCCATAACTCACTACAGTATGATTATTACCAAGGAGTTATCCAAAGGCCTCTGTTTTAAACAATAATGCCAGATACACTGAAATATCCTGTGTCCTCTCTGCTTCCATGGGCTCCAAAATAAACTTGAACAATTACATTAGGAAATGTTTTATGTTTTGTCTTTATATGTACCTGCAATGGTAACTGCATTCAGAGGTAAGGTTATATATATTTGACTTCTACAATTTAGCTAAATGCTCAAAGCAATGAGGACAACTGCACTGCAACTAGGTCTATTTCCTTTCATTTGCTACAGCAGTAGCCTAGCTTTGATTTAGACAATTAATTCTCCTGTATCTGAAGTTAGGTAAAGCAATCTCACTTTATATTAGATGGCCCCTATAAGGACCAATAACAAATACTTAAATTTACAAAGTAGAAAAAAAAAAGTCTGTATTCATTTCTAGCTTGCAGATTAATGTATTGATAATAAAGTAAAATTCTAATATAATATATGAGTAAATGTAAGGAAAAGGCAAAGATTAATGTAAGGGAACCTGACACTAAAATACTAGTGTCAAAGAGCTTCTTTGTAAAATAGGAAATGTTACATAGGAATTCATCATATGTGTTGAAACAGCAAATATCAAGTCATACAGTACTGCTGTTGTGTGTAAAGGGAAGTTCAGCCCCATGTTGTGGATATACTCAGAAATTTTATCAAAAAAGGGGCACTTCTGAGGTGACAGAGTTTACTGAACTACCAACTTGTTTAGGGCAGTAAAGGAGAACATTAACTGTGCAGATGTTATGATAGTGAGTGACTGGAAGATAAAATGACAGGGAAAGTTCAGTGTAGGTGAAGGGGAACCTGGGGGAAAAAAATCCAGAAAAACTTTACTTACATAGGAGTGAGCTTTGAACTGGCTAATACATCTTAAAACAGAAAAAAAAAAAAAAAAAGAAAACAAAAACTAAAAACCTGGGTTATAACAGATAGTTCTGTGAAAAAAAAGTGCTTAATGCTGAGTAGAAATCAAAGAGGAATCTGAAAAATGGGAATTATTAAGAAAAGATTAGAAAACAGAGAGAGATTATTATACCACTGTATATATTAATGATTCACATCATGAATGCATTCTGTGCTGGTGGCCCAGGTGGAAAAAGAGTGTACAAGGACTGGTAAAGGTACAGAGAAGAGGATCAAACATATAGATGGGTCAAAAGAGGACAAGCAAGTAAATATAACAGTTTCTATATGAGGAACAACTGGACTAGGGCTCCCCAGCTTCAAAAAGAGAAAACAAAAGGGGAAATGACTGAAGTCTAAAAAATTATGAGCCATCTAACTCAATAGGGAACAGTGGGGGTTTTGTCTTTTTCAGTACGAGAACATCACATGAAACTACAGCTAACAGATTCAAAACAAAATAAAAAAAAAAAAAAAAAAAAAGGCTGTGATCTACACAATGAACTCTTAAGCTACGGAAATCCTTGCTGCGAGATGTTGAAATTTAGAAAAATAAAAATCCGCTGAATAAATCCATGAATAAAATCCATTTACAGCTATTGATATTCTTTATTATTAAATGTTATTTCGGTGTTTCTGGCATCCTCTGAATTACAAAACACTGAATAATGAAGAATACCGTGGGACAATATTGCTGTACCCTTTTTTCTTAACTTACTTATCTTTCTTATCTTTTCTTCTCTTACCTTAGCTAGGCACAGTAGAACTGAAAAAAACCAGTGGTAAATGTATCTTTGCTCTGACCCAAGGGAGAATTTCTATGCCTTGAAAGGCAGACAGGTTGAGATAAACACTGCGGAGTGGCAGCTCAAACAGTAAGTTGTTTTAGGGCCCCACTGCTTTGCACAAGGGAGTGTTAAAGCTGCAAGGGTTCAGCAATTTTCACAGCAGCTCCTTGGCCGTCCTGGAGCCATCCAACACTATCAGGTGTTCAGAGCTCAATTTACTGGCTGCATGGAAAGCTGGGACCAAACTGTTAAACTAGCATCTGCATCAGATATTGAAGCCAGTGGACACTGTCATGCAGAGGTTTCCCCATAGCCTGAGCCATGGAGAAGGCAGGCAGCCACTTCTGGACTCTGAAATTTGTGGCTTGTCTTCACATTCAACTGTAGATGCAGTCAATCAAAATAATCTGGCCTTGTGATGACAGATACTGCCATATCTAAGTTGGAGAAGAAGGCATGATGTTTCCTAGCTTGCAGTCAGAAAAAAAGGAGGGTTTTCAACTGCTCCCTGAAGCTGAGAGAATATTTTGGGAGAAGCATTACCCTGTACTTACACTCTTCTCACAGTACCTTCCGTTGGTTACTCCCATAAACAGGGCACCAACTAGAGAAACACAACTGCTCTTACATTCTTAGATAGAATTTGCCCATTTTTGTCTGGTCATATTTAGCAAAATATCAAACAAAAGCTTGATAATCAGTGTATTTAAAAAGAAGGAAAAAAAAAAAAAGCTGATGACTGAGTCACAGTTTATTCTTCAAAACATCTCTCTTTATCAACCAGCATACTTTCATTCCTCGAGTCCAGCTGAGCCAGTTGGTTTCTGTTCAAGAGTTACTTTCTTACAGGTACAATGTCCTCACGCCAGTGGCAGCAGTTGCATTAGTGATTAATTAATTTTACAGGTTTTCTGATGCAGTTGGTAACTAGATCATGGTTCCTGCTTTCTCCTGAGGTGGTGAAGAGGAGATAGGGTAATACAGATCTCTACAGAAATCTGCAGGCAGGGATGTTCAGAGAGAAGAGACAGGGGCATACAGCTGGTCCCCGACCACCTGGTCCCACTAGGTCCTTAGCAGGGCAGAAATTACCTGGCAGCAGAAGCTACCAAGAACTCTGGAAGCTGAGACATGGGCAAGGAGTTCTGCAGCTAACCTCTAAGAGGAGCTATCAATGGTGCTGTTCAGAGGACCAAAAATGGCATCCCTACCACAACCAGACTCTCACAATAAGCCACGTCCTCATTTAGTAGCCTGAGACATTACAGCTTCTCTGTGAAACAAAAGAATATGTTTTCCTCTGCTGTGTTGTCATTTACTATAGATTTCTTTATACTTATATAATTATAACCAAACACTTCTTTCACTGGATCTGAAAGTTTCACTTGTTTATAAAGGCCTTTACAATCCAAGCTGTTTAGAAATCCCTACGTGATATGAATGTAGCTGATCTGTCAAGAGGTTTTTTTTTAAATACATGTTATATATGTCACAAAATTTTTTCGGGTGCACAACAGATGTTCTGGCAGAAAAAAAGAAAAAAACAATTTTCAGAGAACCCAATAGTTAGCTGATTAAAGCCACAGAATTTCACAGATCAGGAAAAAACTCTAACAAAAAAAATATTATTCTGGAGTTCACTGTCTTGCTCACAGCCTTGTAGTCTTGTCAGAAAAAAGTTTTAAATTATTACATTCTGTATTGAAACAAATACCAAAACATTGGGAGGGGTTTGCTTTGGTTTTTAGAGCAGAGAGTCCTTATCTCCTTCTTAGTCCAAAATATAGCCAAACACTTTAGGGTTCCTTAGACATTTACTTTCCTACTGAACCTCACTTTACCAAACAAACCTTTGTAAGACTGAAGCGAGCCAGGTATGAGATGGAAACCCACCTACATGTCACTTCAAACATTTTTTTAAATTAGGACATGAACAACCAGGAGCTGTGTATCACCTTGAGATAACCTTCACAGCAGGTCTTGTTCTCCAGGGACTTCTTCAGTCAATTCACTCTTGTTTCATCCATTCACCCAATATAGCTCAAGTTCATTCATGTTCAAGGCCTAATACTCAGAGACTCTATTCTGTTTTGTAGGTGCTGTGAGGAGGCTTTATACAGAATTTTAGCAGGATAGAGCTATGGTGGGGTGGAGATTTTAGTATCCATAAATAGACCCCAACTTTATGAAGCCCCCTGTATTGACAAAGTAGAATGTGAAAGTACATGTGAAGGACTTTTCTGTGAATCTTGATATGAAATAAATGTGGAAACTGGAATGTTGTTTTGATTTTTGCATGAGCACCAAATATTCAGGTAGGCAGATGAAAGATAGCAGATAAATTGAAATGTATATGTGGCTGGCTGATTGGCCCATGCAGAATTATAGGAAGTGTAATGAAGCAACAAACTGATAAATCTGGTTGGTTTGAAAACTGAAGTAATTAATCTACACATTAAGTATCATTATCCATATTTTGCTTTTGCTAGCAGTTCTCCCAGGAAAACAGCAATGCTTTATGTTGAAGATAAGTAGTTACTTATCTGTAAAAAGCCAGACAGTAATAACTAAGACACTAATTTACCTATCTGATATTTTACTAAGCATTTCTTAGAACATTTCTGCCTGTGATTCAGTGTATAAAAAAACCCTAAATAACCTTTGCAAATGGCTTTGAACATACTGCTTGTACAAGTTCTAAATTTCTATGAGATTTTTAACTGAAAATTATTAGAATTATTCAGTAAGGTCAATGACAGACCTGCAAACATGTCTTCTTACTTCCGACAAACTCTACTATCTAAGTTACCTGAATGCTATTTCAAATATTCTCCCTTATTTTTATTTCATACACTTGACTTTTCTTTCACTGTAATGGTCTCTCTTCAGCCAACAGCAATCATTTTATTTTTTTCTGAGTGGATTTAAAATGTCAGGTAGCATTTGCTGTAAGACATTTTTGTTATCTCTTAGTTAAAAGCACATTTGCAGTAATTATTTGAAAAAGCACACATATTTCATGACTATTAATTTCCTTACCTTCTGACTGTCCAAACAAGTGTAATTTATGCATTTATAATTGATAATGCATGTTTTAAGGACAGTAAGACAATATACAAAAAAATAGCATATTATAATTATGATGTGTCTGTATGTACTGACCTCATGCATCTTGTTTATATATATTTATTACTGAAATGTGGATAAACTCAAGGGAGTACACTTTTATTTCTTTTCCTGTTTAGGGTAATTCAACAAAAACTTTTCCATTTCACTCTGATGTATATTCATTGGTATAAATGTAAGCTTATAATGAGTTGTTCTCTGAAAACACTGAAAGATGGTTTAAACTGTAATATTTCTCTGCTATAGAAATCTGTAGAAAATATTTGCCTTATTTATTAGTATTTTTAAAACAATACTCTGGAATGAATGGAAAAATCACAGACCTCCCCTATTCACATATGCTAGAAGATGTTATTTTATCACTTACCCTCAGATACTTTGTAATGGCAAGCTGGGTCAACCGAATAGGTTAAACAAATAAAAAACAGATAACCCCTTCTGTTTTAAAGCTATCATATAATTGAAATTAATTATCTTTATTCTTAGTTCAAGAAAGTTTTAGAAATATTTATTAAAAAGGCAGTGTAGTAAGACTTATTCTGAAACTCATTGGTAGAAAAACAAATATTTAATGCCTGAAAAACACTTATTCCAGTAGCAGTGTTTCTCTGACTTTCAGTAAATAGCTATAAGTAGTTAAAAAAGAATGATTATACATCGGACTAAGCACTAAAGAAATGTATGCACACTTGGCGTGCATTAAAGATATTTTCAGTTGCTGTTTTAAATAATTATAACAGTTTTAACAGTCTTCATCTTAGATTTTTAAATACCTTCAAAAGTCTAATATATCCTAAATTTCTTCAGTGAAATATTTTTTAAAATATACTTTCACATAATACCAAAATATATGGTAACTAATTTTTCTCAGTTATGCTAAATATCTGACTCAACTTTCAACAAAATTTCACTTTTTTAAGATAATCAACTAAACAATATTTGTAATTAAAACACAACAACATACTCTCTAGAATAATTAAATACTACTAATAAGAATCTTTAGATAACATTTAAATACTTACAAAAATGTGAAAAATATTGATAATTCATATAGGTACAGTATGGAAATCTAAACATGTCTTACCATTCTTTTAACCAGCCTTTGGAAAGAAATACTTCAAATTTTTATTCAGATATGGAAACCAATTAGTGACCCAATATGATTACGTTTCATTAGTTCTAAAATGACACAATTGTCAGAATAGAAGCGTAACACAATGTTGTACAGGAAAAATCTGTGCTTTTTTCCCCAGTAAAACATAAACTATATCTAGCTTTAGAGATAAATAGACATTCTGGAAAATATTTTAGAAACTAAAATATTATATTTAAAATTAAAAATCTCCAGTTCCATAACTGAAACCTGATGTTTGGAAATTTAAATAATTAAAAATAGTTTAAATTTGAAAACATTACTTGTTATTACTCAGTCTATTATTTTCTATTTAGTCATAACCAAAAAATGTTCCTTGTCTCTATAAGCAAATATGTGTTCTTAGTAAAGAAAAAAACATGGTACCCAAACCAGTATGTTGCAAAGGAACAAACAGTTATATTAATCTAGCTTTATTGAGTCCTTATCTTTAACTTACCTCACAAATGAGTTCTCCAGCATACATTCGTCTCGGATGTCTTTGCAGCATATTTCTACTCTGGCAAGACCATACATACATATGCTTTGGCTTTATGTATATCGTTCATATGGAAATGCATTATGTTAAAGAGCCTCTACACCACAGTGTAATAAAATTGTGGATGGTAGTGAGAATATCATGTTCTTGAAGAGCTTCATAAGGCATAAGTTATTAAGTAAGCACTGTCTTGAACCCAAATTCAGCTAAATAAAGATGAAAGCTTGTCAAAAAGTTGAAATGATACCCTAACAAATTGACAAAATTAATATATTATTAAAAGTCATGAATAGTTTAACCACAAAATTAGATGGGCAGATATGCTGTTGTTTTCTCTTTAATCAAATTAAAAAGTCTCTCCATTGTAGGCACAGATGTGTAATCATATTTCCATAAATAATTATTTAAATTATAATCTAAACATTCAACCACTGTTAATATTTAAAATATATTCATTGATGTTGTGCTATAGTGTAAAAGAAAAAAATATAAATGCTGCCACAGGTAATTATTAGCGGCTTAGCTGTCAGTTAGTCAAATCAACTAAAAGACCAATTACACTGACGATACACAGGTTGAAAGGCTGGTTAAAGTAGAGTTCACTGTAGACATGAGGTCACGTTTGGTGAGTTCTGTTTCTACAACAGTGGGGTTTTTCCCTGTGAATTATTATAATGAGGGTATTTTGCATTTGAATTCACACAGTAACTTGTTCTCAACTTTAATCTCTTGATCTTGCTTAAACCCTTAAAATATGCATAGCACACTTTCCATAATGCAAGTTCTGCATTACATTTCTTACTAGAAAAATTAAGGTTTAAATAAAGACACAGATAACAACGTAAAATGTTTCCTGCAAGCTTCCTTTTCTTTCATACACGTCTATAGAGAGCTGAGTAGGTCATGTAAGAAATTCTGCCTCCAAAAGATGGTAAATTACTCTTGAAACTTCTACATGCAGAGTACAACCATATCCACCTCATGGAAGATGTTTCCCCTCAGAAACATCAACTCTGAGGTGATTTTTCAGATGAGTGTAAGCAGTCTGGAAGGACATATCAGTCAGATGAACAGCCTGCTATGGTCTGCTGCTGTTAATTCACTTTCAGAGAACAGTGACTATAACATTAATTGCTTTCAAAGACCCATAATACCTTACTTCTTTACTTTTGTTAAAAAAAATATTTTAACACACAAGTCATAAATCTATGGAAGTAAATTAGAGAGGGATGGAAAGGCTTCTAAAAGTATCCCCCCAATCACTCTGAAGAATATTTTTAATTTGTTCACATGTTTGTGCACACGAAGAAGCATAAAACCAAAGTACCCTAAGAAATCTCAAGCTTTACTCTTCACTGTTCAAAACTTTTTGAATTTTTTTCAACAAATAACTCTGCTCTCAACATTTTAGCAGCTGGTTTAGTATAACTTCTCAGCAATATGTAGTATTGAAATTACATAATGACTAAAGAAGGTAAGTAAGGACATCTAGGTGTTTTGAACCAAATTCAAGTATTAAGCACCATAATGCTGTGTTCTTACTCAGGATACTACATAATCATATCTCTCCTTACATACAAATAGCCTTATCAATTGGTTCCTATTCATGAATTTTATTCCTGTTGCAAAAATTAAGACATATAAATTGTATCGTTTTATTACATATTGCTAACTGGTAAGAAGAAAAATAAATCAAATTATTTTTAATACAATGAGATTTTGCATCTCCTAAACAAGAAATAATGACTGAGTGAATTCCACAAACCCTTGAAAGAGTCCAAATATCACAGAAACTATACGGAAAGGAATTAAAGCAACTCATGTGTTCGTAAGTAAATAAGGCAGAGATGCTTTGTCTCCTGTTTAGATGCCATGTATGTAAATAAAGAATGAAAACTTTTAAAGGAGGCATCTTCTGGTACATAATAATTGGCAAAATTACCAAATCTTTTGTTGCTGACTGCAAGCACTTGCAGTTTCCCTTGTCCATTACTGAGCTCCTCAATTGTAAATGAAGAGCATCATTATTTAGCTGAATTATTGGTTAATTTTAGTAAATTAAAGTAGTTTTAAGCACCTGAAATGTTAATGTAGTTAGCTTATAGTGTGTCTTACTATTGGTTTTCTTGAGACTGAAAATTATTTCATAAAATGTGAGCAGACTGTAATATAAATCTCATTGTCTTAATTTCTAATGAAACATCATTGTTAATGATGGAGCACTGTATGATGTGATTTGACTTAGAATACAAGCTTAGATTAACTGGTACTTGCAGTTAGAAATAGCAGAGATTTTATTTGGTTTAATTTGTTGCATTAGTATTTTCATGAATCAGATGGTAAAAGTAGAAGACAATGCTGAGGTGTATTTCTGCCTTGGTGGAAGATGAAGATTATTGCTTCTAACTGCTTCACTGTATTAATAACAAAAAGTTCACTGTTAAATCTTGTCTTCTATTTCTCAATTCATCTTCAGAAACTGTTAGTGATGCAATTTATTTAAAGGGGGAAGAAACTTAAACCAAGACAGCTTAATTAACACACGGATGTTGTTCTGCTCTGTATTGCTCTTAAACGTAAAATATTGACATTCTACATCACTTTCCAATAAAAAAAGAAATACAAGGTATATCTCTTTATAGCAATCTTTATCACAAATATCCTTTATGTGGTGAAATTGTATAAAATGTAATTACAGAAGGTTTATTTTAAAATAAATATGTGATGTCTATTAACTAACATGAAACGGAAAAAGGAAAATATATATTTTTAAAAAATTCTACGGATCAGGGATTAGCAGATGTTAGGCAATACTACATTTCCTTAGACTGCAGCCCCTCAGGAGGGTTAAACAAATATTCTTTTTACTGTTTCAGGATACAGTCTCTCCCGGGAAAAAAATTACCAAGCCTTTTTCTCCTAATATTTTATACCAAAAAAATAATTGGCAAATAAGAAGAATTTAAATTCTAAAAAATGAATAGTAATGAACTGATAACTAAAATATTGCTTAAAGGTTCAAATACACAAAGATTGTAATAATAGTACTATTCTGTTAAGCTATGTATACTTCATCGAAGCCAGCGGAAAGGAAAACACACCATATCACCACCATACCGCAGGCATTTTCATACAACCTAGTGCAAACTCAAAGCTTACTCTGACTGTGTCCAATAAAACAGCAACAACTATTTTTAAATACATCAGGAGTCCATGACCCCATAAGTAGTAACTTCCCCTTCTTGATGGAGTGCGCATCTCACTTTTGTAAGTGTCAACGGTTTCTGGCTGGCTGGCTAGAGACCACGGCATACTCTGCTTTTCTCCCAAAAAGGCCATGTCATTCTTATACAACTTAATCAGTGGCTACATACAGGAAAGCAACACTGCAGCCTTTCTGATCATTTTAATGAGGACCCCTGGCTATTCAGTCATTGAAATATAATTGACTTGCTCTTCTCTTATTTTCATAATAGACACTCCAACCTAGACCACATTTATTTTGCTATAAGAAATGTCAAGAAAGATTGGAAGTTTTCTGAGTGTCCCCATTAAAACTGAAAACATGCCACCCTGTCTTTTGCATTAGCTGTGATCATTTTGTATAGAACTCATTATGCAGATAGAAGATGCAAATGTTTCACATCTAACCAAACTGCAAGTGCCAAGAAAATAAGCAGGAGAAAAATAATTTTCTCTTTCTACGTATGTGCGTGCGCCTGTGGTGTTTGCATTGTGTCACAATGCCAATACCCATGTGTGCATGTGCACATATGCGCTCATAGATAACATAAACACAACTCGAAGTCCTAATATTTCATTTCAGGTAAAATCAAAAGGTTGTTTGGTACACATCACCACAGCCAAGGAAGAGCATTTTTCTCAACTGAAACATCTCTACATAATAATAACTATTACTTTAAAATCAAATGAGTAGCAGAAACCATTCAAATGTGAACATATCGTCATGCACAGGAATGCATTTAGTGTTGTTTTTTAACTAGAATAATGAGCGTTTTCATGTCAAATGTGTTATTTTGAATAAGTCCTAGTCACTTATTATGACCACCCAGTTCACTAAATAAAATATCAGGTAAAGAACTGAGTCTACTACATGCTAACTAAGTTCTGCTCATATCTGGTTAGACTGTGACACTCATTTCCCAGCTGAACACAATATTACTTAGGATATCTAGCATGAAAAGTCATTCATTGTCGACTTAACTGTGCAATTTGCAGTGCAAAACAGAAGATATCTCTTCCCATTGATTGTTAATGTACAGCATCTTACTGATCCCACCAGTAAATACTATTCCTATTACATCATCACTTTTTAGTACCTTAAAGACATGACTACACAGGTGTCATTCCTTAGCATTTCACTAATCACTCGAAATAAGGCCCTCACATCTCATGATTTTTCAGTCAGGTTTTCAGCCACCTACATTCCAAAAAACCTTTATATTTTTAATTAATGACATAGGCTTAACAATGAAAACATCAGAAATATAATTGCTACAAGATCTGATATTTTTAATCTTCATTTGAATAGGAAAAGTGGACTGATTTTTCCAAGACTTAGACAATTCTGTTCTAATGTATTATATGGTATTACAGAGGGGACAGAAAAATCATACTTTACCTTGAAGCAACTGTATACTGAAGTAATAGAAAGGGGTGGCAAAACAGATATTTTAAGTCAATATTTAATGTCATACATTGCAATTTTTCCTCACAAGAGTCCTGACAATTCCCTTACCCATTTTTAGCATAAAAACATGAAAGTATCATTCTTTCTGGCATATTTACAGAGTTTATCTTTGATGTCTTTACATACAAGGCTTGAGAAGGAGTTTTTTTAGGCCTTATTTTAATAGGGTGCTGTGCACCAACCAACCTCAGCCCCAGAGCAACGGGGCCGGGTCCTTCCCATCTGCCCTACACTGTCCTCTCCTACAACTCAAAGATGTTGCTACACGGCACCTTCAGGAAAAAGACTTCTAAGCATCATGCAAGCTATCTGTTTGCATGTACAGCCTGTCACCAAGCCATGGCCCCCACGCTCTCACACAGATTACTCAGGGCCTGGCAAAAATAATCAGCGTACAAGAGGGAAGAGAAGAACCCCTAGGCTTCCTCTGGATCAACATCAGTGCACACGTTCATGCTACTTCGGCAACATATGGGTGTACCTCACGGAGTACTTTATGCATAGCAGCAGCACTTGGACTCTAGTAAATAAAGGTTTCGGTAATTTAAGCATGTACAAATACAGTTTTAATATACATGGATAATGTTATACAATTTAAATGTCTAAGACTGGAACTATCAAAGTGACTTTTATTTACATTTTTGCTGTAGCTGCTTTAAAGATTTTACATACAAAACCTCTAGATAATGAGATTTCTACCAAAATTTTTTTATGGAAGTCATGAAACACTCTTTTCAGCCTTCCTTAAATTGGAATTGTAAATAAATAAATAAATAAAATCTTTGTCTCTAGCCCAGCTCCATGTTCAATAAACACTTTAACAAATGTAATTCTTAAAGAGCAACCAAGACCTATCATATAAATTAACAAAAAGAAAAAGTAAAAACTTTGTCGCTAGTTTCACACATAATCTCCTACACTTTATCACACACACCACCTTAAAACTGAATATATTTCATAAGGAAAACTAAAAGGACTTCTTTTTGAGAGCTGGTGTCACCAGGTGAGATGAAACACAGCCTGTAGTGAACACTTGAACTCTGCCGTGCTACCCTTCCCGCTCTTGGTCTGTGTCTGGACAGCCAATGCGTCCAACTTCCCTGGCTCTCTGACTACTGCATGACCCTTTGGCCATTCAGGTGAAGGACTTCAACTCTTGCCTCCTTTGTCTTACAGTCCACTTTAAGATACAATTATTTTTCTTTTTCCATGAATTCTCATCTTGGTTCTCATCTGTGAAGTGGTTAACTATACCCTCCCCTATGGACTCCACAATAATCCTGTTTTCCATAGGCAGTCCATCCAGGAAGAGGCAAGAAGATCTCCTTCCCTGCCACACAGGTCAGGAAGCACCAACCCTCAAAAGTGTTGTGCATGAACTGTCTCAAGTAAAGATTTATTTGGTCCAACAAAGCAGATTCACAGGGAGAAAGAGAAGAAGGGCTACCACATGGGACTCAACGGGTTTGGTTCTCTTTCTGGTTCATGTTTTCTCCTGTGACTTGAGGAAGGAAAAGGCAGAGAGGCCTCAGCCTCATCCTGTTCTCCTTGTAAGAGAAGACCCTTTCAGTCAGGAGATCACCCCAAACCACCTCTCATTAAGATGGTGACATCAGAAGACTGAGTTTGCCTCCCAGGGTTTGGTGCTTGTATTGCAGTCCAGAGGGATGTGATTTGGAAAGGCGGTTGTGCCAACCCATGTGGACAACATGCGCTTCCCGTGACAAAGAGAAAAGCCTGTTCAGCCACAGCATGATGACATCCCTCTATCATCGCTCATCAGCAAAGCTCCCATGTCCAGTTCTCTCTCATTACACTTGAAGACCTTGCCTGGCCTGACATTCCCCTCCATGCATTGTCTTAGATGTCTTCCTTGCTCACCTCTCCCTCAGCCGTCTCCATGCTATTTTTCAGATTGTTCCCCACTTCAGGAAACTAGTATTGTTATTCTGTCTTGATGTGTCTGAGGAACCACTTCTCCCATCTCTGTACACAACCTGCAAGTGAACTGCTCATTCACCTGGAGAGGATGGCTTCAAAACCAGAAATCAGGTGAAATGGAAAATAAAACTGGAGTTGGAGGAAAGGTGGCAGGAAGAGAATTTTATTGTATTTAACCTCGAGGAAAGTGATGTTTATCTTTTTCAATTTGCATTTCACCCTAACCAAAAAGTTCTTTTACACCCTAATCAAAAAGTACTTTTACATAAATATGTAGAATTATTTGCAGGCTGGGGTAGTGTTTGTGATAACTCAGAGTGGCAGAATTCAGACCCTCTGTTTTGTGCTCTCTCATCAAAAGCCAGAAGCACTGCTTTCTACTTGTTTTGCAAAATAATCTATCAAACCCTGGCCATACTGTAATGTGAAAATAATATAATACACAATTATAAAAATATTGTGCTATTGCTGGTTCTAGGACATCAAAAGTGCCGATATCTTCTGTCACATGTTCTTAACACAGTGAGGCCTTTGTTCTTCCGTGCTGATCAGTTATATCTACCACAGGGTGCTAGAAAACGTTAGCAGTGGGAAGTTAGAGCAGAAAGCTCTTGTGGGCCCATCTGGACCAACCACACACCTGCCAGTCCTGTGGGGAATTGGACTTGGTGCCCCAAGGAGTTACTGATACATGCTCTTACAAAACCTGCAACATTTGCATCTGGGCAAAAAGATGGGAAAACAGTCAAAGTCTCAGATGGGACTTGAATTTTCAGAGCCGTTCAGGGGTTCCTCTCCATCTCACAGGCCTCCTACTTCTCAGAAAAAAATTTTCTGGATTAGTGAACTGCGGGTGGACCACTCATAATCCAGCTGAGTTATTCAAGAAGGTGTTACTGAGCAGACGATAGACCTCATTCAGGCACAAAGTTCCTTTAGGGAAGCTCAGAAGTTAGCCATCTTCCAGGTACCCTCTTCTTCCTAGTTATTTCTACTTCTCTTAACTGTAAACCAGTGACTTAGGGCCCTAGAAATCCCAGAAAAGGATCTTATTCTCAGAATAAATTCTGGGATTTTTTTATACTTTACAGTTCCCAAAAAATGTTATCTGTGAAAACAAATCAAAGAATTCCTTATGTATGCTAACATTATTAGTGTCAGTTTTGGCTCCACCATTGCCAAAGTGGAAAGTACTTTTTTCCCTTTTGAGTTACTCTGCATACATTTATCACAGAAAATTAGGAGAGTATCAAATATTATACTAGACAAAAAGCAGCTTTGATAATGTCTTTTCCCTGCAAACATTTCAGTGCACCAAGTGCTCATTTCACTGTGTTGCTTACCCTGGTCGGTGGAGACAAGCTGCCACCCACTACAGCAGTGTGTCTTGATCAGACAGTTTGATTTATTGTTGTAGAAGGGAGAAACTGTATCACTGCTGGAGCATAAATAAGGAATCTTAGAGCTTAGACAACCTCTGCTGAGTGCCAAAGAGAGAGAATAGATTCTAGCAGGAATTATGCATCAAATTACTTATGAGAATCTGAGTCCTACCATCTACCTGACACTATTTTTAACAAGCCAGCAAAGGCCTTAGGAAGCTATAGATCTTTAAAAATGGGCATGGAGGCTGGAAACAGGGATAGCCGCAGAGTCAAAATATGGTGACATATTTTGCCTTCTTTCTCCGTTCCATAAGTTACCAATGGGAAAGGTAAGACCTGTTAAACCTGCCTTCCCAGGCTTCCGTATTTACCAGCTATTAATTGGAATTGTTGGTCTTAATCAAAGCATTACTGTCCTTATCTTCTTACCACTTATAATGTGTTCAGCAATTGGAAATATGTGCATATTTTATACATATATATACATACACAGATATGTGTAGGCATGCATCAAATGCCATTGTAGTTATGATACAGTATATTCAATATCATATATAAATCACAGCCTTATTCTTTTTCCCTTGCATGGGAAAAGTATGTATTTTGACAAAAGGAGCCATAACCAAAGTATCACCCCAGAATGCTACTTTTGAGGAATTTCCAGTCAATCCAGAAACTGAAATTATTAAAAAAATCTAACAAAAACTATATCTCTGGATTTTCAGGCAATTTTTTGCATCTTTGCTTATAATACTTCAGATATTTATATTTTGTGTAATATTTCAGAGCTACACTCTGTCCTGACTGATGTTTTTTGCTTTTTTCCCCATTTGAACAGGGGAAGCCTAGGGCAGTGGATGTCACTGGGAGTCAAGGTGCCTCACAGACAGACATGCTTGCCTTCAGCAAGTCTACAGATCTGGTCCTCGGGAACTCTTGGTATCTCCAAGGAGAAGTGGCAACTAAAAAAGCATTCTGAGTATCCGCATTTCAGATGTAAACACCTAAATCCTTCTGCAATCTTTAATATCCCTGAATAGAATTGCTGTTTAATTACAATGCAAACATCTGAGCTGTTCACTCTGAAGTCTTTGTGTAATCAATAGCACTTTAAGAAAGAGATTCATCTGATCTCATACAGATATCTAAAGCAAGACAAAATAAACCACTCCCAGAATTGCTTATCTCTCCCCACTGACTCTGAATAGCACAGGATGCTTAGTTGGGATTTGGAGACCTACATTACAAGCATCTACATTTGCTCAGCTGAATACTATTGCCAGTTGCCTTTTTTCAGTGGGAAATTACCATATGCCCCATCCTAACAGGGAAGCAGTGATCATAAATGTATCAATACTTTTGAGATACTGGGATCCCTGACCTTGGTGATGTGTCATATAAATCTCTTTCAACATGTGGAAAAATGTGCTGGTCTATCCTTAAGTTTGGCTATGTGCAAATACAAATGAAATTTTCTTCCAGCTAGTTAAAGCTGTAAAATTTGTGATGCAAATAGAAGTTCACAGTGGGATTAAAGGGCTCACCATCGGGGTTTTAATTTTTGGCTGCCTATTTGAATATATCCCCTCTGGCATTCAATCATGACCCTGGTATTCACGCCAAGTAACGTCTTGCTTTACCAGTTGTTGCTCGGAAGGCATTGTTGGAAGGTGGCCCTTTGCATCCGAAGTTCTCGAAAACATAGAAATAAAAAAAGAGACAAGCAAATGGAAGCAAGTCTCCTTAGCTAAAGGTATTGTTCCAAGCCTGTCAGTAGGCGAGTGTGTCTCTACTACACTGAGGTCCAAGACACGTACCAATATGGTTTGTTTTTTCAAGTGTAATCAAGTTGACATCTATCTACACTGATTACACTTCAGAAGGGGAGAGGGGAAATTCGGGAGGTGGGAGAGAGGTTCTCTGCTCTCTGGTGGCTTCAGATGTATCCTCCACAGGGTAGCTCAGGCCTCTGGGCATAGCCCTGAGAGATGGGTGGTGCGTGAGGAATCATCCTGGAGGCCTTATGCCTCAGAGATGCTCTTCCCTATTCCTGTTTGCTCCTCAGGGCAGTAATTTGTTGCTGGTCTATACCAGCAGCAAATTATAGCAACCCCAGTGCCAGTTCAGCTTGCATCTGGGAACTGGAAGAGGCAGGGGAGTGAGGGACAGAGGGCTCTGGCCTTTGCCTGACCATTTGCCTGGTGAAGTACTGGTACTATTTAGTCAGTTTTCCGCCCACTCTCCAGCACATGATGCAGGGGAAGCCACGGCAACTCTGAAGTTTCATAGTCCTGACTATGCTGTCCATCAAACACAACTCAATCTGCCCTTTTCTTCTCACTCTTGCAATTCACAACCATACATGAATTTCAAAAAACACAATGGCAAGACCCTGATCCACTGAAACCCTTTGTCCTGGTTTTGTCAGGGATAATTTTCTTCCTAGTAACTCATACAGTGCTGTGTTCTGGATTTAGTATGAGAATAATATTAATAACACACTGATGTTTTAGGTGTTGCCGAGCAGTGCTTACACTAGTCAAGGACTTTTCAGCTTCTCATGCACTGCCAGCAAGAAGCTGGGAGGGGGCACAGCCAGGACAGCTGACCCAAACTGGCCAAAGGGATATTCCATACCATATGACGTCATGCTCGGTACATAAACTGGGGGAATTTGGCAGGGGGGGCGGCGACCACTGCTCAGGAACTGGCTGGGCATCAGTCAGTAGGTGGTGAGCAATTGCATTGTGCATCACTTATTTTGTATATTCTTTTACCATTATTAGTATTATTATTATCCCTTCCTTTTCTGTCCTATTAAACTGTCTTTATCTCCACCTATGAATTTTACTTTTTTTTTCCCCCAATTCTCTCCTCCCATCCCACTGTGAGGGGGTAGTGAGCAAACAGTTGTGTGGTGTTTAGCTGCCTGCTGGGTTAAACCACAACACCCTTTCTGCATTGGAAAGACTGTGTATGGCTCAATTCTAAGCCCTTCAAAAGCCAGCCAGGGAAGAAAGGCTGACCAGCTTTTATCGTATTTGGGTAGCATCATGAAAGCCAAATAACACTGCTCTTCATGCCTGGCACAGCTTTATTACATTGCTCTGCAAATGACAAGATGCTACTATTCACAGGTTGCACCAAGTGAATCTGACAAGTTACTAGCAAACCTTTATACAGATTGCATTTTTATTCTCCATTTATGGTGGCAGTTTATCCAGACCCTCATTTTCAGCTCCTTGCATGATAGTTCAACTGGTTTATACTGCTGTTTGGTTATCACATGGGTTTAAAATCATTGTTACAAACAGAACTGTGTCCTCATTGCCAACAGCATTAAAGATCATCTTATTAAGAGTGGGAGTGCTGAGAGATTGCTCTTGTTTTACTGGTCTTGTACCCAAGGCAAAAGACAGAGTCAGGAAATCAGGCTCTTTTAATTAATACAAGTGTACCCTACGACCTTGAACACACATCCTCTGAAGAGAGCCTTTCCCCGCCTGCCTAATCTTGCCAGTGGTGTTGGAAGATGGAGCGACAAGTCACTTTTTAAAATGTTGATTCACACACCACAGCTACACTGTTAATATAAACCACATAGAAACAACTTCTCACATTTTTCTATTTCCACTTTTCTTCTCTTGCTAAAGCAATTTTTTTTATCTTTGCCTTGTACCAGTATGTGAATATGAGATTACTAGGAGACATTTGGATGTTTTTGTCTGGGAATCCTGCCGTTAGCTAGCACACTTGATGCGCAGCTAGTGCATGGTCTCTTGGCTGACTTCACTCACCTCCATCTGTTAGACTGGCTGCGTGCCTGCTCACAAGTCAGTCAGCCTGTTTCACTATGACACAGGTGCCAGCAAGAATGCACTTGGATGGACAGCATGCACAGTATTGCAACATGCCATGCCTTCTTTAAAAGAAAAGATCAATTTGTGACATGGTATGACACTGCTAGTTTTGGACTGTTGTCTAATGTTCCAGGGAAACCACTGAAGAAGGGAAGGACAGTTCATCATCAAAACACTAACTGAAAGGCTTTCACATGCAACTCTCCATCCATCCATAAGTGCAATCCTTCTCCCAGTTCTTCATTTGAAAGGGAAGTTGGAGTGCAGTACTTTTTCTATTTTCTCCTTGGTGGCCCAAGTGTTTCCACAGAGCCTTCAAGTATGAGATGCTAGAAGGAGTCAGTAAATCTGAAATTCTTGCCTGAACATGCATATTTGAGCTTCAGTTTCTTGAGTACAATAAGGAGAAATTTGGATAATAAATTGCAAAATAAAGTTTTGTACCATACAATTGGATATTAAAAAAAAAAAAGACTGCTATCCAGTAAAAGATTGTCGCCAAATCTGATACCCCACTCTATCAGCTAAAACAGACTGAGGGTGGATTAACTTCTACCTCACAAGGCCACATCTTTTTAAGCCAGAAAGTTACCATATAAGTTCCAGTCATTGATCTGTGTATTAAGGAATGCAGATTGAGCATGTTTGTCTGTAAGAGATATTAGCAGTTTTTCATGGACTTTTGGTGTGTTCTGAGCTCTATATGGGGTTACAAGAGGATACACAGACCAATTCCATGTTTAGAAAAAGCTCCGTGACATGAGGCTATGCAATTAGAGTCACTAACACACTGTCCACGTCGCTGCCTTATGTCTTAATCCTGCAGCAATTCATACCCAGTCCTTCCTTTCTGCATCCAAAGCTTTCAAACATGTCATTTATAACATGACCTATGCCTTTAACCCTTGGGTACAGGCTTACCCAAACTGAACAAAAACTCAAGCAATCTTACAGTACCACTGCTACTGTCACTTGCCCACTGCCTCCCCATAATTCCCTCCACTGTGCATAAACAAAAGGAAATCCACCAAGAGCCTGAAGATAGAGCAAAGTATGCACAGGGAAAAATACTGAGGGGAAAAGTACCAACAGCACAGGTACAGCTGTAGTAGGGGAACACACTCAGATTAGGCTGACCATGCTGATTTGGCTGGTCATTTTCAAACTTGGGCAATGATAGATTACAAAATTACCAATCCACATATCAAAAACATTGGACGTATAAAGAACCCTTCAACAAGCTCACAAAATTCTGCTTGGAATTGCAATGAAGAGGTTTTTCTAGTGGAAATAATAAATATTCATAGATGGGAAAAGGAGATAATTTTGTATCAGAGATAAGCTTATAATCGTTATTGCTCTGTGAAAAAATTGTTTATATTTAAGTGCAGGATGACCATTCTGCCTGTTTTGTTGACAATTCATGCTTTATATGACCCTAAACTTTAGTAAGATTTTCTGTAAAATTAGAGGGAAAAAGCCATGAGCATAATTCCCAATCTTCTGGCATATTTTTCTACAATTAAATTATATACTTATCCCACCAAAGTGTTCACAATTTCAAATATCAGTGTGACATTGATCCATGGCAATTAACTATGCTTATGCCAAAACACGTTACTCCCCATTATTCCCTCATTGCACATGTGCCTTAACATAGGTGCATAATTTTTAGAAGTGTTGCATTGAAATTTTAATTCAACCAGTTTTACTTAGATGCTGCAGTCATACAGAACTGTGATGATAATACCCAGACAAGCAACAGGCTGAAGACTTTAATGATCAAGTAAAGCCAAGCTCTGTACTTGCACTGGACTTGTAGGTTTTAGCCCTTAATTACTTAAATACAGAAAACCTATTTGTAATGTCTGTTTTTTCTTTTGTGACACACCACCTCTGTATCTAACCATAAGTAATAATCTCTCTGAAAATGTCTAGCTCTGAATTTCAGTATTATATGCCAAATATTTTTATACTTATTCAGATGAGATTCCCCACTGGTGAAATTGGTGTTATCAGTTGTAAAAAAATTGTGACCAGTATAAAGCTCATTTTTATAGGAATGATTTAATCCAGTGGCCCTAGTAGACTGGAATAATTTTTTAAAGACAGAACACTCTGCAAACTGAATTTACTACACAGGCCAGATTGCAATTGATTAAAATGCAGTTGTTAATATAAAAAGCTTCTCCTCTCCCCAGGGAGGGGCCCAAACAAAACAAAACCAAAAACCAACCAAACAAAAAAATTTAAAAAAAAAAAAAAAGAACACAGGCTTTCAGGCAGCAAAGTGGTAGCAGAAACTTCGTGATTTTCCCCTCCTTTCTATATACCTACCTCAACCCATTTGCAAACAGTAGCGTTGGCTCCACACTGCCTCAGGGATGGGAGACCTGAGGTGTTGCAAACCAGGACTGATGTGCCTGACAGAGCTGCACAGCAAAGTTTGAGTGATGGCCTGAGCCATGCCCCGCAGTAGCCAAAATTATGAGTCGTTTTTCTTTCCTGGAGCACTGCATTCGACTACAATCACGTATGTGGCATATGCAGTAGCCAGTCATCTGCCAGTTGATTCTATATATATTCTTACATTAAGTTTTTGAAAGCCATGTAAGAAAAAGGTTTTTTGCATGCAAAGAAATATGCTGCAGCTTGGTGACTTACAGAAAGCTTTGGGGGCCAAAGCAGAGTGGTACATTGGGAGATATTGTTTGGCATACACCAGAGTGCTTTCACTTAAAAGAAAAATTCAGACCTGAGATATCTCTGACTAGGCAAGTGCTGTAGCTTGTCCCAGTGCACATGGAATTTGTTTAATGTGTCCAAGATTAACGTACCAGCTGGGAAAGATGGTATTCATCTACTTTACTTATTTCTGTAGCAACCAGTAAAATTAATCACATTTCTTTAGAGCTGTATTTTGCTCTGAAGGTGTTCAAATGTAAGAATAGAAATATCTCCTTAAAAAAATAAAGGGGTCAAGGAAGACAAAAGGACCTATCTAAGAAGTGAAATGGCTGAAAAATCCTAATAGCTTTTTAAAAATAATTTCTAAGTCATTAAATCAGTGAAGTAGAATTTAGTTAGAGGACAAATCTTGGATTATACTGAAAAGGAGTCATAAAAGAGTCATATTCTTTCATGACTTGGAAACTGGGAGCTTTTGACCTCACAATCCCTACTATTTTTTAAAAATATGCAGCAGTCATTCTCAGACACTGTTTTATTGTCTGTTACTATATTCGTGTTTGTGGACAAGTAAGGACTCTGAAACTGTGACTAACTTATGGTTTGACAGTTAGTTTTCCAAAGTGCCCAATGAAGATCAGTTCTAAAAGATGAGAGCCTGCATTGACTATCTGCAGCCTTAAACTTGGATCTTCGGATTTACAACTCTAAACCATTTCTTCTGCCACTAAGGATAGTAGTATACCTGAGAGCTGGTGACCTTTGTAGTTTAACTAAGAAAATCCTTCCTGCTTAAAAAAAAAGCCACATTTTATGTCCTTCTTGACACTCACACATGCACACACACAGAGAAAATCAGTTTCTCTGTTAAGAATGGGTTGGCAAGTGGTGTCCCAAGATCTCCCATATATTTTCACCGAGAGCTCTCGGAGCAAAGCACTTGGAAGACTAAAGATAAACAGCCAACAAAAAAAATTTTTTTCCCCTTTAATTAGAATTCTGTTTAGGTAGAAATGATCAGGGAAGTAATATCTGAAAACCCACATTAAAAAAAATAACAGAACTGAGAACAATTTTGCACCCTCTCAGGGAAAGGAAATCAAATCAAGTCTACGAGCCTTTGTGCTACAATTCATCCTGATATAATTTGTAAGATCCAGGAAATTAACGCTAAACAATGAAGCTCATAATGAAAACATTGTGAGTGACAACATTAGCATAATATAGAGAGAGCCTCACTGCCCATCTACCAACAGCTAAGGTCCATCCCCCATATGGGGGTGCTCAAGTAAGAAAAAACAGACCTGGTTTCTAGCTGCTAATCAGTGTTGATAGAAGAGCAGCGTGCAGTAGCAGAAGAAAAAGATGAGATTAAAGTGAATATTGCACTAATGAGCATGTTCTTCCTGATGAAAGATTTTAATGTAGACTGTAAATCCCTTTCTCTCTTTCACATGCTTATCACAAATGTGTCTATTTGGTAAACGTAACAGCAGAATTATATGGGTAGATGCCAATGGACATGTATTTAGGTCTGCAGCTAAAAAGGACTGACGTGTTTTAACTCCAAATCCTGCAATACCCAACTTCAAAGCACATGACCCCAGAAGCAATTTCCGACCCCTGTGCTAGGTCTATAGTCTTCTACATGATGTCAAGGCCCAGTTAGGCTGTGTCTACATTAGCAACTACTGCTGTCCAACAGGAGCCAAACTGTAGTGTGGAGAAGTTGGTGTTGGGAACCCAGTTACTGCAGAATATGCATTTTGTGGATTTTACATCACAGCATCTCAGTCTGGTCCCACAGGCCAAATACTCTGGCATGGGAGCATGCCAGTGTCTTCCTGGAACACAGCTTCTGATTTTGTTTCTTGCAAAAGGAAACAGATTGAGCACAGTGAGAGCACTCTGCAATGCAAAGAAAGTGCTGTGAGTGGGGTTGAGTAGGAAATTTGGTTCAGGAACTCCCAATCCAAATGAAAATGTTAATGCACATAATCTTGGCTGCCTCAAACCAAGCCAGTCAAAAAAGCTGCACCATGAGCAGAGAACTACTAGGAGCTACACAGTAGGACAAGCTGAAAATATCAGTGTATGCTAAATCTACACCTTGGGAGATGAAGTGTCTTATTCACAGAGAAGTTAATGTTCCTTATCCAATTCACAGTCAGGAGCCTCCACAGAGCACAGGGGCTTCGTTGTGATGAAGACTGTAAAGAAGCACCTCAACCTTTTTATTCATGAGTTAGTGAGTCCTTAAGGCAGAGACTCACAGCCTCTAGATGCCATCAGTGCACAGACTGCTGCACACCTGTACCATGACACTGTCACTGACAAGCTGAAAAAGCTGCAGGACTTAACAGACTACCTGCAGCCCATTTCCCATGTTCTCTGAACCCACCACTGTCTGACGTACATACCCGCTGTCTGAACAGGACCCATGAAGTTCCCACCTGTACTGTGGGCTGCACAGGTCTGTGTTTTATCTCTACCTGCAAGGAGTCATGCTTCCTCAGACCCAGCCAGGCAATGGAAGGGAGTGCTTTGTATCCCTCCTATGAAGTTATTCTGTTATACAGAAAAAGAGTTCAAATTACACTGAGATAAAAAAACAGATCAAACAAAAGCCTGTAGGTCAACAATGTCTATATACTTTTTAGGAGAAGTGTGGCTAAGCAGTATTAGGCAGAGCAGGAACAGACAGGATTGATCAGAAAGATAAGTCCTTATAGCAGGACTTCCTTGCCACGGTGAGTAGTCCTGCACTCCCCAGAGTGATCTCTAGACTACTGAATGATCAGCAGAAAAAAAAGGAGAAGACATTGAACCTAGGTCCTCTCTGGTCTGCCTGAGCACTCTGCAGACTGGGCCCTTCTGCATCAGGAAGAACCATGACTTCTCTTTTGCTCTGCGTTAAAGCCAAATGCTGCTGGTTTAGTGTGGAGCTCAGTATGTGGGTGTCATTGGCTGTGCCCTGGGAATACCCATAAGCTCTAGTCACTCAGACCATGGAGGTACCTGGCCATAGGTTTGCAGATCCCAAGAGGGCTTAGGAATAAAGTGAGATCCAAAACATAATCCTCTACAGACTGAAGTTCAATACAGAAAAAAAATTCTGTGTAATCAAATAAGCTCAAAGAAACTTTAAGTGCTACTAGTATTAGCAAGATTGTATTCAAGAACACAAGACTGCAGCATCGCTGAAGAGCTTTCAGAAGTTGATTTAGGTGTTCATTGCTTTTTTAAATTAAAGCACTTGGGTGTACCACAAGTTAAAATATTTGTGTGTTGAATGTAATTTTAGCATCTATGTCCTGTTTATTTCTGCCTTAATTGTGTTTTGCAATGACTTTACAAAGACTACTTGACATTCTGCATGCATGAATTTTATCTACAGCTTGTTGACCAAACCTGAGATGTTCTTGGTGAGTCTAAGAAGCAGGAAGGAAAGAAGAGGTAGCAAAAAGGCAGCAGTTATGTTTCTGTCTTTCTTGTTCTTCACTGTGAGTTAAAAATAAAGCAGCTGTGAGCAGCAAGGGAGATACTTGGTCCCACTGCAATTCACAAGTGAGTGAAAGTTGCTGTAATTCCCCAAGATGTGCTCTGCTGACTAAATAGCACTAGGCTGATGTCTCCAAGGAACATTTGCTAACTACTGCTGGGGCGATAAAGGCACACAGATAGCTGTTTCAGCTTGATAACAACTAAGAACTGACATCCCAATCCCTATTTGACTCTATGGGCCAGCTTTCAGATCTCTTGGACTCTCTTAGTATCAGATGGCATCTACCCAATTGCAGTTTTATCCAAATTAAAAAGTATCATTGTAAAATTGGGTGAAAATTCACATTCCTAACTATATGCTAAAGAGCATATAGTAATGCAACAGCAGCTGTTATTTTCTGGGTTATTTTATTAACTTTGAACTAGAAATTATAAACTCTTTTTCTACTTTATTTTTTACTTGTATAACCAATATTTCATAAAAGAACAATTTTAAACATGTTGTAATCCTTTTGACTGCAAAATTATTTTGTTTACAGATCATTCAGTAATAAAGAGTGAACTTCAGCCATGGTAAAAATAGCAATTAATTGACTCTCATTTTGAGTCACTTGGTAGCCTACGGATGAAATTATGTGTTTGTGTGACTGAAAATAATGACTAATACACAAAGGAATTCATGCAATTATATGTCTAGTGTCCTGTACAAAGAACCAGTGAAGCCATGAGATCGTTGTGTTAGAAGAGCTACCTAAAATGCTATCTGCAGTTGCCAAATGCTGGGGAAAATATTATTGGAGCCAGAAACACCAAAACCAAACCTATTTATCTGAACTATCCCTGAAGCATGAGTGCAAAAGTGAAACAAAACAGACATTGTTTGTTGGAAGCACAAGTATTTTGGAGCAAAAAGTGGACCCAAGTGGCCACATCTGGAGAACAAAATTAAGATGGGAACACCATGTGGGGTTGCAGTTCCACTGTGACATGCAATTAATCCAACTGCAGGCTGCTGTATTGCCCTTCCTTCCCCCTCTCATCCCTCTCCAAGCTCTGGCTACGTATTCCAGCCTACCCATCTTAATCCAGAGAGGATAGCTGATCTGGCTGAAAACTGTTTCCACACACACACATACAGAGGTTAGTTTTCAGCTGTTCAGTAATTTTTTGCATAAACTAAATCACCTCTTCACCAAACATTAATTTCAGTATGATCTTCTAACACCGTTTGTCCTTCCTAAGTCTAACCATGGAGCCCCACATCTACTAATCTGACAGTCTGGCAAACTGGCAATCTGAAGTCAAGTGTGAGTTGTAAATTTTGGGTAATCAGTGACAGGGCAAATGTTTAATTTGAGTTGAGAGGAGTTGATACTACAGGCCTCAGACTGTCTCTCCTGTCACCATAATCATCAATTCAGTGCTGAATGGATAAAGGTCCAGGCTTCTGTTTCTAAATGAGGGAAATGGAGAGTTTATAACATTGCAGAGGCTCAAGAAAAAGACTACGCACATTTAAGATATATTTTTAATAACTTCTTTGCTGTAACAGAGGATTGGATATAGGGCTCAAGAAGCACAGAAATGGTAGGGGTTGGAAGGGACCCCTGGAGATCATTTCGTCCAACCCCCCGGCTTGAGCAGGTACACCTAGAGCAGGGTGCACAGGACCGCGTCCAGGTGGGTTTTGAATGTCTCCAGGGAAGGAGACTCCACAACCTCTCTGGGCAGTCTGTTCCTCTCTGCTCCTGATTTTTTTCACATAAATTCAAGACACAAGCCCAACAGGGGCTATTAGACATAATGATCCAAATTCTGGCTGAGGTAGTCCCTAACCTAGTGCCTACTAGAAACTTGGAGGATGTACAAGAGGTAGGATCAGTCTGCTATAAAAACTTCAGTGTTTCAGGTACACTTTTCCCTAAATATCTACTACTGGCTTAGAAGATGGTATGGGATTCACCCAGCCTTTCACTGGACTCAGATGGTTACCCTTATGTTTCCACACCCTTGTCTCTACAAAATGCTGCTTGATGACCAGAGTTATGAAAACATAAAGCTAGGTCAGCGGTACATGTTGAAAAGAGCTCTCCCCTGTCCCCATTTCTCCTGTCTTACATAGTGAACATTAGGGATTGTTTCTTAAAACTGGAGGTTGGGAAGAAGCTACAGTAAACTTTGGGAAAAAAATAACGTGGAGATCTCTGGGTTCAGAATAGGGTATTTTACTGGAGTACCAGGTAAATTAAATGAAAAAATAAAGACTACTGAATCATAACAAAAGCATACTACAAAAAGTATAAGGTAGGATAGGGTATGTAAAGAAAGATCTTGTTTGTCAGCATAAAAGAATTCCTCCAGGGAATCAAGCAAATATCATAAAGGAAAAGAGAAATGGGGGGTGGGGGTCTTTTTCAAAAACCTTCAGTAAAATTCACCAACAGGGGTTATTAAGGAACTGACTATAATTTTAAGATTAATAGTTTGGAGACTAGAATTAAAAATGGCTGGGGGGATGAAAGAACAGCACAGTGAGTTTTCTGTACAACAGGTGATAAATAGATATAATTAAGGCAGTATTGCCTAATGTAGAGAGGACCCATGGTAGCTGGCAAAGAAAAAATAACAAAAACCTGGGGTCATAAAAGATGCAGATGACATGAAAGCAGTTGGGCTGTAAGCTCATGAGCACAGAGGCAAAGTTGAAGGTTTAAGTCTTCAGCAAGTGGTGGTGTAGCAGCTGTGCGCACACATACAAGCTGCGCATTTGAAAGCCTAAGAATCCAGCAGGCTGTACCTTGGAAAACAGGCATGAGAAAATTGTCCTCGATTCGCCCAGAGAATATTTCCCATGGTTTGGTAAGGGCTAAGCAGCTTTTAGAGCTAGAGATGTGTGCTTGCATCTTTATAAAAAGGTGGCTTCATCCACCAGGCCCAGTTGATGTAGGTGTGATTGGACCCTGGGCAGCTGCTGAAATCCCTTGCAGGGTTAGCTGAATGCAACCGGCTCAGGGACCTCACTGTCAGCAAGGACGGGTTGCAGTCTGGTGGAAGGTATAATTTGTGTGACCTTCCCAAATGCTGTGGTCAATGAAAACATACAGCTAAGGAATGGCAGGGGTTAATTCCCAATCCTCACAAAAGCCAGACCATTAATTGGCATTTGGAAGAATATAGAGTGATATGGGTGTTGTGACAGACTACCAGCACGTCCTGAACTCGTGTTCATTGAGTTTAATTGCTTTGTTCCTCCTTCAAAAAACACATACAAAATATGCAACATTCAGGCAAACTGGGTGGTGGACCTGTCCTACACGAGCAATGAGCTCCTACGTGATTTCCAGCACACGCTCCAACTGTGCCCTTGTGTCACTGTGCCACAGCTGCAGCCAACTGAGCCCTATAAGCCAATGAGCCACAAACTGGAGATCACCAAGTACCAGAGCATGCAGCGGGACCCAGACCTGGATCACACACCTCCCACATAAAGGGATACAAAGGCAAGATGCAGAAGGGTTGTCAGAGGAGCGTCCTGCCTGCTGGACCGCTTTTACGAGACAAGGAATTATCACATTTGTATCTAACACCTGCCTGAGTCCAGATCAGCACTTGGAGGAAACTCTTTCCCAACCCATATAACCAATTGAATATACACCGGGGAAGGAATATGAACTTCAGCTTCTCACAAGTTAGATGAGCTCTGCTAACTGCTGGTATTAAGAATTGATCACCCTAGATTACTGGCTTTCATTCAAGAGATAATCTGTTACAAAAGGAAACACGTCTACTGGGAAAGACTGAGAGAGTTGCCCATTTCAAAAGGTTCCCTAGCAGAACTGTCAGTGTGCTGTCCTCAGCAGCTAGACATGTTTACTGAACTCCCCAGTACATGACAAAAATAAAATGTGTCTGCAACCAGGTCTGACATGAGGCCTGTTTGCTGTTTTAGTCCCACAGAAGACCCCATGGGTGACCATAACTCAGAAGAACCTTTGGGGATGCTCACAGACATGGTTTAAGTTTCACTTTTCCAGACTTGAAGAGAGATTTGCAAGACGTTTTTTCTCCAGATCAACCACGGATCCCCTTTTCCTACCTAAAAAATCCACTCAGACAATTTCTTTTAAATCAGCAAGCAGGAAAACTCAAAGCAAATATTTTTGCTTTGAACCAACTTTCTAAACTTTTTTCCTAAACTGCTGCTACATTATCATCCTGTCCCTTCTAATGGCCATGTTAACAGCCCTTCATTTTTTTTTTTTCTCTTGGATCCAAACCCCCTCTTCCTTTATCCACTCTTCCACCCAACCACAACACCTCCTTTCTACATGGTAACACTTCCCAGATCTCCAAAAATACCTTCTGTAACAGTGTCCTCAGTTTGCTTGCACCAGTGGGAGGTAATCTCAAGAGCCAGGCTCCCCTGCTGCCGTACTTCCTTCACCAGCAGAGCTCGAGGTGCTCCAGATCCCTTCTCCCCATACCTGCTCCTCCCCTTGAGAAGTGGTAACCTGCCCTTCCCCCTGTCACCACGTCCCCAGTTATCACCCTCTCCACCCCGTGGACTGAACTGTTCAACTACACTTCTAAAGCGGATCTGGTAAATGATCTAGTCCAAAACAAAATCTTCCTCCTCACAAGTGTTGGGAGGTTTTTAAATAGCTCATCTGGCAGATCCAGCTGAGAGCTGGGCTGCAGAAACAATGGAAAGGGCAGGGCTGAAGGAGGGCAGCAACCTCCCATGGAGGAGGGCGAGAACACACAGCTGGGAGAGGTGGAAAAAAGGTGGAAAGCTCTTCAACCCTGCCAAGGAAACGTAAGGGAGAACTGCAGGTGTATCTTACAGGCTGAGTGAAATAAGTTAAGTTCTATCAGTGGGTAGGTCAATTTGAATTAAGAGTAGAGTGCTAAAGAAAACAGTGAAACAAGTGAATAGGGGGCAAGTGTTTTCTTGGAGAAACTGTTCCTATGCTACATTATTTCCTGGCAGGAACACAGGAGCAGGGTTTTATTTCATACATTTTCTGGTTTTGTGTAGCTGGATGGCCGATATGGGTAAATAGGAAATAAAATGTATTCTTCTCTTTCTTTTTTATTCTTTTCTCCAACTTCTTCCAGTAGTCTCTCCACATTTTTTTAATTCTTATAAAACTAGGAAAAGGACAAAGAGGAAAACACGTAAAAGTGGATGTTGATAATTACTAGCTGAATCTGAATATTTCTTACACAGAAAAAAAAAATAATTTCAAATTATCAATATCACAACCTTAGTTTTTCTTTTTTAATTAGCACTTTTTAATTGCTTTGCAAATTCTCAGCACAGTGGTCTGCACTACTCTTTTTAAGTAAAACAAGTCCTGCACTAACAGAAAGGAAACCAACCTAAAAAAAAAAAATATTTTAAGCAAATGCCATACATTCGACTGAAACTTACCGTAAGTTGCATAAGTGTAATCAAAGTTTCCTTGTATCAAAGATTCTGTTATATAAGGGTGGGAGAATTTTGCTAATATTACATGATTAGTACTCACAGCTACTCAAAGGCAAAATCAGTGTACAACAAAGAATACTCATTGAAGTAGTGAAAATGCTATGTAGTGTAGGATTGCAGAGGCCCCTGAGGTTCAAAAGCAAATTGTGAAAGTAGCTACATCAGGTTTAGCTCAAAAAGTTTTTCACGTGGCCAGTTAGTCTGTCCTATCTATGAGGAAGAAGACTGAAAAACAAGGCAATCAAAGTCACAACTGTCTACTACCTGCACTGGCCTGCAAACCTAAAACACACGCCCCTGTAGGTAACCAGAAGAGTTGCTTCCAACAAAATATTTATTTTGCCATGTGGCTAGAGTAGCTCTGTTGATCAAACTGCAAAAGGTTTTGCATTGCATGCTATACTGCCCCTCACAAAGGGGGAAGAGCTTGCTGCTACTTGCCACTGGCACATAAAAAAGCAGCTATAGCTCTGCCACAGAGCACAATTGCTCCAATAAACAAGTGTTAATCATGCACATTATGCACAACATAATACGTGTGAGCTTGTCAGCAGGCAAACAGCTCCATGCCTGAATAAGATCCCTTTCCAAATTAAGAGAACCAAATTACACAATCTGACAGCTGTTTGCTGACCTACCTAAAACAATTTGGTGGTCTCCGTCCAGTTCCTTACTGGCAGGTGTCTGCTTTGCAGAAAACATCAGCACCATTTGCATTAGTGACAGGCTGGCTTGCAGTCTCAGCAGGCAGGCCAGTGCAGGGCTGGCCTTGCGAAGCCTTTTTTCCCAGCCCCCAGGGCTGGTCCCCCCAGGCAGGGAATACAGACTGGGAATGCCTGGAATGACAGTCAGCACCCACCCAGGGGCTAAAAAGAGGGTGTGAATTTCCAGTCATCTCAGTCTAGCCCACAAATAGTCCGTTCCACTGAAAGTAGCAGAAAGAGCAAGAACTATGTTGGTTAACAAAATAAAAATCACTAAACACTGATGAATTTTTAGAAAGAAACTCTAGGTTGTCACAGCTCTGTTTAGTAGGAACCTGACTTTTATCTGGCTAGAAATCCCATCCTGAATTCAGCAATAACGGGCTTGATTCTCCACAGCTGACTCATTTCCAGTATCTTCAAGAAAAGCGTGAATAAGAAATAAAGATCATGGGCTTTTAAAAGTTTGCTTTTCACTCTCTGCTTGAGGTTTTCATTTTCCTGTAGAGTAATGACTTGCACTATTCTAGGGAATTAATTCCACTGCTTTATACCCATTCTGCATACAAGAAAACTCATGCAGAGAGAGCTTATGTATTTGGCAGAAGCCAACTACCTATCTCAGGTATAATTAGTCCAGGGACAGAACCAAGATATCTCAAGTGTCAATGCGTACATTTAAGACACCAATGTAAAAACTCAGTCATTTTTCCATACCAAACTTTAAGATGTCAGGCTTCAAAATCATCCAGTTCTCCAGTCAGTCTGAAAGGACTTGTATTGAGCATGTTTTTTCACAATGAGTTTCAGAAGTTTCACTTTTCCATCCAGCTCAGGACAGAGCAGACAAAAGAAAGATAACTGATATGTCTGGAGTAGACTCTCCACTCTTGGTCTTTTTGCTGCCTGAAAAGAGCATCAGGACCACCGACACTCCAAAATGGTACTGTGTCCTGAGATTCAGTAAATAAGGAAGCAGCTCTGCAGGCATTAATATAAAATCCAAGTTACTTGTTTGAATGCTGCCATGTGGGGTTAACTGGTGTCACTACCACCTTCACTTGTTCCAGAAACTCTGAATTTGAATGTTAGGAGCTTTTGTTACTAATGCAGCTGTAAATAATTAGCATTTCTTTGTTGAACACTAATTGTGTCTGCCATGCAGCTGTGCCAGCAAAAGTCTCAAAATACATGTCATAAATGGCAATGGACCAAATTGTCTGCTTACTCCAGGCTGACCCCAGAGGATCAGAATTGTAAGTCAGAGCATGGCATGGCCTCAGGGGCCAAATTCACCTCTGGGTGAATCTCTTCTGTTCAGTTTTATGAGTCATGCATTTATTAATCAGCCTCACACAGTGAGAAGCTGCTGTTTGTCAGGAACAATCATGATAGCTGGTAACCTCTTTATCCAGCCTTGGGTTTGCCATGTGACTTACCAAGAAGGGAAGACAAGGGGGGATGGGATGATAAGCCACACAGCTTGCACTCTCTCAGCAACAGCATCGTTTTAAGTTTCTCTTCTTAAAAAGAGCACACCTCTGGATCCCACTGCAATGCTTTTTTCAGTTTCAACACTCTACATACTCATGATGCTGTACACAAATAGGTCCCTTCTCCATCAGAGAGAACATACCCCACCACATGTGAGAGAATACTTGCTACTCCCATAACACGCTCTCTGCAACTATCTTATTCTCTCCACCTGTTTCCAAGATTTTCCAACTTCCAACCCCTCCAGTTGCCCTACTAACATCAGTTCTCAATCCCATTCTTAAGCCCTTCTTCCTTCATCTGTCTTGGTATTGTTCCTCAGTTACTCTCCAATTTCCCAAAATATCAACAGTATACATCTATGACACCAACATGTCACCTGTGTTCCTCCTACATATAGCCACTGCACACATATAGCCACTGTCTTTCTTCCTTCTCTAATTTCAGCTCCCTCTAATATGAAATCATGCTTTCAAATGAGATGGATTTTTTTGCCTTCTGAACTTGGAAAAAAAGAGCAAGATCCACCTCACCCCTCAGCTTCCTGATACTAGCTTCTTATTTCCTTCCTGACAAGTGTCAGAGCATAAAGCATTCAAGAAATTTCAAAGCAGTTTTTAATATGTTCTAAACACCTTCTCATGTCTCTTTTGGCTGAAATCACTATAAATCCATGAACATGTTAGCCATCCCATGACTTCATTTTCCAGTGAATAATTATTTGTGAAAGAAAAACATCATCTCTTTATCATCTAGTGTTCTTTTCTCTGGACACTTATGCTCTCTCCTGGACCTACCAGCACTTTCACCTCCTCAACAAAAGATTTCCTTCAAACTTTCAAACACATCCTCTCTTACTTCACCACATTACAGAGTAGCTGCTACTGGAGCATCTCATCTGCTGTATCCCCTTATTTCTCCCTCAATCCATGAGATTCCCCTCCAGGTTTTATTGATTTTTTTCTTTATTGTTTTCCACTTTTCTTCAGGAAATTATCACCATATGCTTGCTCTATTGCAATTCTCTTTCCCCAAGTGACATCTTCTTTTGGCCATTGTTACAACCAATATACACGGCTAGGTCTGACTCAGTATGGCCTTTCTTATGTTAATCCTAATTGAAAGTACAGCATCAATCTCTGCATCTGTCTTCTTCCAGCCAATACAATGTCCTAGCCTGCCGCTATGGCATTCTGTCCAAAATATTTAATCTTTGTCCTAAATTTAACACAACCAGAACTGAATTCTTGGACTTGAGTTCTCAACCATGATATGACAATGCATAGATAGATGGTGCTTAGGTTTTAAATCTCATTCAGGTTCTAATGATTTCACAGCATGGTCCTTGCAGCTTTCTAACATCTATAATAAATGCCCCCAATTTGTGAAAAACTATGCAACTGAGATTACTCCTGAGATCATCATTTTGACTGTCATTCCCTTGTGTTAACTTGTTGCTGCTATTCCTTCTGCCACATGAAACTTCATACTTAGCCTTTCATTCTTGATTTCAAAGACCAATATAATTTTACTTCTCTCAGCCTTCCCTCTGTTTCCTTAATGACACCAGTGAAGACTATCTGAGTGTGGTGGCTGTTTTCCCACCCTTTGTCCCATCCTGCCTGTTGGTGGCAGAATGGCCCGATCAGTGATATTGCCCCATTCTAACCCCTGCTCAGACTTAATTTGTTTCATGACAATCGCTTTCAACAGTTCATTTTGTTCATATTAGAGGAGAAGTATTGAAAGGAGAGGAGTGCTGCGAGGGACTCCAGTACAATGGAAACATGACTGCAGGAGTGATGCAATGCTGAACAGTGGATGGAGGTTGAGAAGTTAATATTATTTAACCAGGAGGCGGGGAAGGGGAAGCACCACAAATAAGCCCATTGATGATTACTAAGCTGAAGCCTGATGTATCCCCTTCCCTCCACTCATATATATTTTTTCAGACTGTGTGCCCTTAAGAAGAGAGAGAGTGCTATACACACAGGTAACTACGCAGCCAACAACCTGGCTGTACTATTTATTCAGACAAGATAAACACACATTGACACATAAACAAAGAATGTTGTGTCATTAGGACTACAGTCAGGACTTTGTGATAGATACCCTGAAGTGGCCAACCTTCACATGCCTGCAGCAGCTGGCTGCTGTCACCCCTCCACCGCAGTGGATGCTGTGGGGTCTGCGAGTAGGAGTGTGCTGTGTTTCCACTTCTGGGGTTTGAATCATGCCCACTTACTGCCATGTGGCAGCTCCTGGAAATGAAGCAGAATAAAGGCTCCTCCTGAGGAGTGCCAATGATGCAGCTCAAGCAGAGGCTCTCCATCAGCAGCAATGAGATGCTAACACAAGGCATCAAAAGGCAGTCTTTCTTTTAGTAGTAAAGTCAGGAGCTGGAGGGGGTAAGGAGCTGCATGAGTGACAAATAATGGTGCAACACTAGCCAAAACAAAAAATTCTTTGTAGTAGGAACTTGAGGGTAACCAGCCTCTTTAAGAGCCCATACAACATAGAACTGGCTAAAGCATTTACCAGTTTAGAAACCAAGTACCACTGGAAGAGTCCATTTGCTGGACAATAGGTTGTATCTTCCACTCAACCCAGTTGAACTCATTAAGAGGAGCACAGTTCAAGAGCATCTTCCTGATCAGGATTAATATTCCCGTGGTTTTTTTTATTTCACAGATCTGAAATGGTCAGCAACTCTTCATTATTTTATTCCTTTTCTTATCTTTGCTATAATCTTCATATTTCTTCTCATCCCCGCAATACTGAACTACAAATTAGATTTATTTGGTTTTGAGACAGAAGTGCTCCTAAGCTGAGAGTGCAAAAATCTGTGCCACAACATTATACATAAAAAAGACCAAATATTCCATGAAATGACTTAATATTTTGTTAAGGTAATGTTAAACACACATCCATGCTGCTTTCTTCCCAAATCAGGTCTTCTGCCAAAGTCCTCCTGAATTCTTCATTATATCTGAGCCAGGAGTCAGCTCTCTAAGTGACTCACATTTTACAACCTGTATTCAAGTAACTAATGAATGAGAGCATCCCTGAAAAAAATTTCCTCTACAAGGACTGAAAATTTAAAACCAGAATATAAACCTGTGATGTTTCATCTTTAAACTCATTCCCTTATTTTCACTCCTGCTTTATCTTCTGCATTCACCATGGTAAGTGTATTTCTCGTATTTCTATATTCACTCCTCCCAGTCATTTTTTTTCTTTTTTTCTTTTTCCCTTTTTTGTTTTTTCTTTTTTTTTTCAAATGGAAAATTACAGGTTCAGACAGTGAGTATTAGCTATTTTTGTGACAAAATGTTTTTAAGCTGGGTGCTCTGGGCATCTAAGCCCCTGCTCCCACCAACAAACAATTATTTTTAGAGTTCGAAGCCTACATTGTACAGAGACACTACTTTGGAAAATCAGCATATCAGATAAACCCAGCAACTCTTGGTTGTGTGGAAGGGCAAAAAGCATATGAAATGGCAATTCCTTGACTAAATATACATCACTAGATTTTCTTCTTTGGTGATATTTTCCAAATGCATTTACAAATTTCTTTTAAACACACCCTTTTCTCAAGTCTCAGAAAAACAATAACCACCCTAAACTTACACTTCACTAGCATGAAGTCCGAGCCACCATAGCTTGCAGTCACAGATGCCTCCCTTCTCATTTGCTCTGTCTGTGTCTCCTGCAAAGCAATCTTGCCAGAATCACCACTTCCTTGAAAATTCAATAGATCTGTAAGAAATAAACTTGAACATCCCTAATTGCACATGTATGAGACTCCAAAAGGAATATTTTAAAGTTGAAAAAATTGCAATCTAACATCAGCATTTTTCCAGCTGCAATATGTTTCGGCAATGTAATTCTCAGCTTGCAGGACTGAAAGCAAAGGTGTTAGCAAGAAAAAGTAAACAACCCTGGAGTATATATTTCAGTCAGAAAGACTTCTGATGCTTGGATATGCAATTTCCACCCATTTAGATTTTGACAAAATCTCATTAAAGCCCACTGACAGGCCACAGTATATCAGCTGAACTTTACACATTCCTTCAAATTTTGCTTCTCAGTATTTATCCTTGTGATTTTTGTTTAAAGCCATCCACATTGTCCTGAGTAGTTAGAACAACTTCACACATTTTTGTTCCGCAGTCAAATAAATGTCAGTCTGCTTTACCAGCTGCAACCATATAATTACTTGATTGTGTTGCGTTGGATCTGTAACAATAGGTTAGAGTGTAACAGAACTGAATTTACAGAGCAACTTTGGCTAGCAGCTTTCTCCTGTAGCGATGCCCACAGCAATTGTGGCCCAGTTGCTTCTGTCCTCGTGACTTTTAAGTACACGTATCAAGGAGCTACTTTTCACAGCGCTGTCATTCAAAAAGTTGCATCACCAGCACTGCTAGTTCCAAGTCATGACATTTACACAAATTGTTGTTTACAGACATTTGTGCGTACATTGCCCCACTTTGCACATATTATCATAGGATCTATGCTTGCAGGTAGGTCTAGTCCCTGCTTCCCTGAAACATCAGTCCCTTTTTGGGACTGAATGCTGTATTATTTTAAAACTAATATTCAGTAATGCAATCTGTTGTGCATATGTTTGTGTTTCCACATGGCTTTGTATATCTCAGTTGAAGGCAAATCTCACCAGTAAAGGCCAAAGCAAAGCAGGCACTGAGTAACTTGGCCTTTTCAACATCCTTTGTCACCAGTTCCTCTGCCCCATTCAGCAGCTGTCCCAAACTTCCCTGCCTTCCTTTTGCTGCAGTGTACTTATAGAACCATTCTTGTCCCTTAACAGCTTCAACTCCACGTGGACTTGGCTTTCCTCATTCCTGCATCTCTCCCAAGTCACCGGTCCCTTCTTCCACTTCTTGTATACTTTCTCCTTACATTTGAGTTTAGCCAGAAGCTCCTTATTTATCCATGCAGGCCTCTTCCTTGTTTACAAAGATGAGGTCCAGCAGAGCATCTGCCCTCTATGGCTTCTTGATCATCTATGTGAGGAAATTATCATCAATGCACTTCAGAAACCTGCTGTATTACTTGTGCCCTGCTCTGCCGTCTCTCCTGCAGATCTCAGGGTGATTCAAGGCCCCCAAGAGAACAGCACAGCCTGTGAATATGAAGCTCTTTCCAGTTGTCTGAAGGAGGCCTCATCTACCTCTTCTCAGTCAGGTGGTCTGCAGCAGACTCACACCACAGCATCATCCATATTTGTATTCCTGTTAATACTGACCCATAAGCTCAAGTCTGGTTCGTCATTCACCCCTAGACAGATCTCCCATCCCTGCTCTCATCTACTGCCAGGGTACTGAACCTATTTTGGAGCAGCAGATCTGCAGGTGAGACAGGAGCCATCCTCTGGTGCTAGACCTCACAAGCTCCCAGCCTTCCCGTCCTGGGAGTCTCTGTTTTCCTAGCTCCATAAGCACAGATTCTGCCTCCACACCTCCTTTGGTGCACCTGGGGTTCAGGCTCTGGTAGCTGCAGGGTCTTGGAGAAGAACTAATCAATCTCCTCTTTATCATCTCTGAAGGTGCACTTGTCTTCGCTTTAGGAGAAATCCAGTCCAGAGGTCTTTTTTTGTTAAAAAACAACCCTGGTTAAGAAGAGATGCCAAGGCAACAGCAATATTATCCCTCAGAATTATTTATAGCTAATTAAAAATGGGAAAGTTGACACCTGAGAGGCAAGGAAGGTTAAGGCAGTCCAGTCTACAGGTGAGGCTGCATATGCACAGAGCAGCAGTCATATCCTGAGGTCACTAAGGCTCCTCTAACTAACAGTAAAACTGGTACACCAATGAGTGGCCAAAGAGATAAGGATAATTCTTTAAATATAGGAACTACAAACAAAATCTTTAAAATCCCCAAAATGCCTGTTATTATGAAGAAATTATTTTTTACATTATTCTTGTATTATGTAATCTGTGGATTTTGAAGGCTTATTCAGCCTTACAAAGAAAAAAAATTTCATTAGCTTTGCTAGTAAGTAAAGTACGTACTTAGGGAAGGAGTTTCTGGTAGTAAGTAGCTCCTTCATGGGGCAGATCAAGGTGTAGTGGTTAGAAAGTGAACTAACACAACTCCAGTCACAAGTTGGGGGGCAAATTTTTAACAGTGAAAGATGCCAGGCCCTGAAATAGCCATGGACATGGTGGCATTTCACCTTTTGAAGTCCTCAGATTACATCAGTATTTCTTTCTCAGAAATACAGCATAGCTCAAGCAAGTATTATAGGCTTAATTACAGAATACTGAACGAGGATCTTTGCATGTGGTACACAAGGTGCCAGACTACAGTATCATTAATAGATATTTAGGACCACTGGGAACTCTGATGCTAGTGATCTACAGAACAAAACACGTAGAATGAAGACATTTCCTTGTAACTGAAATTTCTCGACCATTTATACATTGTGTATTTATACTTGCGTGTACTGTAGAGTTGCTGAAACACCTTATGATACTGCTGTGAGATCCTGGAGGAAAGAATAGCTGGGTTTGCTTGTTTTTTGAACAGATGACAGAACACGTAACAGAGCTGTTGACTGCTGCCGGATCATATAAATGGACTTCCCTAAAAGATTCCAGCACTGGTTTTCTCCCATTCCAAATTAAAAGAAAACTATTTTACAACATGCCAAAATGCATTTGTAGATCAGGTCTGTACAGTATTGATACACCTCCTTATAACGAACAGCAGGAGAAACCACAAGATGTATAGTCAGTATTCTCTTATAAAAAGGGTCCTTAACGTATTTCCTTAACTGGTATATTTATTTCTTCTTTCCATATTCACTGTCTCTCAAGAACACACAGACTGATGTTTTCAATATGTAAATAATTCCATGATCACAGGCAAGTAGCAACTCTTTACTGGCACCAGCGTATAATGATATTGGCACAAAAGACCAGACTCAAAGTTGAGTGCTTCAGTTGCTGGACAAGGTCTCAGATCAATACGTGCTATCTGTGGAACACATGCTACCTTATTAGAGATGCAACTAATTCTTATTCATTCATGGGCATGATACGTCTGGGAATGAAAACAAAAAATACCTAATGCCACTATGTAACAGACAGGACATAATCCGTCACACAATAAACAAAGATAAACTAGAAAAATCCTGCTGGATGCCACAAACACTGTCCAGTATGTGAGGACTGATAACTTGCCAGGAACCCTGAACAGGTGCTGCAGGAGCAGAGGTCTGCTCCGCACAAACCTCAAAGCAGGTCACTAAATTACAGCCTCTCTCCCATGTGGCACTCTAAATTATCCACATGTTCACATAAATCCATCAGAACTGTCACTCAGATAAACAAAAAAGAGTATTTCCTGATCTATCCAGGTCAATTTTTTTTCTTAATGCCTCATGTCCAGAGTTATATGAAACTACCTGTGACTGCAACTAGAATGGAGTTATTTCTACACATGGAAACTAACTAAATTTATTTCTCATATTTAAAATCATGTTTTAAGTTCAGAAAATATTTCTTCCAAATAATGTTCCAAAGTAGAAATAAAATAGCATTAAATCTTCTTGATGATAGTTGGTGTTAAGAAGCATTTTTTTAAACATTTACATGAGTATGTATGATTTTTGTTGGCTTTTTTAGGACTTGATTCTGAGAAACAGCAGCTTTAATCCTTCACAAACAAAACCCGAAAAAACCCTACTGATATCAACCATGGGGACGAATCCTCTGTAACAACCTGTGGCTTGTCTGCAGACCTTAATTAGTTAGAGAGATCATGATATAGAGCCTCTTCAAAGAGGATAAGAGTGGTAGTTCTCTATGGAGAAACAGAGCAACCTTTTGTACCTGGTAATTTAAGGAGCAGCAACAGGCTAATCCGCCGCCAACGTGGGGCGTAGCATGTGGTGTGGTTCTCAGCAGAACAGCAGGCCCCTAATGAGGTCTAGGAGTGGATAGCAGCTGGTAAACTCGGTGCTCAAGTAGGAGGCTCAGAGAGCCTTTATTTGCTAACAAAAGGCTGCAAATTGCTCAAAGGCCTGAGTAGGCAATGAGAACATGTTCATATGGTCAGCCAATATATAAATTTTCAAAACAAATACTACAATATATACATTTTCATTGCAGCAGGAAGTGGTGGAGTTTCTGAGGGCTGGACGGTTCAGAAATCAGTCATACACCGACTATTGCTAAATTGAGTCCCCCCAGAAATTACACCAGCTCTTCTCTCTATATTGCAGCAACTGAACTACACATATGCATCTAACGTATTTGCATGTGATTTGAAGCATAAAATAATTTCAGGTGAGCTACACACAAAGTTAATAAACTAAAAATTATTTTACTGTATCCCACTGCCACTGAGAACTTTATTGGCTTCTGAAGTGTAACGGATGGGGAAAGATGAACTATATATCAATCAAAGGGCTTTGACAAAGGATATCATAAACCATAAGTTCAAAGATCAAGTGTTTGAACAAGATCAGAAGCTGAGATTTACTCAGACTTTGCTATGCATCTGGCCTTATCCATTGTTTTCTTTATAGTATTAGTATAATTCCACTGGTACACAATTTTGTTTAATTACATGCTATAAGCATGTTTCAAAAGTAGTACATGGCTGACAAAAGATCAGTCATTGCTACCACAAAGCGCCACGGGTCTCAGCCCCCACTGGAACATCAAAATTACTTTCTGTTATCACAGCAAATACTGATGTAATTTGTTTATTTTTTCCTGAAAATTATGTAAACAGGAGATAGAATCAGCTTTTGATTTAAAAAAAAATAACAGTACATGTTCCTTATCATTGTAACAAAAGAATAACACAATTAGAGGCAAGTAACCTTAAAATATTTTCCAGTGAAGCTCTGGTAATAGCAGAAACCCTACAGACAAGTGCACTCGAGGAAATCTGGTCTCCCCATCTGGTTGAGGTTTTGTGTTAGAATCACAAAGGTGCAAAAAAATGTCTTCAAGAGTTTTTTAAATTAATAAGGATCAATAACATTAATCTGGGACAAAAAATATGGCAAGATTTTACCTAAAATTTGAGCTCAGTTTTTTCCCTGGGCTGTGAGATTGAAAATAACTTCAAACATAGAGATTATCTGGCATTATTCCCATTAATTAAAATCTAAACAGCAGCATATTTCACCACGTTTGGAGAATGAGATTAAATAATTGTCAAGTAATACATCAAATACAATTACGGCAACCTCGTGAAATTGATTTCTCCATTAAATCACTGTACCAACTTTTCCAAGCCACGTGAGTTAGACTAAGAATTCTTTTTATTAACCTGGAGATAAGGATAAATAGAATGTTTTTCTAAACCTTCTTCCCTCAAATGATGAAAATGTAGGGTGCAGCACTGGTCATAAATGAGATATATGAATCCTCAAAAATAGGAATTCCCTAGCTTTGCTGCAGATATGAGAACAGTTTAAAGACTGCCACACAAAAGCAGTGAATAACCTCAGTCCCTGCACTAAACCTGAGCTGGCAGTTTAAGCCCTGGACACTCATGATGCTGGAGAGTGGCAGCATCTCGGCAAGGTGCTGAGCCTCTCTGCCCTCACCAGCGCTGCCCCGTGCCCTTCAGTTGCAGCAGAGTTGGGCTCCCATCAGCCTCAGCAGGAGCGAAGGCTGTGTCCTTCCCTCTGTCTTGCTTCCTGGGTGGCATTCGCTGCAATGTGGTTCACGTGCTGGGGAGGGGGTTCCTCCAAAGCTCCCCCAACAGATAAGGCAGGCTGCTGTCAGTCACTGTCTGGCCCTGCTCTTTAGGTCAGGAGATGCCTGCTCTCAACCATTTTTGGCAGGTGCAATTTAGGAGGAATACGTTAAGGAATCAGTAGACACAAACCAGAGGTAGTTTATTTCTATCTAACAAATGTGGTCGTTGTGTTGGTTTCTTTTAAGTAGAATCCGCTGGGCAGAAATGCAACATAATAGAGTATTTTACAATCATACTGGTATAAGAAAAGGAACCCCAAGGCAGAACATAATTTAATTAACGCTATTGCAGAAAATTATGATTATCAGAACTCAGTGAAGTTAGACCAGTGTGTAATCATCTACAGCTTTCAGAAAATGTATGCTACTTTAACTTTGATGAACTTGACTCAATAGCACACCGTCTGAATAGGTCCTCATTTGTGAGTATTCATTATGTATTCAGAAAGCTTTTGGTACAAAATAAATTCTCAAGGCTGTAGATCCAGACCCCTGCTAGACTTTTAATAATGTTGTCACAAAGGCAAGATGTTTGTCATGGTTTCCTCCTTATATCTATACTTTAAAGCAGAGACTGGAAAGATTTTATACTGTAACAACAACAGTGCCAAGCAATTGATAAATTTGAAAAACAAATATTCAAGAATCTATGAATATTTAAAAAACTATCATTTGGGCTGTGTATTTTTGACTCAGTGGATTTCTAAGCCTAAGAGTAGGCCTCTAAAAAGGGAAAGAGAAGATTAAATTGCCAGATTACATTAACATCCATTCACAAATATGAGTAGCCCAATTTGAAATGAAAAGCTGACCCACAAAGCCCTTTCAGTAGACTCTTGCAAGGGTGCGCTTAAATATCCATACATGATCCTGCACCATGAAATAAATAAATAAGGATTTTGCTGCAGATTACATTGGGTCCAAAATTAGGTCTTTAAAGAGTGTGCTATATAGATTAATTGATAGAATCGTTCAATTTTTTTTTGGTAAAACACTTCTTAGCAACTATTGATTTGGTTACCTGAGATATAAAATGTCAAAAAATGTATAGTAATATAGATGTTAATTTCTTTTTTTACAAAAGATAGATAAAAAAGCAGAAGTTACATTTAGTTTAATTGCTGAGACGACGGAAGTAGAATTTGACCCAAAAATCTCTGTCTGAAAGATGAGGAGCAAAATCAATTACTTTTTAAATTCACATATATTTGTGAATGTTCTGTCAGTATGAATATAAAGTTCTGCAATTTACTTCATGATTACAACATGTAAGAAAAACAATTATCACAACTGTAGTGTACTTGTTCTATAGGCAAAAGTAACTCCATAAATGAACTGAGTTTTATTCTCATAATGTTGCATGTGAAAATAATTTCAACCACCTCATACTCAAAAGCTACCGAATGGCTACAGAAAATCTTCAAATACGGCGGGGGGGGGGGGGGGGGGGGGGGAAGGAGATGTCCAAGATTATTTTAGTCTTTTAACAACATATTTATCAACTTCATTGTTTCTTGTCAGTAGTCTGTCCAGTTCTAATAGACAGTTTGTAGCACTGGATGGGGATTGGGATATAATGCAAAGAGAATGGCTCCCTGGAGGAAAGTTTGAGATGGGGCCAATTGCCAAAAGAGAGTCCAGGTCTGAATAAAAGGGGTGAAATCCTGGCCCTATTGACATTAATGGCATACTCCCAATTATTTTAATATGGCAAGATTTCAACCCTGGGGAGAGGGAACAATCACCATCAATGCGGGGAAAGATACACTTTATGGCTTGTTTTATCCCCTCATCCTTTTCAAAAGAGAAAATATTATTTATTCCTTGTGAGGTCTCCTTCAGCACCACTGCTTTTTGCTACATTCTTGAAAACTAGGAACTCAAAAATAGGAAAAATATTGTGCACTTTCTGCAGTTATTTTTCTTTCCCGAAACCTTTCACCAAAGAGGCTACTAAGCCCAGAAGGACTGCAGCAGACAACTGATGATTTCAGATGGTTTTTTTGCCTTTTCAATCAATAAACCAGTTTCAGATCATCTGATGTCAATGGTAAGCAGCTTTTTTTTGTTTGGTTGGTTGGCTTTGCTGGAGGCTAGTCCTAAGGACCTGGCTGTATAACAGTCTCTTGCGCTCAGAAGGAGGCTCTCAGGCCTGTTGTGGCACCGGCATCTGCTTTGTGTGCGGGGATGTGCAGAGAAGCTTAAGTAAGTGTGGGAAAACAGCAACTGCAGATCAGGATTTGCCATAAGGCAAGACCTAACACATAGCTCTTTCTGGTTCACCACAAACAGATGGAAAAATGCATAATAGGCTCCAGCTAAAAGTCTTCTGTTCTATTCTCTTTCTTACGAATATACCACTGAGAAATTAGCAAAGTTTTTCAAGAACACAAGAACACTCACAGAGAAAGTAGCTACATAATTGCAAAGCCTTTTTCTATTAACGATTTTCATACAGATATGGGAGATGTAATGATTAAAGGAATATGTGTCCAGTGTAGTTCACAATGAACACATTCATTTTTACACGCCACAATTTTTGAGCAACACAGTAATGTTTAACAGCACAAAGGAAAATTAGGCTGGTCACATTCACATCCCAAGACCTCATATGCAGAATGGGGGGGAGGTCCTTCTGCAGAAGAGAGCCCCCTCTTCCTGCCTTTTTTTCCCCATGTGACCTTATAGGGTGTTGGGAAGAGAAATGAGTAACAGGAAGAGACTGCGTCTATACCTGTGGCTGCTCAGTGAGGCTCAGGTAAAGCCCCTCCAGATATAGGGAATGGTATATAAGCCTTTTCTGACCAGCTGGGGCTTTGCTGTGTGCCAGAATCAGCAGTTTCATTCGCTGAGATTGATAGCAGAAACTCTTGGAGTTATAATCTCCCGTGGGCATTGAATGCAGACAGCCTTTTGGGGTCATGGGGGAGGTATGGGTGAGAATGAGCAGTTTTCCCTACTGTATGTTGGGCAGGGTGGATAGGTTTGTGGGTTTGTTCCTTGTGTGGTCCCCTAGCACGTCAAGAACCTGGGGGTGTCAGCTAAGAAATAGGATCAGAGAGGCTGCAATGTAACTGGTGTCCCCCAAAAACACGGATTACGTATCAGTCCCCTTTAGCTCCCATAGCATAGAGCTAGAATTTACAGGGGGACTAAAAATGAATGAAAATTTTAGAGGAATACAATTAGGCACCTTAGCATGGTTTCATGTCCTCTAACCTGAGACCTCTACATCTCTAAACATCCACATCCCAGTTAGTCATCCAAATTGTATAACCCACGGCAATGAATGGGCTTCTAAGTTACATCTCACCTTAAAATAGACAATAGGTCAGAGGATTGTATGCTAAGAGTGCCTATTTCTTTCTCCATCAATTACAAAGGGAGCCTATTGCAACCACCTCAGGCACAGATAATGTGTGTTGCCCCCACACTCCCCCCAGGTACTTTTATATTCCCTGTTATATGTCTGGGGAGCCCTGCATGTCTCAGCTGGCAGGTGATCTCCACATGCTGCCACAAAGTAGGATGACCTCTGGCAAAACTTTCCACCCATTCCCTGCAAAGGTTAACCAGCCCATTGTTCATAAAAGTATCTTTCCCTTCCTTGCTAGCAGGAAGGCCTGGCTCACCTTGTCCGTCTGCTGGTGGCAAGCAGGAGTCCTCCGTGGCACCATCTGACAAGGACTTCTTCAATTGTTCAGAACTGAGCCTGCCAAGCCATTATGGACAGCCTTGGACTGCCTTGGACAACATCTTGCACACATGTTAAAAGCACATGCTTAGGCAATCTTGGAAATTATTTGCTCTCTTTGTTCTGGAGGTACCCTGCATTCAGTCTGCAATAGGGTACTTGGGATAGCATCCTACACATAGCTTCACCCTTGATTCCCCAAGGTGTGCTCCACTTGCTCCCAGGTGTGGACGGAAGGCACATTCTCTCCTAAGGAAAACCTGTGTTGCATGCTGTATCACTAATATACATCCAAAACAGCAATCAAGTTAAAGCATTTCCCCTCATTTTGTCTTTCCTTGTTTGTTTGGAGAAATCAAACATTCATCAGTGCTTCCATACAGACAGATGAAGAGCCTCAGTGTCCCTCCTATTACATCCACCTGCAGCCACAATAACTATTTTGTTTCTAGTGGAGTTATTGTCACTTCATACAAGTGGGAAAGGGGAGAGAATTTGGCCCACTATCACTTTCTCAGAGCTTTAGTGAAAATAACCCTTTCACAGGCGAGCTAGCCTCCAGCAGCAGTCATAGAGGAGCAGAGAAGATGTCTGCCTGCCTGTCCTGGTGTCTAGCAAGAGAATACAGACAAAAAAAGTTAAAATAAAGATTGATGCCAAATGGCAACTGTTCACTTATTCATGTACGTGCTTATTATACTGCACTGGAAGCAATTAAAGCAAACCTGTCATGGGAGAGCTGCAGTTGTGGCGTAACTCGGTGCCAAGTGGTGAAAGTAATGGCAATGGCTCAGCCATCTACTGCTGAGCTACAGAAAGAGCTGCATTTGACACACTTTTGCCCAAGGAAAGGTCCGACAAGCAGATGGAGAGATGGGCTAAGGCTCTGACGTGCTGTTAGCCAGCAGCCTCATTCAGTGTGGTGTCTAGCTGCTGGCAAAAGCTTTAGAAGTCACCCTACAACTCAGCCAATGCTGAACAAGTTACCACCACAGGAGTTAAGCTCCTATGGCTCAAGAATGTTAAAGAAGGAGGACAGTAAGGTAATACTGGGTATTTAACAGCAGGCATTGCCCAAGCAAAAAGGCCAGGTGAAAGAAATGAAAATAACGACTTCAAGGGTCTGACCCTAGAGGGGAATGAGAGGCACTCCATAAAACAGCTTAAAACAGCCCTCATCCCAGCATCCCAGGGACAGGCAGCCCATGAGGCTAACAGGGAAAGAGTTGTGGTTTCAGCCACCCACTACCCTAGAGCTCAGCCACAGCTGGCAGCACGGGCACAGCTGGCAGCACGGGCACAGCTGACAGCATGGGCACAGCTGGTCTCCCAGCCCAACCCCGTACAGCGCAGCAAGTGGGAGGCTCACGCTCTGCGCTCTGTGAGCTACACGCACTGCCCTTCCACCAAGATAACCATTTATGTCAGCATCAGAGCTGATGAGTCCCCCGCAGGTCAGTGTCCCATGGGTGGCATCTTCCAAAGATGCCAAGAAAGAAAAAAAAACATCTTTTGCGGAAGCAGGCAGTATGCTTTTTGCTGTAGTGAGCTCTTCTTCAGAGGAAACAAAAATCTTAGTTATAAACCTTGTATGAATACCTGCACCATTTTACTACTTTGATGAAACATATGGCAATAATTCCAGATTATGGCTGCTACTGGCATTACACCTGAATCCAGAGCCTTAGTACATTTTGTTAGTGGATGAAGAGTATCCACAGACATGTTCTTATGTATATTAATATTTATGTGTAATTGTACCTCCGTAAGCAGTTTATCTGGTCTTGATCTTTAGATGTTAATTATATATTAACATAAAACAAATTAGCTTTTGGTTACTAGTACATTAAATTAGTGTTGTGGGTTTTCAAATAATTACATGAAAAATATACAAGACCACCTACAAGAAAAAGCTGTGCTGTAGTATTGTGACCCAATTCTCTCTAGACCATGCAAGAGACTCATAATACGTTCTGATTTCTGATATTTCCTCTTAGTGTCCTTTAAGATAATTATATGCAGTTACAAAGAGGGCACATAAAGAGAAACTGCTTGAAATAATATAAATTACTAGTCTAAAAATACAGGTCAGAAAAAAAAACTGATGGCTGATCCTACAACTGCCAAATTTCCTTAAAACCTTGTCTCCCAGGAGACTGATAGAGCCTAATGAAAATAAATTATATACTGCACTGATTAAGCTGCGGTTATCAACTGAAATTCCATTTAATAGAAAATAATATAGCTTCTGCTAAGCAGTTATACTTGTTTCAGCAGGTGATAAATGGATGGGATTCTAAGATATTATCTTCTTTCTAAGGTATTGCACATCCAGTATGTTAATTTCTAAATATAGATTAAAGTTTGTATTTGTCTGCCTGCTCATTTTGTCTTAACAGAAGATCAGCAAGGGATCTAAAGAGTCACCTTTCCTATTTGTCCTTTTACTTTGGCCTGTGTGGCAAATAAATAAAGAAAGGCCCTGAATTTGGCCAGCAAGTTTTCTAACATGCAACGTAGAACAGAGACCCATCGGTACAGAGGCATGCATGGGAAAATTCTGCTCTACAGAGGCTCAAGATAATACTGTAAGTCTTTCATTTGCATTTTCCATTTAAATGTGCTATTAAAATCCATTGGTAAGCATGCGAGCCTTTCAGTAAGTATAAAAAGGAAAGTATATCTGAAAAAATGAGTAATGTTGCATGGTGGGCTCATCTCCACATTCCTCCCATTAAGTCAAGCACCAGCTTCCTTGAGCAATTTGCAAATGAGCAGAAAAGTGCCAGTGACAGCAAACTTGCCTACACAAACACAGAGCTGGATTCAGGTCTGTGTAGAGCTACATTTCACAGTATAATGTGTTGGAAATCTCTTCTTACATAACAAGAATGTAAATCTGCAGTATCCGGTCACTGAATTTCTAAGAACCAAGAATTGTGTGCTGTCAGCAAAACCACTTAAAAGTTTTATTCTTATGATTGTAGAGATGATAATGTTTTATATGAGCATCAGACTCAATTAATTTTCAGTAAAGTCCTGTGGTTTTAGTGGTCTAGGAATTATTTAACTAGGAATTAAAGATTATTTTATAAAACAGGTGATCCAGAAATATCATCTGTGAGTTTAAATTCCCTGCAAGACTTTTTGTCTCCCTGTCCAAAACTTTTCTAACATCATCTACTCAGAAATGTCAGATGCTCTTTTGCAATTCATAACCTCTTTACTTATTCTACAACAGTCATTAAAATCATCTTCTTTTAGTAGCATTGTGCCTTTCAGCTTCAGCTTCCACTTAGATTAATAAACCTACATTTTGAGGAAGCATTTTCCCACATTTTGCCGTAATTAATCTGCTAGATGGCAGATTAATTAGCTAATAATTAATTAGCTAGCTAGCTAGCAGTATGGTCCCCCTGCTTGGCTGGACCATACCTCCCTTTCTTATCACTGCACGCAGTAGCTTGTCTTGGATTTTATGTTCTAGAAACTGCTGCTGTAACTGCGAGTCTTGTACTGGAGGCTGTGTTTTTATACTGTATTTTTGTACCACTTTTTGAGAAGTATTGGTAAAGAGTTTGCTTTTTATATATATATATATATAAAAACTTAGCTAGCTAAAAAATTAGCTAGCTAATACTCGAGTGAAAAGATGAAATGTAATCTTTTACAGTGGTTTTTGGTTTTGTCCCATTTAGAGGTAGCATCTTGGACCTACATCTTAACAACTGGTCTTATGAAGAGGGCAATTTGGTTGGAGCCATGTTCTTAAACTTGCAGCTCCCTGGCACAGCCATGGAACACATTCATCTTTGCCTATCAATAACGATTTCCCATATTACAAGAAGAGCAATCCAAAGATACACGTATGGCAAGATGCTGGCATTGTGTTTGACGTTTCTGGCAGAAATCAATAGGTCTTTCCTATTTCCCTGTGGTCATCAGAAAGGTTAGAAAATATCCTTCTATTTCATTAGAAAGTGAGTTGGTGTTAATTTGGTGCTTCTGAGCTCTCTGTCGTGCTATGTTTTGATACATGCAGCTGGACAATGTTCAGGGTAGCATTAGACAGTCCTTCATTTCATCATCGTTGGCTGCTCTCACAAGGGCTGCCTCTCCCACCATTCACTGCTCTGGAGAAATACGGTGCCTCACCATCACTGAGAGAAGGTTTGGAGACTGGCCACCACGGACCTCCCCTGCAGGAGTGCACTGACCTTCCACGATCATCTCAAATGGAGGGACTGACAGTTTCAGCAGCTTGACACCACTACAGCTATTTGCTATTTTCAGCTTGAAACAAAGCTTTTCCCTCTGTTTTACCTCATCTGCTTACAGACCTTCTGCAAAACACAACCAGTTTTCTCTAACATTTAGCTACTAACCTCTGCCAATATCCCAGCAACTGTCAGTATTTGTGACTCCGTTACATCATTTTTGCTATTTTTACAGGAACTAATATTAAATGTAAGTTTGTTGCACTAGAAATTAATGTTAATGTTCTTTCCTGTGAAGCAAATATCTTTTTACAGCTCACATACAGGTCATAGCAATTCAAACTAATGTAATATGAAGATGATCAGGTGCGTATTTCTAAGATATGACTTGGTACAGTCCCTGTATGTATAATAGAACTACATGAATAATAAAATAGCTATTCACTGAGTACTAACAGATGCAGATCTGAATGTGAATATGGACTTCTACCTCCTGGATTTCCTTTTCAGTTGCATGATAGAGAAATTAGTCTAATACAGACATATTATTTTATTCTCACAGTAGTTTACCTGAGAGGTGTACAAGCTTCTTGGGTAGTTCTTTTCACTATTAGTTCATTTACTGTGGTTTTATTTTCCTGAAGTGCCTACAACAGTGGGAGGGGCAGGGGGTGGAGGGAAGATACAGTTACCAAAAGAATTACTCAGATATGCATACAACTATGCTAAGTAGAAAATTATAATTTATATACAGTGTGGCAACAAGAATTCATAGTGCCAAATGAACCTGATGAATATCCAACTTCTGCCTTCACCAAAAGTTTTTATATACAAATACATCTTCAACGTAGAGTCAGACATGTTTTAATTTGAGAAAACAGTAGCTCATGTTACATTTCTGTTAAAGAGTTCAAAATTCCAATGTCATAAACTGGTTTTTTTAATGCTTCCCACAATGTTATGTTGACCTTCTTATCAATACAGAATAGCTGAACTTGAGTCCCTGCAAATCTGGTCAACATTATAGAAATCATTGATGTAGGAACTTCTAAGAAACAGTGAAAGGCAAAATGCTTATTTTCTCTTTCAATAGCTTGTTTTGTCTCTTCAGCACTCCAGGACTACTTTTAGTGGTTTTAATACAATCATGTTATTTTTCAGTATTTGTACCTCTTCAGCAAAACTAATTTGTTGAGTGATTTTCTACCTTCCTTTGGGATATGATTCTGAGAGCATAACATCATTTGGAGTTCAGGGTGTCTTACACCTCAAAAATCACCTTGCAGAGCATACATTTTTATGGGTGGCATCTTCATGTGCTACAGTGAGCAGTGTAATAGAATGCCCTGAATACAATCAATAATTTTTGATTTATCATATCAGCACAAGAGCCTTTACTTCAACATTTGTCTTAAAAAATACTCAGTTTCTTGAAAGCCTATTTTGGTTTTATTTTAACCTTGCTACATATCAAAGTACAAGGATGAAGCTTTGTTCCTGCTGTCAAGACAACCACTGCCTCTTCAGCAGAAGGGAGAAAAAAAATCAAAGACTTGTAGAATGCCAGTTGAGTTTGAACCTGAAGGCCACAGTCTCTGAGCACACCTGGTACTCCCCACAAGAGCAGGATACTCAAGAAAATTGAGGCTTCAAATGAGCTTCCATATAACAACCTATAATTTCTTTTCAGGGAGTGGGGAAAATGTTAAAGGAAAACACAACATGACAGTCCCTTTGCTGAAGCACGAGCAGGAGTTCAAGATGATCTTCAGGACACTGGAAGACAAAAGCCTCATTACACATAATTACGGCTTACCAGTACCCCAGACTGATAATAAGCTTCCTCTGCCAATTTTACTCTATCATTACAGGAAGAGGTGATTAAATTATTTGACAAATCAACTTTCCTGTGCAATATGGAGTTATTGACCTCAGGTAGAACAGAGCAAGGTTAGGTAATGAAGGGGGCTAAGCAGCACAGCAACTTTAAAATGGCAATATCTGTCCAAAACTTAGCTACAATATGCAGGAAATATTCAAGGTAACTAATGAGCTGGTATGTATTTGAAAATGAATAAATACATGTTATGACATTATAGGGCGTGCCAGCCTTCAGACACCACCTTGCACATATTGCCTCCTTCTCCTTTGCAGGTAGAGGAACTCTTCCATATTTGATGGTTCCTGGTCTTCCCTGTGTCTCCATGGTAGCCCAGCGTGGCAGTGGCCGTCGGGGTCTGCTCAGACCGAGCGAGGCTGGCCGGGTGATTCACAGCAGTCTTCTCAGCATGAAACTTCTTTGCTCATCGCCAGGTGTCTGGAACAAGAGAGCAACTATGCCACAGGCCACACTAAAAATACAGTACAGGTGGTTGCAACACAGCAGCTGGCTGTGTACCCTGGTCCTGTTCAGTTTACTGGTGCAGACATAGCCAATCTTTTCCACTTTATCATTTCAAAAGACATTTCTTCTGTAATCAGGGTGTTGTTACTCCCTCGGTGCCCATTTGCAGTCTTTCTTTTGAGGGGCAGGAGGTCTACAACAATTACCTTTTTTTTCCTGCTAGAAAGCTTTGCAATCTCAAATCCTGCAACAGGAAAAATGTGACAGAGCAAAAGAGATGTCTTGAGTGACACTAGCTGAATTTTCTATGCTGAAACGTTCTTACTCAGGTGAATATGACTAAGGTTTATTCAGAGTTCAGATGCTGTAGAAGTGAAAATAAAGCCACATGCAAAGGTCACTTTTGATAAGCAGCTCCACTCTTGGTGAAGTCAGCAGGAGGCACCATTTCAGGAACAGTTTCTACACAATACCAACCTACTGCAGTATAAGAAATGAACAGCCTGAATGTGAGCCAGCAGCTTAAGTGGGATTAAGGTGAGTAAAAGCAAAGGTCAGGCTGATGTAGCTGTGCTCTGACAGTACCCAGAACTAAGCTGCATAACCCCCTGGTACAGCTATATTTCAAATTAACAAATAAGAGGTGTGGAAGAAGAATCCTCATCTGGAGACTGAGTGGGGCATTGCTGCCTCCACCTGCAAGTGAACAGATGACCCTGGCCGTGGAGCTGTCTTCTCCAGGCTCAGCAGATTGAACTGACGTTTCCTCGTTCCCCTACACAATGCACTCCCAAGCATCCCCCATGGCCTCTCCAAAACTCTTCTGCTTCATCCCTCACCTTAGCCGGTGGGCAACCACCATCTCATTGGGCCAGGCTGCATAAAGGGAATCATAAGTTTTCTGACTCATTCGCATGACCTCTTGGCCAGCTCAAACAAAACTGCTATCCAAAGCAGGTGCTGGCAATAATTGGCTCTCTCTAAAACCCATGGGTTGAGTGTGAAAATGGCACTACATATGCTAATTTCTCACTATAATATGTGCATGAACTATTCTCTTCTAAATCCTTTATTTTGCCACATGAGTGTTTTGTTTTGAAAATCCCACGCTGTGTAGTTTCACACAGACTCTGCTGTGCTCTCCTCCATACTGTGATTCAGGGCTGATGCCTCCCACCACCCCTTCCGTACATGGCCACAAACAGTCTATGGTTGTATATGTGCACATTATAAAAGTAGAACCTGGAAAGCACAGTTCACTAGCAGTTTTTAAAAATATGTAGTTGAAATTTAAGGTCCTGCTTTCCTTATTTGTTTTTATCTCAACTTTTCGTCTCTACTACCTAAAATACTAATTATATTATTCATTTGGTCTAAAATATAGTTCTGCTATTAGATGGGGTACATGGGATTCTTTTCTGTCTGTTTCCTCTTTCTATTTTATGGTTATTTACGAAGATACCAGGAAAGAGTCATGTTTTCTAGAGCATTTATAATCTTACCCATAAGCTGCCTAACAGTAATCTTTTACAAGTGGCAAATAACTATCTACTTCCATATGCATGAGACTGTCACACGGAGGCTATCATCAAGTTCATTTTCTCTCCTCTTGATAACATCCCCACCTTCCTCCACAGGTAACAACTCCCATTGCCGTCTACTTGCCTAACTGGTTAAAAGGATTATATTAAAGTCAGACAAATTCTTCTCAAGCAGTCTTTGCTCTTTGTGTTTCTAGAATTACACGCACACTAACAGTCATCATTCTTTCCAGCTTTTTCATTCTTTCCAACTCTGTAAGTTGCAATATTAACTTGTCCTATAATTATTGTTTTTATCATGTCTATGATGTCCAGAATCCAGCAGAAAAAAAAAATACATAGTTTCCAGACTTGTGTTTTGAAGGAATTGTATAGGTCTTCCTTGAAAATCAGGATTAAAATGTCAAAGACGCAACTGCTGTTTCATGAAAGTGTTCTCTTGGTCACTAATTCTTTCTCAGCTCTCTGTATTAATTAATTCCTGTTTGTTGCAATTTATTTCTGTAAAAGTATTTGACATATTGCTTGGGAATGTTATATGAGCAATACACTCCTGGATTCTGGTGATTCTCTTGTGAAATACATTTACTATGGCAGTAATGGAAATTTTGTACACACGTATTTCTTGTTTTGAATCACGTGGTTCTGCCATGGACAGATTCATTCAGTACTTGTTGATTTGTTCTTGATTATGGGTTTGGTGAGATTAGGAGATGTGCCAAAGATGACAGAGGAGGTCTTGGGAAAATGTATTTCAGGACATAGTCTTCTCATAGTACGTGCTGCAATTGTGTAAAAGACTTTCTATAGAAATCATGTATATGATGGTACATGATTACTAGGAATATATGACTTAAGGGAAGTGTGCTTTTTATGTTGTGAACAGGTGGCACAGTTAGAGACACAACTTATTCATCCAGAGGTATTCTTTAAGAGTGACTGGTGCTCTTTAGTTTGGTAAGACAAAAAGCTTTTCCAGAGCAAATCTAAGGCCCTCACAATGTCGCCTGAGATCTCAGCTGCAAATTACAAATGTTTTGGAAAAACTTTGATTCTGTGGGAGTAGGTTTGTGATATTTTTTATGTAGTCATCTGTATGTTGTCATTTTCTTGATGATGAATGATGTCTATAAAGGGTATGTGGATATAAGAGTACTCCAGACAAAGACTGATGAAATGATGGTAGAAAACTATGAAGTCAATATTTTTAGGTTATGCAGTCAAGGTTTTATTCTGAATTATGCATGGCCTAATTCATCCAGAATGCTACACCTCAGGGCACTATAAACAAGTATCTTCAAAGGACACTTTGAGCTTTATCCCAGAGCATCAAGACTCTTTGGGACATGCTCATGTCTCAATCATTCAGGTGCTCTCAATGCAATCAATAGTACAGTTCAGAAAAGCTAGCAGTTGCTTTTGCAGTCCTCTGTTGGAACTGGCCCTAAGCACCCAACCACTTGCAAAAATGACTGTAAAGCTGAGTTTCCTTGTTCTTTTTACCAACCTCTCGCTTTAAATACTTTTTAGGTTCTTTTGTTGTATTCAAATTTTTAACAAGGTGATCCAGAGCCCAACTCTCCCACAATGAAGTGAGCAAACTTTTCCAGGTAAGAGCACAGCAGTTCAATATGGCATTTAGAATATGGGTCACAATTCCTTTTCTGATCTGTGGAAGAAGCATTAATAGGCTCTTGGCATTTAGAGAAACAATCTTTTCTCTTTCTTTCCTTTTCTTTTATTTTTTTGTGTTCATTTGAACTTTCTTCCCCCCGCCCCAGCTTTCAACTTCTGTAAGAAAAAACCTTGGAAGAAAATTAAAACTTCTTTTTTAAACACATCACAATTTGTTGATATTTTCAAGCTTTTCAATACAACTGCATTCACAAGCTGAATGTGTGTGTTGTTTAATATCAAACAATTGTTTTAGTGCCATTTCAAGTGCCTGGCTGTGTTCATGCCTGCTAATTAAATGTTTTGTAAAAAAAATAGAATCTAAATTGTGCAAAACTTCATCTACATCTGCTTCTCTTATGAAAAGATGTCCTTGGAACAACTCCAGTATGTTAAATAGAAATCCATTTATTACAAATAAGACGGTCATTTACCTGTAGGCTTTAGCATGAGTTACTGTGTATTAAATTCACTGTTCACTTGCTATTGACGGTCAATAATGCAAGTGTCTTTGTGGGATAAAAAGAAAGTATTATTTTAACTCTATTTAGATGTGTTATGTTCTGGTGTTTTTGGTGTTTGGTGATAACCAAATATTTCTGTCCCATCTCCAAAGACTTCAGGGTGGAATAAAGAAGTCATCATGTTTGCTGCTCACATTCAGTACAGAGGGTCATTAGAGGCTATGGTGGCAACACCTGCAGGTTCCTTCAGGACAGGGCTCTCTCATGTGCAGCAGCATCGATATGAATCCTTTGAGGGAGATGGTGAGACAACAGTCTGTTACAGGAGGCAGACAACACATGCATTTACATGTTATCACTTTTATATTGTGTATTAATCACACCATTCTGCAGCTTTCTCAATACCTTGCAGGTAATTGAAAAGCAAAGGATATAAATATAAGCAAGTTGGAGCTGACAGTGCTAAGAACAGAAAAACACTGTGGAGAGCCTGTCTTGTCTGGACCATCCATCACAACAGTGTGATGCATCCACTAGGAAACTGGTGGGTTTTTGGACTCTTCAAGGCTATGAAAAGTCAAACTGTGATCCACTCAAACATTGCCTCCCAGAATGACCATTGCACACTTTTAAGAAAGAAAATCTTCCTAATGCTAAGACCCACCATAAGACCAAACTGAGCCTCACACATATAGTTTCTTCCTTCACAAAAAAAATTTTTCTGTGTATTTTCTAAACAGTGAAACTTTCAATTAAGAGCATGAAGTGCAAGAGAAAGAACTCCTAGAACTCAGCACTGAAAAGACAAGAATAATACTTAAGTTTCTTTGGCTTTCTTCATTAGCTTTCTCTCATTAAGATTCTTCCCAAAAATATACACACATGTGCTCATTAACAAAAATGGCCACAAGTCCTTTAAGGTAAACAAATTTTTCTGCAAAGAGACTAGAGAGAGGCTAAAAGAAAGCAACAAAGAGTCACATCTTTCTATTTTTAAGAAGTAGATCTTAAGGAGTCACTGAGTAGATAACATGCTCGGTAATATACCTGGAGGTGTCATAGAAGTGTCAGATTTATCCAGAATGATTTTCCTGTCCCTGTTTTGACCCATGTAATTTCTCCAGACATATTTCTTGGTGTTCTCATAGCAAAGCACAATCACAGCAGGCATGGAAAAGCTTGTACCGTGTATTGCAATATCCTGTCAATCTTCCTATAGATAATAATTAAAAAACTTAGAGAAACTGATGCATGCTTTTGTGACATAAGCTGGAATCAGTCTTACCTAAAGTGGGTGGAAAAAACTGAGATGAAATGCAGTATGATTTCCCTTGAACACATAAAAATCTTTGTACACAGAGTTAGAAGATCACCATAGCACAACACATATGGCAGTACCCAGTGAAGATAATTGTCAACTTTTCTCAAAAGAAAGTAAAAAATGTAACTCATCTTGGCATAAATAGCCTTTAAGTTTGAACCACTACAATGTGATTGCTTAAAAAGCTTCTAAAACATTGCCAGATCTTTTCAAGAATGGACTAGAGGCAATTGGGTTTACACTGAATTTTGCAACCAAGTAAATGAAAACGTTAAGGATTTTTTTCCAGTTGAAGTTGAGTGGCGTTTTTGACATCACAAGTTCAGTCATAGCAAAGCATTGTCACCTCAAATAATTATCTTTACACATTTATCAACATAATAAATGTAGTTCATTTGGAAGGAGAAAATTCTGCTACTTCCTAGATAAGTATATATTATCACTAGGAATCAATTACACCTTGTAAATCCCCTGATCATTACATAGTCCACTTTCTTAAGCAATAACTGAATAAAACATGAGGATTGCTGAAAAGAAGAGAGATTTTTAATTAAGTATGAAGTAGGATTGTTAAAGATTTAGTGATTCTTATTATAATATCTGATACGACAGGCCCGTTTGCCCATACATTTTGATTAATAGGTTTTTAGCTCTAACCTGAACAAAGATGATTTCATTAGTAGCAGAAAAAGCAACCCAGTACCATCAGCTGATATATTTCCATACCTTACAAATTTGATTCCACATAAAATGTCTTTGCCAAGTACATGTCAGACCTTTGAACTAACTTGTGTTTCCTCACTTAACCCACTTCAGAGCTAAAAGGAGCTGTCTGAAGCGGGGACTGTTTTTGCAGCAAAATGTAAACGTGGATCCATGGTTATGAGGCACCACCATTCCACTCACGTGGTTACTGGTTTAACTTTTCCTCTAATGCTAGCACATTTTAGCTGCTGAAAAGACTCAGCTCCAGACTGAGAGACATACATGGAGGTACATGCACATGGGTATGTACTTATGGCTGGTTCTTACTACCGTCAGCAGAGTTTTAGGCAAAGCAGTCAGGGGAGACCAGAGTGTGACTCAGCTTCCCCAGGACAGACACCTCTACGTGGGCAGCTTGCCTCTGCTGAAGGATAGGCTTTAACACGAAGGGGGATGACAGGAGACATGCAGAAGGCATCATAAAGAAGTTTAGGGAATAAGAATGAAAGTAAAAATATTGCAGGGGAATTGAGAGCATTAGGATGTTCAGAGAAAGGAAGAGCATACAAATCCATGGGGAGCCACACTCTTACCCACCAGGCTGCTCACAAAATGTTTCATTCCACCTTTCAGAGCACAGTGTTTCAGATCTAGGACTAGATTTAATCTTTTGGAAAAATACCTTGAAACCGAAGTTCAAAATCTATAAATCCATACCTGTATGAAGACAGTTCAGGACCCAAAATCGGATGTTCAATATTATAACATCCAGAATTTATTGCTGCTTATACAACTGAAATTCCGCTTTCTTACACCGACTCATTTCTGGCCAGCTGTAACACAAGAAGTCTGCGCTGACAAAGCAGAGACCTATCACTGTCCAGACTGCTTACTGTTCAGAAAGCACACTGCCCAAAACAAAGATTATGTAATTCAAAGGGCAATTTTCAGAGCCCAAATCTCGTGAAATTTTCATGAGAACAGCAGAAGAGCCAAGTCCAGCTCCAGAATTATTCACTCACCCATGCTCCTAATTAAAAGCATGAGTTATTTAAAATTTTGAACAAATAACACTGCAGCAAGACCTTTTCTTTTTTCTCTTGGCTGCCTTCTTGGGAATATTTCTGCCAAAACAGAATCAAACCTGTGACAGACACTGAAGCCTGAAAAATGTCTGTTCAGTTCCCTATTTTCTGAAGGAGAAGAGAGGGCATCCTTTACAGTGATGTTTCTTCCAGCTCTACGTGTACTAAATTCTGCAGCCACTTCATCTCACTTGCCGTTAGATTCATGACACGCCAACAGATGCAGGTGTCTGTCTTGTACCAGTCATTCGCTGTACCTATAATATCATGCCATCACAAAAGTGATGATAAAGATATGGGTAAAGTATATAAAACTGCTGCAGAAGACTGTTGTTCAGGAACTCTCCTATCTGTCATTCAGGTTCAATCATCTGAGGATCTTCCACCTTGGGACTGCGTATCCAGGCTGCTGTCAAGCACCAGCTCTCATGTTTCCACAAGATTTACATACAGCATTTTCCTTCTGTCCCAGTAATTACAGACTTGGTGCAGTCCATGACTGTGTCATCTACAGCAACCACCTCTTTTCCCCCTTTTCCATCTCTTAGCAATACTCCTCTAGTCCAAACAAAATACAAAGGCCAAAAGTATCATCCTCTCCTGTCAATTAACTGACACACTTCTATCAGAAAGGTGGCTGTGCTGTTACATGGACAGTAATCTTTTTCCTTCTGTCCAAAAACCAAAAGTATATTTCATTCTGATTACAAATTCTACTGTGGCTTACAGTTAATAATCGTAAAAACTGAGACACTAAGAGTAGTCCTGCATCTTTTCCTTCTAGAATTTTATATATACTTACACAAAAGACGGTACAGCATCAAATATCCAGTGAAGCCCAAAGTAATGGGAAAAACAACGCATGTCGCTTTATGTAGTCTGCATGTTTTCTATTGTATTACTCTTAAATCATAGCAGTTACAGGTAATTAATAATTGCTAGTTTCTATTAACATTCAAAACAATATCAAGAACAGCTCCTTTTTAACAATGGCACATTTCAACTAGCTTGCCCAGGATTCTTGTTTCTGTGGCCTGGGCTTGACAGACTAAGAATACACCCAGCTGGTTTTCGAACCAACACTTTCAATAGTCTGGGGAAGGGCTGTGTGACTTGTCGTAAAAACAGCTGCCTCTGTCTCCCCAACCAGCCAGGAATAAGCTGAAGAGAACAAAACCTTGAATGAAAACACCTCGACTTTTCATGCAAGGACAAAAGGTGGTCATTATGCATACCAGGAAGGTTCTTTTATAGCTGGTAATTACATATAAATTGGAGAGTTATAATAAAAAAAAATAATTTCTCTCTTCATTTACCTAAAATGTGATTTCTACAGCCATTATATAATTACTGGTATTTTTCAGTAACATTATTAAGAACAAATGAGCTAGTGTTTCTGAAATAATCATAAAGATGCAAATACTGAAAGTTCCTTATTAGAACTGGTTGTTCAGCATGAAGCAAGTGGCAGGAAAAAAAATCTTCTCTTGAAAACCGCAAACTGAACTTTTTTCAGTGTTGAAAAAGGATAAATTTCTATCTTTCTGCTATCAAGAAATAAATTATCCCTATTATCTCTGACACATTATTTCAAGCTCTCCATTTTTCTCAGTTTCTCATTTGTTCAGAAAATGTCTACCAACTACTGACCTCCAGCAGCAAGCCTAAAATAAGACATAGAAAGATCACAAAAACTCCTAAAAGAACAGGAACAGCTCCCTGCTGTCACTACTCTTCTTTTCCAGAAAATGTCAGTCCACCATGAAATAAATGTTATTCATGACACTTAGTCAAGCACTCATTCACATGTGCAAGTCTGAAATGTTTGAGTGTAAGCAACAGTAAGCAATGTCTTAGTGAAAGAATATAAAAATAAAGAATCACCATCATCTCTTAGGAGATATTTATATCTCCCTGAACTACAGCCTAGATAGCTTTTAGACAGCTAAGTTAGATGGTATACCTCACCACAGAGAGCAATTTCAAATGTCTTGGAGGCTGACAATCCATACTAAATATTATTAATATAGAGGAACAAAAGGAGTGATACAGAGAACAAAGAGGAGAGAAAGACTTGTCTGTATTTTGAGGGAGAAGAAGGATTGGAATCAGATGCATGGATACCATCATGTCATCACCCAGTCCACCAGAAACTTCATTTATCTGAAGGCAACAATCAGAAAGCACAAGAAATGCAGAAGAAAATATCCAGTCCTCCAGGACGTTTTCTGTTGGCAGAAGGTGAAACCATTCACATCTCCGCAATAGCCCTGGGGCTCTGGTGTCAGCATTTCCAGCAGACTCCTGCTGTCCTGAGCTACCCTGGGCCACAACGGCACCAGAAGGCTCCAAACAAAAAAATAACGTAACTCAAAATGTAGGAGAGCAGACAGAAACCCATCACATGGGCCCAATGGCAGTCCATCAAACTTGTGTCTCCTTTCCCCCAGCCCACGCTCTTGCCCACCAGATGCTTCTGCCTGCTGAGGGCTCCCTCCCAGGGGTGGAAACTGTTTCTCTTCCAGCAGGAAGCTACAGGTTAGGTCTCAGCTGATGACAAGAAATGAAGGCTTCACTACTGGGGTGAGGGGGTGGGCAAGATACCTAATTTTCAAGACAAGGCCTTTTTTGTTTTTAAAAGTTTGCATTTTAAAAGAATGCAGGGTGGGGTTTTTTTACTTGTAGCAAAGAAGCCTTTTCGACACATTATAATTCATCTGACTCCTTGAAAATTTCACATCCCCACTTACTCCACTGATTATGGGAAGAGGCTCTGTCCTTAGCTGACTCAGACTATTGTCTGAGAAGTGGCTTCTTCCTGGCTAGTTGTTAAACATCCTGTTTTAGCATATTTTTGTTACCTTGCCCCTTCTCTTGTGATTATATGCAGTGTTTGAGTACCTTCTGTGATACTATCACTTATCTGTAACGTCACCAAAAAACTGGGAGTAAAATTATGTACATCTTAGCAATTTATCAGAATAGTTTTAATCTCATATTTTAAAACTCAATAGCAGCTTAAATTTGCCTGTGACTACATCCCCAGTATTTGCACAGAAGTCAGTCTTACAGATTGTCAGTCTGTCAGTAGGAAAAAAATCACAACTCATTGCTCAAATTATGTGATATGCATACTAAATATTACAAATATGTGAGTACCTGAAAAAGTATTCACAGGTTTGTATGGACCTCACGGGTTCTTCAGCAAGACCCTTTCACTGGATTCACATCAAACACAACATTATTTTACAAATGAATGTCTTTTTCTTTGTTTGATCACAAAATGCACCTTATTTATATGTCTGGTTTTGCACTGAAGTAGTTAGCAGTCTTCTTTAGCTGGTATAAGCAATACCTGGCACTTGGTATTTGACACAAGACACTTCTCAGTGAATACAGCTAAGAGAGAGAGAGAGGGGGAAGCTTTGTGAAAGTGGAGCCTGGATAAAATAAATAAGGCACAGAAAAAATGAAACATGAAAGGTGGCAAATCATAAACAAAATAATGTGTATCTGAATATGAAGCATGGGGTTATGGCTGTCTTTGAAAAATGCTGATTCTTGCCCTTGAGCCTAATGCCAGACCGCAGTTTTCTGACCAGTGTTCAGAGTGCACCTTTGCATGATCATTGCATATTCTGTTTCAGTTTGTGCCCATTGCCTCGTGTCCTGTCACTGGGCACCACTGCAAAAAGCCTGACTTTGCCTTTTTTATTCACTCCCATCAGGTGTAGGTACACATTGCTCAGATCCTCCTGAGCCTTTTCTTCTGCAGGCTGAATAACCCCAGCTCTTTTAGCCTCTACTTGTATGCCAGATGCTCCAGTTTCTTAATCATCTTCATAGCCCTTCACTGGACTCACTCCAGTAAGTCCCTGTCTGTCTTGCACTGGGAGGCCCAGACCCGGACCCAGCATGCCAGATGTGTTTCACCAGGGCTGAGTAAAGAGGAAGGATCACCTTCTTGCTAGTGACGCTCTGACTAATCCAGCCCCGGAGACTGTTGGCCATCTTTGCTGTGAGGGCACACTGCTGGATCACGTTCAACTTGTCCACCAGGACTCCCAGGTCACTTTCTGCAAAACTACTTTCCAGGAAGTTGGTCCCCAGCACATAGTGGTGAAGGGAGTTACTCCTTCCTGGTTGCAGGACTTGGCATTTCATTTTTCTGAACCTCATGAGACTCCTCTCAAACCATTTCTTGAGCCTGCCAAGGTCCTTTTGAACTGCAGCACAACCATCTGGTCTATAATCACTCCTCCCAGTTGCACCCAACCTTGCTGAGGATGCACTCTACCCCACCATCCAGTTCATAAATGAAGATGTTACTGATGAACATTATTGGTCCCAGTATTGACCCCTGGAGCACACTGCTAGTGACTGGCCTCCAGCTGGACTTCAAGTTGCTGATCACAGCCTTTTGAGACCATCGGTTCAGAAGGTTTTCCATTTATCTAGTTCATTCTTCATCAGTTTTTCAATGAGAGTGTTGTAGGAGGTGGTGTCAGATGCCTTGCTAATGTCAAGATAAGCAAGAAGTTCTGTTCTCATTCTTTTAACTATGATCAGCCACAGCTCCACTGCATTTACCAAGTCTCCCAAGCCCTGAGCAACCTGGCCCGAACAACCCCGCACTGACCCTGCTGTGATCAGGAGACTGGGCTGGATGGCCTCCTGAATGATCCCATGACGAATTATAGCAAAAACAGAATAATTGCTCCCCAGCAAGAACAGAACCCAAGGCAAGGCTCTTCCTTCTATGGAAAGGAGCTGGGATGGGAGAGCCAGGGAACCACCATGAAGGATCAAGGTTGCTTCTCCTGCTGGACAGAAGAAGGACAGGAGAGACAAGGGCAGTGAATGCTGCTGCTGGGAAGGTCATTTCCCACATTCAGCAGTGAGCTACTGCCCCAGACCAGCTTCCCATAGACCAGGACCTGCTACACCGAGCATGGGAGCCCCTCATGTCAGCCTCGGCAGTCTGCTGCTTTGGGTGAGCCCACCTCATAATTATGAGCTCTGGTTTACAGCGCTCCTTTCTGACTACCAAAGAACATTTCCTGGTTGCAGGAGTGAAAGTAAAGCCAGAGGATTCAATCTAGAAGAAAAACGGCAGAAAGAGGTGAATAACAAGAAAAAAACAGCTGATCATGCAGACTTAGCAGTGTGCAAAAGGTTATTTTTTTTCTAATATTTTTCTATTGTTTGCTCAGAGATGCTAGACTTTCAATAGCCTACAATGCAGTGGAGGAAGAATGCAGTTATTAGATTGTGCTAAAGAAACTCAAAAAATATGAGATCCTAGAAAAAAGATATTTCTAAAAGACACAATTTTATTTTTTAAAAAATCTCAAACTGGTGATTTCTTTTTATCATTTAACACGCCTGAGACTGTTGAGTCAGACGTGCAGTATTGTAATGCCTGTGGCAACATTAACTCAAAATCCGCTTATAATAAGGATCAGAAACAGAAAATTGAAAAAGCAACCATTAGGTGATTCTCATCTAGATTTCTAAAGGTTGCAGAACCAGACTGTAAGCTTTAAAGGGAATATAAATAATGGTACAAGGAATTGAAAGGCAAACGCAGGGAAAAAGTTACCCTGAGGAGTCCGTAAATTGCAAAACTAGGTATCTGGTGAACAAATTGAGACAGTATCTGCATTAAGGTGAAAGTCTGTGTAAACATGACTAAGTTATGTTGAACACAGACAGATAAAACTGAGATAATGGAGAAGTCAAGAAATCACTCCTTACTGTGGTAAGGTAAAATAAAATCTCAGAAAGATAACACTTGTAAGAGTTTTGGGAAATGGAGCGCTTACTTGAAGGCTGAAAGTATACCAGAAGTTAAATCCTGTTGGTCACTTCAATATTGTTATGAGGTTGTTAATTTGAGTTGTCCCTGTGAGCGCATCCAGGACTAAATCATCCTTCTCCATCCACACTGCATAGCACTTTTGGAGGCTCCCAGTCATGTCCATACTGCCCCAAACATGTCCCACCTGTCCTGTGAGGTCTTACTGCACACTTGGCAAGCATCCTTCTCCTGGGCCTTCCATAGTCATTGCTGTACCATGTGCATCCTTCACAGCCTTTATAACAGATATGTCATTACATTTTCTTATAAACCAGGGGCTAGGAAAGAGAACCGTTGGGAACAGGACAGTTCAATGGGTTATCAGCCCTTTCTGTGCTCTTCCCATGCTTTGAATTATTGACAAGATATACAGAGCAGCAAGCATTTGCTCAGTAGGACCAGCTCATCCCAATGCAGGAGGCTCCTGCAGGGATGCAGCACACTGTCACATCTCATGGTGTTCACTTGTCATGTCCCCAGCATGTGTCCTCAAGCCTGAGCTCCCTGTCCTTGGAGGGAGCCCATGAGCCTGGCTCAGCATCAGTAGCTCTCGCCGTTACCCAGGGACATGACCAAGGCTGGTGGGGAATCAGAGGCCTTCTCTGATTAGTGTATGTTCAGTTGAACCCTGAAGCTCAGGTCCTTCCCCAGGGCACTGATTCAAGACACAAGACGCATGTCAACAAATAAGACGTATTTTATTTTTGTCAGAAACCTCTACCGCAGTCTGATACTGTAATTACCACTCAAAGAGATCACGGGCAAAGAGCAGGCCTTCTTAACACCCCCTTAATACTCCATGATTATCTAACTCATTTCATAGGGAGCGGTCTGCCTCTCGTTTCAAACACCCTGAAGTTGGCCACCTACAGACAAAGTCAGGCTTAATCCACTGAGCTGAGGGAAGGAGACTTGGGGAAAGACAGCAATGTCCGGAGATGTCTCTCAAAGGAAAGAGATCCCACAAAACCCAGATCTCTCCTCCTGAGCCATTAAAACTGAGGAATAATTGCCTAGGTAGCCGGCAAAAAACTGTTAGAACAACCTCAGTCAAGCTGCCCTCTTACACAAAAACTCTGAAAAAATAATTTTCCTCAAACTTTTCCTAAGATCTTTGGGCTGTTTTTTCTAACTGAACCTACAAAGGAGAATGGCATCTCTTATGGGGAGGAGCAGGAATGGGCGTAAAGCAAAGCTTGGAGCTGCAGAAGGGCAGAACTGAAAATTAATGATTCAAGCATAAAAATCTACATTATTGTGCATACTTAAGACACCTTCCTGAGCAGGCTAATTTTGAAGGCATTTGAGAAAACCAGACTTATGACAAAAAAGTGGTTACTGCAATCACGTTTGCAGTGAAATTCTTGTGGGTATACAACAATTTTGTAGAAACAGTATTAAAATTGTTTAAGCAACATTTAGAAAAGCTGGGGAGTCCAATATGGGTCCCTACTCAATCCTATTGAAGGCCAGAGCAAAATGCTCAATGCTGATGTCATTGGACATTCTGGAATGTTTTGCAATATAAAATGTAGAAAGAGATCATCTGGCATGAAAACGATGGTTTAAAAAATGGTTTAGAAAGAGACAAAAGGGGGCAAGTGCTAGCTGACTTTGATTAAGAAGGTCTATCTGTGTAATAGCAATACAAAGAATCCAAATTAATATATCCTGCTCCTTAGGACTTAAAACTTGACCCAATAACTCAAGTGAGGACTACAACTGGCTTGGCTTCTTCAAAAGAGGTAACTCTACTGAAGAGCTACCTTAACTGAAACTCTACTAAAGAGCTAAAACTCAAGTTAAACTCTACTAAAGAACTAACTCAAGTTAAGAGCTCAAAAGAGCTAATTCTGCTAAAGAGCACTGAAGTAAGCTATCAGTAATTTCTGTTTGAGATTTAAGAAATCTTTCGCGTATGACATCCAGGGTCTAATCAAATGGTGCTGTAATTCCTTTACAACATCTCCACCAACTACCTTTAGCTCAACATTATTACTGCTTACCGTTTTTCTCATAACTTTTGTTTTCTTCTGCTTGATTCAATTTCTGTGACACCTTCCCTGTCCCCAAAGGCCAAGCCCCTAACAAGGACTTGGTCTAGCAGGGAGTAAGGTTCATTCCCGTTATTAACAATATAATATGGTCCAACATGAGCATGTTGCACAGCTGAGCATTTTTTATTTTACCAAGTAGAGAGTTCTTACTTACATGTAGTTCATTCTCAGTATTTGGGCAAGGTCCATACAGAGCACACAGAACTGGCACATTATTGTCATTTGATTTCTTTATTTTTACACTTTAATCTTCTCCATTAGGGAAAACAAGACGCTTGTGGTCCCATAAGGCTTTTAACTAGCAACTCACAAAATTTAAAAAAAAAAAAAAGATTGCTAGAAAAGAAATCAGAGGTGGGGAGCAGGAAAAGGGGGCAGCTTGAGCCAGGCAAGGCAGGCAAGAAATGGGCTAGAAGATGGAAAAAGACAGACAGATGGGAGCTAATTTGCACAAGACCTCGAAGGAAAGAACAGGGAGTCTGAACTGTATGTGGAAAGCTAAAATACAAGAGAGTTCTCCATAAACATTCACACTGAGGGAATGATATTTCAAAGCCTTAACAAGACACTAATTTGGGTAGCACTTCAATTGTCTGAGAGAATGACTCAGGTGATTCAAGACTCAGGACTGTTCTTTACATTGTTTTCCCCATCTGCAGAGTCACTAAATAATTATGCCGCCATTGTGATCGAGGCCTCACTTCTGAGGAATTTCAGCAACACCTGAATCTACTGTCATTAACTGCGGTTCGGTGACTAAACTTCCTGCGGTCGCTTTAGTAACCTCTTCTTTGATAGGATTAAACAATTCTGTCACTCTTTGCGAAAACCCACTAGTTTCTACTTTACTAGTCCACTAACTTAGTTCTTCATACCTCTCAATGCACTGACCACCAGAAAACAGGACTGATCACAGGGCATGCCTTCTGGGGTGATATTTGAGAATGTCTTTGCAAAGATATCCTAGTTTTCCTCAGTGTTTGAGCAGGGTTTTTTCTCTGTTGACTTAGATATCTAATCAGCACCTGACAAAGGATCCCAAAAGGGTATTTCTCCATTCCAGAAAAGGTCTCTGGAAAGGCTGTGGTGACACTGCCTCTTTCATCCTCTGGGTCTTCGATAAGGGAAATGAGCTATAACTTTGCATCTCTCTTGATCTATGCCTTCCTAAAAGCAGAAGTATCTCTCCAGGAACTAAGCTAACACACTCTTAACAAAGGTTCTTACCATCAAGGGACAAATCAGCCTATTTTGCAAACTATTGCATCTGAAATTTTCAAAAGACCCCCGAAAAGTTACACACCAAATGTCCATTGTAATTCCTCAAGAGTCAGACACCGAGCTCCTTGAGTTGGCTTCAGCCAACAAATTCAATCATGCTGAGATACAGGTGACGTGACTAGAGCTGACTGTACTCTAACAAAGTCTCATGCTGGATGTGGGCAGGAGAGCACAAGGGCAGGGTAATGTTAGAAGCCACGTGGCATCCTATGCTTTGATAATTGTGTATGGTCACTTCTGCAGCTCTTTTACCTTTAGCAACTTTACGTGCCAGGCTGCAAACAGGCACTTTAGGTTAAGCCCAAAGACCTACTGAGAGGCAGCCTGAGTGCAGGTCTAAACATGCACCCTTCTGTGGATGCCCAAATACCTCTTTTCCATGGAAATGCATCATACAGCCAGCGTATGGCTGACATATTCACTCCAGAGTCCGCTCTAGCAAGGACGCTGTCACAACCCAAAAGGGTAGACACGATTTGCAGGCAGCTGGAGTCTCGCTTGTCTTTTCGGTAGCATGGCTGTACCTGCCAAAGCTAAGTCCAGCAGTGTTGACACAGACTTGGATCAGGAAAATTTCCATGCTTTTGGGATGTTGTTGACAGAGGGTCTAGTACAAAAGATAAATTAAATTTGTGTAAACTCCTATTACCTCTGCTACACATATTCTTTAGATAAAAGGTACCTTTTAGAACTGACTGTAATTCTGTCACTCAATTCCTTGTTAGTTTTGGCATCTTTCATAAGTACGATAGATAGAAGCAATTCTGAAAGTCTTGGAAGGGTGCAGAGGAGACATCAGGAAAAGCACGCATACCACAGAAGACTGTGCCAAAACAAATGAGTTTATAAAGATCACTTTGCTATGCAGTCTATTTGAACATTGTACATGCCATGTCTTTCACCCTATATTCTTCAGACTACAAATAAATCAAATTGACATATATTCACAATCTAGCACCATCTGCTGCGTAGAAGAGGAAGGCATTTTAAAAGCAAAAAAGGATCTGTTCCTTTTCTTACACAATACATCTTAATCAGTGAAATGTACTCCCGTTTTTACAAATGTGTAACTTGACTTTAAATATAACAAGCATTTCAAAAGAACCATTTGAGGAAACCTTTCTAACTATGCATTCTCATTTACTGTTCGTTTCTGCACTGCATTAAAATTCGTTTACTTCCAAAACACTAAGCTGAAAGCAAGAAGCAGGAAGGTCTCATTTGAAGTGTGGTGAATCAGACCTTTGTGGAAGAGATGCATATAATCAGAGATAAGGGTTACATTTGATACATAAATTCTTCTAATTTAAGATAACCCTTGGATTTAATAATCGAGACAAATAATTTTCTGCATCATCGTATACTGTTTTAATTTGCTAATAATATTTTTCAGGTGGTTTATATATACCCATACAACAGGTCATTTTTTTCTCATTAGCTATGACAAAAGCATGAGATATTATTCCCAACAAATTTCATTCAGGAACAAAAGTTACACATTTCTTTCCTATTTATTACTCAGTTAATATATATATATATATATATATATATTCCTGAAATTCTAGGTGTCTTTATCTCTTTTTAAAGTTTTTGGAAGATCGTGGCAAAGCATAGAGGCATATTCTAAAATTAATACAGGCTGCCTCAAAAAATTAAGCTTAAGCAACTTTGTTGCTCCACATGACACTAAAATTAACTCCTTCAGGAACTTAAACCTCCTTCATTTCTTCAATAGCTAAGCTGCCTCATTTGACTTTGACATACAATCTGTTACAGAACCACTGAAACCATTCAATATAACAAACTTGATTACAGTTTCTTAAGTCTCTTACACTAAAGCATTGAAAAATTATTTCGCTTCCTCCCTCTGCTTTGTCCAAAAGGCATTTTTCTTAGCAAGCTGGCTGTCAGCAACAAAAAACAAAGGGAAACAGAAAGGAAAAAAAGAAAAATAGCCCACAAAATTTCAGAGTAGTGATGCAGTGAATTCTGGCCTGTGGAAAGCTGAAGTAGTTTTCCTTATGGGCGCTGACCCAAAGACAACTATCACTGTGGGCCACAGGGTGCTGCACACCCCAACCAGAATCCTGCCTGAATTCAGACCAGAGGCTGAAGATGGTCCCCAGAGTGCTTTGTTTTGATCAAAAACGTGTATTTTGCTTATTTCTACAAGGAGGGGCTCTCTCAACAGATAAAAAGCACAAACGGTAGGCCAACCATCAGTTGCATAGCTATTTGGACACAATTTTAAGTTGCTGCTTAGCTGCAAATGTGCATTCTCAACAGGATGCTTTAGCCCTGTGCTGTGGCGAACAGGATCCTTGGTGAAGTACCTCTGAAAACCCTAGAGCATCCAGCCTCTTTGATTTTTAAATAAACATACTAAGAAAATACACTGTCTGCTTTGTTGATCATTTCTTTTGGTGAGCTACTGCGTAGTTTAGAGTACTGGAAAATGGGAAAGTGGAAGTTCTACACAGATATGTAGGACTCAGAGCTGAAATGTATTTTTAGTACTCCAGTCTTCTGAATAGAGCTAAAAAAATCGCTCATGCTATAAGAACCATATGCTCCAAAGGTAAAGACAGGCTCCAGCTGCTCTGACTCACCAGCAGGTTTTACAAACTGCAAAGTAGTCACCGCTGCCCATTCTTCCTCATGTTTTCCCCACGCAACTGTTTACTCATCCTCAACGAGGCTAAAGCGATGCAAACAGCAAAAAAGCTATGAATTATTCCTGAGCACTCTGAACTTTAGTTTACTGATGTTGTTTTTCTAAATCATGTTTTCTCCATTTCAGATTGGGACTTCAAATCAGCTGGTGCCAAAAGACTCTCCTCAGGAGCAAGCAGTCTACAGTTTCTAAAAAAGAATATAAATACAAGCCTTGAAACAGGATAATACATTCCAAAGCAGAACAGATAAAAAATTATGAACCATTAAACATCAAAAAACACACCCAGCTGCAAGTCTGCAGAAAAACCTTGTGAACTTTGCTCATAGATTTCCATAATATTTCAGAATATCAGCTCTAAACATAGCTGAACATACACCTCAGACCTAGTGATCCATTTCTTCAGCTACATTTTCTTCTGTTGCTTAGAAACTTCTTTCTGCTGTTTCTTGTAAAATACAAGTTTATAACATCCGACATGCTGTAGGGAATCATTCCTCATTGGATTGACTTTGAATATACCTGAAAGCATTTTGTTGCTCCTAGATTTTATCTGCTATGGTCCAATGAACTCCAATGAGCTTAAACCCGACCTTGGCATGTTGCTCTTTACCTTCAGGTGATAATTCAGAATGTAACTGCTCACAGTCAAGTTTAAAATCATTCTTTTCAGACAGTTTTGAGGAAAACAAAAAGATCAAAAACAATCCTTGACTTTCACCATTCCCTGACCTGAAGCCAAGTGCAGTTAGATTTTCTCCCATCCCCATGTCTCCTTGTCACATAGGAAGTTTGAATCCAAGGCTTGCTGCTCTCTTCATCAGGTCCAGGTCTGGGGATTCTTTTTTTGTATTGAAAACGCAGCTTACAAATAACAGCAACTATTTCAAAATGTACTTCCAAGCACACAAGTTTTAGTGAAAATAGGAAAATGGTTCCCTAGAAATATTTTCAGCCTGAATGGACCCAAATGAATTCATAGGCTTTTCTGAATCAATAAATCATTTCTTTGCCACATCAGAGTTGAGGCCTGAGAAAAGGACCCTTAAGAACATGCATGGTTTCATACCTGTAGCAGAGCTTTCTGATCAGATCACGTCTGTGCGTGTGTGGATTTAAAATATATGCTTAATGCAAAAATCTTTGAAACTATATCCCTTCAAGTATACAGAGACATTGCCTTGCTCAGAAGTGATCAAGTCCTCCCTGAGTCTTGTACTAGCAACCAGTCCAAAACCCAAACTGATTTGCATTAGAGCAGGCTACATCCATCTCACCCATACGTCAAAGAACCTGGCAAATTTTAAATCAGTCCCACTAGCTTCACTGGGAAGAGCCGGTATTCAACAGCTGTGCAAAATCGAGTAATTTGATGAGTTGTTTAAAGCTGTAAACTCAAGTCTTGTGTTTAAACCCACTCAGCGAGTTTAGAGGAGTAAGACCTAGATCCCTGGTCTGTAAGACCCTGCCTTGCAGCTTGGTCACTCACTAGTTTAGACTAGATTCTAATAATGTATTCTTCTTTGCTCTTGGCTTCCAGCAAGCAAATGATGTCCTATTCTTCACTCGCAAAAATGCAGCTTTTCATTATTCTCTGTTCAGCTTTACTCAAAAGAACAGAGTTCTCCCATAGAAAATAAAATAGCAAAATCTTGTCTCTACGGCCTTTGAGCAAACAAACCTCTCAATGAGTAATAGTTAACAGAGATGATTTTTCTTCAGCCTCACCACCATTATTTCTGCCTATCCTTTCCACTTTGCGTGGATCAGAACTGGATGCTTTTCTTCTCCAGAAAGCTCTTTTTTCCTGTAAGTGTGGTTAATTATTTTCTCCATATGATAAAATGCAGAAGACCCACTGGCTTTACTGCAGCCGTCAATAATTACAAATTCAGAAACTAAAACCGGTTGTTGCTCTTTTTTTCCCCGGGCTGCCCATGGCAGTCGCTGTGGCAGCCAGCCAGCAGCCAGGCTGGACCTAGAGATGCCAAGAACGCAAAACCCAGAGCATATTGTGCCAAGGCCGGGTCTGCGATCGGCTCAGCGCGTAACCTACGACCCGCAGGTTTCTCGTCTCCTTTCAGACCCACACTTGCCCGCACGGAAAGCGAAGGACGCGGGAACGGCCGTGACCGGCCAAGGCCCGAAGGGCCCGGGGGCTGCAGCCCGCCCGGCCGCAGGCAAACCCGCCGCGCCCCCGGGACGGCGCTCCTCGGCCCCGCCCCGCCCCGCCCCGCCCCGCGGCGGCCAATAGGGGCGCGGGCCGCCGGAGAGCTCAGCCAATCAGCGTCCGCGCCGGCGGCCTCGGCCCCCTGCTGCGGGCGGGCGCGTGGGCGGCCGGCGGCGCCCGGGACCCCCCGCCCCGGGAGGTGCCGCCCGCCCGGGGCCCGCGGCCGGGCGAGGGGCGAGCGCTCAGCCCCGGCCCGGCGCCGGGCCGGCTTCTCGCCCGAGCTGCTGCTTTCCCGGGCCCTGGGGGCTGCCAAAATCGCGGGCGTTTCGGGAGAACGTTGTCGCCTCGTCCCTGGCCCGAGCGGAACAATAGAACAAAGTAAAAGAAAATTGTGACGGAAAGAAAAGAAAAGTGAATAAAAGAAATCAAGATGGAGTAAAGTAAAATAAAATTGAATAAAATTGAATAAAATAAAATTGAATAGAAGAAAACAAAAGAAAATAAAATAAAATTGAACAAAATAAAATAAAACAAAATAAAATAAAATAAAATAAAGTAAAATAGAAATGAATAAAATAAAATAAAATTGAACAAAATAAAATAAAACAAAATAAAATAAAATAAAATAAAGTAAAATAGAAATGAATAAAATAAAATAAAATTGAACAAAATAAAATAAAACAAAATAAAATTCAATAAAATAAAGTAAAATAAAAATGAATAAAATAAAATAAAATTGAATAAAATAGAATAAAATCGAATAAAATAAAGTAAAATAAAAATTAATAAAATAAAATAAAAATTAATAAAATAAAATAAAAATTAATAAAATTTAATAAAATAAAACTTAATAAAACTTAATAAAACGTAATAAAATAAGATGAAATAAAATAAAATAAAATAAGATGAAATAAAACTTAATAAAACTTAATAAAATAGGATGAAATAAAATAAAATAAAATAAAGTAAAATAAGATGAAATAAAATTTAATAAAATTTAATAAAATAAAACAAACCAAAACAAACCAAAACAAACCAAACACAAGAACGTTTTAAAACCCAGGAGCGAGCAGCCCTCCCCCCTCAGGAGCGGATCGCACCGCCGGCAGATCGGGCGCCGCAGCCGAGCGCGGAGCCCCCGCGCAGGATCCGCACGCCGCGCCCGCCCGCCCGGGCCCGGCAGAGGCAGCCGGGGGGGGGGGGGGGGGGCGGCGGGGAGGGCGGCCGGCTGCCGGGGGCGGGCGGCGGCGGCGGGAGAGCCCCGGGCGGCGGGGCGGGCGGTGGGCCCGGCGCCGGGCTGCGCCCCTGCGCTGGGGACGGGCCGGGGCCGGGGCCGGGGCGCGGGGAGCGGAACGCGGCGGAATGTCTCCGTGCGTCTCCCGCGGCGGCCTGCGGTTCGGCTGAGCCGCTGCGGAGCGGCTTAAAAACGGAAGGGGGCCGGGGGGGGGGGGGGGGGGAACCAAACCAAAACCACCGAGCAAAACGTGTTCTGTTCTTTTTTTTCTTTTCGATCCTCGACCTCGGCTGGCTGCGGTTGGGTTGACTTAGTCCGGTCGGGATTTTGTTCCTTAACTCAAAGCCCGCGTTAATTTTTAGCTCTCCGCCCCGTTAAGCCACACCAACGGAGCGCCCGGAGGACCGCGGTTCGTCAAGGCGGCCCAAGCCCGGCGATTTCACGGGACGCTCCTGATTCAAACGCGCAAACTCCGCGGCCGTGTAAACAAGTCCAGCTTTATGAGAGTCTCATTTTCTAGCCTTTGCCGCGACCTCAGAGAGCCCCCGGCACACCTCGCCCCGGGGGGGCGCCTGCCTTTGGGAAGGCAACAGCTAAAGCTGGAAATCCAGACCCGGCCGGGTAAATCCCGGCCGACAAGGGGATCTTTCGACCGCGCCGACAGATCGACGAGATCCCGCTCACGGCAGGAGGGAGCTTTGCCATTTACTTTCCTAGCAGAAACGCAACTTGCGTCCTGGGATAAAAGCGAAGCGAGTCAGTGGGTATTTAGCGCCCTAGCCCGGACCAGAAAAGAAAAAAAAAAAATCCTAAATCCTCCAGCTTCTGAGTCTAAATCAAACTTTTAAAGGAAATCCGAGCCCGGCATTTGAATTCCCATTTCCTACCGCTGTCAAGCACCTTTAGCTTTAAGTGAGCAAACGGAGGATCGGGTTTGTACCCGAGATTCTTTCAGCTCCTGGAAGCAATTTCTTACTTTTGTTTCTATTTTACGTTGCGTCACCTCCACCCGGGACTGAAACAGGGCCCGATCCTGGAAACTCACAGCCTTCTAAGCGTCCGCATCTATCGAAGAGATTTACCACCTGCTTCGGAGTTGTGAGCGACGCAAAATCAAAAAGCGGGGATCCCCCCCCCCCCCGGTCGTCGTCCCCCCCCCCCCGCCCCTCCGCCTTCCCGAGGGCAAGCTCCCACGCAAAGCACCAGCTCGGACCTGAGTGGGGCGACCCGCAGAGCCGGCGGGTCGCTGCCGGCAGCCGTGCGGCCTCTCGCGTGGTGAACGGGAGGGTTTGCCGGGGGAAACAGGTATTTCTCTGACCTGTCTTTTTGAAGGGGAACGCGTTGCATGCCAACAGTGGAAGGAGGTTTTTCCCTTAGATAAAGCTAACAGCGATTTTAAAGAAGACTGTTTGCGAAAGGGGGGCGTTGGACAGAACACGAACAGGTAAAGCAGGTTAATAATGTTCAGCCTTTAACATCTCTGCGCTGGCCCTGTGCAAAAAGGGGAAAAAAAAAAAGAAAAAAAAAAAAAAAAAGAATTGTTTTCCAAAAGTCGTAGGCATAGGGAAGAACGGATTGGATTTTGTTCGGGTTTTGCTGGTTTGTTTTGCTGAGTGAGAGAAGGAAAACACTCAGACGAAATATTCAGGGCCAAATTCTGTAGAGCTTGACCCAAAGAGGCTGAATACAGCGGGATCTGGGCCGAGCTGCCCATCCTCAGAAGCGCCGCAGAGAAACACGAGATCCTGCTGACAGCACTTCAGCGAGCGACCAGACAAACAGCAGTTTGTCAGTAACTTTATTCTTTCTTTTTTTTTTTTTTTTTTTTTAAAAATGGCATGACAAACTGGAACTGAGACCAAAATACTGTATCCACTGTACATCATTCATTAGAAAACAAACATACACCACATTTGTATTCTACCAAACAGAGAGTGTATTTCCTTTAGAATTATATAGTGCGTGCTTTTAGATTCATGCTTTTCAATATTTATTTTACATTTGTTACTCGAATATTATCTGTTATAAATAATTGCAACTTGATCAAATGGTGCACCTGTTATCATACGCGAACCTCTTCAGTGCTGCAAGTGGGGCTTTTTGTTGCCTTTTCCTTTTTTTTCTTTCCAAAAAAAAAAAAAAAAAAAAGAAAGAAAAAAAAAAATGAAAGCCGCTGGTACTGCTTTATTGGGACCCGAGAAAGCACAGCTGCGGTGTCAAATAAAGCGTACAGAAGCGCTTGCAGACCCGGGGGCTGCTGCTGGGCCCCGCGGCTCGGACCGCTGGAACAAGTGACGGGAGAGCACATAGAAAAAAAATCGTTTCCAAAAGGCACGAGTTCCTCGACACAAAGGTACAATAAAAATATACGGGCACCGAAATACGGGCGCCTGCGGGGAAGCGGTGCCTCTCCGGTGGGATCCCGGGCCCGCCAGGGTTTCGCCGCCTCCCCCCCACCCCCCAGCCCCCCCCGCTCCCGGCACCGCGGCCGCAGCGGCGGGAGCCCGGGGACGCCCGCGACGGGCGCGCACTCGTGGCCGCCCCGCGGGTGCCTGCCACCCGCGCCCCCCCCCCGCCACACGGCCTCCCGTGGGACCACCCGGAGCTCAGAGTAAGTGGGGGGGGGGGGTCCGCGGCCGCCCCCCGCCCCGCCCCGCCCCGCCCCGCCCCGGCCGGCTCCCGCATCACTGCTCCCGGTTCCTGCTGCCGCTCTCCGGGTCGCTCTGGTCGTCGGTGAAGCAGACGTCCACGTCGCTCTCGTTGTCAGTCTTTTGCTCCTGCTCGGGGTGCGCGTAGCCAGAGTCACTCTTGTCCTCGGCCGCCTTGCCGAGGCTCTGCCCCGGGTGCCGGGACTTGACGTGCCGCTCCAGGTCGCGGCGCCGCACCAGCACCTTGCCGCAGTACTCGCAGCGGTAGGGCGTGTTGCCCTCGGCGTGCAGGCGGATGTGCTTGTTGAGGTTGCTGGGGTCCCCGAAGGGCCGCAGGCAGACCTTGCACTTGAGCGGCTTGTAGCCGGTGTGAGTCCGCATGTGGATCTTCAGCCCGTACTTGCGGGAGTACAGCTTCCCGCAGTAGAGGCAGAGGTGCCCGGTCTTGGGCTTGCCGCCGGCCGCCCCCGCCGCCCCCGGCGGCAGCGCCTCCAGCCGCCCCCGGCCCTTCTCGGCCGCCAGCTCGGAGAGCTGCTGCGTGTGCATGGCGATCTCCCGGTCGATGCTGGCCAGCGAGCCCAGCTCGGCGGCGTGCAGCCCCGCCGCCGGCGCCCCGAAGTACGACACCGACTCGGGGTACTTGAGGAGGCCGCCGAGGTGCAGCTTCAGCGGGTAGTAGGGCGCGGCGCCGTAGAGCAGCTCCCCGTTGTAGACGGTGAGCGGCATGACCGGCAGCCCGCACTCCCCCGCGTACGCCTTCAGCCCCTCGAAGGGCGGCAGGGCGAAGCGCTCCAGCGCGCCGCCGGGCAGCGGCGGGTAGCGGGCGGGCGGCAGGGCGGCGGCGGCGGGCAGCCCCCGCTCCACCTGCCGGAAAGCCGAGGCCTCCTCCAGGGGCGAGAGCAGCGGGAAGGCGCGCAGCCCGCCGCCGCACGCCAGCCCCGCCGCCGCCGCCGCCGCCGCCGCCGCCGCCGCGGCCGCCGCCGCCGCCGCCGCCGGGGGCGGGGGGGGGGGGGGGGCCGGCCTCGCCCGGCAGCGCCCCGCACTTGGGCGGCGCCTCGGCGGCGGCGCGTCCCGCCTTCAGCCCCCCCAGCAGCTTGGAGAAGCCGAGGGCGGCGGCGCCCCGCGCCTCCTCCCGCAGCGGCCCGGCGGGGCGGAAGGCCGAGCGCGCCCCGGGGCAGAGCGCCAGCCCGTTGCCGCCCGCCGGCGCCAGCAGCGGGCCCGGCCCGCGGGCGGCCCCCACGCTCATGTCCAGGGCGCGCTCCTGCTCCTCCTTGCCCGCCGCCCGCCTGGGCGGCCCCGGCTTGGCGAGCGGCGGGGAGGCGGCGGCGGCGGCCTCCCGCTTGAGGGCCTCCCGCGGGCCGCAGCCGGGCGGCGGGTGGCCGCGCAGCGCGGCGGCCGGCGGCTCCTTGGCGGGGAGGCCGAAGGCGGCGGCGGCGGCGGCGGCGGCGGCGGGCCGGCCGTGGTCGTGGTGGAGGAAGGGCCGGCCGTGGCTCAGCGCGCAGTGGAAGTGGACGTGGGCCTTGAGGCTGTTGGGGTACTTGAAGGTCCTCCAGCAGTACCAGCAGATGTACCGCTCCTCCCCTGCGGAGGCAAGCGGAGGGGCCCGTCAGCGGCGGCCGCGCACCCCTCCCCGCGCCTCCCCGCCGCCCCGGCCCGCCCCCCCGGCCCGCGGTGCGGTGCGGCGCGGCGCGGGGTCCGGGCTGCGCTCCCGCGGACGTGGCGCCGGGGGGGAGCAGCTGCTGCCGCGAGTCGTCTGTCGGGGGGCCCATCTGTTGGCGTTTGCAGAGGAGGTAGCGTATGTCAGGGAGTCGGCTGCACCGAACAAAGGCCAATCTAATGATCGTGAGCCCCTCATTACGCGGCGAGACAATATCCGATATGTATGGGCCATATGTAATCGTTCCCTTTCAGAGGACAATGCCCTTTGTGCCCCCTCCCCTAAACATTTCGGCTTCTCTCAAGCGGAACAGACCTCGGTCTGTGGCGACTGCCCGGCACCGCGGAGGCACAGGCTTCGCTTTCCCCTTTCCTGGCCCTGCCTGCCAGGAGTGTCCTCCCAAGGAGGAGCATCTCCCCAGCCCCGACGGTGAAACGCTGCCTCTGAGGGCAACCTGTCCGTCTGGGTAGCTTTATCTCCCTTTTCTTTCTTTCTTTTCTTTCTTTAATTTTTTCTTTTCTTTTTCTTTCCCTTCTTTCTTTCTTTCTTTCTTTCTTTCTCTTTCTCTTTCTCTTTCTCTGTGTCTTTCACCCTTCTTCCTTTCCTTCCTTCCTTCCTTCCTTCCTTCCTTCCTTCCTTCCTTCCTTCCTTCCTTCCTTCTTTCTTCCCTTCCTTCCTTCCTCTCTCCCTCTCTTCCCTCCCTCCTTCTTCCTTTCCTTTCCTTGCCTTTCCTTTCCTTTCCTTGCCTTTCCTTTCCTTTCCTTGCCTTGCCTTTCCTTTCCTTGCCTTGCCTTGCCTTGCCTTGCCTATCTCTTAACTCCTTCCTCCCCTTTTTCCGCTTCCCCTCTCCCTTCTCTCCTTTCTTCTCTCTCTTTTTCTGGCTATGTCTCTCCCTCTCTCTCTCTCTCTCATCCGAGTCACTACAATACACCGACAAGAGGTTCCACAAGCCCCCGGCCCCCCCCCCCCCGAGGCTCTGCCCACCCTGCCCCTCCCCAGCCGACCCTCACTCCTGAAACACCAAAGGTGAGGAGACCAAGTGCCACACAGAAACGAGAGGCCGCTCCAGGCCCGGGGCCAGCTCCTCACGTTTCGGGGGGGTCCCCTGGGGGGCTGTGGGGGTCAGGTGGGGCACAAGCCACGGGGGGGTTGCGGGGCACCGAGGCGGACACGCAGGCCACGACCAGCCTCCCGAGAGGGCTTTTAGTGCCGCCTTTGGGCCGGGGACCAGCCGGCGGGCCCCGCGGGTTAAACACGAAGTCTTCGTTCTCCGCGGGAAACCCGGGCGCGAACTCTCGTGGAAGGATCCAGCGCTGTGGCGCGTGTGTCGTCGCCCGTGTCCTTGCCGTCGCGCGTGGCCCTTCCTCGCTTGCCGTGGAGCGGCGGTCCCAGGCCGTGCAGCGTTCCGAAGTCGTCGGACGTGATTTTTCGCCCCGTCGAGGAGGGAGGGAGGCGGGAGCGTGTCTGCCCGGACCCGGGTGGGGCAGGGGCCGCGGGAGGCGGAACCGCGGCCGCCATCCCACCGCCGTGCGTTGGAAAACGGGAAAAGGAGCCGTACGGACCCAAAGGCGTGGGGCTCCCTCCTGCCGCCTTCATTTGCCTTCGCGGGTCTCTCCAGCGGCGCCGTTTGGCCCCGATTATCCCCGGCAAAAGCCCGGCGGGACCGGCTGCCTCCCGAGCGCCACCGAGCCCGGCCCGGCGCTGTCCCCGGCTCAGCTCCAGTCCACCAACCATCGCTTGGGGGGGGGGGGAGGAGGGAGGAAAAAAAAGAAGAAAAAAAGAAACGAAAAACACCCCGTTCTCATCACGGTAAACCCAAATAAACGGGGTCAAACACAGAAGATTTCCAAAGTTTTGTTTTGTTTTGTTTTTTTAAAAAAAACTCTTTGAATTTCTTTCGCCCTGTTTTGGTTTTTTTTTTGTTTGTTTGTTTGCTTTTCAGTGTACTGTCCTTAAAAGAGCGCTTCAGCCTTTTGATACGCTTATTCTGAGTCCGTATCAATCAGTCTGGAAACCGTGGGGCCGGGGACACAGCAGATCCGCAGCGTCAGTCCGCAGCTAAGCCTCGCTCCGACGGGACGGGGAAGATGCCGCACGCTGGGCGCCCCTCGCAGACCTGAGCTTTCTTGCCCTCGTTTCTCCCGAGCCGCACCGGTGCCATCCGCAGGCAGGGGCTGCTGCTGGGCTGGGGGGGCAGAACCCAGCACCGTGTCCTCCTTCCTGCAGCCCAACCTTCGCCGGAGCTTTCGACGGGGTGACCCTCCGCAGCCCCAAACCCCCACTGCCCTCGGTGCGGGGTGGGGGACGGGACACAGAGACGTGACCAAGGGTTTCTTTTCCGGGTACAGTTTTAGCGCAAGGAGGGATTTGGGCTCTTGAGCGTCGCACGAGTGGGATGGGAGGTGAGGAGCCAGCGCCCGGCGTTTCGGCGGTCACCCCTCCGGCCGGACCCCGGTTACCCCGCGGAGCAGCCAGCCTTGAGGGGTGGGGAGGGCTCAGCCCCTCCCCGGATCGTGCCCTTGCTCCCTTCCCAGGGGCACCGCCGGGATGAAGGATCTTCTGCGTGGGGCAGGAGCACGGTGGGGTCCCCTCGCCGCCAGCTGAGCGGGCCCGGCCGGAGGTGAGCCAGTGCCCGCAGGTCCCGCCGTGCCGCCGCCGCCCCGGGGAGCACCGGGAACGGGCCTCCGCCCGCCGGGCCCAGAGCGGCGAGAGGGTCCAGGGGTCAGCGGGAGCCTGCGCCCGCCGCCGGAGCGGCCCGACGGGTGACGGCTGAGGGGGTTCGTCTTCTTTTCACCCGTTTAATACGCTGCCACTTCACCATTTTTGTTAAGGTCGGTGTAATTCCAGCCAAGAACCAGCTTGCTGGTAGCAACAAGCGGTCCCAGAGGGGTGTCTTCCCCTTCCCCACGTCCTCGGATATCCTTATCTGAGCGCAGTTTGACGCCGACTTAATTTTTACCTAATGCATCCTAATTTATAGGGACTGCCCACTACCCGCTTTGACTCGGCTATCTGAATCCGTCCGTAAGATAACCTGAAAAGAGGCTCTGAGGCTCCGACCGAGGAACACGCGAGGTGACAGCGGTATTTTGGAAACCTACGAAGCCAAATTGCTGTCCCGCATAACAACACTAGCGTTGTTTCATAGAAATCCCATTTGCCTATCAAAAGATCATTAAATTGCGCCGATGACGGAACGACTCGAGGCACGGGGGCCTTTCCATACGCTACCGAGTTAATAGATCACCCTTTAAATATAAGCAGATGGAGTCTTAGTTTAAAGGGTGGCGGGTTAGAAGTCACTGCAGCTGTGCTGGCATTAATTTTTCTGAGGGCGCGGATTTGAAGGGCCCACGTTTGCCTACCGCAGTTTGAGCTCCCGTCAAAGGTGTCAGTTAAAGAGGGGTTGGTTTGTTCCATTTAATTCGCTTGCTCTGAAATGAATGCCCGCATCTGTACCTTTCTCGTCGTGCGTCGGGGTGGCCGTGACGGGGATGTCAAACCACTGCGCCAGGGGGTTGGAGTACCAGACGGTGAGCTCCTCTCCCGGCTGGACATCTCGCAGCGCCCGGTAGAAAATCTGGGAGGGGGAGAAAGGAAACTTCTTCAGGAGGCTTGAGAGGGGAGGCAGGTGGCGGAGAGCGGTGCCAGGCCGGCCCGGAGCCGCGAGTGGGGTACCTGTCCTCCTGGCAGATCCGCAACAGCCTCCAGTGTCTGCTCTTGGGAGTTTCGGGCAGCCCGGATTAACCCTATCCACTCCAGAGCTGAGCTCCCGGCTTCATCCACTAACTCCCCTCTCACCATCCGCACCTGGAAGACAGGCGGCACCGCTGTCACTTCCACGCGAGACGAAACAGAAAGAAAGCAAAAAGCTTACCCGTCCCCCCGCCTGCCTGCCTGCCCGCTCTGCCCTGCCCGGCGAGCCTGCCTTCACCCACCGGGCGGGTGTCCGGGCACGGCGGCTCGGGAGCAGGGGCGAGAGCATCTCGTTTTGCCGCCGCTTTGCCTCCTCCGTCCTCACCCACCTTTGGGTAGGACCTTCCTCGACTCGCAGGTGCCTTGGGAGAGCTGCGGCTGGCCTGGAGGGGGGTGCCGCTCGGCGGGGTGAGGATGGGAGAGCCCGGGCCCGGCGGGGACCTGCAGCACTGCCAGGGGAAATGGGATTTTTCCCTTGGGTCGCACTGGCCCAAAGGCACGTTGTTCAGTCGCAGCTGCCGCATTTAGCTTAACGTTATATTAAATGCCCAGGTAAGAAGCTTTTTATTTATTTTTTTTTTATTAATTTTGGAAGGGTTTGTGCAGCCTCTGAGTCCGTGCAAAACAATTGCGACATACACGACTTGTCGGGAGACGGGGAGGGAGAAAGGGGAGAGGATTCTGCTTAGCTACAAAGTCTCTGTAGCCCCATACTTCATAATCTGCTTGCCCATACAAAGAGAAAATGAAGTGCCCGTTCCCTGAATGACCGTGCAATAAAAGTCATCGGAACAAAGCCGTCTAAAGCGAGAAACCAAGGGAGCCAGATGAGAAATAAATTTGAGTGGGCTGGCAGAGCGTTTAAAAACAATTAAAGGGCATTAAAAATCCGAGCGGAACGCGTGAGCCGCGGCTGCCCGGGGGGTGGAAGGAGGCTCTCATCCGCAGCCCCCCTGCGGAGCCCGACGGACGGGGCGAGCACCCTTCACCGCCTCCTCCTCGCTCCTTCCCAGCTCGGACATGCACCGACCCCGGGGCCGGCAGCCGGCTGACCGTCACCCGCTCCCGCCCGGGCTCTGCGGGTTGTTTGCGGCTCCGGGGCTGGGAGCTGGTGTTGCGGGGCGGCCGAGCCGTGCTCCGCCGGGCGCTGGGTTGCCCCGGCACCTGCGACCCCCGCCCCGCCGCCGCCCCCCGGGGCAGCCCCGGCCCGCTCGCCCCGCGCTCCCCCTCCAGCCCCGGCCGAAGCACCCGCCGGACCCGCGGCCGAGGAGAGGGATGGGGGGGGGGGGGGAACAAACCCGAGCCAAACGCAGGAATAAATCGGTGCATCGGCCTCTCCTCCTGCTCTTTCCCCGGACAAAACCGGGGGGGCTGTGAAAGCCGCACGCCCCCGCCTCGCCGGGGCTCCAGGGGCGAGGAGTCAGCCGTGGCACGTCCTGGCCCTGCCGGGGAAGGGGCGATGCCCGAGTGAGCGGGGGCCGGGCGGCGGGACCAGCGCCCTCCGGCAGCGGGCACCGGGCGGCACCGGGCGGCACCGGGCAGGGGGCGGCGGCGGCGCTTTCAGCACGTCTGTGTCCAAGGCGGGGGCGCCTCCGCTCCTCCGGGAGAGCCCCCGGTCCCCTGGCCTCGCCGCGGAGGCCGACCGGGCTAGCGGGGCCCCGGCGCGGGGGTGCGGGGGGAGCGGGCACGGGCGGGCAGGCTTTCCTGGCAAAGCCACGAGGAGACATCTCGGGACGCTCTGGAAACGCTTCCCTTTCCTTTCCTGGCTCGCTCTAAGAAGGGAGGATCGAAGAGAGAGGGGCGGGGGGGGGTGGGGTGGGTGGGAAGAGCAGCCTCTTCTCCCAAGCCGGCTTCCCCCGAGTCAACGAAAGAGCGAGGTCCAGCGGTGCAGGAGAGACCGTAGGAAAATACCTTTTTTTTGGGTCCTGGCTCCCTGCGGTCTGACAGGTACTTGCCCAGTTTGAAGATGCCCGGCACGGGGCCCAGCCGCAGCCCCGCCGGGATGCAGCTCTCGGCGCTCACGCTGGTGGCCGGAGCCCGGCTGGTTTGCATCGCTGCCTCTGGGTGCGAGCGCTCGGGAACCCCAACTACTTAAGGGGGCCGGAGTGAGAGGGGCTGGCGGCGGGGAGGATGAGCACAGGCGTATCTCCGCCCGCAGAGTGACGCGGCGGTGTTGCGGGCGCCGGCTTTTCAACGGGAGCAAGGAGGGGTACCCCTTGGCAGGGGGATGCTCTGGGGCGCAGAGTTTGGTGAGAGAGTTTGGCTCCTCGAGCAGCTGCGGAGTCCCATCCAAGAGGGTCACATGGAGCCTTTCCCTAACCCTCCTGCATAATCAGGCGGAGTGAAAGGCTGGCAGACAATGGGCCAGGCGACCTTCCCATTCCTAAAAATCCAATTTGTCAAGGGCAAAGAAAAGGCGCTGGTGAATCAAAGGTCTGGAGGGACCATTAATCCTCAGCATGGGGTATTGTCCCCGAGACAGTTACGATATTTTAAGTGACAAATCCACTGTATAATTTCTCCATAAATTTTACTTCCTTTTATTGTTCCTCGACAAACCAGTTTTGGAAAATAAGTGACTATTTTAAGTCTACTTGGCTGAGCCTTTTGAGGTTTAATATACTTCAAAGATTTTTAATTCTCTTCCCTTGGCTTTATTGTAAAGGAGATTAAACAAAGAGATGGGGAATGTTTTGAGGACTTGTTAACTTCTATTGATTCCCGGCGTGTGCCATACAGAAATTGGGCAGGTACTTGATGGGAAAACACCAGAAAATACCTACACTTTTTTTCTTTTTTTTTTTTTTTTTTTAAAGAACGACCATATTACCATTTCAGTGGGTTGGTTTCAGGCCAGTAATCTGTTCAGAAGAGCTTTGATCCTCAAGGAGGATGAATAGCACAAAATATGAGCCGCCGTAGCCCCTGTAAAACACAAACCGCTGCATCTTGGAGCGCTGGGGAAGCCGTGTCTGCAGTTCGTGCGATTAAGAAATAGAGACAGGAGGAAATAGAGACATAGAGCCACCAGGAAACAGAGAGGCACGGCCAGCAGATACCACAGATGTCTAGCGAACAGCATGCAGCCGGATTCCTCGCTTAATACATCCACAGGTTCCTCTCCCGCACGCAAAATCCCTTGCACCGAGACCGCTTTCGGAGGTGGAACCTACAAAAAGCGACCGTAAATAAAGCCAGAACGAAGCGATTCGAACAGAGTGCGTCTGTGTCCCTCCTCTTCGCATAAATATTTTAATTAAGATACAACGAGGCGCTAGGATTAAGTCCGTTTATAATTCAGGCTGGGTAAACGTCCCGAGAATTTTCCAGGAGCTGAAAAGGAAAGGTGTGCGACTTTTTTCTTACGCACATGCAAGAGTCCAGATGTGCCTGTCAGACCAGAGAGTGCAGTAACAAACTCAGTTTCCCACTTTCGCTTGTATAGTCCCGTCTAATTCCCGCTAGCAGGTTTGCTCTGCTCCATACCTCGTAACCCTCCGAAAAGAAGATTTCTGAACCTTTCTCCTGCGGAGAAGTGGCACGTGCAGGATTTTATCCATTGCTTTCAGAAGCAATTGCAGATATGGAGGTTTTTTGGGTTTGGTTTTTGTTTTTGGTTTTTTCCCTGCCGTTTTTCTTATGGTCTGACCTAATAAATTTCAAAAGCAAAAAAACCAACAAGCTACGCTTAGAGGTGTGCCTGCCGACAGGTGCCAGGTAACCGAGCGGGCTCTTCTCAGGTAACCCCGCTTTCTGCAAGATAAACCTTGGCACGTCGCTTTCGATGTGATCGTTAGTGCGGGCTTTACTCTGAATTCGTTTGCCGCTGTCACGCGTGGCACCGTGGGAGCAAGGGCCACAGGGACGCGCAGGGGCGACGGAGAGCGACTTTGAACCGGCTCCTCTCACGAGTTGGCAAAGATGCTCCTTCCCCTCTCCCCGCCCGGCACCGCGCCGGGAGAGGGGATTTAAGCTCAGCCTGGCAAGTCACCGCCGCTGCCGCCGTGACATTCGCCCACGCCGGCCGCTCTTCCGGGACTCCCGGATCTCCGGGACCCCCGGGACGGGGTCGCTGCCACCGCGTGCTCCGGGGGGGGGGGGGGGGGGGGCTGCTGGCCGGCACCCCACCCGCGTGGGCCGTGGGTGTGACTGTAGCAATGGTACAGGTTGGCGCGCAGAGGAGATAAATGTCGCGCCTGCCCCCAGCAGCATCAATGGTCATCGATGGCATCTCCCCGGGGTGCAGTGGCAGGGACCGTGCCGGGAGAGGGGCTGGGGACGGGGGGGACACTCTTTGTCACTTCAGGAACGGGAAACCGGGGGGGGGGGGGGCGTTGTGGTGTGGTGTGGAGAGGATGTGGGGAACTGAAGATGACCCCTTTGATCAGCGGCCTGAATGGGGAGAAAAGGATAAACAAGAAGTTGAGGGCAATAAATTTAAGCCATGAACATGTCCCTGTAACCTCTGGCCTGGCCACTCGAGGATGAGCCCGGGTTGAAATTCCGAGAGCCGCAGAGGTGGAGAGAGGGCTTTTAAGGCGAGCAAGGTACCCTACTGCTCCGCCTCGGGAGCCGCTCCCTCCAAGGCCTTAATGAGTCAAAAAGCGTGAACGACACGCGAACAATTTTATCAATAGGACCATGTAAAGGCCGACTGTGAGGAAAGTTATTTATTAATATAGCCGATTGTGGCTGGTTCCCATCCACTCAGAAAAGAAAAGCCCTTGCTCTGGAAGCATTCACACCAGTTCTCCAATTTTTATTCTGTCCTGTGGCTCAAAGTTGAAGTTCCCCAAGTGAAATAAATTGTCCACAAAAGAGGAAAGGAACCACATTTTCTTTTATTTTTCCTTCCCTAAAAAGGAAGGGTGAAACCGATCTAATGTGCCCACTGGAGCAAGATGCAGCATGAAAGGCCGGGTGTTAAAAGTAAAAGCAGCCTTTGGAGCAAATGGGATGGAAAATTAAATGAAATTAAATAGCTTGAACGACCGTATTGTCCCTTATTAAAAAGACACATTAATTACATGGTTTCAGCTTTATTCAAAGACAATGTTTAGACTCAATCAAAACATTCCACTATCGCTCTTTATATACTTAAACCGGGCTACTAGAGGCACCATTAAAGCGAGATCACTTTTGCCCAGGGATGCGATGAAAGTTATTTTCCTCGGCGGCCCTTATTTATGCCCACTGCTGAACTGCCGGTGCCCCTGAGTAACACTTTGGCACACTGTTCTCCCTGATTTAACAGGTTGCCCCATAATGAGGCATGAATGTTAAGGAACAACAGTCATCCAAAGAGGCACAGTTGCGGAGAGCAATGTCCCACCAGGGAGCTCCATTCAAACCATCAAGCCGCTCCGGCACAGAGACGGTTCAACACCACATTCAGACCAGCATGAATGCCGGCGTGCGGGGCCCGGCTCTTTATGCCGCCGAGCACCGCAGCCGGGGCTGGAACAAAATGCTGCAAGTTCATTCAGCGGGCCCTGCTCCGGCGGGGCGGCCCAGCCGGCGGCTCCCGGGGTGACCTTTTTCCGAAATGGCTTTGCCCCGCCGAGGCGGCCCTTCCCCGGGGCTGCGGGACGGGGCGGCCCGGGGCTCCCCGCTCCGCTCCGGGGCTCCGCCGCGCCGCCCCGCCGCAAGGGGATGGGGTGGAAGGAAGGGGGGGGAGGCTTGCTGAGCCCCCAAAACGTGGAAACCCCCTTTAAACCGGCCGGAAAGAGCAACACGGTCTGAACGCCTTCTCTTTCCTCTTTTTCCTTTTCTTTCCTTTTCTTTCCTTTTCTTTTCTTTTCTTTTCTTTTCTTTTCTTTTCTTTTCTTTTCTTTTCTTTTCTTTTCTTTTCTTTTCTTTTCTTTTCTTTTCTTTTCTTTTCTTTTCTTTTCTTTTCTTTTCTTTTCTTTTTTCTTTTCTTCTCTTCCCTTCCCTTCCCTTCCCTTCCCTTCCCTTCTCTTCTCTTCTCTTCTCTTCTCTTCTCTTCTCTTCTCTTCTCTTCTCTCCTCTCCTCTCCTCTTCTCTCCTCTCCTCTTCTCTTCTCTTCTCTCCTCTTCTCTTCTCTTCTCTCCTCTTCTCTTCTCTTCTCTTCTCTTCTCTTCTCTTCTCTTCTCTTCTCTTCTCTTCTCTTCTCTTCTCTTCTCTTCTCTTCTCTTCTCTTCTCTTCTCTTCTCTTCTCTTCTCTCTTCTCTTCTCTTCTCTTCTCTTCTCTTCTTCCCCGCCTTCCCCCTGCCTTCCCCCCTCTCCCTTTTACAATCTCTTTGGATCTCTCCCTCAATTTCGCTCACTTTCCCTCTTTCAGCCACTCTCTCTGAAGCCCTCTTCCCTTTACCACCCTTTCTGTTCCTTCCCACCACATCCATCCCCGCGACGCCCCCCTCCCCCGCCGCCGCCGCCCCACCGCGGCGCTACCAGTGCCGGTGCCGGTGCCCGGTGCCCGGTGCCCGGTGCTGCGGGCGGGCTGGCGGGCGGGGCCGATTGGCGGGGCCGGGCGGTCGCGGCCCGGGCCGGCGGCCCCCAACCAGCTGTACGGTGCAGACGAGATGCGGGTGGGATATTAAAGCAGCTTTTGAATAGTAATTCAGGTTCTATGGGAACCCGGGCAGATGACAGGAGCTCGACTTGGTATTCGTATTGTTAATCGCGAGCGTCAGCCCAGATCGGATTCAAACACGTTTTGTGCTCGTTAAAAATTCCAGCGTAGGGGCTGAGATTTTTTTTTTTCTTTTAGCCCAGCTTCAATTGGAGGCGAAACTTGCCGCATAAAGTATTCAAAGTCTGTCTAAAGTTGCCTTTTAACCGGATTCTCCCCCTCCCGCAGCCCCCACCGTATCTCTTGGTTCTTTCGGTTGACATGGTGCAAATAAAAGTCAGTAAACTTGTTGCTGAATTGCAATGTTTCGGTGTACCTTATAAATTCATACCTTTTCTCCCTCGATCGCCTCAGAATGAGCCCCTGCCTCAATTCGATTTTCCTTGCTGTTGGGCACATTTAGGAGAGAGTCTATTTGTGAAGTTCATTTCTAGGCAAATGTATTCAAGAGCTGATTGGGATGAATAGGACCGTGTGTCAGCCGCCCCTAATTGGGATTAAAGCACTTCGGACCATATGCAGAGAGTGACAGAAATTCTCAGGTTTCATTGTGCTCAGACTTCCACCCGCCTGGACACTCCCCCTGGAAAAGGGGGATTTATAAAGATTTCAGGGAGAAACTGAGGAAATAAAGGAGACGCAGAAAATGACCGGACTAATGTCCCTCTGCGGGGCTGCCAGCACGGCAATTGCCGGGGGCAGCGACGGGCAGCGACGGGACCCGGCGAGGCGGCGGGGCCGGGGCCGGGGCCGGGAGCGGACCTGGTGACGGGTTTCCCTTTGGAAGCAAGGGAAGCAAGCCCCGGCTTTCTCACGCCCGGCTGTATTCGAGCTTAGAAACGCTGGGGGTTATATGGGATGAGAATGAAAAACCCCACGGGGAAACTTCCCCGGGTGTTGCTAGCCTAAGGAACGGGCTCCCAGGGGAGAAGGCAGGGAGGGAGGGAAGCAGGGAGAGAGGGAAGCAGGGAGAGAGGGAGGGGAGATGTGAGTCCCAGACAGACTCCGCACTCTGCCCACCTCAGCACTGGCATCAGGAAAATGCGGTTTTTGGAAAGGCGACCCCCCCCGCGATGGGGGCTGGCCGGGGGCTGTACTCCCTGCATGGGGCCCAGGCCCACGGCGGGGGCTTGGACTGGCTGATCTTTAAAAGTGCCTCCCAACCCGAACCACTCTGTGAGTCTATGAAGCTTTTAACCCAAAGCTGCTCCAAGTGCATGCCCACCCATCCCCCAACTGCCCGTCTGTCCGTCTGCGTGCCAGCTGTGCACAGCTGGCCCTGGCAGGGCGAAGCGTCTCGCCGCTGGAGGCTCTGCCCTTGTGCCGCCACGGTGAGAGGCGACGTTCAAAGCTCAGGCCTGGCCTTCACACCGTGACTAATCCGGGTGTGAGGTCGTCAGGATGCGGCAGCCCAAAACGCGGTGAGAAAAATATTGTTTAGGTTAGTGATTTTTAAACTCTGCCGTCGATTATCAGAAAGACGATGTTTAATGCCATCGTTATGAGACGGAGAAGAGCCTGCACCGCTATCAGGGCCTTTGTTCGCCGAGGCTACTTTGTTTGCCGAGGGCTGGCGACCGCCTGCTGCTTTCGTCCCCTCTACGCTCCCCTGCAAAGCACCCATCGCCCCGACGGGGCGGTTTCGTGCCCGCCTCCCCCGCAAGGCCCTGCGCCGCTGGAGGCACGTCCCCGTGTTGGGGGGGGGGGACACGCGGGCTCCACAGCCCCGGCGGGGCCTCCGGGAGGGCACGGCAACCCCGGCGATACGGAGCCGGGTGTCCCCTCCGCCCGGGAATGCCCCCGGCACGGCCCGCAGGCTGGTCGGTAGCGGTGGGGAGGCGGTAACGCCGCTCGCTTGTGTGGGCACCTCCCCACGCCCCGTGGGTCTCGCCGGGCGGGGAGAGGACGTGGGACTGACCGAAGCCGAAGCGTGCCCGGTGTCCCGGGCACGGTGTGACCCCTTTCCAGCGCTGAACCGGGCTCGGGATGCGACACGAAATGTGCGGCTGGCCTGGGAAGAAGCAGTGTGACTCTTAAGAGCAAATGTTGCTCAAGCCTCCGATCAAGGACTGAGGTCCGTTCTCCGGCGTGGGTTTGCCCCCGCAAGCTGTCCGCGGTAAGAGGAAGGTCTGGTTTAGAGGAGAGTGACAGAGCCCGGGCAGGGCAGGGCGACGCGGGGCCCTCCCTCCGCGCCCCTCCCGCACCGCCGGCTGCCCGACGGTCATACAGACCCCTGGGGTGGGGAAGGCGGCGGGTTTGCCAGTGCAGCCCGGGCCCAGCTGGGGCGACCCGTGTTTGCCCCCACGGGAGCCAAACCTGTGCCCCCGCCCCAGCCCGAGGGGAGAAGCGCGGCCCCGGGTCGGGGCGAGGGGACCGGCACCCCGTCGCTCCCGGGGTGCCCGGGAGGCCCCGCTGCCCGGGAGGAGGCTGCTCCTCGGGTTGAAGGCAGAGCTGCTCGCAGCTGCCTACAGCTACAGCGTCCATACCTATCACGCGTACACCCACAGGCGTTTCAGAGGCAGGAGGGATGCGGGTTTGCCTGTGCGTCCGTACATATGCGCCCGGGTACGTCTGTGCGTATACACACACGTACAGATTTATTTATCAGTCGGTGCGCTGGAGTCACCGCCATCCTTTTTTTCCCACGGGCTTCGTGACAGGAGCGCAGGGAGGAAGGCCCGTCCTCTCCTTCCTGGCCGTCCCTGAGAGACAGGGCTGTGACTTATGGAAAAGTCTCATGGACATATGGAAACATACTCTACATACAGAGCCAAAGGTTACCGAACATATTCCGGACCCACGCGCTAGGAAGCATCTGCAAAGGTCTGCGTGGCGCTGAGGAACCGAGGTGCCCCTGTGCTGCGGAGAGCAGCAAGGTGAAGAACCAGAGGGTGCTTCCCTCCCTCCCCGTCCCCCAGCATCAAAAATATCCCCGGGAATCCAATTCATACAGCTATATTCTGATCTGAGCCCCCTCTGAGTAGGGCGTTGCAAAGGCAGGAGTTGTATCACTTAAACCACATGGTCGTTCCACCTCTAGGCAGGCAAGCTAGCATTGACTTCTTATTTCAGCCGGGTCTTTAATTGTTTTGGTTTTTTAAATACAGTGGGACCCCCCCCCCCCCCCCCGACCATTTCCACAGACTGTCTCTCTCCGTCCTGACAGCTTGATAGATCCGAGCCCGACCCTGAATCTCTTCCAGGGATGAAATTGTGCAGCGACAGAGGAAGCCAAAGCACGCAGGCAGAGCGCGCATCCCGCAGAGCTCCCCTCCTCCTCCTCCTCCTCCCGCGCCGCCTCCTCCTCCTCAGAGGACCCCTCCGCCGTGCTCAGCTCGGCTCAAGGCGAAAAACATTCTTTATAAACAGGGTAAATTTGTTGCGTTTTCCTGACGAGCTTACAGGGGGGCTCGTCCCTTTTCAAGGCAGCCCTGTGTTTACAGAAGAGTTGCAGCTGTAAAACGAGGCACTTAATTTCTGTAAATCTTCCCCCGCCCCCGCCGCCGAGGGGCAGCGTTAGAGCACAGTAACAGCAACGACGTTGCTGGAGCTTACGGAGGGGTGGTTCCCGGGGAGATGCCGAGGACCTCGGGAGAAGCGAGTGCCGTCGGTGCCGGGGTGGGAGCGGGAGCCGGGGGAGGGAAGCTCCGACCCGCTCCCGCTGCGGATGCCCTCGCTTCGGGAGCCGGGAGGTGGAAACGACGGCGACTTCGCCTCTCAGGCTCCCGAGGAATCCAGGACTTGATCTGAGGAGAGGCAGGGAAACAAATCATTGGCACGGAAGAGAGAAAGGCATGAAAAAATGGTAGCTGCTGGAAGGAGGATCTCTCTCTGCTGTGGCACCAGGGAGCAGGGCAGAGCTTGCTGGCTGGCTGGTCGCGATGTACACGGAGAAAGAGATAGGTCTTGCCAGCGAGCGGGAGCAAGGGCTGTAAGAGAGCTGACTTCCTAATGAGCGCACGTAATATTGTAAAGGGTTTCAGCATTTTAGGCTTTTCAAGATACCACGATGAGCAAGAAGAAAAAAATAGAACTTTAGCTAAAAAAATGCAGCCATCAGAAACTGTTCGTTACACTCTGGTAAACATCCCCTCATGGTGAAATTGTTAGTGGGGGCGGAAGGCAGGGCAAGAAAACGCTTCTTCTTCTAGTATGTGCAGCTCTCTAATTAATGAATTTGACAAACTGAAGGGTCTTCCTCTGGTTCCTGTGACTTGACTTCTATTTTTTTTTTTTAACCTAGTAAAGATATTCGAAACAAGAAAGTATTTGGTTTAGATATGCAGAATAACGGAGGTTAAAGCCACGTTATCTAGGACTTATCTTAAAGTACGCCACGAAGTACAGCCCTTTTCCCTCTCTTTGTTTCGGCATTGCATATTCTGATGTTGAAATATGCATCATTTTTGACAGCTTCGGAGTTATGAAACCAAAGAAACTTGTAGGTGTCATCTGTCGGAAATAATTTTTCGTTACAGCCTGTAGATTTAATGTTGTTCTTTCTATTCATTGTTTGTGTTATTAAAATAAAATCTAAAGAAAATTATTCGGTATTTTTGCCCGGTCGCCTGTGGACCGCTGCCCTCAGCTTCCCCAGTGTCATCATCCTTCAGTCTAAATATTCAAATATGCGCTTAGAAGAAGAAGACAGATTAACCTCAAAGTTTCTGTCTCACTCTATGTCTCTCCCACGGAAAAATAAGGGCACACTTCGGGCGCACACATACAGAAGGATTAGCTCTTCCAAAACTAGGAGGAAAAATCCTATTTACCTTTAAATATTTCCATCATGGCTTGGTATTTGGCGAGGGGGTCTTTTTAATAAGCTGACCTCCTCACATTATTTGTGGCATGAACCCTTCTTAAAATCGGGTTTGAATTAAGCTGCGCTCAAAATGTCGGAGTCAAACTAACTCCTGCTTTCGAGTCACTGGTTTTAATGTTAAATTACGATGCCCACCGTATAGGCATTTCTGCCTGAGAAAGGTGAGTCGCCACCATCGTGTTTAAACCCGTGCCCCGAGGTATTTGAAGCAAAAATTGAGCGTGCACACTCAGCTACCGCTGAGAAGAGGTTTTCAACAGCCCCTGTCAGCGAGAGCAGTCCCCCGGGCTTCAGGGCTCACCCTCAGGTACAGAAACTGCTCTCGGATGGGCGCAGGATTGGACCCTCTACAAACGTAACCCCATAGGGAGGGAACGCTTGACTTTCGGCCGTTCCTTCTGACCCTTCCAGACGGCTTTTCCTCGGGAATTTGAGACCCGGGCCAGTCCCCGAGGTGCCCGCATCCCCCGGTACTTGGCTCCCAACGCCGCCCCAAGCCGGCCGCCCCCCGCCAGGCTTGCGGGCTGAGCTGCCCTGCCCGCTCCAGAAGGAACACCCCGCAACCCTGGACAGCCTTTATTTGAGAAAGGGCGGTCCCCTCCTGCAGCCTGGGCGCCCCGCAGCCGGTGTGCTGAGGTTTGCCACTAGTGCTTTACCTTGCAAAGCAAAAAAACCCCAAAAACCCCAACAATAAACAAACCTTTTTTTTAAAAAAAAAAAAAATTCCGAGAGAGCAAAAATACGCCTGTCCCCTGGGATGAGTTCCCAGGAGGGGAAATACCTGGACTTTCATCACGGCACACCTGAAGCTGTCCCCCCGCCCCGCCGTGCCAGTGGTCACAGCGAGCCCCGCTCTCCGCGTCCCTCAATTCCCAGAGCCCCCAGCCTTACCGGCGCGCCCCCCCCCCCCCCCCCCCCCCGCCGCCTGCCCCCGAAGGAGCGGCCGGCCCGGACCCGCGGGGGCCGCAGCTGCGTGGGGAGCGGCTGGGGGGTGCCCTCGGGTGGGCGGGTGGGGGGGTGTCTATGGCACCCCCCTCCCGCTGCCCCGCCGAGGAGGGTTGTGTTGGAGGTGGTTGGAACCTGGGCGGGGGCGAGAAGACGGCAGTTCTCAAACTCCCTTTGGGAGCCCGCAAAACTGGGTGGAAAAGACGTGCCTACGCGTGTGCGTTTGTACGCACGTATATGAAATCTGGCCAGGGAATATAGGCACGGAAATATACAACGCAGCAGTGATATATTTTCTCTCCACGGTTATATAGTTTTTCCTCACTTCTATAGTTTCAGACCCACCTCCCACCCACCCCACCCCCCCGAGCTTCTGGGTTGGGGAGAAACCGTTTGCTACCAGATAGAGCGAGGCAGCGAAGCCTCCCCTCGGAAAAGCGTCTCTCAAGCGTGAGCCGGCGAAGATGCAACTAATTAACTCGCTTCCCTGTTTTCCGCTCATTTCTCTCCGGTAACGTCAGGGGTTTGTCAGGCAAAAGGGCGGCGGGGGGGTGTTTCTCCTCGGGCCAGGCTCCGCCGTGCGCCCCGGGGAGCCGCAGCCCCCCTCCCGCCCGCCGGGTTGCTTCAAGGTTACCCGATTCCTCCGGGAAGTCGTGCAGAAAACCCGGCTCCCGAGGTCCCACGGGACCGAGTCAAGCAAGAAAATACATGCTCCTAATTTTATTCGAGTTAATAAAAGCGACACAACAGGTTTGCAAACGCGGGCGGCTCGGGCTGAAGGCGGAGGAGCTGCTCTGGGCGGGGGAAACGCAGGTTTTTGAGTGAAAACCTGAAGGAATAGCGAGAAAGGAAGGAGAGGTCCTGGGGAGGGGGGAAAAACCCTTGTGCGAGCCTGGGGTGGCATCGGAGCATCCCCGGTGTCCTGCGGGGGGGCCACGGGCCGTTCCCATTTTGCGGCAGCATCCTTTCCTCCGGAGGGGCCAAGAGCTCAGCGCAAAAACCTAAACCTTCAGGGTAGACTCACTTTCTCCAGAAGGTGTTTAGGGTGCAGAGGGGTCCCTCGAGGCACCCAGGCGTGTGGGGGCAGGTAAGGAGGGCTCGTAGCCTGGGCCGGGCGGCAGCCTTGGGCATCCCCCTGACTTGTCCGGACGCCTTTCGTCACCCACAACAGCTTAACGTTTGTTTAACTGAACTTTTGCGAAGAGGTAAGAGAGAGCAAAACTCTCCCTGAGAGGTGCAGGTTACCTCAGAGACCTTCAGTCCCCTCCTCGTGTCCCCGCCGAGGTCCCCAGCTGAGCCACCTTCCCTTTGCAGCACCAACACGGGGAAGGGAGAAGCTGTGACTGTGCTCAGCGTTGGGATTTGGGCGGGGCGGGGGGGAAAGGGGGGCAATCCGCAAAATACTTTTTCAGGGGGGCTGCATTTCACCCTGGGAACTTGGTCTTTCCAGGAGGGAAAGTCCTCCCTGATGGGACACACGCCGCATGTGAGTGGCGGGCCAGCCGGTGTCTAGGCTGCAGATTGATCTCTTGGCTCCCAAGGCCTGAAGGACAGTTTAAGCGCTGTCTCAGCATGGACCGGGTGTGCTGCTCAGAATCTGACCCCACACGCGGGGTTTCCAACAACCCCTGCACGGAACCCCTCAGCCATCGGGGCGGAGGATGCATTTCCAGCTGACCAGAGCAAAAAAAAAAAAAAAAAAAAAAAAAATCAAACCAACATAACACTGATTTGATACTCTGTCCTGCATATGTTCCTGCTGTGTATGTTTTACTGAGAGGAGGTGGGGTTAAATGCCAGAGCGTCTGTGACCCAGAAAGGAAACCCCTTTGAAATAACAGGCCACTCTGTGGGAAAGCTGGTGATTTTTAAAAATTATTTTAAGCGCAGGTTGGTAGGAGGGGGCTGAGAGCATCTTTCTGAACCAGCTACCCTCGCCCAGGAGTTCTCACAACAGAGCTGATGGTTTTAACAATGCCTCTGTCTCTTCTCGTTTATCCTCGTGTTGTAAACTGAACCGTCATTATTCTGAAGCCTTTCCCTCATCTAACGAAATTATCCTGGATGTCTTTTACGTGAAATATTAAATGGTTGCCTTTGCAAGAGTCTTTTTTTTTGTGTGTGTACATTGGGAGGGGGGTGAGGGTGCTTCAAATAAAAAATTCTCCAATATAAATCCTTTGCCCCTGAAATTGTCAGTCAAGAACAACAGGATCCTTACGTTCCGATATGTGCTACTGAGCAGCTGAATTTTTATTTCATATGTGTGAACATTATTTGTGGATAAACATTATTTGTGGATACTTCCTACTGGTTTGACATGGGGTCACATCACATCCAGAGTCACCACTCCTCCAATCCACCCCCCTCATTGCAGAATATAGCCTAAAAGACCACCATTATTGGGAAAAATATCAGACAAATGTCACATTACCTAACTGAGTGAAATCATAACAAAGGCTTCCATTAGAAGTGACATAACATAAGCTGGAAGGGGTTTTCAATTCCACTTACACTTCTTTTCCCCGTTCCTTCCTTGAAATGTCTCACATTCTCGGCGTGTTCTGTGGAAGCTTGATTAAAGTCAGGAAATCTGGTTTTGTACCACTCTTTCATTTCCTGAGGGGATATTAAACAGAAGAGAGAAAACAGGAATGCTTATTGTCAGATCTGTGAGAAGATACATACTGTTTTCAGTTATTAGATGAATATGTAAACATATAAAAAACCTGAGAGTATTAGTAGAGACTATTTTTTGTGTGCAACTAAGGGAAAGGACTAAAGGAAATACTGTATCTGGCATTGTGAAGGAGGATCCATGAACAAAACACTGAATGTGCATCATCCTTCCATCATTTTAAATGCAATTGGAAGAAGCATTTATTTTGGAAAAAAAAAAATCTATCCAACTATCCTGTGTATATTTATATCTAGCGATGGACTACTAAGTATATTCAATATCTTTGTGACGGGTTTTATTAGGGGGGCAGAGGGGGAAGAGATCAGCGAGAGCTGACAGATAATTTCATCTCACAAACACGACAAAGTATAATTTTACCTGCAGGTTCTTGGCTGCGATTTTTTCATCCTATATCTGGATGTCCCTCAGAGCAGCAGCCAGGTCCGAGGCTGAGCAGGAGACGTCGGCACACACAGCAGCACTGCACATGTGTTTCATAAAATTTTCGTTTGCCTGTTTTGACAGAAACACGCAGAGAGGACATGGTAAATAAAGCAATCCTCCGCACAGCTCCAGGAAAAGAAGGGCTGCAAAGCAATGTCAAGGGGAGAAAGCTCTGCCCTGTCTGCCCCCTGCCATGCCCCTGCCCAGGAAAGCACCTCCCAGCTGGGCCTCCAGGGAGACGGAGCCACAGCGGCATCCACGTTCTCCAAGAAACACAGGAAACTGCACACGGCCATCAATCCCCACTGCGCCGTGTAAGGCAGCCCCACAGCTCCACACCAGCAGCGGTACTCCTGGCCTGGCAACGGGCATCCCCAGCACGCCCCAGTCGAGAGGAGCCCTTGCCCCTTTGCGCAGGGGATGCTGCAGAGCTGGGACGGACCCCCTGAAGCACTGGGAGCCCCCTGGGTGCCACACAGCATGGCAGGATGTCCCTCTGTAGGGGACCAGGAGGGTTTACTCCTCCACAGCTCTGGTACTGGTGTGGTCTGCTGCTGTGCTGTGAAATGGGGTCATGCAACATGAGGCCTGTCCTGCCGAGAAAAAGACAGCCTGGGAGAGGGGCCAGACTCTGCGGTGCCAGGCGCTCCTGTTCCAACAGTGTGAGACAGCCCCTGCCGTGCCAGGTGCAGGGCAAGCAGAGCTGCCCAGTGTGCAGTGGAGCAATGGTATTTATCATAGCCATGGTAAGTCTCCTGCCCAGTCCTTACTAATTATTTCCTGCCACACTGCAGCATGCAGAAACACAAATCGCCAACATGAGGTAACAAAACATGGGTACCAAAGCAGAGCAAGAAAATGCAAGGGGGCAGGTAGAGAAGGATGGTGAAACAAAGAGATGCCTGCTTGATGTGACAAGCAGGAGCATGCGGTCTGCTGCTATTTTGGTTCAGTGAGGCAATGACAGGCTTCTCTGTTGTACAGCAGCTTCTCTCTCCGCTGGCTCCTGGGTGCTGCGCTAAGATGGGTGTGATGCAGTTGTGGGTGGCTGTGATCCAAAGGCATGTGCTGGCAATCTGGTTCCCCTCTTTGTGACACTGAAATAGTGGAATAAGGACTTTTGCCTCTGAGTTTTCACATGCTCAGCAAGTTCTGCAGGGCTTTTTGGAGAAAGGTGTCAGGTCAGAGATCCTCCATAGAAATCCTGCAGAACTCACCCTGTGGTCTCCGTCACGTCTCCTTGCACTGAGAAGGGAAAACTAAAGGAAACACAGCCAGGGTATGCAAATTCTTTCTCCCCTACCTTACCCCTCACCCTCACATTCCTATTTATAAACAGGGTCTCAAACCCAGACTCTCTCTGTCAAGAAAGGTGTTTCCTTCCACCAGCAAAGCCATTTAGAAACACCACTGTCTCCATCTTATTCCGTGCATCTTCCCTCTCTGCTTCATAACTCCTCATGCATCTCCAACATCTTAGCTGCACCATCAGCAACAGATCACTGCAGAGTCCTGCGGGACTGGGTCTGAAATGCCTTTCAGGGGTACTTGGTCAGTCTAAGGACAACCATTGGGTGCTTCTCACTGCTCCTGCCACCCAGAAATTCTTGGTTTACTGCTTCCAGTCCCCAGCCCCTGCCAGTTTCAAGGCAAAGCCCAAACTAAGAACCCCTCGTGTGCTGCAGGGACAAGGAGGGACATTCACAGACCATTGCTGTCATGACAAAATCAAGACAGCATTCAGGTTCCTCTACACAAACACGTATATGTATATGTATACACACCTGCATACCTCTAGGCTCATCTTTGCCTAACACAACCCCAAATATATTCATATATATATATATGAATATATGAACATCCCAAAAGATACCCAGAACTACATTAACTATATTCTCAATGATTTGCATACTTAATATGTAGAAAGTTCCTATGTTAAGTTTTGCTGAATGGAGCCATCTCCTTGCTTATTGGTGACAGTGGTGTTGGCTGCCTTGCAGGATATATACTTCTGGCTCTGCAGACAGCCTCTCAGTTCAGGCTGATGGAGCTGAGGGAGATGTTTGAAGTGGTGGACAGAGATGGAGAGAGTTTGCCCACTGTCAGGAGAATCCCTAGGGAGCCAGCAGGCTGCTCTTCGCACGGCACGCTGTGCGCAGACGGACAAGGTATAGTTAAATTTCAGAACAAATAGCATTTGCCAGACCATGCAGAAAATAGTTGTCATGTGCCCCCAAGTCTTGCCAACCATTAGCACCAAGCACAACCTTCCCAGCAGGATAAACCAGGAGTTACTTCATCTCGCCAAGGATCTGCCCTGTGCGAGTGCTTCTTGCTGCCACCATGATTGCTGACAGAAACTCTGCTGACTTGTGGGTGCAGGGATGGGTCTGAACCCCAGCCTGGGTTCATGGTGGAATGGGGAGGTCATGAGGGCTGCAGCTTTCCTATAGCTGCTGCCAGCTGCTGTCTGTCTGTCTGTTCTGTCTTGTGTCCAGGCAGCCTTCCCCCGCTGCCCATATTCAGCCCTAAAAACTGGGATGCAGGAGGGATGCATACATGCACTCATCCGGGTGTAAGACCACACATGTACGTCTCTGGATGGGGAAGGAAATAATCCCCCAGTCTAGGTTCTGCCACAGCAGGGTCCTCATTTGAGGTAACCTCTGATTAGGTTCATTCATTGGAATGAATAAAATCAACCTGTTGATTTTGCAGTAGAAGGTGTGGAAATGTGCAACACACCCGGGACTGACTTATTCAATCCACTGAGTTTATATATGGTGCATGTGGAGGACAGGAGAGGGGAAGAGATGAACTTCTGGCACCAGTGAACATGGGTAGAGCTTGCCTTCAAGACCCCAAGAATTTCACCTTAATATTCTCGGTTAATTAGCAAATTAGGAGACCACCCTGGGAAGCTGACGCAATAAAGTGCAAAACCTAATGATTTAGATAGCAGCTTTAATGCAAACATGCTTGGGTGAAATATTAAATCTCATGAATCAAAGAGGTCCCTTTCACTGCATCCATGCTGGCATACCATACACCAGCTCCACATGCCAGGGCCCTGAGAGCACCCACAGCCCTGGCTGTCCCTGCCCACCCCCTGGGGCTCCCTTCACCCTGCCCACAGCCCAGGACCGCCATCTCAGCCCCCCGGGGCCATCAGGCACTACTACATGCTGCCAAATGGCATTAATGAGCCCCCTCGGCCAAATGCAGAGCGGGGTTTTAGCCAGTGTGTGATGGGGGTGTGGGATACTCGGCCTGTAACGGCGTCAGTCGTTGCTCTGGGTCCTTTGTCGGTGGCTGCGCACTCCCAGCCCTGCCAAACGCCAGGCAGCCTTGCTTGCCTGGGAAGTGACGGCTAGTATTCAGCTAGACTCCTTCAGATTTTTTAAATACGTCCTTTTTTACCGATCCCACTGCAAAACTCGGGCGTACTTCCCCTAGCGACAGTGCTGCTTGAAGAAATGAAGGCACCATCCCGCCCTCCCTCCCAGCTCACCGTGAGGGGAGCGCTGCACCATCCCCAAGGCAGTGCAGGTACGGGGACCCACGGCTCCTGCCTGGATGCACCCTTCCCAGCGATACCTGGATTAGTGCGTCTCAGAACCCACTCAGAAGCTGAGAGCTGTGAGTGTTTCATGTGCCACCACAGGAAAGAGCATGAAAAGAAAGCTGCAAAGGGTTTAGGCCCAGGTCCTTCCTGTTAAACTTAAGAAAGATTACCTCCAGAGGCTCTCTCCAATCAGAAAAATTCCAGCACGGAGCAAGAAAATCCCTGAAACCTTGGGAACGGGTACGGTAAAGGGAAATTGAGGTGAGGTGGAGACAGTGCAAGGCAAGTAAGTGCTTTTCTTGGGGCCACTAGTCTGTGGTCCCAATGGGGACCTTACTGGGAGCAGACTGGTGCCGAATTCAGGCAGCACTGGCTTTACACTGAAAGAGGGCAGGTTTAGGTTGGACATAAGGAAGGAAGTTTTCACGCCGAGGGTGGCGAGACCGTGGAACAGGTAGCCCCGAGAAGTTGCGGATGCCCCACCGCTGGAGGCGTTCAAGGCCGGGCTGGCCGGGGCTTTGAGCAACCCGGTGGAGCGGAAGGTGTCCGTGCCCGGGCCGCGGGGCCGCAGCAGGGCCACCCCACCGGACCGGTGGCGGCTGCCGCCAGGCGGGGCCCGGCGGGGGCGGGCGGAACCCGCGTGCAGGGGAACGGTTCCCAGTGCCGCGTGTTGCCGGCCGGCGGCGGCGGCGGCGGGCACGGGGCGGCGGCGGCTGCCGCCTCCTTCCTGCTGCCGGCGCGGGGGCGGCGGCGCTGGCGCGGCGGGGCCGGGGCATCGCGGGCCCGGGCGCCTCCTCCCTCCCCTCCCCTCCTCCTCTCCTCTCCTCCCCATGGCCGGGAACTTCTGGCAGAGCTCGCACTAGTGGGTGCCGCGGCCGCGGGGCGGGGTGGGGGGGCGGCGGGCCCGGGCGCCGCCGCCCGCCGCCGCCGCCGCCGCCGCGCTTTGTCCATTCATTGCCGGGGCGGGCCGGGGCGGCGGGCACGGCTGTGCCGGGAGGCCCGGCGGGGCCAAGGGAGCGCCGCGGCCCTGCGCCGCGTCTCCCGGCGGCGGGGCCTGCTTCGCCCCGGCGTCCGAGGCGTTCGGGCTCTCCGGGAGGGGCGGCGGTGCCCGCGGTGCCCCCGTCCGCGGCGACCGAGCGGGGGCGGCCGCAGCCCCTGGGGTGGCTCCGCGTAGCCCCGGCGGCGGGCGCCTCCTGCGGGGGCCTGCGGGCTTACCCGGGTGCCCGTGGCCTGGGACGGGCAGCGTGAGCCCTGCTGGGGACGGGCGGCGCGTCCCAGCTCCGCAGCCGCTTTGGTTTGCTGTCGGTGAAGGCTAAGCTTAGTCCCTGCTAGGTCGTGGGTTTTTTTCCGGATGCCTAACTTTGCAAACCCTGGCGAACGTTTGCTTGAGAAGATCGTAGGTGGTTTCGTTAAAGGCCGCTAGCCCCGACCTGCAGGCTGTGGTCTGTACAGAACTCACTCGATACAACGTTGGCAAAGAGTTGCTGAAATAATTTTCCCTTCCTTTAGTTTACAATGGATTTTGGATAAACAAGATCTGTTGAAGGAACGCCAGAAAGACTTGAAATTTCTGACTGAAGAAGAATATTGGAAACTACAGATATTTTTTACTAATGGTAAAACTGTTTTATTTTTATTTCTGCCACAAAAATCTGTACAGTATCTGCCGCGTCTAAACGCAAGTTTCAAGTGCTTAGGGAATGTGATGTTTTCATTGTGATATTACGTGTACTTGCACAACCTATTTTAACGAAGAACTGGAATATCGATTACATTGTCATTTGTCAGTTGTAGTAACACAGTTTTAGGAGAACTTACAGGCAAATTAGCTGCATATACAATGTTTTAACCTGTGATGGGACAAAACATAGTGCACTTCCTTATATTCAAGAGGTTTGTACCAAAAACAGAAGAGGGGGAGAAGCAAGTGGAAACTGCTAAGCTAGCATATTAAAGGCTCAGTGTCAAGCATTAATACTTAGGCTGGGCTTTTGGTGGGCTCTTAGGCCGTGGTAAGTATTTTAGCTGATCTGTGCAGTCCTATAAAACAGCAAAGCTTGAAACTTGTTTTTGTTCAGTTACGTTCTTTGAAACCTGCACCACAGCCTGTGTCTTGCCTCGTGACTGATTCCCCAGCACCAGGTGGCTCTCAAATTCTCTACAAGTTTGAGAGCTGTTGGCAGGCAGCCTGTTCTCCTAGAGAGTTTGGGGCTTGTCTGTGAAGTTACCTAAGACCTACTTGATCCTGCAAAGCATTTAACCATATGAGTGGTGGCACTGGCACATATCAGATTACGTAGGCACTTAAACTCTTTCCTGTGCAGTTGTTCAGCATTTAAAAAAAAATCTTCCTAAGCAAAGGATATTGCTAAGTAGTAATTTGTTTGCAGACAGCTTTTTAGATATTTTTCACAGCAGTCCTTTGAAGTACAGAATGCTTATTTTTTCAACTATCTGGCCAGAGTTGAGACAGAGAAGTTAACTGACTTTCCCAAGGCCACTGGAAGATCTTGTGTTATTGCTGGAATGATATCTGTGAAAGATACTTATCCCAGCTTCTCTCTTAGCTTAGCTATTTTTATAATGATTGCGTGTGCTGCGAATCTGATTGCTGTGGATACATCTGTGCTATCGCTTATACAGCAGCAGGAAATCAAGCTAGCAATGATTTATATATTTGATCACTTGCTGAAATTCCTTGAGGTTAAAACAAAGTGTCATAGCTTCATAATGCAAAAAAGAGAAAACAGGGTGCTTATGTTTCTAAAACTGTATTTCTGTGCTAACTTTCACTAGTATTCATTTGAATTATGAAATATGCTTTTTTTAAATGTTTCACCTCAGCATTTTTCTCGAGTAAACAAAGGTTTACAAAGTAGACAAGGTGGTTTCAGTCTGTGGTTCTAAGGCTCCTTTTCCTTGGTGTCCCTTGCCTCCCCCAACGGTACAGTGTGTGACCTGCGGCAGCTGGAGAACAGCTCTGCCAGCATCTCCCTTGTGCGTGTACGAACACAGCTTACCCTGGAGGAGAGAGTGGTGCTGGGCTTTCACCCCTTCTGTGGCAAAGAGAGGCATCTTCAAGGGGAGGACAGTCAGTGGCTGCTCTGTACTGGTGGGAGCTCAGTCAGAGCTTGCCATGTTCAAGCCCGTGATATGTGTTGTACGATCGCCTGCTTCTGAACAGGGACCCTGCTTTGGGTTTATAGAGCCTCCCCCTCTTCTCTCCCACCTCCTGCATTACCTGGGTAGGGATATGAGTCTTGGCCACGGCTTGTCACATTCGTCGTGTGTCTGCCCAGGAGATGGTTGTTCCCTAAAGCAACCTAAGAATTGCCTGGAGAGAGGCGGTTTCGTGCTGCCTCCTCATTGGAAAACAAGTGCAATAGATCACCAACTGATTGTACGGCCGTGCGCAGCTACTCGGAATGTTAATACTGTAGAGAAGGAAAACTGTCATCTTTAAAATAGTTTGAAAAAGGAAATGGATGTTGATTTCTCTCTTTGGATCACCAAGTCTTGATAGAGTTTCTTGGTTGAAAAGTGCATCAATTGATTTCCCTTTCTGGTTTAGGGCAGAAGCTGTAATGTTTGTTTTACAGGCTACTCAAGGTGTTCAGATTTAAAACAATTCTTATTTAAAAAAAAAAATCACTGAAACAACTTACTTTGTAAACATAAGGGAACGAGTAATCCGTTTCATTTAAAATATTTAAAAAATTAATTACAAGTATTGGACTTTTTCCCAGCATATACAAGCTTCCATTTCATTAAGCCTCTCTAGGCTCTTGTCCATTTTTTTCCCTAAATCACACTTGATTTTTCTCTGACAGCAGATGGCCTAATCGTCCCTGGAAATCCCATGGGAATGAGAAACATATTTGGAGAATTCTATTTAGCTTCATATTTGAATTTTTCTGATGCCATAGTAGTAGGACAGCTTTGTAGCCTCATGGTCAAATCAAAGGGAAAAATCTTTTCAAACCTCCCAAGATATGCTGATAAATTTTTTAATATTTGTACAGACATGCATACCGGGCTTAACCTCCTTTCTAGTAGTATTGCTTGTCCTAGTGTCCCTGGCAAGCTAGTCTCAATTTGGCATTCTTCTCTTTAGGAAAAGAGTGATATGACATGGACAGGGACTTAATGTTGCTTTGGGTAATTGTAGTGGGTGACAAATTAGTTACCTTTTCCTGTGGGGGGAAAAAAAAAAGTTGCCAATCATCAGTGCTGTTCAGGGTGTTTTTCTCCTTTTCTCCTATGTTCAGCCCTTTTCTAGCCAACAATGTCCTTGGTATTTGCGTGTTTTAAAATGCTGTGATGCTCATTAAAAGTGAGAGTAGGGTGTACCCTGACTATTCCCAAGGGATAGGGGATAAGAGCATGGGGGAAAAAAAACTGGACTTGTGTGCTTAACTAGAGACTAAGAATTTAGCGATGACTGATAACAGAATTGTTTGCTTTTCCCATCAGTTGTTGCCACCTTGATCTTGCTGTACATATTTTAAATCTATGCTTAAGTGTGTATTAAATCATTGTTTTGGACATTTCTGGTGAGGGAGGAAAAAAAGAAGAGGGAGTCTTACCACAGCCAAGCCTTGCTCAGGATAATGGCTGTGAAGAAGTATGGGAAAAATAACAAGTAACAACCTTATGTTTGACTGTGTTATTCTCTATATCCAACCCCTGCTCTTAATCCCAGCTTGATGCATCTAATTTGCTTGGCACCTTTCCTTTGCCTGGGAGGCCAAACAAGAGCTACCTGCACAGATGCCACCAGGGTCGTTTCTTGGCCAACTGGCAGAGGACCCCTGTGATGGAGCAGCTGACTGCATCCTCTGGTCTCCCACCCCCTCTCCCTAGACTAAATATGTCATTTTTTAACACCTGCTGCCTCTGCCAAATTTAATGACTGTGTTTGTGTTGGCAGCTTTAGTTGTTTGAAAAAATCCCATCCATTTTGCATGGCATGGAAAAGCCATAGACTTATATTTTAAGTGTTTGAATTTGTTTTGCCCTAAAATGGAATACCCAAGCTTTACCCTTCTGAGATTTGTGTTGTCATCTTCTTAAAGGTCATACTCACTTTGTACACAACGAAGTCAAGTTACCTTTCCCTTTTTGAAGGTGTACACAAGCTTCAGGATGCAGTGCTGCTTCTTCACCTGCAGGTCTGTAGGTTTACAGCAACATGTTGTCTCACCAGAACAAGGTATCTGAACTGAGGGAGAAGACTGTGCTGCTGCTCCTTAGAATCCCCAGCTCTAGTCATGTTTTGAGATCCTTTGCTATTTGGTGTCAAATTGTTGTAAAAACTCAACTCAAGCTTTTGTTCATTTTTTTTTTTTAAGTTATCCAGGCTTTAGGTGAACATCTTAAATTAAGACAACAAGTTATTGCCACTGCTACAGTCTACTTCAAGAGATTCTATGCCAGGTAGGACTGTTTGCTATGATGGTACAAGAATAAAACATTTGCTAGGCACATTTTGGTAGCCCTTTTAAAATGCAGTTCTGTGTTAAAAACAGTGCCACTTTTGTTTTCTGGATAGTGTAAAGCTTTTATGCTAATAAAGTTAACTTAAGCTTTGCTTTTTCAAAAGGAAGTGTGGTGCTCTTAATAGATTAATCGTTCTACGTGTATGAAACAACATATTGTAATTTTGTTATAACATTTCAGATATTCCCTAAAAAGTATAGATCCAGTATTAATGGCTCCTACGTGTGTGTTTTTGGCATCCAAAGTAGAGGTATGAAGTATTACAATTTTTTAATGTAAAATTATGTGATGTATGAGGGAGAGAAAAAGCTTAGGACTTTTAAATTTTTTGTCGTTCTTCATGCTTTGGGGGTTGAAACCTTCTCTTTTTGTATGGATTTCTGTAGCAATTTAAGAAAAGGAGATGGAGAAGGCCTTCAAACATGTTACTTAGTATTTGGTCTTTCACAGTTTTCTCTGAATTACTAACCCTGAAGGGCCTCTGAAAATTTAGGAGTATTTTAAATGGCTGTTTCACTGTGATACAGTGTTTATATATCTACATACACTATATCTTAAATTGTGCAATGTCTCCTTTCTGGTGTGTTTTTCCTTATTTCTGTTTACTCAAACTTTAAAACATAATTTGAAATTTTTTCCTAATTACCCTTTTCCCTTTCATATAGTAAGGGATCCTCAGAGTTTACCACACTTTCATTACTTGAATTAAAAGTACGTTGTAGCTCACATGCCGTCTTTGAGAAATTATCATAAGGAACTGACCCATTAAGGATAGTGGTGAGAAGGCTCCACACCTCCACTGTTAGAAGTCCACTTTGAATATGGCCAAGAGTTAGCGTCAGCTGGGCACCGCTCTTAGTCCTCTGTAATGCAAGAAGTTTTTCAGCTGTTTGAGAAGTGTCTGTGTAACAGAAAACAATCAAATTGGCCAATTTGAGATATGTCAGTACTAATGAATTTTACAGGAGGAACTCAAATACCTAGTGGATGGTAGAAGCAGCCCTACTAAACCAGTGTCTACATGTGATACTGTTGTCTGTAGAAATACTGTGATACCTCCCAGTGTTTGGAAGAAATTAAGGAAAGGAGAAAGGTGCAGAGTACTGGAGAGAGTATTTTTTTATCAGCCTGTTAATTAAGCCTTTAAGAAAGTACAGTCATAGAGTGTGTGTGTGTATATATATATATATACACAGATGTACCTTGTATTTTAGAACAAATACTAGAAGTCTGTGCAGCCTTCCCTATGCTAAAGCTTCTGCAACTTTAGAGGGCACTATAGCAGTAATGATTCAGCTCTGCACTTCTCTGAAAGAACACTGTATACAGAAAATTTTCAACTTGCTGACTGTCTCAGCAGAGGAGCTAAGGCTTCATGGAAGCATAATAAAAGAAGGTAGTTAATGACAGGTTTCTAAAGGCAGTTTTCTCTCCAAGTGGGTTGAGGAAAAAGAACATACTTTCTTGAAGCCCTCTTGTCTGTTTTATGTGTACAGTGTTAGCCAACTGAGCTTTTGTGGCTTTAGTACCTTTCATAAATGTTTACTATTCCTCACAACTCAAACAATAAAGTAACTAATCAGTGAAAAAAACTCTTTATCTAAGAGTTTACCCTGTTCATCTTAAGGAAAAAAAAAAAGACAGAAAGAAAAAGGGGTGGGGGAAAAAAAAGAAATATTGCATAAAGAAGCCCAGTTTAGTAAGAAGCCATTATTTTAATTTGATAACAGTGTGAGTATATGGTATTTCAGGTGGTTCACCGCATTTACCATTCTTTTTCTTCAGGAATTTGGTGTTGTTTCAAATACAAGGTTGATTTCTGCTGCTACTTCTGTATGTAAGTATCAGTGATTTTCATTATACTGTAGTTAGGTATCTCTACAGGGAGATCAGACATTTTCTTTGTGGGTTTTTGTTGTTTGCTTGTTTTTAAAAGGTACCTTTTATCAAGTCAAGGTGGGGGGGCTTGCGTGTTGACTGCTAGGAGCCAGTTAAAGCCATTTAGAAGAAATAACTTGTTTCTAAATGTGGAAACAAAAGGGTCCTTTCTGTATTAGTTTTGGTTGATTCTGGTTGGAACTTATGCCAAGCATAAATAAAACCAAAGTAATAAAATTAAACTATTGAGGTTTATAAACAGTCTTGAGTAGTAAATTGACTTCTGAACTACTCAAAGATAGAATTGGAAACTTAGGGCTTTATTTGTCTGTTTTATAAAAGGTATGGCTCCATGGAAATACTCATTTTCAGAATTTTTGGTAGGCTGTATACCTTCTGATTTTTTTTATCCTTTTTCCCCCATCATAAAATTAGTCTTTGCACATGATACTTATATAGTTTATAAAATGTATTTTTAGAAATATTGTTCACAAACAAATGCAATAGAATCACACTGTAGTTACTTAATTCTCTATCTTTCCCACTTGCCTTATATTTCCCAGTTCTTGTAACTTGCTTCTCATCCTTCAAGGTCTTAGCGATGGCTTCCTTAACTGAACGCTATAATTTGACCCAGAAGGTCCAGCTGCTCTCAGTAGGCAATTCCTGGCTGTGCTCTTCAAAATGTAGGTCAGCGCTTTCAAAATCCCTCTTAGCTGTTGAGGGGCAGGTGACTGGCTGCATCTGTAGCCTCCACATGCAATAAGTATATCAGTCCATGGGGCTGGCCGTATGACAGTTCTACCACCAGGAACTGAAACGTGTCTTCAGTGCCAGCATGACCACGACCAGTACTTACAGATGAACAGAACAGACCAGACTGGATTTAGCAATGAGAGTTGCTATTTTTACGTCAGTAGCATCTCAAAGCACAGATCTATGTGGCAGTTTTGATGCATCCATGAGAAAGTTAGATGGATTTTGGTAAATATGCAGTAGCTGATTTTACTTGGACTTCTAGTCCTGAGCTGTGCTGTTTCTGAAACTCCCAAGTCTCAGAATCCTGCAGAAGATTTCCCCCTACAGTTCTTTCTTCAGACCTAGAAGCCCTGCTGGCCCTGATAAGTACTCTGCATTTTATGGAAGTAGGGATAAAAAGCAACAGGCTTTCTCCTAGGGTTTATGTCTTTTATTCTACCTGGTCTTCTGTTACCAGAGCTGTTTCAGTAGCACACAGCAATTTTTTTGGAGGTCTTCATGCAAAAGGCAAAAAAAGATGAGGGGAGGCAAGTAAAAGAAAGCTAACAAAAGGCGTGACTAGCGTAATAGTGGTTGGTTGAAAAGGTTTGTTTGCTTTTAGTTAGGTAGAAACCTGAAGCTAGTGACACATGCTTCCTTTGTAAGGAAGATGATTTCAGATTTGTTTCTGGCAACCTCTTCAAAAGCTTTTTGCTCTGTTTCCACAGCTCACTAAAAGGACTGCTCCATATGGTTGTGTCTGCAGCTTGCTTTGTGGGAAAAATATTTTGTTTCCCTATCTTCCCCCTCAATGTGGTTTATTTTTTTTTTTACTATGTGTCTCTTCAGTTTGCATGCTTCATGAGAAATCTGTTTTATTCATTCTTTTATTTCTTGAAATAATTAAAATTTCCAACCAATAGCTTAGTCTTACTTTCCTACAGCAAATTTTCTATCAAAGTCCACTGTGGGTCTAAATGTTGAAGTCTTTAGTCCAGAAGACTGCCACTATCTTTTAATCAAAGTGAATGGTGTACTGATTTTCTGGAAGTAGTATCAATTCCTAATATACTGTCTGTCATTAATATAAGGAATATTGTTCGCTTCCAGGATGTTAAATGTTACCTGTCTTCCTTGGAGGACAGGGACTGAAAATAGATTTTTAAATGTTTCACTTGTACAAATCTCAAATCCACATCCTCAAGTGTACCTAAGTTTTTCTTTGCTCAGTATTCTAATATGAGATCGCTCTGTTTTTGCAACTTAACATAATTCTTAACAGTGCGCTATTTGTATCTGTTCTCCTTGTAAAATGCATGAGGATAATTAGGTATGTAAATCAGGGTTCATCATAAGCTGGAAAACTGAGGATACATTTGAACATTCTCTTGGAGGCAAGTGTCTTGAATCCTATCATATGCCTAAGCAGATGCTCAGGTGTTTCTCTCAAGGAGGGAAGCACCCTTGGAATGTCTGATAATCCAGTGCCTAGGATTCCACATCTACAGTGTGAGAATTGACTTCTTGCTTTGAATTTGAGCCTGTTTCTTGCATATCCAAAATCTTTACATCGTGGACTTACAAGATCTCTTGGCTGAGCTTCCTCACTCTGCCCTCGGTCTTGCTTTTCAAAGACTTCATTAGGTGGTTTAAAATCTTGCATGTTGAAGGATCAAGCCTATCTAAAAAATCCCACATGAAAATTACATTTGGGTGTAGTGTTGGAACTGAGATCCTGAAGAGATCACCAGATCTGGAGTGACATCAGTGGGTAGATAGCTCTGTGAATGATAACTTGTGGAAAGTTAGGAGCCCATAAGCTAGTTGGTGGTTAACTGGAAGATTTAAGAGTGCCCAAAGCAGCAGACAAGTGTCTGGCTGAGTACCTGCGCAAATCTGGGTTTCAGGTGTATTTCTCTTTCCTGTTCAGGATCTTAAATCTTATAACTTAATTTTTCTCTTTCAAATACAAACCTTTGGTATTGCAAGCAGTTGTGCTGCCAAATGGATTTGAAGGGCTGAATACAGATGAATTAGTAGAAAGGGAAAGAAGTAAAATTATTAATTACATGACTTCTAACATACTGATTTCTCTTTACTGTAGTGAAAACTAGGTTTTCGTATGCCTTTCCGAAGGAGTTTCCTTATAGGATGAACCATGTAAGTATTCTGTTTGAAATACAACTTGATCAAATAATTAAAAGACAAAAAATTGGTAGTAGGAAATCCTGTCTTTTTAAATTCTAAGAAAGAAATATTTTCATACTCATATGTCAGGTTGCTCATAATTAGTTTTGGATCAATTATTGGGAAAGTTACTTTTAAAAGTAATAAATCTTATATTACCTCCTTTCCTTAAATTGTTGACAGGAATGCTATAAAGAGAAGTGACTGGGTGACTGAACTAGTAATTTTTATATGGTATGATGATAAAAGAGATTTAGCTTTTTTTGAATGTTCTTGTTTACAAATACAGTGCTCGAGGGAAGGTAAATAGCCCTTGCACCTGGGATGCTTCCAAGCTTGCACACAGGAGCAGCTGGCTTACAGAAAGCAGTTTTATTTTTGCCTCTAAAATGTAATGGCTTTTGGAAAATAATTTTTATTTATTATTTAAAATTTAGATTTACCAGTTGTTTTCAAGGCATTCTCAGTCACAGTGCTGAGAAATTTTGTAGTTTTTCTTGAAACCAGTTTTGACCTGTGCCGTAGTATTTCCAAAGTCAAAGAGATCAAATTTTTTTAGATCGACTGTGACAAATACTACTTTTTTGTTGGTTTGCTTTTCACCCAATCTAGAAAGCCAAATGATATATCAGAATATAAAATACCAAAGACCTTGCAGTAAAACTGCACTGCTGTTTTACAGAGGAAAAGGCAAATGGAAATATATTTTGGAGTACTGCTTTTCTGTAGCCAAAGCAGTCCAGTCTTTTCCTTGAAATCATTAATACGTCACTATCTCTATGGAAAATGAGAGCTGATTTAATTGCTGCAGTTGGACTGAATATTTCACATGAAATTAAATTTGAAAATACTTTAAAAGGCCATTTGGCATTTTAGTGGCCTGATGAAGAGGCTTTAATTCTACAAAAGCACTTCTCTATTGCTGTTAAGTGTTTATACACTAGGAAAAATTTGCTGCTGCCAGGTGTTGAAACAAATCTGGCAAGTACTGCCAGTGGAGTAGTCTTTCATAGTAATCTTGGTCTGAAATGTTTAAATGCATTGTTATTATGACTGGAGTTAAGTTATAATGGTGGTAAGGCGATGGCTAATAATAGTTTGATTTTTGTTTGGTTTTGTAGTTTCAGATGAAAGGCATTTAGGACTGTTGGAAATATGTGTTGAGCATTCCTATGCATTGATGATGTTAAACTGGATGCCAGTTAATTCTTTCTGCTGTCTGAAACGTGCTGCTGTTTAACTGTGGTTTTACTTCTTTGCAGATACTAGAATGTGAATTCTATCTCTTAGAATTAATGGTAAGTGGGTTTTTTTGGTGGTTTGCCTTTTTTGTTTTGTTTGCTTGTTCTACTGTTGCCTCAGTGTACTTTTTACTGATGAAGAATATTTTGAATTTTGTGCTATGAAGTATGCATTATGCTGTCTCTTTCTTTTTTTCCCCCACTCCAATTTTAGAATGATGTCCATGCAGGTCTAACACTCACATTTTCAGCAGAATGCTGTAATTACCGTGCCATCATCTAGGCTGAGTGAGGGCACTCTCACGTCCTTGTGTTGAAGCTGGACTTCTCAGCAGAAAGAGGGCAGATTGCGGGAGCAGTGGGGACAGGAAGAGTGTGCATGGCTGTGCATCCTAGTGGTTAGAGCACTGTTGGGAAGTGTAAAGCATAAGTTCTGTTTCCAGAACTGCTTCTGTTTTTAAAAGAAAGGTAACTGTTTATAAGTCCTGATGCAGAAACTAGGCTGTCAGTGTCCTTATTTCCCCAGATGAATGGCCAGTCAAGAGCATAAAGAGTTTTATTCTTTCTGTGCCCTCTTCTTGCCTGAAAGAATCTGGAGCTATACATGTACGTTCCAGCTTCAGGAGAAGGTGTGGGTAGTATCCCACTTCAGGCTAGTCTGTAACCTGATAGAGTAATCTTCTAGGAAGTGAGATGAGGGTTTGAATCCTGTGAGGGAGAAACTGAGTTCAGGGCCTCCAATTTTCAGAGATGGTGCTGTAACTATTAGGCTGTTGGATGAAAGGAGCGCAACGTGACCATTTATTCCAGGCGCTTTCAAAGTAAAGAGCTGTACCTGCTTTTTCTAAGGGTTGCTATCCCACTTCTGTGTTTTCTAGGGCAGCTGAAAGGATGCAGCCCAGGCTTCTTAGGGGGCTTAGGTAAAGTGGTGCCTAATTTCTGTATATTGGTTGGACTTGGATGGGTTAGGCACCAAGCTCGCTGTACTAGAGTAGTTCTGCTCAAGTGCAGAGAAAAGGAGAGGGGAAACCAGGGAGGAGCCTAGGGAGTTAGGCAGCAACTGAGAAAGGATATGTTTTGGGAGCAGGACACAGAGGAGGTCGGATCAAAGTTTTTGTTTGTGCCTACAGTTGTTATAACCCCATTTTAGATATCCTACTTAGATTTAGTCCTTAATACCTCTGCTATACATGGCAGTAACTCTTGTGTTTTGTATACTGGAGTTTTATCACAAGTAACTGCGTTTACAAGAATTTACATTTTGGGGATTAACTTATTCTTCCAGTATGCCATGCAATATATAGTATGTGTAATAACTGTGTCTCACTGCAGTGTTCCGCACATGTAACTTAATGCGGCTTTTCCCTATAGCAGCCATACAGTTGGCTGCTTTCAGTGAGAGGGTTGTTCCTTGTTTACACCAACCTGAGCCTGAAAAGAGGGGATTTGAGAGCAGTGGATTTTTTTCTTTTCTTTCTTTCTTTCTTTCCAAACCAGTGTGAATTATTTTGGCGTGCTTTCCATGTATGGTATTTAGTGACAGACTGTTTTCTGGCAGTGTTTTGTATTTCCAAGTGGGAATTATGGGTTTGTAAGCAAATGAGGTTTCAGTGTGCTGCAGATGTGGCTTTCTCTGTCTCTTAGGGGAAGGACATTGACAGACTGGCAACCGTGCTATGTAATGGTATTCTAGAGAGAGCACTGCCCTCATTAGAGCAGGGTTAGGTGTCAGAATGCTACTTAAAAAAAAAAGTCAGTAATTGACTTGTAAACCAAATGTTTTTAATATGAACTGGCAACACATTCTGCATTGTTACCTAACTTTTATCCTGTTGACATTTTTCCTAGGACTGCTGTTTGATAGTATATCATCCTTATAGACCTTTGCTCCAATACGTGCAAGATATGGGCCAAGAAGACATGCTGCTACCTCTTGCATGGTAATGAAGACAATGATTAACGATAGTGCCTCCTTTCAGCAAGAAAGCAAGTGTTTAGCAGTTATGCTTCAAAGGTGGTTAAGCAAAAGCCGGCTTAGCCATATTTGAATACAAAGGGTGCCCTAGTTAACCTGTGCAGGTATATGTCCCTGACTTAGCTTGTTCTGTCTGTAACTCTGTAACGATTTTACTTTGCAGTGGTCTATTTTTATTTTTAGACTAGTTCTAATAGCGCAGTTTTTTACGCTACTGAATGGTGACTATGAGTAGAGGCAATCTTTTTCTGTCAACATTGGCTTTCTGTGGTATTTTGTCATAGGAGGTAGAAGCAGTATATAGGTGTTTTTAGCTGTGTTAGCAGAACTCTTATTCTTGAACTGTTTCTCAAATATAGAAAGACAGTAAAATTACTACTTTTATGCTTATCCTTACTTATTTGTGAAACAGGGATAATTATTTTATGGTATATGTCAACACTCTGTGCAGAAAGACATTTATGGTACTATAATAGTGCTTCCAAATAAACTTCTGCTGTGACTACAAGGAAAAAAATGAAAGGCTTTAAGAGATTTTTACAAGGGAAGAGATCTCTTCCCTTGCTGTTTTGCCCTGCAGCCTCACTGCTTCTGCCATCTGGGAAACTGACAAAATATTTGTAAACTGACAGCAGTTTTTGCAGTCATATAGTCTAAAGGTGAATAGGATGATACTTACAAGTTCTTTTTTGCACAGGAGGATAGTGAATGACACATATAGAACTGATCTTTGTCTGCTGTACCCTCCTTTCATGATAGCTCTAGGTAAGTAACACAAGTAATGTCTTTTGTCATGTTGAAATGGATGTATGCCCTCAGGCATCCCAGCCCCCAGAGGAGAGAGAGAATATCTGGAGAAAGGAAGACTTCCCCTTGGTTGAGGAGGATTGCGTCAGAGATCACTTAGGCAAACTGGATCCTCGCAAATCCGTGGGTCCTGATGGGATGCACCCAGCAGTGCTGAAGGAGATGGTGGATGTTCTTGCCAAGCCACTCTCCATCATCTTTGAAAGGTCATGGAGGAGAGGAGAGGTGCCCGAGGACTGGAGGGTAGCCAGTGTTACTCCAGCCTTCAAAAAGGGCAAGAAGGAGGACCTGGGAAACTATAGGCCAGTCAGCCTCACCTCCATCCCCAGAAAGGTGATGGAGCAGTTCATCCTGGAGGTCATCTCCAGGCATGTAGAGGAAAAGAAGGTTATCAGAAGTAGTCAACATGGATTCACCAAGGGGAGATCATGCTTGACCAACCTGATAGCCTTCTATGATGGTGTGACTGGCTGGGTTGATGAAGGGAGAGCAGTGGATGTTGTGTATCTCAGCTTCAGTAAGGCATTCAACACTGTCTCCCATAACATCCTCATGGACAAGCTAAGGAAGTGTGGGTTAGATGAGAGGACAGTGAGGTGGATTGAGAACTGGCTGAATGGCAGAGCCCAGAGAGTCATGATCAACAGTGCAGAGTCTGGTTGGAGTCCTGTAACTAGCGGTGTTCTGTAGGGGCCTGTGCTGGGTCCAGTCCCGTTCAATGTATTCATCAATGACCTGGACGAAGAGACAGGGTGTGCCCTCAGCAAGTGTGCTCATTATACAAAACTGAGAGGAGTGGCTGATAAGCCAGAAGGCTGTGCTGCCATTCAGTGAGACCTGGACAGGCTGGAGGTCTGGGCCGAGGGGAACCTCATGAAATTGAATAAAAGCAAGTGTAAGGTCCTGCACCTGGGGAGGAACAACCCCACGCACCAGTACAGGTTGGGGGCTGACCTGCTGGAAAGCAGCTCTGCTGGGAAGGGCCTGGGAGTGCTGGTGGACAGCAAGTTGACCCTGAGCCAGCACTGTGCCCTTGTGGCCAAGAAGGCCAACAGCATCCTGGGGTGCATTAAAAGGAGTGTGGCCAGCAGGTCGAGGAAGGTTATCCTCCCCCTCTACTCCGCCCTAGTGAGACCACATTTGGAGTACTGCATCCAGTTCTGGGCTCCCCAGGTCAGGAAAGACAGGGAACTACTGGAGAGAGTCCAGCAGAGAGCTAGGAAGATGGTCAGGGGACTGGAGCATCTCTCGTATGAGGAAAGGCTGAGAGACCTGGGTTTGTTCAGCCTGGAGAAGACTGAGGGGAGACCTTATCAATACGTATAAATATCTAAAGAGTGGGTGTCAAGAGGATGGGGCCAGGCTCTTTTCAGTGGTGCCCAACGACAGGACAAGGAGCAATGGGCACAAATTGGGACACAGGAAGTTCCCCTTAAACATGAGAAACCCCTTCTTTACTGTGAGGGTGACAGAGCAGTGGAACAGGCTGCCCAGAGAGGCTGTGGAGTCTCCTTCTATGGAGACATTCAGAACCTGCCTGGACACGGTCCTGTGCACACTGCTGTAGGTGTACCTGCTCAAGCTGGGGGGTTCGACGAGATTATTTCCAGAGGTCCTTTCCAACCCCTACCATTCTGTGATTCTGTATTCTGTGTGCTGTTACGTCAACAGGCATTCCTTAGAGTGCCCTTATAAGATGCTTCAGTACTGACAGTGAAGCCTTGCAAATTAAAAAGTCTTGAAGAAAAATCACGTAATTAATCCCGAGTTTTCTCTGTTGAACTGTAGAGTGTTTATAGAAAATAGAATGTTTCTAACTGTATCAAGAGTGGATCTTTGTTCATTATCCATGTTACCTGATCTTTGCAGCTTGCCTACATGTAGCCTGTGTTGTCCAGCAGAAGGATGCAAGGCAATGGTTTGCTGAGCTATCGGTTGATATGGAAAAGGTACTCTGTTTTTAATTCTCACCGGCCGTTACAGACTGACCAGAAATGGTAGTCATGGTTATAAACCTACTCTCTTACATGTCTGCAGTACTGATTTGAACTTCATTCAGTGATCATACGTTAGGCGCTGTTGAAATTAGGTAGATCTCTCAGGGAGGGAAACAACGTCAGGTCATTTGGTTATCACCCCGCTCTGAAAGCCAAGACAGAACCATCGCATAGTGGCAAAGCGTTGCTGGTGTTGCCATTTTTCAGATGGAAATATAAAACCAATATCCGTTGTATTTTTTGCCAGAAAAAGAATTCTCAGTGTTTTTCATCATTCAAGATTGCCAGCACGAGTTTGAATTTTAAATTCTAGTGCATGTGATTTTTCTGATTTGCCTTTCAGCATCGTGCCTACATACTGTTCTCATTTTCTCCCTATGAATATATGTAGTAAAGCAGAGTGTAAAACATTCTTGACACTTTCAGAATGACCAGGACTATGACTTCAGTCAGTGTTAAAAAGGGGGACGCCAAGATCATTCAGTTGAGTTCCCTGCTATTACAAATTCTATGTCAAATAATCCCCTTCATACATTTATCAGGTTCCAAGCTGCAGTTGTTCTCATACCAATAATTCTTCACAAGTTCCTTTTACTTTTTAAGTTGACTTCTTTAACCTTTGTTTAGCTCCAGCAAGCAAGCCAAACTAGTACTTGTACTCCTTAGCACACTTTTCACTCTGCACATATTTTTTTAGTCTATCTTTTTAGAAACTGAGTGTCTGGAATTAAATACCATATTATAGATGAGATGAGACATTGCTTGCTGTGCCCTCGGTATTGCCCTTTATCCCACTGATGATGTCCTGGCATTGTATTTGTATTCCAGGATTTGTCTTCAAATTTAAGCGCAGTGTGGATGCTGTGCTGCATCAAGAGCTCTGTGAATTATGCTGTCATGCATGTAAAAGCAGGGTGATAATAAATTGGCAGCAGAGGGGAACCAACCTATATTTGACAGATAAGGTTACCATAAGCTTGATACTGAACATGTTTGAATGTTTACAAGTCTTGGTTCTCGTGCCAGTGATACAATTTAAGCTTGATTTTTTTTTTTTTACATTAACCATGGAGCTCTTAGCCAACTCTGCCTTTTGTTTCAAGGATCTATATCATTCTAGCACTTAATCAAAGTCCATGTATTAAAGAGAAGAGAGAAGTCTACTTTTTAATGTAGAGAATAATGAAACAAATTATGAACCAAACATTATCCACCTTTTATATAGAATATTGCACTAGAAATTTAATAGGAAATTAAGGTAGTTGAGGTGCAGGAGAGAGACAGCAAATGTCCAAACTGGTGGAGAATGCTTATGCTTCCAGATGTGGAATATGAAAGTTCAACAATTCTCATTATATGTATATAAGAATATAATAAGTATTTAGACACTCCTTGGCTCTTCCTTTCTTGGAAGGAAAGAATTCAGACCAAGGTTTTGTAGTTTTGGGCTTTTTTTGTTCCTACACTGTGCCTCTGAAGTGCATAGAACATTGATAATCATCAGTTACTCTATTGGTAATCCAAGGTCATCTAGCTGCAGTCATGCTGCTGGGTGTCTGTATTTTCCCAGTAACATAGTTATAAGCTGTGGCAGTAGTCGCAAATAAATAAATAAATAAAAAGCTATTTAGTTTGCAGGGGAGGAGAAGTGGTATATACAGTTGAATGGGAGGGAAAGTATTCTGTTGAAGCTTCCATTCACAATTAAATCAAAAAACTAATTACAGAAATGGTTGATTGCCAGACCAGATTAAATGTGAGACAGCTCTGTTTATAATATGAAAACTGTGCTGCTTAATTTCAGTTCGGGGCATGTTTAATTAATTACACACTCAAACTGACTATGACAAAGATAAAAATCACTATTGTGTCTGACCTTAGGATCTCTTCTTTCTAATCAGATTTTAGAAATTATCAGGGTTATTCTGAAGCTGTACGAGCAGTGGAAGAACTTTGATGAGAGGAAAGAGATGGCTACTATTCTTAGTAAAATGCCTAAACCAAAACCACCTCCAAACAGGTACTGTACTTCCTTAATACACCTTTCATATGGAAAAAACTGAACTACTATCTTAAGAATGAGTAAATGTTTAATTTGAGGTGTAGCGGATGTTTTTACAGTGCAGGCCTTTCTATTACAAACAGCCGGTCTGACTGTTCAGGAGCTAGTGAGAAGCAGAACATTCGTTGTTTCATGGAGAGCGTTAATGTGATTAGAACGTGATCAGTACAGCTTAGCAAATGTAAGGAACCGCGGTGGGAGGCTCTGTGGCTGGGCCAGATTCATTGGAACTGGGCCTGCTTGATGTCGTATTTGATTACTGTGATTAAATATCACTGTTGGGAATCTGCACATGCAAATTCCTGTGCCTGTGCTTATGTAATGTGAACTTTGAAATGTTGACTTCAGAAGTAGATTCAGCAGGCAGCTGCATGGGGATATATTGAAATTATTATTCAAATAAATACACTGAAGTCATTTATGCATGCTGAGAATAACGTTTGCATTTTTTATGAAAATGAGCAGAATATCTTAACCTGTTTGTGCATATGTTGAAGTATTTTCCTTCAAAAGGTTTTTACTGCTTTCAGAATACCATATTTTTTAATTAAAAAAGAAAGACAAAAATGTAATATGATGCTTCTTTTTGAAGACACGTGATCTTGTTTTTTTTGTTTGTTTGTTTTTTTCTTCCAAGCAGTGAAGGAGAACAGGGTCCAAATGGTAGCCAGAACTCTAGTTATAGCCAATCTTAAGACATTCCAAAGAATTTCTTTATGGACCACTTTGACTCAAGACATCCTGGGATCTTTCCTGTGTTCATGAAATGGACAGAAGGTTTTAGTAACATCTTTGACAAAGAACTCGAAGAATAAATAGCTTGTTTGTGTCAAGCATTTTGAAAGCTTCTTCTCTAAAACTGCATCATTTTCTCTGACGCTGGAGCAAATGTACTAAGATTTTTCAGTGTAAGGAATCAAATGTTAAACCAAACTGCAAAAGATTAACACTATCCACTCAAAACAAATAGTTCGTTATTGGTTTTGTTTGCTTTGAGAAAATTGTAACTTGCCATTGAAGTGAACTATTTTTAAAGCGACAGTAACCTGAAGCCTAAGCGTAACTGTATTAATGGCTTGTGTTGTCTTCATTTTGTTTGTGACTGAAGGAAGATAGTGCACTGTATGTTAAATCTGTTCATTACCTTGAGTTTTGTTCATTTTTTTAAAAATAAAAATGGATTCTGTAACAAGTAACATGGCAATCCTTCAGAAACAAAGCCTAGAAGAGCCTGCAAAGAATATTGTTATAAGTTTAATGAAAGCTGCAGGAAAGAAATTCAGTCCCTTTTTTGGATTAGAAAAAAGCTGTTTTACTCAGTAGATGTACTTGGATGTTTTTGCCATGAAGCGTAGTAGCCCAGCTTACCAGAGAAGTGCAATATGTATAGTGATTCTACAGTTTTCTTAAACATTTCAAGTGTTAAGAATTAAAAAAACCCAACATACTATTGATTTTTTTTTCAAGTATACGTACTGTTTAGTACAATCGGAATATTTCACAATCAAGTACAAATCTGGATATGATTGCTATTTTTATGGTGGATTTTTTTTTGTACAAAAGATATACACTGTTAGTCTGCCTTCACTGTTAGTGTGAATTTGTGTGGTTCATTAGGGAGTTTATTTAAGAGGATCAAGCTTTCAGTGAGCTTCATACTGGCTAATTTTAATTGTGAGGTTAGGAGCAACTCTTTAGAATAACTGAAAAGGGATTCCTTGGTTAACTCTGTGCTGGAGAAAATAGGATTCCTTCAAACAGAAGGCCATATCCTGTGTTTCTTACTCAGGCAGATACCCCACTGAAGTCAGGAATTGGCCTAAATTGAACTTCTTGATTTTTAGAAAACTTTGTTTCTAATTAAGTTCTGTACAACTTCATTTTGAATGATAATGCTGACTTGCCCAAGCATAAAAATTGAATGATAAGATAAAGTGCAGTAACATTGTTTGCCCCCCCTCCCCTTTTTTTTTCCTGAAGCAACACATTACACTGGTCTGAAATATTGGAGGGAAATTCTTGGAAACCCTTGCTCTGTGATGCGTCTTGGTTCAAAAAAACCAGCGCCTTAAAATACCCCATTTTTGCAAATGCCTGTCTTTGTAATTGGCTGGTCATTCAGTGAAATATAACTGAAGTGTGTTTGTTTGTAGCCTATTAGGCTACCAGCATTTATTTCTGTTCAGGTTATTTTTGTAAAACATTAGGTAAACAAGCCCAAACCACTTTAGCAAGATAGAAAATATATACATTTTGGTCTTTGCTACTTTTGTTGCCATTTGATCTGTACCTTTTATAGACACTTGATTGATGAAGTGGGATTTGGCTATTTGCCTTTGTTTCTTGAAGTCTAAAATGTGCTATTTGTAATGTGGACTTGGGGAGTAGAAATAAATCAATGCAACTTGACCACTGTGTGGAGTTCTTAAACAGGAAGTATTCTTTAGGGTAAACATCAGTCTTCTCACATATACCACATAATCTGCTAAGAAAGCTTAGTGTTCCGAAATTAGGGATTTTGCTCTATTAATGAAGAATTCTGGCTGGAGTGATTAAAAGTTTTCTTGCTGCCCAAGAGCCTTTGCAGGCTTTACTTCACACCTAAACTACCTATGTGACCTACACCTCAGAGCTGAAGTATCAGGCACTCCTTGATGGTAAATAGAAGTATCTTAAGTCATTTCTCTACTGGGGAGGTGAGGATAGTTTTACCAGCTCTGATTCTAGTGTAAACAGTGAAAGGCAATAAAGTGCAGTCAAAGGAACTGGATTCAGTGATGACAGTTATAAAAAGAAAGATGTAAATTGGAACAACAGGAATTGGAACATAATGTGGATTCACCAGCTTTGCTACTAACCAGGCAGAAAAAAAACACCTTTACTGTGCTTCATTTCAAAGGAGAGAAATGCATAAAAATGAGGTATCTCATTAAAAGGGAGGTAACCGAAAGTCATTACAGGTGATATGGTTACAGGTGACAGCGGGGTGTCAAAGCAAACACAGGCCATCTATGCCAAAAAGGCTTAAGGAAAAATCTAAAAGGGAAGCAAACTGAACTGGGTCAGACAAGCTAGTTAACTCAAAAAGCATCATTTGAAAAGCAAGTTATATCCACTTAAGGAAGATACAGAGGAAGACACACAGAAAGGATCAACTTTGACAAGCTACAAATAGTTTGAGAAACACCTTGCAAAAAACTACCAAGACTAATAAAACCTAATGAAAATAAGAGCTATACAGTGGCTTTCCTAGTTAAAAAATAAATCCATAAACTGTTCAGCTCAGAAAAGATAGCAGAGGTCTAGAAAAATCATGAGTGGTGTGAAGCCTGATGAGGTGACAACTGTTCATCACTTCTGACAGAAGCAGCAGGAGCATCCGATGAAAACAATACATGGCAAGTTGAGAAGCAGCAAAGGGAAAGACTTTCTCTCACAACATGTTGTTAAACCCAACACAGCATGCTGTGACTGCTGGGAGTTTGTGTTGAAAATTTACAAATACCCAAATATACCAAGACATGCAAGCCTGAAGGAAGTATCAAAGTGCTCTGAGTTATAAATGAGAATAGTCTGGGGATTGTATCACTACATACTTGTCCGTTTTATATGCTTCCTCAGCTGTTTACTACCACTTGCTGCTGAACAGAAAATAATGGGCTAGACCAATCTTGGTGTGACCCACTATAACTGTTTGTTGTTCATTTTTTGCAGCTATGTAGTTTTAGGTGTTCCCAACAAACTTTAACGTGGCAACAAAAGGAAGCATTGGCCACTTAGGACTAAATCATGACTAAGGTTAGCTGATTAGATCTCATTGCTTTGTTCATCTGTATGCTGAAGTTTGGTGGCTCGGTCAATACAGCTAGGCAGGATTAATTACATATTTAGCTAAATATTTTCAGTGTGTCTCAAATTTTCTATACAATCTGACCTTAATGATCTAGATCAAAAAGCATTGTTAGTCCTGGTGAGGCCTGGCACAACACAGCCAACAGTGCACTTCAGTTGCCCCTTTGTGCCCACAGCATTGTGGAACTGGCAGTCTAGGTCATGTTAAACAGGCAAAATTAATAGATCATAGGATTTGGCTAAATCCAACAACACTCTGGACATCTGTTAGTCCTCCTGATCCGGTCTGAAAAGGACCTTTCAGGAGTAAGACAGAATTGCAGAGCAATTGACCATGACAGGGTAACACCCATACTCATCCTGGCATTTTAATTTCATCTTATTCCCATTAATTCATCAGTTAAACTTAACCAGTATTTTGGAAATTAGTCTAAATTCTGGTTCTTAAGTTGTTTGGGTTTTTTGTTTATGGATTGGAAATAAAGTATAGCAATAAGACTGCTAAAAAGTCAATGATACTTGGAAGATACATGGTGAGGGCAGCACAGCTAACACAGCTGGCTGTGCCAGCTACAGGAGGTCTCCAGAAACAAATCACAGAATCACAGAACGGTAGGGGTTGGAAGGGACCTCTGGAGATCATCTTGTCCAACCCCCCAGCTTGAGCAGGTATGCCTAGAGCAGGGGGCACAGGACCACTTCGAGGTGGGTTTTGAATGTCTCCATAGAAGGAGACTCCACAACCTCTCTGGGCAGCCTGTTCCAGTGCTCTGTCACCCTCACAGTAAAGAAGGTTTTTCTCATGTTTAACTGTGTTCCAACTTGTGCCCATCGCCCCTTGTCCTGTCGTTGGGCACCACTGAAAAGAGTCCAGTCCCATCCTCTTGACACCCACCCTTTAGATATTTATACGTATTGATAAGGTCTCCCCTCAGTCTTCTCCAGGCTGAACAAACCCAGGTCTCTCAGCCTTTCCTCACAAGGGAGATGCTCCAGTCCCCTGACCATCTTCCTAGCTCTCTGCTGGACTCCCCAGTAGTTCCCTGTCTTTCCTGACCTGGGGAGCCCAGAACTGGATGCAGTACTCCAAATGTGGTCTCACTAGGGCAGAGTAGAGGGGGAGGATAACCTCCCTCGACCTGCTGGCCACACTCCTTTTAATGCGCCCCAGCATACCCTTGGCCTTCTTGGCCACAAGGGCACAGTGCTGGCTCAGGGTCAACTTGCTGTCCACCAGCACTTCTGACTGCACATCTCTGACTGCAGAGAGACTGCGGGACTTATTAGAAATAAAAGCCTAGTAAGATTAGTTACTTTTTCTTCTCTGTTCTTTAAACTTGAGAGGGTACATTTTTTACGTCCTCTTACTGTGCAGACTGTACTGTCAATGGAAGAGCTGCAGGGTGAGTGCACATTGCCGGCAATACCAGTAGAGCAGAACCAGACATTTTAATTCCTTTTTCCAGACATCCTGCAGAGTCCTGAACTTCTGTGCTAGGACTTAAAATTTTTAGAGGCCAAAGCAGTTCACCTTTGCTAGTTCCCCTGAACTGCTAACAGCATTAAAACACAAACAAAAAAAATCCTTAAAATTATGACTGCAAATTTATAGGTGGGGATGGGATGGGTTGGTCTGTTTTTTAAAGTCTAAGACGCGCAAATTAACGTAGATAAATGAAGGAAGGGAGTTCCCTGGACACCTCAAATTTTCCAGCCTAAAATTATGACATCTCTGTAATAACAACTTCAAATATAGGCAAGTTCTCACTTGATACTGAGCTGCTGAGGGAAGAGAAATTGTTGACTGAGTGCTATAGCATTTTGTGCTCAGAAGATCTGTGTATAAAAATGGATATACTTTTAAAATAAGGAATCACACAACATTTTGAACAGTGAATATTCTAGCATCAGGGCAGTCTCCCTTTGTATTTTCTGACCAGTAGTGAAGTTTTTGCCTTACAATCCTAAAAAACCGTGCCTTCCTTGTACTCTTTGATAACACAGCAACTATTTTAAAACTCCAGCTACATAGGAAGTATAATAAATCTGTGCTTAGGGCAGTTACCCCAATTCCATTAGAATATCTAAGTTTAACAGTTTAACTATTCTAAACAAACTACCCAACATAGTTATTTGGGAAAGGATAATTTTATTTGCCCTATCATCATTAGTTTAAACAGTCATAAACTACGTCACACAAAAATCTGAGTAAACATAGTAAACACTTAGGTCCTCTTCACATACTTTCACCAAAAGACATAGCCCAAAGTAAAGGTTGAACAAATTTAACGTCCTCTGTTCATGTCATAATCTTTACATACGATTTAAACCAAGCAGTTGATGTGCATGGCTATTTGAAGGTGAATGTCCATTTACACAAGAAAACAGGAGTGGGCTGTATTCTGGGAGTGGAATGCGTGTTGTTTGAATGCTGAAACCTACAAACCATCCTGAAGCCTTGATGGGGCAAGGGTTGGGGTAGTCATCTTCATTTTTTCTCTGGAGGTTCATGTTTTACCCAATCCTCAAAGCCACCAGAATATTGCTGAACTCTGAAAATATGCAGAAGATACAATGTTAAGAAGGACTCTTCTTGAAAAAGGTATCTAAGAGGACACAGAAAAAAAAACCAACCCCAAAACAAAAAAAAAAAAAAAAAAAAAAGCAGAGAAACAAACCCACACAGAAATTCTCTGCAATCAAATACATTTGTACCTAGCTTCAGTGAGCCAGACTGACATTCCTTGTACTGAATACTGCCTGCTTCCATGCAGTGTGTTCTCTAACTCTTTTCTTCTAAATCACACAATGCTGGAGATCAAACATCAAGCAAGTAGCAGCAGCCGGATCAATGAAACAGTTTGCCACTTCTTTTTTTAAAGAGAGAGAACAGACTCACTGCAGTGGGAGATTTACATGTTAGTATTATGTCTCATACTTCAGATGTCATCAGATAAATGCAGCACACTGACCTTCACTTCCTTGCAAACCTACGTGCTCTCTAGATCTGACATAAGCCTGCACAAAACTAAACTCTGGAAAAGAAAAACCCACCGTGCAAAACAATACCAACTCCTTCAATTAGGCAGCATGAAAAACAGGTAATGGAGGATATTTTGCACTTATGAAAACAATGTATTTGTAAAACAAGAACGTGGTTCCATACTTTTGACTAGAATTAACAGGCATATCCCAGTTCATGAACTGCAGTTCACCGAAAACATGAGCAAACACCCAATTTTTTAAATTCTATCTGCAGTCTTCAAACGAGCAAGGCACCTTCTGGCATGGGTGTAACAATTCTGCCAACCAAATGCTGCTTTTGCTTTCGCTCTATCAGTCTCATTGCTTTTTAGCTACTGCCTTCACTGCTTTACTCCTGGCAAACAATCCAATGCTTTAATGAAAGTGAAGGCATACTTTGTCAACAGTGAACTCTACAGGTAGAACTGCAATTTAACAAAGGGTGTGGTTTCATAAACTATTTAATCTAAGATTGTACTTCTACCAAAGCAAGCAGTTCTCCACCTTTCCAGTCATCCTGCGTCTCAGGACTAGTGCTTATGAAGCTGTACAAGGAAGCAACGTCTCAGCGAGGGAGCCCTAAGAGGCAGAAGGACCCTTCAGTGCCAGCATGGTCTTGTTGTAGCAGATGGCGTCACCTGTGGCACATGCGCAGAGCCGCTGAGGCGTTGTTTCACACCTCACTTTGCTGGAACACCCAATGGCATCTTTCAAGGTTCAGTAGAGACAAGAGGAGGTGCCTAACTCAAATACCAGTTTTTTTGTTCATATTCCACATGTAAATTTTTACCCTTGCCCACAAGAAGCTGAGTACAAGTTCTGCTTCACGGGGGAGGCTGTGGTAATCCTGTCCTTACAAGCACAAGTCATACCTGCTGAAACCCAAGGATGTGGCAAAACCGAGTGCTTGTCTACTTCTCGTTCCTGCCAAACAGGAGAAAACCACAGGGTCTGACTTGGATGGCATCTTTTGATTGTACTGCTTCTTGAACTCCGTTGGGTCCATTTGTAGAGCTTCCACTAATTCACCCACTGGGAAACACAGAAGAAAAAGGTCTCATTTATTCTCCATCCACAGACAGGTTTACACCAGAGGCCTGCTAATTTCTCTGGAGGAAAGGTTTAGCCTCACAGCACACTAGCAGCTGTCTAGCACAGTTCCTCTTTGCTCGGTCACTGCCACTTGTCCGCAGACTTGACCATCAGTCAAAGGGGAACACCCAACATCTCTGCACAGCAGCATTAATAACTTACATGGTATGTTGATGGACGCTGGGATTTTTCCAAACCTGTCGATCTCCCACCTCTCCCGCACGTCTATGTGGAGGACTTTGGTCTTCTTCAAGTCTTTGAGCTCTTGGTAGGAAAGGCTCGGCGCCCCGCCGGCGCAGAGGCGGCGGCCGCTGGCACCCGCCAACCCGGGACCTGGCAGGGAGGCAGAGAACGGCGCAGCCCGTCAGCCCAGCGCGGGGCCCCGACCTCTCGGGGGAGGCCATCGCCCCTGATAACGCTTAACGCAGCCACCCCGCCCGCCTCACCGGGCGCCGCCGCCCGCCACCAGCCGCCGCCGGCCGCCCGCAGGACCCGCACCGCCCGCCGCCAGCCCCAGCCCCCGGCCCCCATCAGCCCGCCTCCCAAAATGGCGGCCGCCGGGCCGGGCCGGGCCGGGCCCGCCGGGCCCTCCCCGCCCGCCTCCCGCCCCCGCCCCCGCCGCCTGCCCGGGCGGCGCCGCCTTCTCCTCAGAGCGGGGGCCCGCTCGGGGAACACCGCGGGGGTTGCCAGGCTGGGTTAAAAACAATCAGTTCGGGTTTTGTTTTTGTTTTTTCCCTATGACTCTCTCTGATTTCCAGCCATTTATATAACTCGACACCGATAAAATATTTGCACGCTCGCATCCCATGAGTTTACATCTCGGGGTTGCGTGTGGCCAGCGAGGGCATCCCCCTGCTTCGGGGAAGGCCTGGATTTCGCCAGAGCTATAAACCGCCGAGGGGCCGCTGGGGCGGACAGGCCGTAGGCCCGCTGCCCCGCACGCACGGCACCCACCAGCACCGGGCTGCCGGCTGGGTTAGGCGGCCGCTGCCCTCCGGTTCCGTACATCCCGCCACTGCCGCTTTCCCCGGGCCGGGTAACCGCCGCAACTGAGCCAAGCTGTTGAGAAACCTTAAAGTACCGAAGGCTGGGAGACTGAACAGGGATGAGGGAATTTGTGCCGAATCCACTCAAAGTAATTAAAAAAAAACCCCCCACAGTGTTAGGCCTGAGGAGAAGAGGTGATTTCAGCACTGGCCTGCACTGCTTTCACCCTTGCCACTCTCCCGTTACAGCCACAGGAGTTGTGGTCCAAGGGTAGTAACTGCATCCCTAGTTTTGATACGCTTTGGTTTTGAAAGCTGTCAGTCTTCCAGCCCCAAGGACTGATGGCCAAGATGTGTTTTAAGTGGAGAGATGAGGGTTCCTCTGTTCCAACACGTTTTAAATCAGTAGTCCGTATTTACTACATACCTGTGTAGCTATATTACGTACCAGTGGTTCCAGTCTTTAAAGGCAGGCATGCTGGATCTTTTCGTAAAAGATGCATTTTGAGGAGTATGTTGTTGAATCTTTACTAATGAGAGTTTTCCTTCTCAAAATGAGAACAAAATATTTCTCGGTACTATAAAGTGTGACAAATTGAACCTGGCACATATAACTGGTTCACTAGCTGCCCTTCTGCCAGCCTCTCCATATGGCCTCCTCGACAGGCATTCGCAAATTGTCTCTTTGAAGCAGTATATCTATATATGAATTGAAGTTTTATGCGTTTTCCATTTTCAACAAGGTACGGGTAGAATACACCACTTCTAGAAATTCTCTTTTGAAGTATAATTTACCTCATCTTCTCATTTGACTGAAGCCTTTGTTGATCGAAGAAATGGTTCACAGATCTAGGCTTTCATCAAGTCTTACTGCCTTTCTGATTTTTTTGTTACTGCATCTTCTTTTTCTGACTGTCATCTGTGGTTTTTTTCCCCCACAAACTTTTCAGCCTTCCCATAGTATTCTTCACCGTGCTACACTATTTGCTTTTGGCCTTCCCTCTCTGCTTTCTCTTTTCTTTCTTTCATGCCCCTGATTGCTGATGCTCTTCGTGTTTCTTTCTTCTTTGCCCTTGACCCTTCATTTTCTGTCATTACCAAACCCCAGACACAATTCAATCTCAACATTGGCTTTCTTCGGCTCAGCTTTTGCGTTGTTGAGTGCTTCTGGAGGAAAGCTGGGGACCTGGCTGATTTCTGTGACAAATCTGTTTTCCTAACATGCAACTCAAATTTATATCCCATTTTTCCCAACACAATGGGAACCTGTGCATAAAGCCTGCTGTCCTCAATCTCTGCACAGAATTCAAACCATTTCCTTTGGGGAACGTGTTCTCACCTCATCTTTTCCATCTCCTTTGCTTGCCTCCCCCTTGGTTTTTGAGGGGTGCCACAACAACTTCACCCTTTGCTCCTGTTTTCTCTGTGCCTTATCACTGGATAATCTTATTCCAATAAAACTACAATCTCTCAGTCCTTAATTCAGATTTGCCTTCTCTCTGATTAAAGCCCCCCCTGGTGTCCATCCACAGGCCAAGTTTAATCTCAATCCCAGTTTCTACTATCTCCTCCCTCGTGTGCTGGACACCCTTTACTCTGCCCATCCCTCAGCTGCGATGTGCACTTTCATTCTGACTGAGGGTGACAGAGCACTGGAACAGGCTGCCCAGAGAGGTGGAGTCGCCTTCCCTGGAGACATTCAAAACCCGCCTGGACGCGGTCCTGTGCCCCCTGCTCTAGGTGTACTTGCTCAAGCAGGGGGGTTGGACGGGATGATCTCCAGAGGTCCCTTCCAACCCCTACCATTCTGTGATTCTGTGGTCTCCCTCCAGTCCCTCCCACGGTGGCTACCCTGGAAATCTACGCAGGGCCCAGACCCTTCTGCATAACCTCTGGGTACGACTACGGGCACCCTCGCCCGCAGGCAAACCCGTCAGCTTGCATCCCGCATGCACAAACACAGTGCGGTACCTCCAGGTCTTTCAGCGGGACCCCGCCAACTCCAGACGCAAAGGCCGCGCCACCGCGTCTCCCCTCCTTCGCACCCCCTTCCCTTCGCCTGGAGCCCCCCCGGTGCCCCGCGGCCAGGCCTGCCGCTGCCCCTCGCCCCTCGGCGGGCCCAGCCGGGCAGCGAGCCCCCACCGCCCCGCCCGCCCGGGAGGCGCACTCTGCCCTCGGGCCGGCGCCACCCGCCCTCCGCGCTGCCCGCCCCGGCCCGCAGGGCGCCGGGGGCAGCCGTCCCGCCGCCCCGGGGCCGGCGGGGAGCCCTCCGGCCTGAGGCTGGGGCGGGGAGCGGCGCGGCGCGGCCGGGGGCGGGGGCGGGCCGCGCCGGGCGGAGCGGAGCGGAGCGGCCCTGGCTGCGGCCCAGCTTCCTTCGCCGCTTCCTGCCGCCGCGCCCGCCGCTCCGTGAGTGTGGGGCGCTCGGGGCCGGGAGGGAGGGAGGGGAGGGGAGGGAAGGGGGGAGGCCGCCGGCCCAGCTCGGGGGGCGCCGGGGCCGCGGCGGGCGGACCCGAGCCGGGGGAGCCGCGGAGGGCCGGGCCGAGCCGAGCCGAGCCGAGCCGGGCCGGGCCGGGCCGGGGCGATCCGCTCCGCCATGGCGGCGGCCGAGCCCGCGGCCTGCCGAGCCGCGTCCCGGGGGCGGCCGGGGCAGCCCTGCGCGGCGCGGCGCGGCGCGGCTCCCCGCCTCTCCTGAGCCGGTGGCCCAGCACGGCTGGCGTGGGCGCGTTTCGGGTAGCCGGGGACCGGCTGCTGGTGCCGACCGTCCGCTGTCGGTGTGAAACAGGTTAACTCCACCGTGACATGAAAACAGCTGCACCGGGCCGTCTCCGTGACCTGCAGTAAGTTTGTCGGTCCGTTAAATTAGGGAGAGTCGGTAGCATCGCCTTTGGTCGGGTTTAAACATAAGCTCCGTTCGCTTCGCATTAGGCGAGTAAGCAAGCGAAGGCAGTTATAGAGTGGTCTCATGGTTCTGTGTCACGAGGCTGGCGTGATTATTTCTGCCCTGCTCCGACAGCGTGGCATATGCCGGCCTGGTGATGCCACCGCCGGCCTGCTGCCACTGCTGCGCGGCCGCCGGAGCGCGGGCTGCCGGCTCCCCACGCCAAGTGTTTCAGCAGGCGGCATGTGTGGCCGCGGCCCTGGCGCGCCGCTACCTGAAGTTCAGTTCGCAGCAGCGAATGCAGACCAGCACGTGCCTGGTGTTTAGATGACAGCCGGGTGACGGTCCTCTCGATTAATGGGAGACGTGGTATTTTAGATCCGTAACTGCAACTCTGCACCTTGTGGTTGAGTTAACGTTTTCGTTCTCTGATTCCTGGTTTTTTTTTTAGAACTTCATTTGGTCTTTTGCTGGTGATGTCCTTTACTTTAGGACTTCATTCTGCTCTTGCTATAGGTATGTTGCTGCTCACACGGTTAAACAGGATACGCACGACGGCACATTAAACACAGTTGCAGAAGAATAAAGTAAGACCTCAAGAACGTAGAAGCGGATGGCAGTAACTCTAGGAGTAGTGCAGTATTCTTGTTGCGTGTCGTCTTTGGCTACAAGTATTTCCCAATTCCATTAAATAAGCCTCTCATGCAAGCATATAAAGCAGAGTCATGTTTAAAGGATTCTTTCTGCTCTCATCTTCCAGCTTTTTAAACGGAAGCATAATAGTGGCATGAACATGTGCCAGATTGATAGTGGAATATGTCTTTGTGAACGTGCTCTGCCGTTTACTACGGTTATAAATATTTTGTCAGATTTCTTCATGAAATATTGAAGAACTGGCGCTCTGTAGTTTTGTTTCTGTGAGATTCACAGAAGTGCAACTAGCGTCTCGTGGGTCCTGCTGCGAGCATCAGTCATAGATCAAGGACAAGTTGTTCTACTTCAGATGTGTCATCAAAACAAACTGGGGCAGTTTGTGTGGAGGAAGAAAATGGAATGAAATTTTTTGCTCTTGGCGGCAAGACTTTGACTTTCAAAGAGCTCAAACTAGTTTTCCATAGTCATTTACGGTTTTATCTGTTTTATCCCCATTAATTAGCTGACTCCCACAACACCCTTCCAGGGAAGGTGGGAAGTTACGCGCAGCCGTTGTCTTCCTTAGTCTGCTGCAATGCAGCCCTTCAGGCAGGGGTACAGCGCGAGTCTCAGCTTAACATATTAGCTTGTGTGGTGGGCTTCAGCCTGCTGCCTCACACACTGTGCTGCAACCACAGTTCCTTTTTTTTTCAGACTTCACAGAATTAGCATTTCTCTGAAGTTCAGCCTTTGCTCATATTGACCTTCATGTTCTCTTACAACATCTTGGACCACTTTTTTTCCCAGTTTTGTCCACGTGGTTATCCTGCCAAGATGCTGTGAGTTCACTGGTTATTCTCCAGCTGTTTCAGTTGTTACACCCTCAGATTTTCTGTGGTGATGGCGCTGTTATATTGGTGTTCATATCACGTGAGTGCATAGTCTGTCAGATCTGTCCTCTGACTGCCTTTTCACATACAAAGTTTTCACTTGCGGGCCAACATCATTAGTTATAAGCCCTGGCTCTTTTTACGGTACTTACGTGTTTTGCTTTTTAAAGCGTGAATTTGTAGGAAAATCCGTGTTAAACCATGAACGCATCACCCAGATGTTTTCTCATCTTGGTGTGTTCATCTTTTTTCTTTTTAAAATACATTTAAGGTGGGATATAGAACATAAGAAAAAGTTGCAGTTTGCTTCATGAGGTTGGATATTGACAGGTATCCCTGAAATTTTCCCTAAGACCTTTGCTATGAGATACTAGCAAAAATGTGCCATCAAAATACTACTCCTTTTACCCACTCAATCCTTTGATTTACTTTAGTCATAAACCCAGTTACAGGGTCTTTTCATTCTTGTTTCTGGACACATCCGGTTTCTTCTCATCCTTAGAAGTAATTTTTCTGTGGCAAGTGGATTTCAGTAGGAAATCTGAGGGGGATTGTGCAGGATGCAAACATGAACGTTGACAGACCATGTTTAGCATGGGCGGCTGGATAAAAAGGATTAATAAAAGTGAGAAATCCTATGGGATTTTTACTGTCACTTGGAAAGTTGCATCCAGCGGTCCGAAGGCTCCGTCTCACTCCTTGCACAAGAAATACATCAGTGTCTCACCCTTTTAGGACTGTAATATAATGTCAGGATTGGCGTTTGAGCTCCAGTGATGGTGTAGGATGTGTGATGTGCCTTTGGGCTAGGAAATCTTGGAGATGACACTTTCAGAATTTCAGATGACATTTTCCAGGGGAAGAACTGTTGCTGCCACTACCAGTCAGCAGTTCTGGTCTTTTTACTGCTCTAGCAGGCAGCGGGGGCTTGTTTGCCACAAAGGTTTCGGTGGCTGTCAGAGCGCTGAGCCTCCTGGCCCGCTGATGGGTGACACTGCCCGGTTGCTAACTGTGATGGATGCGCTTCTTGCTCTGATTGGGTGACATTTGATCTAGTGGCGAGCAAGCCAAAATGCCACAGGTAACGCTCAGAACAGATGTCCAAAATATATCAACTTGCAGCTTGTATCAAAACATGTAGCAGTTCTGCAGAGGATCTGGCATTACTGACCCGTACAAGGCTCTTCTTTCTGTACTCTGACAGTTACCTGGAAGCTCATAAAGACCCCTCACAGGTGTGCTACGGAGCATCTTGGCCTGTGGACTTAATGTGCCTGTCTGCGCTGTTCCTCAGCCCATTGCTTTGGTGCTAGGCTGCTGTTGATAGCCTGACAATTCTGTTTAAGTTCCATGGAAGTGCTACTTTTTCACTGTATTCAGTGTGTGCTATGCCTTTTCAGTGTGAGGCAGGGGTTTTTTGCATTAGCAACATAAAATGGTATCGTTTTACCTTGAAAGTTTGACTACAAGTGGTGAGACAGCTGGAATTTAGGATACCTCAGATGAATTGAGGGATTGAGGTAAATGCATTTGCCCCAGCTTCCTTGAATTCAGATGCTCACTGATTAAATAATTAACAATACAGTTTCACAGTTACTTGTACGTAACTGATACAACTGGGACAGTTTTACCCGTATCCAAAAGAATACCTGGAGACTATCTGTAGACTCACTTGGCTGTGTTTCATAGGGTAAGTATGCTTAGATGAACTGGTGGTTATTACACCATTTTTATCTTGTTGTTTGCATTCTAGTAATGCAAGTGTAATCATCCTGGTTAATCAAGAATCAGGAAAGATGTTGTGACTGGTATTACACAGATATGAACAAAAATGTGGCACTTGCCTGAAAGAGCTGGCACCCTAATTATAAGAGGAGGGAAAAAGTGGATCTTGGCAGATGGAAGCAGTGATATGGTAGTAGTCAGCACAGCAGGTTATTTCTCTAACATACTGGTGATCTGGTTTGGGTTTCTTATAAGCATCGTAGTGAAGGTACAGCATGGGAAAACTCACTAAGGTGGCACATTTAAAAATTCAGCAAGTGAGCTGTAGACATTGTAGGATGAGAGAATCAACCTCTACGTAAGGAGTGCAAGGTGATAAGATGGGAGTAGGTTTTGGGGAGTCTAGGCAGTGAAGACATAGTTTGCTTCTCCACCTCTCTTGTGTAAAGATGCTGTGAAGAGGAACGACCTGTTTGGTTTTGGTTTGGTTTTTTTGGTCGGTTTTTGTTGTTTTTTTTTTCCTTCCCCAAGAGAGAAGTGAATTCTAGTTCACACTAGCCTTGTATCTTTTACTGGTCCTAGCTCTACTGAGTTCCAGCAAAATATAGAATTTAAAAAATAATTGTTATTTATTTTAGGAACTACATCCAGCTCTTTTAGTTTCTAAATATATACTTTATGAAGAGGGTACGTAATATAGAAATATTAATGCTGTTAAATATAGACTATTTCAGGCATGCCTTACACTTAAAATAGTCTAGGCATACCTTAGATTTAACTTAACAAAATTAGCACATTGATTTTTGGCACTTTATCAAATTTGAAGCTTTTAAAATTAGGTAGGCAGATCATTCTGCTGCTTTTGAAGTTGTTTGTTCTTTCTAGAAAGGTGGAAATGAGCAGTTGCAGTGTGGAGCTTTTGATTTTCATCAGCTTTTTGTAGGCAGACTGGCAATAAGGGTCTTTTAAGAAGTATAATGTAAACCGAGAATGGCAAGTGATGATGATTACATTTCAAACCCTTGTATGCTGAGCTCCAAGAATCTGAATGCATTTGGCAAGGACTAGTTCTTAGTTTTGTATGAAATAATTGCTTAAAAGGAAGAGATTTAGCTCTTTCTATTTTTATTTTTTTCCCCATGTAACTGCATAATTTTTACTGAAGATTTTTACTGTGTGCCAAATAGAGATCGGGGTGGAGCTAACATAACCTCTGAGCTCAGCTTTTTCTGCTACAAAAATCAGGGGTTTTTTATTTGTCAGATTTATTAGTCAAGTATCATTTGCACTGTAACTTGTTTTTATGTATATAGAATGCAAAACTAACCATATTTGTTTTTCCATCACAAAAAGAAACTTCCAAGCAAGGATTCATGGAGACTTCTTTCTGCCCAGGGCAAGAGGGAGTCTGTCTCCTTTAGGATGCTCCACAGTTGGTGGCTGTAGCCACAAATTACTCATTGAACGTATTAAAAAAATAGGAGAATGGATTGGAAAGAGGCGATGGGAACACCACCACAGTTTTTAATCTACAGTGTATCAAGTTCATTTTGTGTAAATTGTTAATTTCTCCTCTGCCTGCTTTTCCTAAATGGCTTGTGGCTATGGTCAACAGAAATCTAGAGAATTTCTCTCTTGCTTATCTTACAGTCTTAGCTGTATTTTGTGCTTTCTTGGGTCTATGTTTGTTCAGGGTTTCATTCCAATAAAATCTCAGTCTTTTATTTCCCATAAACTGAAATATTCCTGAGCAGTAATTTCTGAGGCACCTTAGGTTTCTACCTTGTTTACCTCAATTAAATATAATAATCAAATTCCTGGCATCAACATTTTGATTTTGAAATGTTGATCATGTTTTTAATTGTTAAATCTTTTTACTTGTAATGTTTTCTGTCCCCAAATATATTGGAAAAGGGCAAAGAGTACTGCATATATACAGCGCTACTTGCACTGTAGATGCTTGCTGAGTAGTTTGTTGCTCTTACCCTTTTATCCCACTCAGATGCTTTTCAAAATGAGGCACAAACCCCGGCTGGCTAGGTCCTTGATATGCTGTGGCTTTTCCAAGAGCTCACAGGTCAGTAAACATTGTCTGATGGATGCCTGTCTGTATGTGTGTTCATGAAAACTGATTAATCTAATGGTCCATGTTATCTTTTGTTCTGCCTGCTCTTACTGAAAGAAGACTGAAAAGTCTCCGGGTTGCTCACTGGGTTCCCAAACCTGCAATGTGAACGCCAGCTTCTTACGCCAGCATTCATTTCTAATGCCATGTTGATTATGTTCGGCTAGAAATGCCACGTTTTCAGTTGTTGTGGGTACCAGCTGACACTGTCTTTTCCACCTGTCCTGAAGGATCCTAGACAGTGGGTTCAGCAGTGGGCTGTGCGTGCCCCGATACGGATTGTATCCTCTGGCCTATGGACCACAGGATTTCACAGGTGGTAAAGATTGCTTTTGTTTCAGCTGGTCGGGCTCATGATTGTTCTTTCATGAAGTTATCTGAGCTCTCAAAATGTACTGATATGAACATGACTTTCATTTGGGTGAAATCTGTGGTTTGGACAGTCTTACATAATCTGTCCAAAGAGATAAAAATTGTTATGCGGAAGTGAATTCGTAGATCATTTATGTCAATGTTGAATAACCTAAACACAACTGCGTTCCTTTAGGGAGGACATTTTTGCTGTCTTTGCTATTGACTCTTTACATAACCTAGTGTAAAATCATGGGTTTTCTAACAGGAGCTATATTGGCCTTACTGTTTCATGAATGTCTCAATGAATCTTGTGGTCAGTTAAGTGGCAGCACGACAAGTGGTGATGGGTGGTTTCACATCAGCCTTGGATATGTATGATAAGATGCCAAGGCAGAAATACACAGTTGAAGTTGGTTGGGTCTGAAGCACGTTTTGCTGTTCTAAGGATGCTGTGATGTGTGGCTGTTGATGTACGTTAGGCAAGCTAAAATCTGTTGAATAAGTAGTCAAGAGCTGGAATATTCGAATCTTTCTTACTGTATGAACATGAATTATGAGCCTAGAAAATCAGCAAAGATGAATTCAGTGGCATTGTTCACTTGCATGTCAAAGCATTTGAAGCTTTATACCCTTAAGTACAGGAAATTTTGAAATCTATAATTTAAGAACATCATGGTATTTAATATAGTTTAAACTGATTGCTATGTAAATGTAGCAATCTGAGAAGAAAAAGTGTATTTTGAAAGGTTGAGGAGACATGAAACCATTAATGCAAGGAAGCAGAGAGTAAAGGTTTCTTTCATACTCTACAAAAATTTGACTTGTCCAAAGTAAACCTCTAATTGATACGTTCATGCAGAAAACTTCCAGCGCTAACAGTATGCGTGGCAGGTGCAGAGACGTCTGCCCAGATCTATAGGAACCTGGAGCAGGAGCTCTGAGGTACCAATAGCATACTTCACTTTGGTGAGGGCTGTTCAGATACCAGTGATGGTGGTGTTCTCATATCAATATTGGTGACTGTTCTGCTGATTAGCTTAATGGATAAGAAAGGAGAGGGAATACTGAGTTCAATATACAGGTCAATTCCCATGTCTCACAGAGCTTCAGTAGTACAAAGGTCTAAATGCATATATAGAGAAGATATAAAAACTTAGGTAGACAAACTTTTTAAACTTTGGTAAACTTATCTACTTGATCTGTAGCAAGAATATACCTTTTGCTATTCCCAAATGTAGGGCATTTTAGAGGTTTCCTATCCATAAATGAGGTAGCACAGTTGAAAATGTTTGGTACTGGTGGCTCAGGTGATGTTATTAACCTGTATGTGGTACACAACAAGACGTCATTTTTTTCAAAACAGAATGGCTCACAGGTTTGCAATGTATGAATATTTGACTATCTTACGTTTGTATGCTTTGTATATGAAAACATAAATTTGTTTTTATGAAGGACATCATTAAAACACAACCTGTAAACTAAGCCTCAGAAGCTGTTTGTGTGATGCACAGCTCCACTCCTTCAGTGAATTCACATTTGGATTTTGCTTAAATGACCAGCGTGCTGAAATCTCTGAGGATTTTTTTTTAAAGTTTAGTGGCAAGTACTTATCCTTTAATTCTGTTCCTCATAGGACTCCTTGATTAATGACCCAAATTTCCTACGAGAGACTTCCTCCATATGGATTCTCTGATGTTTAACAGAGGGGTCATCTCGCACTCCAGTCTGGCCTCACTTGTAGGAGAGGACACTTTCATGAGATTTGGAATATTTTGTATTTTATTAGTGTTTGAAATTGCTCAAAAGCTTTTAGAGAATGTGCAAGGGTAAATGGTAACAGAAACCTTTCCTAAAGGAGATTTGTTAAGGAAGAGAAGCTTTTATTTTAATGAAGTTTTCCTGGTAAGGTATGGCTGGAGCTCTGTAGTAGTTTACAATAACAAAAGTAAAGAAAATCTCAGTTATCTCAAGTATTTAACACCGCTGCCTGGAAGGGTGTGTCCCCTGTAGCTACAGATACAATTTATAATGTCATGTAATATAACCAACTGATCTTGCTGCATTCCTAAGAGTTCATTCCTGACACGTTCATACTCCTTGTTACACAATAGCTGACATTAGTCAGAGCCTAAAACTGTGTTCATGAGGTTTGAATGTGTGATTTGATCTCATGCTTTTAGAGTTCAAACTCACTACATTTGATGAAGTGTTTAGACAATAAAGCAACTCCTGTTTCTCTTTCCCAGTTAAGTAACAGATGCGGGTGAAAGATCCATCAAGAGCCAACCCCGAGAAACCAAAGAGAAGCAAAAGGCCTAACAGGCCGCAGGATGAAGACTCTTCAGATGATATTTCAGGTAAATATGTTAGGTGATGTCTGGCCCCGAGGTTGAGGGCTAATAACTTCTGTGTTGACTGATGAAAACCAGAAATCAGTGGTACCATGAAATACTTTTCTTGTTTGAATTTCTAGCAGAAATATCCCCAGTTAGGTGTTTATGACATGATAGGTTGTTATACCACATGACTGCCCTGGAGGGCTGGAGAGTTGGTTGATCTCCAATGACAACCTCTTCAGAGCAGGAGAACGGTCCTTTCCAGCGTGTGGAAGGTCAAGCACGCATGGTAGGAGGCTGCTTGGCTGAACGGGAAGCTTCCGACTGAGCTCAGAGGCAAAAGGGAGGGCAGAGAGGGTGGAAGCAGGTTTGGGCTGCCCTTGCAGGGGCCCTGAGCGGGCAGGGGTGTGGGATTAGGTAAGCCAGCCTCAGTTAGAGTTGATTCTGATGAGGAGTGTGAAGAGTAAGATGCGCTTGTATGGATATTATGACAGTAAAATGAAGGCTAAGGCAAGTGCTGCTTGAGGGGGCAGGGGACCTAGGGACATGGGAAAAGGCTGAGGAGCTCAATCCTTCCTTTGCCTCTGTCGTCTCATGTAAGCTCTGTGCTCGGTCCTCCTTGGTCCCTGAGCCTAGTGGCAGACTCTGGGATTTAAGCATTTGTCCAGAGTAGAAGAAGATTGAGAGCTGTTAAGCAAACCGGACATGCACAAGTCCATGGGATCAGATGGGATGCATCTGAAGATGCTGTGAGAGCTGGGTGATGTCATTGTGAGGCTATGGTCTGTCATCTTCATGACAACAAATTGAGGAGAGCAGCTGATACGCTGGAGGGTAGGTCTGCCACTCAGAGTGACCTAGGCTGGCTGGAGAATTGGGCTGGCAGAAACTTCACAGAGTTCAACAAAGGCAAGTGGAGAGTTCGGCACCTGGGCCAAAATAACAACATGCAATCGCAGGGTGGGAATCAATGGCTTTAAAGCAGCTTTGCAGAAAAGGTCCTGGGGGTCCTAGTGCACATGCTGAATAAAAGCAAGCGGTGTGGCTTGTGCCTACTGTGTGCTGGACTGTAGTAACTAGAGTGCAGGCCAAGGTACGTGATTCTTCCCATCTTTTCAGCATCTGGAGTACTGTGTCCTGTTGTGGGCTCCCTGTTACAAGAAAGGTGGTTGTGGATATTCATGTTCAGAACGGGCAGTTGTATTAAGGATGCATGGGTATTTGGAAACCTGTCTTTATGGGTGGGAAAGGAGGTCAACTGCTGGTGTTGTTATATGCAAAAATAGATTTATGTAGTATTTTCTGTTGACGCTCTCCGCCCTCAAAAAAAAAAACGCAGGGAAATGAATTTAGTACAAAAGTAGTCCTTGTACTTTTGTACAAAATAGTTTATCTGTTTTTAAGAGGTGGTGTTTATTGACTTGAAAAGGATTTTCATTATAGAAAGACTGAAATAGATCCTTCATAAAATTCAGTATATGAGGAGCAGCTGGCTGATTTTTCCTATTTTAGTTCTTTGCCCTTTTTTTTCCTAATGCTGAATTCATTGAAGACTCTGGTCCTTTAGTGTACACATGCTCCCTTTCATAGCTTTTATTTTTAATGGGTGAAAGTGAGTATGTGTCATGTTCTCTAGGCTTAACCTGCCAGCATGTGAGCCAAGCAGTGGATGTGCATCAGGTGAAGAGAGCAGTAGCTCAGAGCGTTTGGTCAATATGTGCAGAATGTCTGAAGGAGAGGCGGATAAGTGATGGTGAGCCCGTGGCACCTTCGGACATATGTCTGTGTCTCAAATGTGGCTCTCAGGTAAGCATACACTGGAAATTTACGGAGGTGGATAGGCCCTGATTTCCTAAAGGCTATGACCGGTATAGATCCTTGTCTGTTTGGCATCTCATTACCTTCAGTGAAAGAGTGTGATGTAAGTGCTTAGTTGTGAGAGTCCATGCTTCAGCTGCTTCAGTGGAGTGGGATGTGGCCTTACATTCTTCTTGTCTGGTTTTCAGCAGTGTTTTGGGTTAGCTTCATGCGTTACGGTGCGGTTTAGCGTCACAAGTAGTAAGTGATGCTCCTGCCTTTTCTCTGTTCTTCATCTGCATGCTCTTGCCACTTATGGAGAATTGGCTCCAGGAACTGTGAGGTTGCAAAATGCATCCATTCAGCTGGCTCATCTGGCAGAAGACCCCGCAAATACAAGTGAATGAAAAAATGGATATGTATATTGCTGAATCAACTTGTGCTATCGACACTCAAGTGCTAGATTTGATTGAAACCAGGGAGAAAGGACTGTGCAGGAGTGAGAGGAGTGCTTTTTGTGCCAGCTAGCCATTAGATTGGATCAGTTATAATGTAAAATTATGGCCTCAGAGTTTAAAATGGCAGGTTCTGACCCCAAGGGTTTGCGCAGGTTTCTGTCCTGTGAGTGGAGTAAAGCCTGATACAGAACAATTCAGTTTACAGGCAGTGTCATGCTTGGTTCAGCTAATAGTTGCCTGAACAAAGCATTTCACAGTTTTCTTAGACTTTCAGTAGGTCTTGCTATAGCAAAGTCAGAAGGCAGCTCCTACCAGTGTTATCTGAACAAGTTTAATTTTGCAAAGAACCGTGCTGTCAGCCGGCTTCACAAGATAGTTAACTGGATCTGAGGAGGACTCATAGCTTGTCTCTGAAAATTTGTAGTTAAGCTGAGCTTTTAAAAGAAGTTATATCTATGTGCTTTTTCATGTTTATGCTGCTAATAGCCTCCAAAACTCATGCCTCATTCAGAGACCAGTCCTGAATCTTCTAAGTCCCACTCTGTAGGTACTTGAAAAATTGCAAATGCTTTCTCTTGAAGTTGCTGTACATAAATGATGTGTTCTGAGTAGCTTTTTAGTACAAAACCAATTTATGTGCCTTTTGTATTTGCTGTCTGGAATGCATCTGGCATTCTTGAGCAGTGAGGGTTACCTATGCTGACCTTTCCTTGATACTCTATGGACTAAAATGCTACATAATCATTTAATTCACATTTTTTTAGAGAATTCTTACTTTTGTGAATGGCATAATTTGATGTCTATTGATACTTGTTCGATACTTATTCAAAAGCTAGGAATTATTTCTATTAACTTAAAACAAACTTAATGATTTTCTATACTTTTAACTGATTTTTCCAAGTAGAAAAGATGAGATTTTAGTTTTGTGTTGTCATTGATTTTCCTTTATTAGTAAAAAGAAAATGTGTTCTTTTTAAAAAAAAAAGTTGATCGATATCTTTATAATACTGGATTATAAAGAATATTAAACCCTCTCAATTCTTGAGAATGCTAAATGACTATTTAGGGCACTAAAGCTTTCTGTCTAATTTTGAAAAGTAAAGTTTTTGCAGTTTATTTACTAATAATATAGTCTCTTCCTACTTCCCTTATTTTTTCCTTACTGTATTGATGTTTCCATTTCTAGGGATGTAGTAAGAACTCAGAAGGCCAGCATTCTCTGAAACACTTCCAAACAGCATGCTCAGAACCTCATTGCATTGTTATCAACCTCAGCACATGGATCATATGGTAAGAATGAGAATGCAGGTGTTCGCGTATGCTTGCGTATAAGGACTACTCATAACTTAAAGCAGTGTCTTCTCATGATAAAGAATGATTCTGACAGGTAAAATGAATACTTTACGTGGAGGAAAGGCAGGCTTTCTGGAGAGAAAATTACTTGGTCCTTAGGACTCTCAGAGGGGTCACAAATCAATACCAAGATAGAAGTTTGAGTGCATTGTGTTCTGTAGAGAGTTGGCTGGTTCTAGGAGTTTGTCCTTCCTGCTTGTTTCTATATGATTATTTGCAGGACTGTAAACTGATTATTTAAATCTGTAAGTATCACAGCGAATTGGGGCTGGTCTATAGAAGAGCATATATTGGATGAGAGAATTCAATTTTATTCCCCTTTTTAGCATGAAAAATTGTAACCTAGAGCTTAAGTAATTTATGTAAGGCTGTTAGAGAGGTTTGTTAGAGATGGGAGGTGCATCCAGATGTCCTGAATTCCAGTTCATTTCTTCTTTTGTTTAGGTGTTATGAATGTGATGAAGAGCTGTCAACACATTGCAACAAAAAGGTTTTGGCTCAGATAGTTGACTTTCTTCAGAAGCATGGTTCCAGGGCTGAACCAAGTAAGTTTACACAAATAGTTTTATCTGGAGACATCTGTAATGTACTGTGTCTAAAAATGAGCATTTCAGGTTTTGAGTCATGTTAAACATACAATTGAAAAATTATGTATGACACGAGTATAATACAGTTTGTAATTGCACAATTACTAGGGCAAGTGATGCCTGTGAAAACATAATTTCATTTTTTTTCTACAGTGTGATTACATTTTAAAAATATTTTGGGCACTATAGGACAGTTTTTCCAAATTTTGTCTTTAATGAAGAAAGTTTGTTGTAGAGAAGATGTTACCTTAAATAAGATGCCATATAAATTAATGCACAAAAACTATACAGAAGCATAAAGGAATTGAGTTTTCCCAGTATGGATGTGTCACATCTTAAATTTTTTCTGATTTAAATTTGTTTTCCACAGTTAATTAAAACTGTTTAAGTGGATATTCTAGTACTCTGTTGTTGGATGTAATGCCTTCTGTTCATTTATGTTATTGGGTTTTGATAGATAGAACGCTCATTGCTATTAATAGAAAATAGCATTAAATTATTTCCGTATGTTAGGAGCCTATTATATCTCCTCAATATATGTAATAGTAGATAAAACTTTATACATGTGGCCCTTGACTGTCTGCTCATGATAATGTTGATGTTATTCATCCCTACTGTAACACGCTTGGCAGCATTTCTGGCTTGCGACTTAGAGAGTGCATTGGATTCCAGATTTTCTTTGCAAAAAACAGCTTAAATAAACTTTTAAAACAATTGGTTGCAGTTTTTAGCAGAGATAATCAACCGGTTAGAAGTAAGAATGGAAAAGAATTGCCTTACTGTATTAGAGTAGGTATTCCTCTAGCTGTATGTGTATAAATCCTACTGGTTTTAAGAAGTGTTACATATTTTTGAAGGGAAAAAGAATGAAGGGCCACTCAGAAATACATATTTTATATTTTGATCTAGTCACAAGTTGTATGTTACATTATTAATTTGTAATAAATTGATAAATTGCTACTTTTTGCATCTTTTTGCTTGGAGCAGTGAAAATACAGTATGCGATTTCACCTGTTCACAGCTTCAGTTTCAAGTTTACGTGTAATAAATGGGTGTTACAGCTTGCTTGCAGATGGAAATGCTGTAGTGTTTGTTTCAGTTAATTTTATGGAAACAATTTCATTCTGGTTTTGTACTGTTGGATAAGACTTTCAGAGTGATACGACTCTGTGTGCTTCATGGTTTAGATTCTTAATTTATGAATCTTCAAAATATCTAAAGTTTTCAGAGTGTGGTGCTTAGAAGTTTTTTGTGAAAAGTCTTAAATTAAGGAACCAAAATTCCAAACTAACTCAGGAAAAGTAAGCTTAAATTAGGTCCAGGATTTCTTAAAAATCAGGTATTTACAGCAGAATATATTTCTGCTGCATATGTATTTGTGTTTCATTTTGATACTCTGTTTTGAAAACGCATATATTTCATTTAAGTATTTGCCTGATATAACTGGAAACTCTTTTCTATAACTGGAAACAAAATTGTATTGTTTCTGTTTAGGGCATAAACATTTTTTCTTTTTTTTTTTTCTTTTTTCCCCCTATTTTAGTTAAACTAGTTTTCCCTTCGGTTTCCAAAAACAGGCATTGAAATGAAAAACTAGCTGTCATCCAGCTTCAGTTTGCGGTTGTTCATTTTGTGGTAGCAGTGCACCGAGTTGGCCCTGCTTGCTTTGGTGCCTTGGAAAAGGAGGTTCACGACAGTGATGTAAAAGGTAGAGTTGGGTACCAACGGTGACGTCAGGCGAGTGGTGTGTTGTGGGCAGCACGAGGGTCCTCCTGCAAGGTGGTGGGAGGTGCAGGGCAGTTTTAAATCGGCGACAGACCGCTTTCCCAGTGTCTCAAACTGTGTTACTGGTCTGCACGGTTACGCTTCATCCTTCAAATTCATGCATGTGCCTGATTTTGAGTGAGCGAATGAACACGCTGGCATCCTTCAGAGCTAAGGAAGTCATGCGCAAGCCATGCAGCGTTGCTGCCTCGGCAGCAGGAGGTCTCAGCACGCAGGGTTGCTCCTGCAGGGCTGTCGTGTCTCCTGCTCCATGCTGGGAAGGGGCTAAGGCTCATGTGCAAGCCTGTTTTCATGCAAAGCGCAAGCATGTGTGCGTACTTCCAGTAATGTTTTAAAGGTAGAAGTCAGCAACTCTCTGCACGTGGCAGAGAGTATGGCTGTGCTGAGCAGTTTGGGTCCTGTTCTTGAGAGCTCTGGGAACATTGTCCCAAAGATGATTTGTTGGGTTTTCTTAAGCGTCAGGGAGAAGAGGAATAAGCTGTTTGCCTGGCATGGCCTGTTGCTTTGGGCCAGGCTGCTTGCTGGAAGAGGCTGGGAAACAGCCGTGTATTGATAAGTAAGTGGTGTGTGTGAGAGGGAATTCCCAAGCAGGATTGGCATTGTTGTTTCACTTTGATAAATGTAACAGCAATGCCTTTTCTGTTTTATGTCAAGTATTTGGGCTGACACACTTGGTACTTCCCCTAAAGAAATGTAACTTAAGATTATTTTTTTTTTTTTGGGTAAGTTAGACTGCCTTTAAGGATTTAAAAAAAAAAAATAAAATCTGAAATCAAAGTGTAATTCATGCTCTTGTCTACAAAAACAAAGGACACAAAGTATAACAGTGAAAATTAACTCTACTGTTGACAAGTTATCTTTTATTTTTTTAAGTGTAGCATTTTTTTTCATGTAACAGTGATATTTTCAGTGTAACTGTCATCCTTTAAACTCTGAGTTGGCTTACATTTTTTTAATTTATTTTGTATATTCACCCATAATAAAAATAAACTAATTTTAATTAAATGAAAAATAACTTGTCAGAAACAACTAGGATAGAACTGGCAACTAATAATTCATATTTCCTCTCTTAAAAATCAATCTTGTGGTTTTTTCCCCATTGCTTTTCTGTTTTTTCCTTAAAAAGCAGCCAAAGTGAAGGCACTTAATTTTCATATCAGAACGTGGCACTGTAACAACAATTCATTTTACATCTGAATTTTTTTCTGTTGTAACAACTGATTGGCATGGTGCATCATTAAAATTCAGCTAGCATTGTGTAGAAATTTCTGCAGAACTGCAGTATGAACATGGATATAAGTAACAGATGAGGGCTGCTAGGTTTTTTTTTTTTTGTTCTATAAAGTGCAGGAGTGGTTTAAAGATAAAATAATCAGCTTAAATGTGTAAGGCAGGGTTATATAGATTTCCTAATTAATGCATCTTGGAAAATAAACAAAAGCAAAATGCTTGTCATTTGGTACTAATGTGGTGGAATAGTGTGGCAGCAGGATCCCTGCTTTTGACTTGGCCTCTCATAAAGATTCAACTTCACTTCAGCTGTAAAAATGTGCAAATTACATTACTACTACATGACTGACTTTTGTAATTACATTAAGCGATTGAGATAAATCCCAGTGCTGGGTTCCCAAAAGAATGCTTGCAGCTGTGTGATTTTCACATCTGATCCTATGGTTTCTTGTACCCAGCAATGTCTGCTTTTTTTTTTTTTTTTCTTAGAGGAGTCTGTTTGGTTAAGAGGTCATGTTGGGCACAAGATGGAAGAATAAAGCAAGATTGGTTTCTAGGGTGTACCACCCAGAAATTTGTTTTGTGGAAAAGGTTAGCAGGCCATGATGATTTTCACAGAAAGGCAGGTGCAGTATTGTCCGTGTGGCACACTTGTGAGCTTCACATGGACATAATGCACATGTAGTACACAGAAACCATGCTGAGACATTGCAGTCTGCGTGTCTGCTCATTTGCTGGAGAAAATAAATTGTTTTGCAGTCTTAAAAGTGAATATTATGCATATTTTCCTTTACAAAAGCCAAATTAAACATCAGTGGAGATGTAAGATTGCATACTCCATTTCTTTATAGAACAGTTAATTAAATTGGTTTGTGTGGCAATAGAATGGGAAGGAAGAATATTTATTCTCAAATTTTGTAGTTAAATTTATTGTTGCAAAGGTCAAGCAGAGGAATGAGATTTTGCTAGTAAGTTCATGTGCCCAGATCTGCCAATAGGTGAAAGTTAGAAACTTGATTTCTATTTTAATGGATATAACTGATGTAAAACAAAGATTAAAAATATATGATTCTACAGTACAAGTAATAGGTGTTAACTTGTATGGAAAAACAAATAGTATGATGAATAACTTTTTAGATTTGTATTCGTCTGTGAATATTAGCAGTTGACAAAGGATCGCACTAAAAAAATAATTTTATTCTTTCATAACTGATTTTCACTACGTGTAATTTGGAGCTTGAAGTCATGTAAGTCCATTCTAGCTACTTAAAAAGAAAATTAACTAGCAAAATAAAGCAGAATATGTTGATTCTCCAGATCTGAGATACACTTCAGCCAAAAGACATTTCTGTTGTCGGTCTTAAATTTTCTTTTAAGTTTACATACTTGTTAGGGGCTGCTGTTAATTATACATGTTGCAAAGAAATGAAAACTGAACCATTGGTAAAAAATTTTTTAGACATTATGTCATTTTTATCCATGGGTTCTTCCCTTTCCTGTCCACGTACGTACGTACTTGTGAGGTGTAGCACAAGTCATCTGAGCGTAGAGGATCAAAACTGGTGCTTGAGTAGCTTGCTCTTTCACACTCTGCAGATGTGTTTTCTAGTTTATAACATTCTGGCAGAATGAGAGAAATAAAATTGCAGTTTGTAGTCTTTAATGTTGATAGGATTGTAACACTGCAAGGGAAATTGGACTTTTAAAATGTAGAGCTAGTGACCATTTCAGAAGAGAACTGTGCTGTTTTTCTAAGGGTTAGATTCTCATTGTTGTACAGTGTTGAAAAAAAAAATTCAATTTTTTAAATAAAAAAGGGGTGCCAGACAATTTAGTAGCATTTCATAATACAGCATGATGAGAACTTGGTAAAAGAAAGGCAATCTATTAACCTTGCTTTTACTGTGAAGACCTTCAACTGAAGTACCAGTGTTATATTCAATAGAAAAGGCTTGACCTTGGAATAAAAGTGCATATTCCTGGAACCCTCATTTTTAATTAAAAAAAAAAAAGTTGCATTGAAAAGATGAGCAAAAATGCTTACTCCTCCAGCTGAAAGAAAAATTGGATGTCATTTATCTTTTTGCTTGCATACCATCTGCACCCCCAGGCACAGCTCGATTTCAGCAAGGGTGGTACAGAAGCCTATGTGCACTGCAAATGTTTGAAATACTCGCAAAACAAAGTGATAGGAAGCCTGTGATAAGTTTTCTGAATGTCTTTTGCAAGAGGATGTGTCGGCACCTTTGACTTGCTCTGATTCATGGACTGAATCGTTGTCCATGTTCATGTTGGGCTTAGGAATCTCAAGTCACATACCCATGAGGCCAGTGCTGTGCGGCTGTGGGACAAAACGCTATTCACTGACTCCAGAAAGCTTATGAGCTAAGACTACAGGTGAGCACAAGTAGGTAAAAAAAAAGCTGAAGAAAAGAGTGGCAAGACAAGCGTGCATTGCAAGCAAGAGCTGTAGCTGTCTCTGACTGCTGTCCTCTTTCCTCTGGGTCTGGTGGGAAGGGGGATTGCTAGCGTGGGGGAGAGCAGGGTGATGTTGGGAAGCTTTGCTGAACACAAAGGCTGTGCCTGAGTGCAAATGCAGCTGTCTGAGAGCCGAAGGAGTGAGTGCTGGAGGTGGGACCAGGGGCAGGCACTGACCTGGTGCCAGGAAGAGGGGATCAGTAGGGTGTAATGAGTCGGATGGAGAGCTGGGCAACGGGTCTTGGCAGAGCGCTCTGGTAGGATGTCTCTGCAACCAGATATGCTTTGTTGACGGAAAGGGAGGTTGTGGTGATCAAGGCACAACTTGGGTGAGAGTTTTCCTGGTCTGACTGGAATAGAAAGGCCACCTCTACAACAAAACTGCAGAAGGAGTCTGTCAGAGAGGTGTAGTCTGAATGTGTGAGCCCCAAAACGGTCACAGTCGGATACACCGTCCCCGCTGTGCAGGGACAGGCCTGCCTGGGGCTGATGTCCACAGTGCCTGAGAAGGGCAGAAAGGTTGAGGGGCACCATGTCAACTCTTTAAAAATGTAGTGGTGAACTACAGAATGAAATCAATCTATGAATTTAATTACTTTTGTGCTTTTCACTTGCCTTGCTCTTGTTAACGTTTACGAGGTCCTTTATAACAGGTATTACTGCATGCAACCGGATGGCTTGGAGTACTTCTTTTCTCAAAACAGTGTTTGGCCGGCAGCTGAAGGCCCTTGTGGGCAGCGGCAGATGACAGCCGTTTCGATGGAACCCTTCTGCTGGGGTCCTTGTTGTGTCTATACTGGCATGGAAGTCAGTTTTCATATCCAAAAGCACGCCTGTTAAAACATTACAGGATTGCAAGATTGTGTTGGCAAGAGTCCATGAAACAGTTCAGTGCAAATTCACTTTAAAAAATTACATATTACCCTTTTGATTAATAACATGCTTGTAGCCTTGGGTTAATCTTGCAGAAGGACCCTCCAGCCCCAATCTGTAGAAGTATTAGCTATCACAGTCATTACCAGCATCTTCTATTAAGACTGACCAACTCTTCACATGTCGACTAAACATTCAGCTTCAGGCCTGTCTGTCATTTATCACTGAACTGGGGACACTGAGTAGAGTTAAATAAAAAATTGCTGTCCCTCATCTCGCTCTGTATATATCCTTAAAAATATCTGCGTGGAACAAGCGAGGCAGCAGATAGTGTTTATAACTGCAAAGCAACACTTTTCTGCCAAGACTTTTTCACAGATACAAATATCCTAGTAAAATGTCACTTGGATAGTGTTTGTAAAATCTATTAAAAAATCAAGAGGCAGTAATTAAAACCCTCTGGATGAAAGGAGGTTCCTAGACTTCAGTAACAACATACAGGCCTTTTCTTAATTTACTACTACTTCTCCTTATCCCTATACTAATTATCCAGCTTTGTGGCAATCGGATGTCTGGTTCTCATTTATTGTGTTTTGTAATTGCTTATTCATCCAGCTCTTATCGCAAAGCTGGATGCTTCGGCTTTGTTTTCCCTCCCTTAAATAATTTATATGTAAGGTTTAGCAAATGGAACCTTGCTACTTGTGTGAAGCTGCCATTTAACCATGAAGTGAAATGCTTTTATCGAGTTTGCCCTGCAGATACAGTCCGCTGTGGCAGTGCTGCCCATATTTGGTGGCTGTGCAAGGAGAGCCAGGTGGTGCTGCAAAGCATAGCACAGTGAAGCGTGGACAGATCTAGGTTTGACATTTGTCATCCTGTACTGCTAAAGGGAAGAGAAAAATCTGCTTTTCCATATGCTTATGCTTTAATTTTTGCCTGCAGTTTTGTCCAGATGGCCTTGTGAACATTGTTTACTTTAAGATGCTGTCCCAGATGTTTTTGAATGCCGATGGATAAATGCAACAACTGCGGTATACTAATACACAAATTATTTACACAATTTTGGCTTTTTTTTTTCTTTTTTTCTTTTTAACCATCTCTTCTCCCCAGCACTTCTCTGTATGACACACTTTTCTGAGGGAAAGAAGTCTCCACTTACTAAATTTCTGAGAGTGAGCAGTGCCTTTAAGTTGCAGACACTTGGAGTTCTTCTGCTACGATTCTTTTGGAGCTCTGTGTGGGTGGACGAGTCTCAGACACTGTAGTGTGTGCCCCTTGCAAGCATGTCAATGAAAAGGTGCTGTTGCACGTAGCCCATAAAACTGTGACTGTTTCAGGGCGTGAGCAGCTCCCAAACTATTAGTCATTTGTTGCATTGCCTGCTTTTGCAAGGAGAACTTGATCTCTTACTTTGCCCTTGTACTGTCTTAATTTTCCGCACCAGTGGAAAGGAGATTATTTTAAAGCTGTGTAAGCAGTATTACCAAGAACATTTAAAAATGTTTTTAAACAGCAAAGCACCTCTAACTGCGTTTTGACAAACTCTGATACAATTTGGAAAAACAATTATGCCTTGATGGCACTGTAGGGTGCAGACTATGTCAGAAGCTTGTTGCCAGATATAATAGGTATTTTAATGACTTCTTTTCTGTTTAATTATATTTTTTCATCTTCTAAGCAAGAAACTACCTAGGAGTGTACATAGAAGAACATTTTGGCATGAGCATTTCCTTAATGTAAATAGGTCTGTTAGTTATTTCTCAAAAACACTTTAATGAGACTTCAATGTGAAACTCATTAGAACAAATACATGAATTCATATGTCAAGACAGAGATTGCAGCATCACAGTTCTTGGCATCTATTAAGTCCATAACTCGTTTACATTGACATGCATTGTTAATCAATATTTAAGACACTGCAGATGTCAGTAATGTTCATATTTAGTCCTGCAACCATGACAATATGAAAGTTGCTAGTAGAATTCAAGGCTAAATATTATCTCAAGTCTTGCCGTTACCTCTAGGCTACAAGTTAATGACTGTCTAACTTCGCTGCCCCTCATCTATTTAAATAATGAGGGAAATAAGGAAATACGTGGACATTATACTGGTAGCATATTCCATTGCAGTGTTATCAATTTTTTTGTTGTATAAAATTAAAACAGCAGCATTGTATGCATTTGGGTTGTGTTAACAATTCCTCAGGGAGGTGGGTGGAGGAGCAAATGTAGCGTTTGCGGAAACTGAGAACAGTTCTGATTCAGCCATTGACCGAGTTGTACAAGGCAATTCAAACAAAGTGCGATAATTGATAAAGACTTGCAGCATTCAGGTGGTAACTTTTGGTTACCTCTCTTCAAGTGCACCAAAAAGCAGCCTTTGTGTGGTGTTGGTAGTGTGTCTAATGAACGTACATCTAAACTGCCTATTGTTAATAAACTAACAAAGCCAATTTTACTTTATTTATTGCTTGGGTACTTGAAGAAGTTACAGTCTTATGGGACAATGTAGTTGTTGTGGAAGGTTTTGTTGGATATATGTAGTTGTTCGGGGGATTTTTTTCCCAGGGGTTTAACCGCTGATGTATCTTTTCCTTTTTTTTTTTTTTGACTGTGTAAAACAGTCTTTAACTGCTTTAACCATCAAGGTATCTTTTCCTATATGTTAAAAATGATAAACATAATCCATGGAAGGACTGAATTGATTAAACTCTGCAATTATATAGTAATGTTAATCTATAGTTTAATTATAGGTTCATCAAAAATTATACGACTCCGTGAAGAAAACAGTGAAACAAGTGAAATACTGAAAGGAAAAGGTTCTGGTAATGGTGCATCTGTTCCAGTCAAAGGAATAAATAATCTAGGAAATACGTGCTTTTTTAATGCCGTCATGCAGGTAAGGTGGAAAGATCATACAGCTTTCTCTTCGTAGATTTCAGAAATACTTTATCTGTATAAACTGTGGGCTTCAGAAAAGGTTCTGACAGTTACCAGTTAATTTGGCTTTCTGAAGGTCCTTTTCAAATTCTTTTTGATCCTTGCTATCCAAGCGGTATTTCCTCTTATAACAAAAAAGCATTCTTGGATCAGTAGCGTTTTTCACAGTAATGAGACAAATGAAAATGTCAAGTGTTTTACACACTGCATATGTGTGTGGGTTGTACTCTAGCATATGGTTTTATTTGTAGTTCAGCATTAGGCGGTCATGAGTAATGCACAGTATTTACCATACTGCTGGGTGTGAAAAGTGGTACTTTATGCATAACGTAAATGTCTGCACAGTGCATTGTGATGATTTTAAGCCCCTGCAATGGATGCAGTTATAGAAGTACTTTTATTGATTATGTTTTTTTTTCTGACCAGAATAAGAGGAATGAGCTATACTAATACACTTTTATTGATGTTGAGCGTACAACTAATCCAACATCCTCAGAAAAGCAGCAGCCTTAGTGGGTTTTATATTGGAACATCCTATTGCTTGTCAGTCGAGCAGAAACATCTGTATGTCTGCAGACGGGAGTGAGCAAATGAGAGGAAGCTGCTACAAAGGTGTTCTGAACTGGCACTCCTTACCTTGTGTTTATGGTGGTGATCACAAAACTCAGCATACAAAGAGTAAATTTGTAAGGAGTAGAACTACTGCTAATTGTGCTCTTCCTGTACTTAGGGCATTGCAGAACCCTAAGTGATCTGCAATCATGGTTAACCAAAAATAAAGAAACAAACCTGAGATATGTTGAGTTGGTTTCTCTCTTAAATTCAGAGAGGTAATGCTTTTCAGTGTGCCAGAGCCCTTGTGCTTCTTGGGGCACTATGAGGGGGACTGCAGAGTTTAAAAGAAACAAATAATTTCTGATACTAATGTCCTCACCATAAAAAAAGAAAAAAAAAGGACGAATCTTGTTGTTCAACAAAAGTAACGACATTATTACTAGCAAACTATTTTGGAATTACAGAAACAGCAGTAGATGCAATTTTAGAAACTGCCTGAGATCAATGATCTTGGCTTTTACAAGGGTAATACCTGCTTTTTCTAGTGGTCTGATTTAAACCTCAGTTGTACATTATGAAATATATCTGGTTTTGTCTATCCTTGAAGCTAGTATTTATAACTAAAGAAAAATGTATAGTTGAAAGATCAGCATGTGTTTCTTGGGTTTATTTTTTTTTCTTTAAGAACTTGGCACAGACTCACATACTAAATGAACTGATGTATGAGATGAAGGAGAAGGGAACAAAGTTAAAAATCTGTCATACTTCAGATTCCCAATTGGTAAGTATGCAGTGAGAAATACAAATTTGGGGAAATATGGGAAGAAGCTGGAGGATAGGAAAGCGCATCTGCATTAAAGTTTCACTCTTACTCTCCCATTTCTTTTGCCTTTTAATTTTTTAGCCAGTTTATGATATCTGTGAACTCACTCCTTTTACAAAACTAATTATTCAGCCCTGGAGGAGGAGGAGGAATAAGCACTTCCTTTCACATTTTGTGACATTAAAGTAGCAAATAATGCCTGACCTTAAGAAAGAGTGGCTAGCTTAGTTTTGTTTCTTATTCCATTTCTTCAGTATGCATGTATAATACAGGAAATAGTATATTTGGCTGTAGAAAGTGTTCATGAAATATTTTATTCCGGTCTGTCCCAGCCCTTTATTGATAAGGTGTGTAAAATTTGTTACATGCTTCACGTGCGAGAGGATTAAACTGAGAGAAGCAAAATTTCAGTGAGGACCAAATTTCTTGTCCTCAAGCTCATAGCAGGCACATGGGAAAGAGACTCTTGTGGTTATTATCAAAAGAATATGCTGCTGCTCCCAGTCATGTCTTAGAGACTTGGGTTTTCATAATGTGTTGTTGGCAATAAAGATAATACACCTTTCCCTCTGCTAGCTAAAGAAAGTAGTTTATGGAGGATTTTTTATTCCTTTTTTTTTTTCCTTTTTTTCTTCTTCTGCTGTTCATTGGGAGCTTTCTGGTGGTAGTGAGGGTTGAGGGGTGGGATTCTGTTTCAGATACCTCTGAAATGATGAAGATTTCTGTATGTTGCTATCAGTGATGTTCATAGCTTCTCCGGGCAAGAACAGTGTGAAAATCACTGTTTTGCTGTCTATATTTCCTCCAGTGGCAGTTCTGAGCAGCAACATGTTTCATTAAGTTATCCTGAGCCACAACGGAGGTCTGGAGCTTGTTTGTGCTCGGAGGCTTAGAAAGCCAGTGGTACGTTGGCTTATGCTTGATGCAAAACTTGCACAGCCATAAGGTTGAAAGATTTATTTTTTGTTTAATGACAATGCTTACAATGTAAATAAGATCTTCGGAGCAAAGACTGTGTTTTCTGTTCTTTGTATGGTCAGGATTAGAGGGCTGTAGTAGTCTAACTAATAGTAATGTGAAAACTCCCAGCTTCCTGCTTGGTAAAGGGCATTTTCCCACCTTTTGATAGGGTATATAATGCAAATACTTTATATTTTTGTGTATCCATAGCGCTTATATTTTGTGTGGGGCTCTCTGGATGAGGCAGCCTCTCTAATTGTTTGTCCGGCAGTTGTAATCAGTTTTTGTGAGAGTCAGGCCAGCTAGTAGGAAGGATTGTGGTCATGTATGAACCTGGGAGCATGTTAGGGAGAGCTGGCGATCTGTGGCCGTTGAGGCGCACGTGGCCTGTAAGCCGTTCAGGAGTGTCTCCTGCTTTAAGACTGGCTGGGGTGGCCCCGGGACCTGCTGGCCGGGTGAATCTCTCACCAGGAGGGGCTGTGCGGGATGCACCCTGTGCCTGTCCCCTGCCAACACGGCGGACCTGTGGGGTCTGCTGTCAGCCCCTGCTGCGAACCGCTGCTGGTACCTTCCAGGTGCCTGGTTCCTGGAGGAGCAGGGTATGTTTCTGTGGCTGTCGGATGTGTGGAAATTTTGGCATGTGGCTCACAGGTCAGAGAAGCTGGCCACCCCTTCCCTAAGGTTGAGTAGACAGAGTGGCACTGAGCTCTGTCTTATGCTGGCCCAGGGAGGAGGTCGCCTGCATTGTCTCTCCCACTGAATTTCAGTGTGCGTGGGAGTAAGAGTAAAGCAGGTAATACACGAGGTAGTCTGTTTTTGTGAGAATCAGACTGGCTCATTGACATGCCTGTTTCCAGAACTGTTGGTTACCAACCAATTTGCTCGACAAGAATTGTTTAGCTTTGCAGCTATTACTGCTTAAATAATAAGCTTTCTCTTCAACTATTTCAGTCATGTAGTGACATCAACATTTTAAAAAAAAAAAACCCAAAGCACTGTAAGACTGAAAGTTACATTGTCCTTTGTCATAAGTGTACTAACTTGAAATAAGTCTTGTGTGTCATTAACTTTGATGTGCAATTTATCTTTGCTTTGAAGGATCCTTTGGTGGTAAACCTCTCCGGCCCAGGACCCTTGACTTCAGCGATGTTCCTGTTCCTTCACAGCATGAGGGAGGCTGGAAAAGGTCCTCTTTCTCCCAAAGTGTTATTCAGCCAGCTTTGTCAAAAGTATGTATTGTCAGTATCTTTTACTTGTTTATTTATTTTTAATTTCCAGTTATATGTTTCTAAGTGTGCCATGTCTGTTGGCCTTTCTAAGGTGCTGTTAGACTTTTACCGGGCAGTCCAGAAAATGTCTTCTTCATGCTTTAAAGTTGCAGGGCTCCTTGTTGCACTCCAGGGTTGTACCTGCTCTTCATGAAATGTATGGCCCAGTCCATAACCGCTATCTTTCAATGGGCTTTCAACTGAATGTGAGGAGGCAGAAGAGGGCATGGTAAAACTGAGGAGAATAGAACTACCTTTCAGGTTTTGTTGTATGTTAGCATAAAGCTGTGTTAATACTGCAAAGTGTGTGTAAGTATTTTGAAAAAAAGGATAAGCTTTTAAATGGGAAACCTCTGCTATGATGTCTGATCTTGGCATCACTTCAAAATTAAAAAGGGTCTAACAAGTGAGGACTTGAAGCAGTACTGAAATGGCATATGGCTCCAGATTGCAAAGAGCTTACAAGCCCTAAAGAAACTCCTGTTTCTTGATGTGGAAAATGTTTACAGTGGTGCTTTGTAGGTGCCTTCAATTATGATGCAAGCAATCTTGCTTTTTAAAACACCTGTAGAAGACCTATTTAAAAGTTGATACAAATATTTAAATATTGACTTTACAAGTAAAAGATGTAGAAGCAGAGTAACTGGAGGATGGTATAGCTGAATCTCACATTTAAAATTATTAATAATGCATGTTAATTTATTTGCTACAATATTATTGTATGGAATTTTAAGTGTTCTGCAGCAAGAGAGTTAGGAGGAAAGCTGTAGCCTCCTTCCATGGCGTTCCAGGGCAAATTCACTGTGCAAGCATGGGTTTAAAATATTGTATAAAGAAACAAAAGCTTTTAGAGTACAGCAGGGACAATTTAATTCTGATAAAGAAATCAGTTATGACTTTTTCTTTATCCTCATAATTCAACTTCAGAAACTTAATGTATTTTTTTCTATTGTACTTGACTTCCTTTTGATTCTTTTGAGCTGTAAAAGGAAATATGTATACAGAGAGCTTATAGTGATTTTGAGCAAAGCAGCAATGTTCTCTGTTTTGCATTGTCTACCTGGAAGAAAAATATATAGGGAAGAAAAATATGTTGTTTCCTCACTCCTCCTCCTGTTTCAGGGCTGACTCAAAAATGTGATTATGAGAACAAAATTTGGTCAAGAAATGGAAGGGAAACGATTAAATAGGAATAGTAGTTTTTTCGCTGTAAGTGTTAAGGATAGAAGGAAAAAGATGATGTAAAACCTGTTTTGAAGCCCACCTTAGCAAACTCATTGTAGAATAATCATGATGCAGTACACTTCAGAAGGCATTCTATTTTTGAAGTTATAGCTATTTTGTATCTGCTCTGTGTGCATGTGTTTGTGGTTGTGTAGTCATCAAGTGATGGCTACACAATATACCAGTATTAAATCTCAGATATCGCGTTGTTCTTTTTGTTGTTTTTTGGTCTGTAAGATGGGCATATACTTTAACTACAGGCTAGAATTGAAACATACTTAAATGTGGGCAGCAGACTTTTGCTGTTTAGACATGACAGCTTCTGCCATCTCTTGCCTTCATCCCTACTTCTTACTTTTGTTAGCCTTGCAGAACACAACTTAGATATAAATCCTTTACTAGCTCTAGAAGCAATGACAGAAGTGTCAGCCACATCCTGTTAGCAAGAAATTAGGTGTTCAGGGGCAGTAAGTGGCCACACAGGTATGACAGAAGGTTTTGGTCTTTTGATTATTTTGTTATTGATGGTTATGTAAGCAAGAAAGAAGAAAGGGAGAATTTCAGCAAATTTAGCAGTCTGCAGTGGTGGAAGTAGGAGAATGGGAAATCTTTATCTTTGCAAACTGAATACATTCACTATGTACTAGTTTAAACAGTATGAATACAGCATCCTGTCATGCTATTTTTAAAAAGCCTTTTTTCATCTTTTAAAGTTCTCTTTCTACTCTTTAGCAAAGCTGAAATGAAAGAGAGAGCATGGCAAGATTGCAGGAGTCCCAGCTAGGAAGAAGTCTGTGTTGCTGCAGCATTCTCTGTAAACTGCTTTTTGAATCCTGCCAAGAAGTCATGTTAATAATGTAATCTTAAAGGCATCCACTACTTGTGGTCTTCACGTGCATTAGCGCAAACTCTTTTTACGTAACAAGTAAATGTCAAACAGCATCTTTCCTAAAGAGATGACAGCATAAATATGTAAAAGGAAGAACTCCACTGAAAAAAATGTTCGTATTTCAGAGAGTTATGTCAGAGGAAGACAAGTCAGTTAACTACTGGGGAGAAGGGCCTGGGGCAGGACTTCTAATAGTACTGCTTTGGTTTTATATATTTTACATAAAAGTTCACTGACTCCAGTTGCAACCTCGTTTTTGGTTTTTTTCTTTTTATTTTATTCTTTCCCCATCATAGATCTTGCTGTCTCAGTCCCAGTCTACATGACTGGGACTATATGACCATACCTTTCTTCAGTAAAGAATTTATGAAGCAGATTGTTCAGATAGTATAGGATGTACTTGTCTGTGATACCAAGATTTGGACTCAGTGACCCAGGAATTGTCTTCCCAGTCCCAGTCTTTACCATGACATTATTTTGAGTTGTTGGTTGTAGCTTGCAAAACAGGGGCATGCACACTGAGTGGCCATACAGAATATAGATGTTTTACTTAATACTTAGTATAGTCACTTCCAAATCCTACTGGGCTTCTTAGAAACGTGAATGGTTGAAAATGCTGCAGCTGTCAGCAGGTGATGGTATGTTGCTGTTCTTTACATACTTAGATCTATCTACGTGTCAGGACTGTTATAATATGCTATCTAGCCCAAAAGTAACACAGCAATCTCCTGATAACATTTTTCTCATTTGTAGCAGAAGGCCGATTCTTTAAAAATGGTTACTTTTCCCTGATGACACAATTGGATTATATATATAAAATATATATATAAATTTTTATTAAGTTGGTATTGATGAGTTTGGGTGTTTTTTTTGGTTTTTAATCTCCTAGCTGAACGGTGACGTATTTTCATGTTGGATTAGCTGGTGCAAAATATAGTAAAGGTAGCTGTATAATCTAACACCTGACACTTGCCCTCACTTCCAGTTCAGTGCTGGAGTAACACTTCTGAATTTGATGTCCAAAGTTACTTTTTTTGTTGTCCTTGTAGGACTACAAGACCTGCTTCAGATGTTGCAGTATGAATTTGAAAGCTCACATTTGAACTGGGCATCCTTACTGACAAATTGAAAAGTGCTCAGTGGAAGAAGACCTAAGAAGGCAGGGAAGGAAGGAAGAGCAAAAAAGGAGTGGGTGAAGGCATGTAGAAATACAGCTAGGTATGGGCAGAGAGCCTGTGAAGAAAGGGAGCAGGCGCTGCCTTGTTCAGCTGCAGCTCTGTCATGGCTCTGGGTGGGATCCCAAAACTTGCAAGTGAGAAGCTCTGCAAGTGGATGCACATTTGCTGCTCAAAAGCAATAAGGGAACTGAGACACAGTCCTTTCAACTGCAAACTGCGTCTTTAAGAGTCTAGGGAGATGACGGCGTGAAGTTCATCATCTTGTGTGTGAAAGGGTATTTGTGGTGCCTTTTATTAAATAACAAAAGAAAAAAATGATACTGAGTGTTAATTTTATCAAGTGGTGGGGTAGCCAGGTTGAAGAAGGGGAGAGGAAGAAAAGAAACGGATGAGTCTTTCTATAGCAACTGTTTAGCGTCTGGTACTAATTCATCCACTGTTAATTTTGTTAGTGTTGCAGCTGTCAGATGTTTTGTGAGGACAGATTGTAAGCATAGCTACAGGGCCCTTCTGTTGGTTTTCCACTATGCTGAATATCAGGACTGCAGACTTCTGACTTATCTGGAGACTTAGTGACTAATGCAACACTGATGTATTAAGAGGACATAAAATTTATATCCTTTATTTGTTATGATTGAATAATTTTATTGGTGGAAGAAAGCTTAGATTTGTGTAGCAAGTAAATGTTGCAGCATGTAAGTGATGAGTCCAGAAAGTAGTTACAGAATTTAGCTGCTTCAAACCTCCACCAAATAATTATTTATAGGGATATTTTATTGTGACATTAACATGCAGGAAAAAATATTTGCCTAACAAAGATTTTATTGGTGGTCACAAAATATACCTAGGTCTTCCGTCCCCAGGGAGTATTCATCCTTCCTTCTCAGGTGCAGAAAGTAGAACTCAAGACAGAGGTTTATGTGGGGCAGACAGAACAGAGATCATAGGCAGTTAGTTTTGGAGGGAAACCTAAACAATGCTTGGAGCATTCCACATTTATCACTTCTTGAGAGGAAATGCTAAAGGAAACTGAGGTAATGTTGTACAAGATTTAAGGGGTAAAGGAAACAGGATTTTTCTCATTGATTAGGAGTCTTTTTGAGCCTTTTCTTTTAAAATAATATTGCTGTAGCGAAAAATCTCTTTTTAGAGATCTCTTTTATTTTTCCCATTTGTTTTTTACCATTTAAACATAATAGCAGCAGCACACATGGTTGATGTTTTCCTTAACCAGTTGTGAAGAATTATTTTGGGTCCCTGTCATGCCTCCACATGCCTTGCTGATGGTGCTGCGTCATGTTCAAGAGCTCTCTGACAGAGGAGATTGAATCTTCTCCGTGCAGCAGCAGTTGAGAGATTGCACATCCTTATTTCAGCTAACTTTGTCAGAGTTTCCTTAATTTTAGGAACAAGTTAACAAAACTGAATGGATGAGGTTTAAGGATGCAAAGTAGATTAAATGCATATATAAGTAGTGTGCCTTGGCAGGAATCACCTGTGCTTGTTCCTGGGTTTTGTGCTCACTTCTTCCACTCAGGAGGAAGACCTGGGCAGCATTTTGGACAACACAAATATTTGCAATGTGTGTGGTATTGGTGAACTATGTAAGCAATGTTTGTAGATACAATGAAGGAGGAAAACAGTAATTTCATTAGGTACAGCGGAGGTGTATCCTCAGTAGCAATGTTCCAGTTAACCAGAATAGAGCATTACAAGTTAAAGCTAGTTTGGAGCTTTAGGGAGAGGTAACAAAAATAGGAAGCCTTCATCTCAAGGGGGACTTGAATATTGGGAGTTTAGACAGGAGATGACATGAAAAGGAGGCATGACAGCAAGACAAGACGATAAACGATAGAAGATAAATTAGCTGTGCTTATTTAACTGCCCTCATAAGAGTTCAAGGAGCTGCCTGTGGAACTGAAAGGCAGCAGATTTAGAGCCAGGGGAAAAAAAGTCTTTTTTTTTTTTTTTTTTTAAACATTCTATAGAGCTAACCTGTGAAACTTGCTGTCACAGAGCATCGTTGAAAACGTTAGCAGGACTTAAAGAAAGAAAGAAGAATTAGTCATCTATGTAAAGAGAAAACTTTTCTTATAGGGACACAAGACCTCATGCATAAAGGCCTTCACTTGGCTACCAGCTGGTAGTCAGGAAGAAATTTCCCCAGACAGGTATATCCATTACTTGGTAAAAAAGAGCTGTATTTTCCCCCTGATGGTCAAGTGGGAAATGGCTCTGTTGTAGCATGTCAGCTATTATGTCCATTCAGAGCTACTTCTAACAAGTGCTTTTTGCTAATGTACCAGAGATCTGGTGCATTGCAAGAAAGTGATGGTGCCTCATTTTCTCTTTTTGGGGAAGGTGAGGCAGAAAAAGGTGAAAGAAATCAGCCAGCATGTCCAAAGGAGAGCTAAGTCCTGTCTATCCATGTCATCGAGATAGGACAGGCATGTCTGTTATTATTTATTAGAGTTACATGGGGGGACAAGCCTGTATTTGGTTGGGTTTTTTCCTACCAACCACCTCGTGGTAGCAGAACGCTTCTGTCTGTGGGGCAGGTTTGAGGTAAGATTAATCGTGCTGTAGGATTTTGCTCTATTTTCTGCCATAGTGCTGCATATAACTTGGGATCACTAATGAGAACAATTGCTTTAGGAAGAACAACACTTCTCCTTCTAGCTATTCTATAATCACAGTGAATAGATATTTTATCGTATCACTGAGAAAGTTAAGTCCTGTGAATTATGGAAACTTTTATAAAATGACCCTTCGCATGCTTTTTTGTAACTTTCATTGGTAACTGATCAGTCCTGAGAGATTAATGTCATCTGCAGATAAGCAGAATTTCTTCTCTCAGGCTAACATTAAATAAACATTTTACTTTGCTTCTCTATAGGGTACTGCAGTATTAAAGGGTTTCCTCTGCATTTTGCACTACTGGAAAAAATCAAATAGTATTTTCCGTTTTCTATTTCCAAGCTCTTAATATTATTTCTGAAGTTTTCCAAGGTATTAGGATATCTTTTGCTCAAAAACAGTAATTACTGAAAAGATGATTTTGGAGAGGATTTTTATTAGAGACAGTAAAGGTATGGCAATTCTGTGCAGTATGGTTGAATGACTGTAATTGTACCCTGATTTTGCTTTTGAAGGCTAGCTTAATTTCCCTCGAATATAAGATAGCAATGAAAAGTATTAATGCTTAGAGGACTGGTTTTTTTTTCTCTTTAAAATTTTATGTTATTACATATTATTAAAACATTCTAGGAAGTAGATCATAATGAAAAAATATTTCTTTAACTGACAGTCAAGCAATTATAACTGGTCTCCAGATGAGTAGCAAGAAGCTAGATAAGTAGTGTGCACGTAGATGTCACAGTTGTCCTTCACCACTTATGGCCATTAGCAGGAGTTCAACCTGTTCTGTCATTATCCTGCTGACACTGTACAACAGGTTGTATCGCATTGGCACTGGCTTCCATATGTCAGCACATCTGTGAGCGGTCAACTCAACCAACCATCTTCTAGTCCCCCACTTTTGCCAAGGATCTCGCTTGAAGCATATTTTCAAGGAGATGAGAGTGCACATCTTTTAGTTGTCAGATTTCAGTGTATCAGCATGGATTAATTTCTTCCCCCCCCAATACTGGTTTATAAGTGTAGGAAGTTTCCACTAAATGCATTGTGTGGTGTGAAATTCCCTCCCTCCTCTTTTTTTATTGTTGGTTTTTGGTTTTCTTTTGTGGCTTCCCCCCAAAAACAAATGCACTAATCTGAAATGTTTTTCCATAGAACACCAGATATTTAGAATTATATACAACATTACGTAGCATGCTATGTACATGAATGACAGATTGACTAGATGTTAAGCAGTGTTACCAATGACATCATTTGTGAGTCCAAGTAAATGACTCAAACCTTACATAGCATCTTTACAAGTCACTTTCCCTGCCACTTCACTTTTAAAGTGGTAGCTGTTAGTCCCATCATCCTTGTTTCCATTAAAAATCAAGCATGTAGATCTACGTGAGTTTGGAAGAGGACTTAGTACAAGCACAGAGAAGCCTGAATATTCTTGTCCTTGTAGATGCACTATGTGCTAGTAAAATGAAAGACTAAGAGAAAGAAAAAACTGCTGTGGCTGAGTTCATTTTTTCTTCCTTTCACTTAAGCTAATAAAACAGTGTGGAACTTGTGGCTAAATTATTTTCCCTTGAGATACCATTTAGTAAATTAATTTTCATCTGAAATGATTATTGTATGTTCATCAGCGGGAGGTTACACTGCAAACCATAAACAGTAATGAAAGGTATGTGTGGGGCTTTTTTCTGATTTGCATTGAAGATCTAGCTCTGTGAGGTGTGCCTACGATGAAAAAAACCTCTCCTGTAACAGTGATGGAGTTTTTGCTTGCTACTTTGTCAAGTAATTACTCATTTTTCTTCCTTTTTACTGTAATGCTTCTTGCTTCTGTGGCCAAAGAAAAAAAACATGCCTATTAGTACCAGGATCCAGGTTGTGTAAATGCAAGATTTTTTTTTTTTCTCGCTATACACTGCAGCTATTAATGTGCATATGTTGAAGGAGATAGGCTGAATATACTCATTGATTCGCACTGTCTCAGGAAAACAAGAAATCTCTCTTAAATAAAACTAATGATAATACTGTGGCTAACTAACTAGGTTTCTCAGAATCGAACTGATTTTGGCATCTAGGGTAAAAATAAAGAAAAGATTCATTGAGATGCCTGGCCATTCAATGAAAGAAACAATAAGAAACTGTTTTAGCAAATGGAAAAGTGAAAATGTGTGTTCACATTCCTGTAAACACAGGCACACAGGTGCATGTGTTATTTATTTTTTTAATGTATATTGAGTGCTTTATTGGATCCAAAATAAGGGCCTAGTGCTTTTCCGAATGCATTTGGGTTTTATAATCAAATTGATTGGAAATAAAACATTTAATATTAATAGATTAAAAAACCTGCATTTTTATAATACTAAACAAAAATCTTTTTTTTAAGAGAAATATTTCAAGTTTGAATTTTTTTTTTTTTAAATTTGAGATTAATTTTTTAGGTTGACCTGCACCTGCAAAAAAAAAAAAATTTGGCTTTAGAAAGAATGCTAAAAAAAATCACCCACTCTGCTGATTCCAGATTTTACAGTAAGCCTCATAATTGAGCAGCATCATTAAATCATTTTTAACGAGCGATATTGTCAACTTTGTCTCAAAAAGTAGATAGGAAGTATGAATGTGAAAGTATCATACTTGTAAATGTGAACATGTTGTTTTGCATATGCAGGTCCAGATTTATTCTATTTAATTTTAGACACTGACCGTAGATGCCTCGCCACCTTAGATCCTTCTCCAGCTACACCCCAAAGTGCCTCCAGCAAGCAGTTCAAAACTGAGAGCCTTGTATCGCTGTCCCACCTGTAGCCCAGGGCTGCTGTGCCCTAACGTGACATCTCGACACCTTGCCTGGCTTTAAGATTTACTGTTGTAGGCCCATTGCATGCCTCATGCATTTTCTGATTGCCTTTAATTTCTCCTGTCCATGAGCACAAATTTCTGAAGCAAACCTGAGCAGCTTTAGAACCTCACCTTCAGGAACCCTAGAACAGCTGAAAGGCATGGCTGGGCAAGCAAGATCATTGTGCCTTGAGAAAACCCTGCTATGTATTCACAGCTCGATGCACTGGTTAGCCAGAGCACGCAATCTGAGGCTGAAAATGAAAACTGGCTCAACATGTGCTCAATAAAATTGGGTAACCGAATAAATGGTTGGGTTTTCTGGCTGCTCTGCCAGTTTGATAAAATTTCTGTTTGAGCCCTGCTCAGCCAGTTGTCTCCTGTGCTGGATTTTGGAAGGGGGTTTACATGGCTATGTCTGCTTGTGTTCTTTCCACTGTGCAGTGAGAGCCACAGCTGCCGTTTGGTGGCATTACTGGAAATGCAAAAAACCCCACCCTTTCAAATCCCATTTTAGATTAATTGGTCCAAGAGTTTAATTAAAGATCTAAAGGGTGACTTGTCTGGAAAGACAGGCGTGGTTTGGCCAGTTAGAGTTAACGTGAATAGAAGTATGTTAATAGTGAATATTTACTCAGTCTGATCTGGTGTTGCAAGAAGCTGGAGATCCACATTGTTTATGAGAAACCTAGCTATGGTTATCTGAGTAAGGATAACACCTTATGGATCTATCCACATATTCACAAGTGTATTTTGTAATTTCTCTGTAATCTGTGCTTGCAAAATATGATATTTGGAGTACGTTGAGATGCTGAGAGTAGTACAAAAGGGATCTCCAGCTTTTGAATAGCAGTGATCGAGACCACTGAATGCTCGGCTTATGAACAGATGCAACGTTACCCCTGTGCAGTTGACGTAAAACATCACTGGTGTAAATGGTAGTGTAGCCTGAAACAGGTTTTTCCTCTTTTGGTTTACGAGGCTCATGTGGATGCTGCTGGTGGTCTTTTTATGAGAATTGCCTTTCCTGTGGAGCCTTCAGTTTTTGTTTGTCCTGTGTAGTAAAGCATGAATGATACAAACTCAGGCAGTGCCAGTGTCCGTTCTGCGTCCTTGGGCTGACTTTCAAGCTGGCTCGTCTCTGCTGGTGCCATGGCCAGACACCACGGAGTAGGACAGCTCAAAGGATGATGTAGTCTGACAGGACGAGGGAGACACCAGATGTGTATTTTCCAAGGCATGTAGACCCTTTCCTTCAAGACTTTTAGTTTCTAGAGATGAAAAGTTTGGAAGTATGCAAATTTTTTTTTTTTTTTTTTTTTTAGGAAACTGTTGCAGTCTTTGGTGACTTAGATCTCTGTTTAACCTGAGTAGCCAGTATATGTTATGCTAGAAGGTGGGCTTGTAATCTGGGAATTTGACAGTCATTCAGTATCGCACATCCAAAAGGTAGTGATGTTATTATTTATGCAGAAGCAGTATCTTCCTCAGTTGCCACTGTAATGGTTTTTGGCTCATGAGAATCTCAAAAAAACAAAACAAAAAAGCCCCTCCATCGTTCAACTTTATTGTAAAAAGGAGGGCTGTGGCACACTGTTCTACAAGTAGTGCTTATCACTCACCTCACAAACAAAACCACAGCTGGAGAGCTGCAGCCTCATGGCTTTCTCCTGCAGGCCACTTCACGGGCTCAGCCTGAGATGCTGCTCGCCGCCATCTTGGGGATGGCCAGGGAAGTCCCCGCGGGGGGCTGCCGTGCGGGAACCCCTTCTGGTGGGCTTGCGGCTGGCCTATCTGCCACCCGTGCTTGTGGATGTGGCATGGAAATGAGACTTGGTTATAAAGTTCTGATGAGATGGACCACACTATTCCCCCATCTTCTAAACTTGGATAGTGTGAGAAAGGAGCATCGTACCAGGATTTTCTTTTTAACGCTTGCTATCCAGATTAGTAAAGTAAACTAATGGTGATAGGAAGTGTAGCAATATTAAATCACAGTAACAGTGTGGATACTTCATGTTCTTCTATGCGTTGTCCAGATAACTTATTTTGGTGCACTCAGAAATTGCAAAAAAGCTAGAATTTGTAATGTTTTTGTATTCAATGTGCAGTGGGAGCAAAATACTTGATATACTTGGCTGTTATGATGGGTGAATCAGGAAGGTTCCTTTGAATTAGCGCAGAAGACTTGTGAAATTTCAACCTCTGTCATCTCAGATTTTTTTGCTCTCAAAACCAATTGGGTATACAATTCCCATAAGCAGCTTTGGGAGAAAAAAATCGGACAATGTGTAGCCAATTTATTACCTGCCTTTGCAAACCTGATAGTTTTTGGAATCTGGATTCAAATATATTGTCTCAGTCAAAACAACTGTGAAGAGATTGTCTCATTGGTTTTGGGCTCTTTGCACTTTAGGTATGAAGCTGCGTTTCGTTTGCTTCTGGTCATACTACGTGTTTTAATATGAATTTCAGACATGAAATATTGCAGTTCGTTAGACTGTAGGACAGAAGTTTGGATGTGGATATGGTGTGAGTTGATAATTCATGATGCTAAAAGGACCTTTTAAAGCATCTGTGAAGCAAGCATAAGAGTAACTCTTACCTGATAACCTAAGAATGATTAACTCTTCCTACCAAGAAAACCTGCCCCAAACCCTGGCTTTTCCCATTAGCAACACTCTTAGAGTGGAAATCCGATGTCTAGAGCATTTATCTCCAATATCTGTAATATTAATTGGAGAAATTTAGCATAAATAAAACCTGATCAAATACAGTGTAAATTACATATATCAGAATATCATATTATTACAGTTTCATGTTTCTTTAATAGCATTTGGAATTCATATGCTATGTGGTGTTATTTATTTTTAACGTGTTTACCATCTTACTCACTGACTGTTCACTCAGCTCAGTAAGCTGCAGATTACTGGGTTGATTGACTGTAGAGCCATTTGGAAGAGATGGTTATGTCTACTTCTGCGTAAGAAGTTAAGAAATTCTCATTTTGATTCTGACCCACAGTTCTGGTTTGTTTGATGCACAGCCTTGAGACTTCCCTTCCATTTCAAGATCATTTTTTTCAGTTCAGATTATAGTGCTGTTTCTGGTTTCCTATCTACGGACTGTTTTATGCATGTTTGAGATTTCTTGGTAGAGAGAAGGGTGAGATAGCAGGAGGGAGGTTGAGTGCTTTGAAAATCTTCCCCTCTCCTCCGTTCCAGGACGTTGGGACATAGAGAAGTACTGGTGTAGTCTGTCAGCAAAGCGCTGCTAGCATGGGTGGAACTCTACTGGCAAAGCTGTATTTTAGTCAAGCCATCCCCCCGTAGGGTCAAAGTGCTACCCAGATGAAAGTGCAGCCTTGTTGCTGTACTTGCAACCACGCTAGGAGCTTCCTAAAGCCCCATTAGGTCCTGCAGGGATTGCACCTAACTGCACCCCTGGCATCCAACAAGAGTCTGATGTAGACACTGTCTCATTAAGAACCTCCCAAGGTACATTTAAATTCCTTACCGCTTCTTTTGTAGGGCTCCTCGATTTAAGGGGTTCCAGCAGCAGGACAGCCAGGAGCTTCTGCACTATCTGTTGGATGCGATGAGGATTGAAGAAACAAAGGTAACATCTTTGTGTTTTTAAAGAACTTACTTGACTGGTAAACTGCTAGTCATTGCTTCAATGTTCTTCATGTTCCCATTGTTTTAAAGATGTACTTAATTGAGCAGGAGTGGCTATTTTTGTTATCCCAAGACAAATAATGACTTTTTTGAAAGAGGATTTAATTATGTTCATGTTGATATGTTAGAATTGCTGATTGGAATAAAAGTTTCAGTCAGCAGTAGAAAGAGTATGGTAAGTAGATCATGATAACTTTAGGAATCTGAATTGTTTGCCTTTATTAAAAAAATAGAAGGACAAAAAAAGGACTTTTGAGGGGTCAAGAAAGTAGAAGTAGAACCTCTGATCTAGCTGGCAAAGTGCATTTTGAAGTTTTGGGACAGAAATTAGCAGCTCCTAGCTGTGGGCCTGTCCATAAGTTTCATTGAAATCTAGTTCAAAGAAAAAAAAAATACAGGACAGAAACAAAATCTTCCAGAGTTTCTTGTATCTTTTGAAAGTGTGAAGAGCTACTTTTTTTATAAATAAGGTGCTGCTTTTCATGATTTAAAATCTACATCTAAGTATGCTAAGTGTATGACCAGTTATATATATATATGTCCCCGTGTGGTTTTTCTCATGTTTCTTTTCCTTTGTTATTTCTGCCTCCTGTATTGTTGCATACAAGAAAGTGTGTGTCTGCTTGCTTGAACTATTTTGACCATATCTGATTTCATATGCCTGACTTACTCTTGGAACCTTCTTTTCAGATGATATTTTGGTAAATAGCCTTTTCTAAGTCTCATCAAAAGGAGGTCCTTAAATCTTGTACTGGCCAGTGTACTTCCTCTACCCTCTCACTTAGTAATACGATGAATGTCATGATCCTGAGCTGAATTATCTTGGAGATGAGATATAAAGCTGTATCTGCGCCCAGTTCCTGGCTCTGGAGTAGTGCTGAATGAATCCCCATCCTACCAGAATATTAATATATATTGGTCTTGTCAGCAGTACACTTGATCATAACCAGAACTGAACTACAGGGAGAAACAGCTAAACCTTGACATTGTCACAAAATTAGGTGTTGAATGGGGCACGCGACAGAAGCAGCTGACTTCAGTGAAAAACCAGTTGTCATGTTTTTTTCAGTAGAGGGGAACTTTATTTTGTTGCTTGCCGATTTTCACATCATAAAACGTGGAAAGTGTATGTGCTTCACAAATGAGGATTCACTGAAAGCAGAATTATTACAGCTAAGCTTCTTCTCCAGTGGGTGATTGCGCTTTCCCCTCAAGTCAGTCTCCTGTTTCACCAGTGAGTGCGCTATCATTCTGATAACTCGCGTTTGTATTTGTCTCCTAAATCGTTTTGTTAGCGGTGACAGCTACAGTAGCTACCACAGAAGACTAATGGAAGATAGTGAGAATTTTAAGTGACCTTTCCAGCAGCAGAGTGTTGCTGCCGCCCCATCACCAGGCAGGGAGAGGTTGGTCCCACCCTGCCCTGCAATTACACCCCTCTGCTGCCCTAATGGTGCATTACTGCATACACGTCTGCATCACCTCGGGCTGCGCTGCAAGGGACAGTACTAGTAAAAGAAAGCTCTCGGTCTTTTTTTTTTTCCTTTTTTTTTTTTAAATTATCCCGTGTTTTTGGTCTCTAACTGGCGTGACAAACGGCGAATGTCAGGCCCGTGGTGAGCGCTGGCCGCCGTGCCGGCCGGACACAGGCAAGAGCAGCTCTGCCTGCCGCGGGAGCCGGCAGCTGGCCCCATGGCCTCCCCACCATGCAAGCTCTGGCTGCCGACGGCCTGCAGCAACGTGCCTGCCACCAGAATCCCGTAGCAGGGGTTGCAGCCGCTAACCGTGGTGCTCTTTCACGCTGCTTTTAAACTTTACCCTTGGAAGAGGGAACAGCCCTGCTGAAAGGGCAGCCAGCTGCTTTGCCATCCACCTGAGAGAGCTGAATGCAGCCGTCCCTGTTTCCCTATCCCTACTGGGATTCATTTTTCTTTAAACCCTAAGAGTTTTGATGACAAATACATGTGATATATAACATGGCACTAGTTACAGGAACTAACAAAAAACCGCATTCTACTTTTGCCTCTTCCCTGTGGTTTTATATTATCTTGTAGAAAGGCTTTCTGACACCAGTGTTGAACTTTTTCCTGTCCACGTTAAAAAAAGTTAGAAAGTGTGTATGTATGCAAGTGGGGTTTTTTAAGATAAAAGCTTGTCAATACTACAATAAAGATGACATAGCGTCTGCTGTTTCCAGCAATGTGGGCCGGAGATGGTTTCACACCGGGGCCTGAAGTGGCTGAACCCTGCTGCTAATTGATTAATGTCTGCTGCCATTGTCGGCAGCACCCTGCCCATTCAAAGACTATGTCTTTCTTTGACCTAAATAAATGGTTCAACGCGCTAATCCCAACAAAAGGGTTGCTTATGGCCCTAAACCCATTTATGGTGCTCAACTTCATGAATTACCTATTGATTAGTCCTTTTAGTATATTGTTGGCTTTAAGATGAACAAAGCTGAGCTCGGGGCAGCGGGAGTTAATTCACAAGCCAGGTCACATACTCATCAGGTAGGAGTGTGACTTGGTCTGATGGGTGCCTGAACTGGAAACCGAACCTCCAACGCTGTCTGTCGTCATATCTCTTTTGTGATATACGGCTTGAAAGTGTTACTTGCTGCCTGCAAACAAGAGTTATTTATTATTCTTTTCCTGTTAGGACATAGGGTTTGAGTTACTTGCAGCAGGTTTGGTATCACTATTTGTCGCTAGAATGGTACTTTGCTGCAAGCGTGACTTCAGTGACACATGTAATTGTAAATGTCATTTGCGCACCGACGTGAGAGACTCTTACATGTTACTAGAGTTTGTGGATTAGAGAGCCAGTACATTTGCCAGGAAAAAGGGAAACACAGGTCACGCATGCTGCAGCGTTCTCTGGCTGCAGACCTGATGCAGCCTTTGGCTTCCCGCTCCGCAGCATGTCGGAGGTTGGGCTGAGCTGCCTTTCATACCAGCCTGTGCAGTTCTGCTGCTGGGGCACGCGTCTCAGGAATACAGCATCTCCTGATCCCAGGGCAGCTGAGAAATAGCGGGGGAAGCACCCCCTGTTTTGAGGTGCAGCTACAGCTCACCTGTGTGAATTTGCTTCTTTCTGATTCGTCTTTCAAAAATGTAATTTTTAGGATTGTTTGAGCAGATATGGATGACGTGTATATGGATTCATAAAAAGTTTTGTATCTCTCCTACGGTTTTCTGACATAACTTTGAAATGTGCAGTGTTAGAAAGTGAACAGAAGTAATAAAAACCTGCCCAAACACAGTAATTGAAGTCTGGCTATTGAAAGGTACTTAGCTGCCTCCAAGTGTTTTGTAAACTAGTCAGTCGATAATAGTCCATTTTTCTTCAGCATTCCCCCCCGCCCCAGCAGTGGAAGACATGGAAAGTATTTGTTCACTGCAAATCTGCTAGTTTCTTGATAACCTCTCAAGTGCTCTACAATGGCTCCCCTTTTAAGGGGAGGAAATTTTTGGATGGTTACCTATGAAAGTTAAGCTCATGTAGCTTTGTAACTGTTAGTGAATAACAAGAGTAGTTTTAAAATATTAAATTATGCTTATGTTATGGAAATAAGAGTAGATAAAATCTAATCATATATTACTAGTTTTTAGAATGTTTACACTTAAAATACTTGCTAAATGTTTTGTTTGTTTAATTACAGCGTATACAAACTGGTATCTTAAAAGCATTTAATAATCCAACTACTAAGACGGCAGATGAAGAAACTAGAAGAAAAGTCAAAGGTATGTAACTCTTTATTGAATACTTTTAAAAATGCACAAGTTTTTGAATACCATTTTCTTCAAAACTGACTATTGCAAACAGCAATCCCGAAGTACAGTAGCTACAAGACTTTTATTATGTATTATTCTAGTGCCACCTAGTGCGTATCTAAAGGACAGAGGGCTTAGTATGCGCTGACTTGCATCTTTGTATGCAGGATAAAGCCTTCCTCTGTATTAATAATGCCTCTTGTAATGATAGGTAGAATTTAATTTTGTTTTCTAAAATAGATTGCTGCATCTTCAGGTTTGTTACATAGCCACAGTTATTGTATCACTCAGAGAGGCCACTTTCCATAAATAAAACTGATTTCTGTCACCTGACTGATACTGCGCACCTCTAAATACAATTACAAAGCCAAGATAGGAAGCTGTTTCAAAAGAAGGCATGTTTTTTCAAACAAAGAGTTTTTAAATTAATTTCTGTGTGTGTGTGTGTGTGTGTTTATGCAAAAGTTCCAATTTCGGGGACTTTGTTTTAATTAAAGTCTTAATAATGATTTAATGGAAAGTCACCCTTCCCAAATCTGCAAGAGTTAAGGCATAGAGACATATTAGAACAGGCTTTGTCTCATTTTTTAGAGTTTTATAGTTTCAAAAACCATTTAGAAAGGGTAGCAACCTGTCTGCTACCCTAGTGTCTATATCAAGGCAATACAATATCATGTATTCAGAAGAAAATGGAGATTTTCTTTAAAAGCCTTCCTCTTGAGAGATACAGTATTATTATTCTGTTACAGTAGGTGGGGACGGGAAGGATAAAAGGGAATTGTATCAATAAAATATTTTTAAATGTTGAGATATACAGTATACAATGTATTAGTTATTGTATTGTGTTCAAAACGTTTTGAATATGTTTAAAATTGTGCTTTCACGATAAATCTTAGAAAGAATTTTGATGTACTTACAGTGTGGCATTGGATCTGTTATTTTTCACATTTAAAAAAGGCAATGTTTTTTCAGCATATGGAAGAGAGGGTGTGAAGATGAACTTCATAGATAGGATCTTTGTTGGTGAATTGACTAGCACTGTCATGTGTGAGGAATGTGAAAATGTAGGTATTCTGGAATTTGGTTTGATGTGGAATAGATCACATACTGGTTTGATTACGTTGTCTTGAAAGTATAAAATTGTATCACCAATTTTATACTTGTTTGTTTGTTTTTAAAAGCAAGACTTTATTGAACGTTTCTCATTTAAAATGATTTATTCCTTCTTTAAAGCATTATCCTCCGAAACCTAAGAAGAGGGGTCCTTCAAATTCAAAAAGGATTCAAGTACTGCGCTTGATTTTACATCTAACTTAAGGCTGGAGGTTCCAAATTCTATAGTCATCCATGTTACACCCCAATTTTATTTGACATTTTTAAAACACCTACCTATCTTAAAATGTAAATCCTCCTGCCTGCTCTTCTGGGATATACCTGAAAATTGGGAATTACGTACTTTGAATTAGTATGAGTGGGGAAATGCTGAAATTACTTTTTTGTTTCTTGAAGTATTTTTGATAATTAATGTAATAATGCTAACGAACAGCATAGTCCTTTCATAATTAATATTACTGACATTTCATCATAAATGCTTTCCATGATCCTCATAATTAACTTTGGAAGAGAAAAAAATCTTATTTGCATGACTTTTCTAATTAAATGTTACATTTGTGTTTGGTTTAAAACTTTATATTTCATATTATAGAGATTAAGTAAATCAATCAGTCTGAATAATTAAGCACAGTCCTGCAGTGCCAGGTAAACTTCCCTGTGTGTGATGTGCAGATTACACTTCAGTGTGCTACTAGTAGCAATGAAGAACTTCGACTATGTACAAAATAGAGGTTGTATGTGTTTTGTGTGTCTCATTTATTTTTGCTGGATTCTTATGTTCTGCCTGCACGGGACTCGGGACTTTGCTAGCTGTAGCCCTTTGAGGAAGAGTTTAGCGTTTGCTTTCCTTCTCCTGCATTGGCAAAGGTATTTTTGAGTCACGTTTGTTCATGCAAACCCACTTGTTAGAGGAACCCCTGTTTGAACATCGCTCATCAGGCAGTCTGTCCTCACAGTTACAATAGGTTTGATCTAATTTATTGCTTTACTGGAACCTAAACCATGCTGAGTCCCTTGCACAACAGGTAAAAATAAGCCTACAGTCCATATCAAACGTTGCAGGTGGAAGATAGGGTCACAAATACAAGAGAAGGGCATTGATGACAGTAATTGAGGGCATGACTGTGTTCAGTAATTTACATGTACAACATAATTTTTATGTTTTTTCAGAGACTGTTTCTCACAGTCTCTCCAGAGGTAAGATAAGTCAGTTTTGGGAGCAATTTGAGAACGGCAAGGGAGAGAGCTTAAGGAACAGTCTTGGAAGGGATGTTCTAACCATAAAGGCAGATGGGAAGTGCTGAGAGAGAATGTCTTTAGGTATGATTTGCCAGATATTTCCAGTCTCAGCTTAGATTTTATATGGTTTATAGATGGCAAAATAGAACTCCAGTAAAGAAAAGAAGGTTGGGGTTTTTTTCAGTCCCCTTTTCCCCAGTAATTGGATTTATTTTAACAATTACTAGTGTATGTTATGGTGTGAAAATCTCTAATAAAGCTTTTGGCTGTAACCAGTAAGCCTGACTTAATTGTTTCTGAGAGCATCAGGTTAGAATGTGTCATCTACCTGTCATTAACCAGTCCCTGCTGCTTAACAGTGTACGAGGTTACTTTTGTACCTGTGCAAAAGTGGCCAGGATCAGGAAACTCTAAAAGTTAGCTTTCTGCAGAATTGTACCATCTAGAAGGCCCACATGACTTGAAAATCTGTCTGGAGCTCAGAGAAACTGAGCACCATGCTGTTCCTAGGTCCAGTTAGCACCCAGATGACTGGCCTTGCCCTTTACATCTGTATGCTGCAATTTTGTGCAGTGTTAGAAAGAAAATCGGAGCTAACTCAAAAAAAAAAAGTAAAAATATTTTTGGGAAGTTCTTCATTGTAGTTTGATACATCTTGTAACTAATTAGCTTTTTGTAAAGTTTCTGATTAAAATTTGATTTAGAACGGGAGCTATGTGCTCAACCCATATATTGTTCTTTGCATTTAATACGCATTTTCTCTTTCTCTTCAAGATTTCAACAGTAAAAGAACCTTTCATTGATCTTTCACTTCCTATAATAGAGGAGAGGGTAAGAAACAGAATATGTAATAAATAACTATTGCTTCCGGTGGATTGTTTTTACATGCCTCTGTGAAGATGGTTATGTATATACACAGTTTTGATTTCAAGTCTAAAAATGTATGCTAGTCCATAAATACATGTACTGTCATACTGTGTGTTCATTATATGACTTTATGTATATAAATACATAGACATACGTATATATAGACATTACAATGTCATAAGTACATACATTTTTAAAGTAGTCCAAACTTTGAACAAATGACCATTGCAATTTACAGTAATGTAGGTCTGAGATTAGTTTAATTTAGTAGTATTTTTAATATATACTTATATGAATAGAATGATTATAGACTTTTTTTGAAGGTCCAGAAAGTTAGGTTCTAGCCTATTAGTTTGCATCTAGAGAACTGAGTCCCTTTCGACTGAGGGGTACCTATGGGATGAGACAGTGTAAAAATGGATAGACTCCGACTGTATTTATTCTGGTGGTTTTGGCATAAATAGTTCACAGAATGCCACCATTAGCTGCAGAGGAACCATGTTCCTTTGAAGGCATTTACTCAGGTTTTGCGGGACTTGGGGTTTCATTTGAGAGGGATGCGTTGGGAGTCATTCTTCCCCCATCCTGCGTATATTCATGTATATTTAAGGGAGAGTATTTAATGTAATACTTAATCCTGTATAAAATGTACTTGTTTCCAAACACCAGTTTTGCTCCTAAAAAATTCTTCAACTTTGTTGCTGTAGAGGTGCAGATGTCTGTGGGAATTAAAGCTTTAAGAACATTTTGAGTATCTGGGCCCTGGTGCTTCCTGGCTCACATGTGCAGCATGGGAACTTCATGGGTTCTGTCTGAGAGAGATGTGGTGGCTTTTAGCAATCACTGCACTTACTTGAGGACGTGGATTACTTTATGGTCATCTTTTTCCTTCATAGTCTAGATACGCTGCTGCCATTAATGGGATGGGGGATGTGTGGCAGCTCCTTCATCACGTCATAAGGTAGTAGGCTGCGCCAGAGACTGACTTACGGGGAGTGATGTCCCCTTTGGTAAATTCACATCTCGTACAGCTACACATGTGCTTATACACTACTAGAATAGATTATTGGGTATGTATTCTGTACAGGAATTTTGTATCATTCCTATTTCTTGTGGCTCTCAGATGATCTTTCAAAGATGTTGACAGTGAGTTTATGATAAACAAAATTAGAAAGTAGTCTTATACCACAATTCAGGGGCCAGTTAATTGGATTTATGTAGGTTACTATTTTCTAAAGTAAAGGAAGAAAAACCCACCTACATTCATCTTTTCTGTAGGTTGCAAACAAATACAAAATTGGTGTATTTCCTTTCCTAATTTCCTGTCTAATTTCTTAGGTTGCAAAACCTGTGCCTTTGGGAAGAACAGGTAAAGGTAAAAGTGTACAAGAGGCAGATCTTGGTCAGTATAACTGTTCTCCTGTCACTACACTGAATAATCAACCCAAAATTGCCAAGAAAAACGCTTTAACAAAAGATAAGGTAAGAACTTAAATACTTGCACTAACCAGAGTTTATTCTGAAGTTTTTTAGGGTTGCAGGGGTGGGAATTTTGACACCTATCAATGGGGCCTTGTCTACCTATAGCTGAGATAGACTCATTTTAAAATAGTTACATCGTTATTAGAAGTGTGAGAAATGACAGTCATTGGGAACCATTTAGTTTTCAGTTACAGGGTTTTGTTTGTAAGGGAAAAAAATAATCTGCAAGTTAGTTTCACTTCATGTTGCTTTTTGGTTTTGTTGACTGCTTTTCTTTGGTGTCCTCGTAGTTCGTTTCTGGTTGCAGTCACAAGAACTGTAACCCTGGCTAAGAGAGCAGGCAAGTCTGCGTTGGTGCCATCCAAGGGATTAGCTGGCAGTGGGTACAACAAAAGTAGTACAGCCAGCAGAGACTCTTGGAGACTGAGAGCACGGTTTCCATGATCCACTTGGCCTTCAGCAGCCCGAGGGCTGGGGAGCTCGGTTCAGCCCGTCTCCAGTGCAGCCTCCTAATACAGTTCTTTCTGATGGTGGCAAAAGGGTTCTGCAAATACACCAGCCTAACAGAACTGATTATTTGTATGTATTACTGTTTACAGATTAAAAGAAATCTGCAATAATTACTGTGCACATATATTATTGTTAATGAAACGTGACAAAGGCTCTCCTTGTTGTTATTGTCATATAATGTCATGATATATCACATACTGTCATTATTTTTTTTTTTAATAAGCCTTATCATCCATATAGTGTTAAATGGCCAGTTAGAATCTTAATAATAGTGTTAATATTGATACATAAAACACAATTACTGAAATGTTTTCAAAACTAAGAAATTAAAATACAGTATGGATTGAATAAACTAGACTAGACAGACTAATATAGAGGAAGTCATAACTCCGCTTTCGGTAAGAATGGATAAAGTGACCTATGAAGTATGTCTGTCTAATTGTTGAGGCTTTGTGGTTCTCTGCTCCCCCTCCATCTTTTCAGACATGTATTTATCATTATTTTAGACTTTTTTGGAATGATTTCCAGTGTAATATATTGGTTCTGCAGTAAAACTTCTAATGCAAAACAAACAATTGTTGAATTCAGTCAGTGTTTGTTGATGTTCTGTGACTTCAGTTCATCAGTTTCTGAGTTTACTTGTGAAAATGGGGGGTGTCCTGTGGGTGGTTTTGTAGGCAACAGAGTACCTGAACACTGGCTGTTAGGCTTTTCTCCTGAAATGGGGAGCAAACAAAGTTCAGTGCCTGCAAGTCAGGCCTAACATTTTGGTACCCGTGACCTGGAGTGAGATCCAAAACAAAACCAGTCCAGAAACCCTCTCTACCAAATGAGAAGCTACCTAAAGATAGACAGTGGGAAATACTAAACAGAAAGCCATGTCTAAAATTACACCTTCGCTGCAGCTTAGGCACATGACCAGGTGTGCAGAACGGTATTTCCCTCTTAGGTTCCCTGTTATGGAAGCCATGTGTGAAAGTTAGCTTATGTAGTTTGTTCTGTGAAAACACTGATGTGAGCTTAACTCGTGCTGTGTGTCACTTTGTGTGTTTAAAATGTATTTTCTTATTAATGGCAGGAAGTGGAAGGTGCAAGTGCAGGGCTTCTGACACTCAGAGGGAATTTCAAGCCTTATTTTAGGAATATGCCTAGGCTGTATGTTTTGAGGTCAAGACAGTTTTAGATTCTTTTACCTCATGCCTGAGTGAGCCCTACTGGAAGGGTCTGTGCCCTCTTGGGGACTATAAATACTCTCCTGAAACAGGTCCTAACACACTAAATACATGGGAATTAAAAATATAACAGAATAACCATATAAAAAAATGATAGGAGAAGAGAATGAGACAGAAGTAGCAAAAGGACATGTGGTAGAAACAAAGGAAAGAATGTAAAGAAGAAGGTGCAGACACTGATTATTACAGGAGAAAAGGGCCTAAAACTCAAACTGTTGAGGTTAATGGAAGAATTCCCACTGGCATCACTGGAATTTTGATCCAACTCAGATATAGGAAAAAGCAAAGGGAAGGAAACTTGCTCATTTATTTTGGAAAGAAGCCAAACAAAAGAAAGAAAAGAATCATGAACATTTATAAATCATTTCAAATTATGGCAGCTTTAACTTTTTGGGTTTTTTTTTTTTTTTTGTTTGTTTGTTTTTGTTTGTTTTTAATCTATAGTAGTAGTTTTCTGTGGCAGCATGCTTTATTTAATTCTAAGACAAATGCCTACAAGGTGAGTTGAATTTTCTTCTGGAGCTGCTCATCAGCTAAGGCCTCTGGTGGGAGGCTAGGGGACTAGCTTAAATTTGAGAACCTTTTAGAAGCTTAAGTTAGATTAAGTGAATACTACTTCAGATGTGCTATTCACAGCTGTCACAAAGTGAATGCAATTAGTTGTGGGAATTATTGATCTCACAGTAAGTATAACGCTCTTAGCTGACTGGGGTGTAGGTTTCTAATCCTAAATTGGTTTAAAAAGATCTTAAGGAGATCAACTAGCTTAAACATGTGAGAGATGGAGAATATAAAATAAAAGGTTTAATTTGCTTTGAATTTGTCATGTTTCAAAAGCTATGTTAGATCACAGATCTGTTTTCTTCTTCTCCCCTATATTACTGAAATAATAATGTCATAATTTACAGAATCAGTTGAACCAGGAGAGACGGCTTGCCAGAAAAGCTTCCTCTAATGAAGAAGAAAAAAGTCCTGTTATCATGCAGGAAAAAACCAAAAAGCTTGAGCTGGAAGGTAGCTCTGGCATCCTGTACTCCAAAGACACACCTGCTGACTCCGCTGTGAATGGAAGTCAGACAGACGGCAGTGAGAAGGAAGCCAGCCGCTCTGAAAGCAGCTTTGATGCAGACAGTGAAGCCTCAGAAAGCGAAAGTGCTTCTAAGCAAACAGCTGTCAGCCCATCCAGCAACGTGTCTGGTTTGCATGTCAGCCACATAAATGTTAAAATGCCGCACAACAAACCAAGTGACAGTAATGATGAGATGATTTCCAGTGCCATATCCAAACTCAGCCTCTGTGGTACTATAAATGAAGATAAAAAATCGAGCCGTGGGGATCCAGCATTAGGTTTATCGAATAACTCCATGTTCTCAGTAGGCAAATCCCCGCTATCCCAAAACCCTCAAAATGCTTTCCAGACGCTTTCGCAAAGCTACACAACTAGCTCAAAGGAATGTTCTGTTCAGTCCTGCCTTTACCAGTTCACCTCTGTAGAGCTCCTAATGGGGAACAACAAGCTTTTATGTGAGAGCTGCACAGAGAGGACGCAGAAGTATCAGAAGAAAACCAACTCCACAGGTAAAGCGCTTGTATCTGTCCGGACACCACAAAATTGCCTCTCAAGACCTGTGCATTCGCTGCTGTTTCATTGCTCCAGCATGGGCCTCCCCCTTGTGGCTAAATAGAAAATGTCTCCTCAAGCAGAACTTCCTCGTAACAACTTAAAACTTCATCCCGCAAAGGCAACAACACTACATTTTATATTAGAACTTAATCGTAGCTGTAACCTAGAATTTATTTTGCATATTTTCTTTATTTTATCCAAGATAAGTAATTTAGAGGTGACCATAAACTGAATAGGCTTATCGTTCAATATTCATCTTTGCTGCTGTTTCTATTCTTTACAATCCTAGAAGCTCTGAAATAAATGCTGTAATATTCAGCTCTAGCAACTTACATACTCAGGGAAGTAATGTAATTAAGTATGTAAGAAGGGCAAAAAAAGACACTTGTAATGAAGGCGGCGGGGGGGGGGGAACTTACAAAGATTTGTAAGAATGGAGACGAGAGAGAACTACCTTCTTGTGACAGTGTTTTCTTACGTGTTTGTATAGCCCAAGCACACTACTGGGGGTCACTGAATAAGAAAACCAATTTAAATATAATGAAAAATAAACTTTTTTAAAAGACTGGAGGGGTTTTTTTTTGATGTATAGTAATTCAGAAGGCTAAAAAAATTAAGCTCTTCTGATGAATTGTAAATAAAATATAAAGGGAGGTCTTACAGTAACAAAAAATTGCCTGTTTGCTGTGCATTTATAGATCTCTGGAGAGATAAATAATATTTTAAAATAATTCATTTATCATTATTGGACTGAGAGTAAGTGCTATATAAATAATATTTTGGTGCCATGGGCACAGTGAAAAATGGAAAAGGAAAATCAGTTCGCAACTAATCATTATTAATTTTTGTCCTTCTAAAACAAAAGATTTAAGAGGTCACCTACTTCTACATTAAATGCTCCGTTCTACCTTAAATGAAATATTTTCCTTTGGACATGTGTAAAACCAGTAAATTAATTCATTTTTTCAGTGAAAAAAATGCTGGTGGCGTGTTCCCTTTTCCTGTGTAGCTAACCTCTGAGCTACTTTTGGTAAGAGCCCCAGCTTCAATTCCCTCTGCACCACAGGGGGATTGGAGTCCCCATATCCCAATGCTGTGTGCTCAAGCCAGCAGGTGGTGAGGTATCCTGAAGGAGACACCCTTCTGACCTTTCTCTTAAATAAGCACAATGTATGTAGTCATTCAGAAAGAAGTGAAGAATGGAAAATTAATCTCTATCTTAGTGGTCAGGACATTAGCATAGAAAGAGAGACCTGTGCCTTCTGTTTCTTGCTCCAGTGATCATCCATTTATTTCAGGTGAAAAGGTTTTAACAGGAAAGTTGGGTGCTAAAGTAACAGACAATGTAGGTATCTCAAGTGTGCAAGCTGACCTAGATAGTGTACATGATTCCAACTTTTGATCTGATTTGCACAGGACGGGCTAAAATAATGCTCAGATTTGGCAGAATAAGTTTATTCAAAACTAGAAAATGAGAAAATATTTTTCTGTTACTCAAAAAAATCTCCCTTGCCTTTTATGTAACGTACAAAATCATTGCAACGTAGATCTAGCCTGTCAGATATTTAAAAAATACTTGAATTCTGTGTGACTGCCTTCACTTTACAAATTATTTTGATATTCATAAATACAGAAAAGAAGATGGAAGGTGTCTACACAAATGCTCGGAAACAGCTGCTGATTTCTTCAGTTCCTGCTATTCTTATTCTCCATCTGAAAAGATTCCATCAGGTAAAAGGCCAATACCCTTTTTATATATTCCTCTGCCCCACTGGAGAACAAGTAGTTCTTTAAGTGTTGTGCATACCAATATTTGCTTTTTATATGGAGAACCGGTAGAACCACTATTTGAAACATGCTTATGTTTTTTTGACTGTCTAATATCTTCAGAGGGCAATTAGCCATTCAGATGTATCCAGGGAGACCTCTCACGTGTCCATCATGCTTATGTGTAGCAGGCACTGTACTGAAAACATAACAAAGAATGTTTAAATCAGCTGCAATCTTATTCTTGGTTTTGGTTTAGTAATATAGTAATAACACCTTAGCTTTAAAAAGCTTCCTAGTAAAAAAATACTTATTTTATAGTCTTTTTTTTTTTCTTTTCTTTTGAAGGCTGGTTTGAGTCTACGGAAAGTAAATAGGCATGTGGATTTCCCACTGATTTTAGACTTAGCACCATTTTGTTCTGCATCTTGCAAGGTACTCATTTCAAATCTCTGTTTGTTGTACTTCCAACAGTTGTCCTGAGCACAAGTTAAACTGGACTGATGATGATGTTTATTATTTCTTCCTTTCCTAGAGGGTGAATGTTTTCAAACAGTGTCCCGAGATCAGAATTGTAACTAACTGAAATTCCGTGCATATCAAGAATATCAGGGATGTTAACTAGTATTAGTTAAGCTATGGTGCCCTGATGGCGTTAGTGTCTCTAACAGCTTTAAGGACAAGCATTGCTGCTTCCATGGTAACTAAATTCAATTAATAGACTTTTGAGTTTTTCATAGATGTATTTCACCCTTGGAAATGCTGTAGATGTCTGTTTGCTTCTTTTAAAGTAATACTGCCTACAGCTAGTTAAGATAGCTGTAAAACTCATTGTGAAATAATTTATCGTTGTTTTCTGTGTTTCTGGGAATGCAGAATGTTACGGACGGTGCAAGAGTGCTATATAGTCTGTATGGAATAGTGGAGCACAGTGGGTCAATGAGAGGTGGTCATTATGCTGCGTATGTGAAAGTCAGGACACCCTCCAAGAAATTACTAGAGCATATTTCTACTACTAAAAATGTTCTCGGTACGTACAAACAGAGCCTCCTTTCTCTGTGAGTAAAAACCAAAAGCAAGCACTGGCTACAGCTCTTTATCCTTAAGGGGATTTATTGCAAATAATTGTTTTAGCTCAGAATATTCTGTTATTTTTAGGGCCACATAAATCAATTCTCCTTTCTTCCTGTTACACCCAGTATATGACCTACTTCTGTATTAACCCAACACAAAGCTGAGTGAATAACGTATTCTGGTTCAGTTATTAAACAGAGAATTGATGGAAAACTCTCCTCTCTTTCCTAGTCAAAATATGTCCAGATGAATAGTTGTGCCTGGTAAAATGTAACTATTTGGCATATTTGGTATTTGAAAATGTTCTAGTACAAGAGACAAATCCATGACAATTTAAATTAAGTTTTCCATATATTTGAGCATTTTACTTATGTTAGGACTGGAAATTTTTTAATGCTTAAAAATCTGGAATCCTCTGGTTTAATGTGAACAGCAAGAAACTTCTTCATGGAGGATACGAGGTTTACTGTAGGGTTTCTGTTGGTATTTTGAGAACAGCACACTAGTTCTTATTAATATGTTCTGGATATGCAGAATGAAATAAGATTCTAGGACAGAATCTGTTAGTGAATGATTTGCGGAGGCAAGAATGTTGAGTGTCAGCATAAGGTAAATGTATTTACTGTTTCCCTTCCTGGGGGGAGTGAGAACCAAGCACTGTCCTGTCTGTCCTGTGTAGTATCACTTTGCATCTGAAGCTCATTTGTCTGAAGGACAATTTTTTTATATTATTTTTGAAATGGAAGTCTCCCTCAGTCTTATGCTTCCCTTGCAATGATTATTAGAACAGATTAGATCTTTTTGTGTTCTTAATTCCACACTGGTCAGCTTTTGAAATATGATTTTTTTCTATGTCAGAACTGGTTGTGTGTTAGTATAACTTACTGTTATAACTCAGTAAGCTGTACTTGAAATGTCTTAGGGTTTTTGCAAAAATATGAAAAAAGTGATGGCACTGTACATTTGTAAGCAGTCTTCCACCAATTTCTCTTACAGTACCTCTCTGACATGTAAATTTCAAACTACAAATACTGGACTGCATCTAAGTCATGAGTTACTCTTGTGGGTTAGAAGCCTCTCTTGCTTTTTGAAATATCCACTGTATTTGTTTGATGATGACGTGAAAGACAAGAAACAACTTTTGTTTTTGTGTTTCAGGTTTAAAAGAAGCCATGGGAGCATCAGGAGGACAGTGGGTGTATGTTAGTGATGCCCATGTTCAGATGGTTCCAGAATCAAGAGTACTAAATGCACAAGCTTATCTACTTTTTTATGAAAGATTATCACTATAATTCTCAACAGTTTAATTTAAAAGGTAGTAGTGGTTATTTAGTTTATCGTATTTAAAGCTGCAGTGGTAAAAGTACCTGTAAGTACTGTGCCTTTATCTTGTAGAGAATTTATCATATGTTGACTCTGAAGTTCAGTCAAGCTATTATAAATATCCAAATGGTTCTCTTAAAGTACGCACTTTGCCAAACATTTAAAATTCCTGGATTCATTAAAATACAGTACTGTTAGAATGCAAGATGATGTCCTATCCTACTGAGGTCTGTGGAAAGTTTGTTCTTGATTTTAATGAAGATAAGCTTTCACCTATAGTTCTAGAGCAGATGAGAATAAAAATATTGTTAGTGTTAAGTGCCTGGATTTGCTGGTGTACAGTAACAATATAAAGTATTTCAACTTTTTGTGATCTAGTCGAGATCCTTCCCATCACTGGGTTGGATGTCAGCTGTTGAGATTTCTGCAAACAAGAATCTGTCAGATGGCGTTGCTTCCACATGTAATTGGAAAGCACAGTGCTTCCAGAACGGAGTAATAGCAGCTGTCTCTGGGTAATGCTGCAGTGCACTTTCCTGGTAGAGCTGGGAATAGATGGGGAAAATACGGCTTCTACAAAGTGACAGTGAACCCTCAGATACCCAGTACCCTTTCAGCTGTCTCCAGCTGGCACTGGTATAGCAATGTACTCCTGTTTTAATATATATGTGGTGTGCATATATATATATCCTCTGATATAAATATATATACACGTCTGTGTGTGTGTGTGTATATATATATATATGCACACCATAAATTCATCAATATATATTGTCATTTTACCTACTAGGAAAGAGAACTGCAAATACTTCTGTATTTAGTAAATTTTGAACTTCATAATTATGACAATGTACAGCATATAAGCTTGCGTATGAATATGTATGCAGTTCAAGGAACTGGGTAATTCTGTTACTTTTGGTTCTAAACATGAATTTGTTTATCTGTTCCTGAATACTCTTCTCACAGGAGTAATAAACTATAAATTATTTTTGCACTGTGTGTGTGAGCTGGACAGTAAATGATGGCTTTTGCTCTCTGATACATGTCTAGACTTCCCTTTGTCATCAGTGGAGGACAGTGGGTGTCCTACTGGCAGAACTTGTTTCTGTATCCTGTTTGACTGCCCTGTTTTGAGTTGTTACTTCTTTTGGTAATTGCTCATTTCCATCCCAGAGAGTAATAGATACATTTTAAGGTCAAAATGTGATGACTACTTTGAAGCTATGTGGCAATTCATTTATTTAATAGGTAGTTACTTAAATACAAATTCCTTCTGTAACAGTTCCATCCTGTCCAACTTGCTCTTTGGTAGAGAAAAGACTATGTTTAGTTCTGCTTGCTATTTTCATTCATGGAAATGTTTGGGTTTTTTTTTGTGAAAAAACATGCTGTTCCTATTACTATCTCTACCACGTGTTGTCATACCTACTTGCACAACTTTCCTATTCTCTAGTTCTGTTTCAGAGCTTCATCCCACCTGCATTCACTCTTTTGCATAAGAAAATAGCAAAACCTGCCATAGTTGCATTTTTCAAACTGCTGAGGTGTATTTTATAGCCGCATTACTTGTACATACTTGTGCAGGCACTGAGGATTGTTAGGCCGTACAACTGATTGTCATAACAGAGTGAGCCACTGGTCACACATGGTTTTCTTTTCCAGAGGAAAACTTCTCTGTTTAGTTCAAAATGATGCATTTTGGCCAACACAATCATTTTTTCTCTCCACGGACTAAAATTGTTTTGGTCTACCCAAAAGTAGTAAAACTCAGAGAAACCAAGCAGTCAGCTTTAGCCATCTGTATTCCAGCTAAACACATCTTAACCTGAGTCTATACTAAGAAAGAAAGGAAAAAAAGAAGTAATGTTCAGACTAGAGTTGGTTAAAATATGTTAATTCTCTTTTACCTCATCCACCTACACACACCTTCCCTCTCTTTCTATATAGCTGATCAAAACTGAAAAGTTTTTCTGGGCAAGACTCACAGCAAATACCAACTAGGTTTCACTTGTGTGACACAATCTTGCTCAGAGACCACAGATGGAGCATACTTCATCCACCTTAAAGCAGACAGGCTGACTAGATATGAGGCCAGAAGTTCCTAGTTTTGCTGACTTCTGTAAAACCACTGAACTTAAGTACTTACATTAATCTCCTACTTTTTAGCCTAGAACTACCTTGCTGGAGTACAGAACCAGGAAAAAAATGGAACAAGGTTCTTAACCTGTTATTTTTAATGCTATTTTCAGGAAACCCTTGAGGTGGTCTTTGCTTCTCTTTGACCAGAGTTCACACACTGGTTGGACTGCTGAAGTCTTCCCAAGGGGACATACTCACTAGGATGCCATGAAAGATGCTGGCAGGATTATTTCCTCATTAACAGCCAGGGAACTTTTCCTTACTATTAAGGTATTTTGTAGAACATGAAGAGGAAATGGGATGAAAAAAAGCCAACGGCTTTATCCGAGAAAGCCATTACTGTTGCTCCTGGATGAGGCTTCCTGAGTTGAAATGAACAGCAGTGTTAGCAGCAACTCCAGTAAATTCAGAGTCAGGAACAGGTCTGAAAATCTTTTAGAAGGAAACATTCTCTAAAAATTAGGGTAACAGGTGAAGTTATGGCTTTAGAATGAAGAAATTATGACTAATGCAAGATGCCATACACAGTTTTAGATGCAGGTCACACTTAGTGTGTCCTTTAAGACATAGGGTTTTTGGGGCCTCTTTTGGTGCCAAAATTTGGCTCCAAAGCAAGTGAATGTACATAAATATTCATACTGAAGACTTGTTATAGTTCCTGACCAGGAATTGGCAACAGAAGGTCAGAGCATTTCAGGAAAACAGGGGTGTACATCCTGTATTTGCTAAAATGTAACACACGATTCTAGCGGCTATTTGCAAAGTCTAGGAGCTCGTAGTTTCCTGCCAGATGCATGCACACTATTGAAAAGCTATGTGTTTTCAGAATTTGGCTGAAGGGCTCCAAAGTTTAAGACTCTCCTTAAAATATCATCTGTTACCTGACCAAAAACCTTTTCAGGCCTACAGCATCTACTCTTTACAGAGGTACACCATCCCGCTGTGGCCCCCTCCACTCCGAGAAAGCACAGTAGCCTGCTGCTTCATGTGGAATAGCTTAGACATGGCTTTCTCTTCGTCCCACCCTTCTCTTCTCACAAGTGCACCACTGTTTTCTTCATCAGCCCCATCTGTTCCTTATGTTTTCGGGGTCTCCATAAGCCTCTGTGTCGCTGTCTTTTCTGTCACTGATCCTTAACCGTAACATAATGTTTCCCAGTCCCATCACTTGCATTCCATGAACTAGCACAACTCTTGCTGGAAGAGCTACTGTAAGTACAGTCTTGCCTCTCCCTACCGCCACGCTGGCTCTACCTACAGATTGCAATAGAGGTATCTGAGAAAAGCTGTGACTCCTGAGCAGCTCTCTGCTGACCAGTCTCAAGACAGTGCCTTTAAAACAATGAGAAAGAAAGCAAAGCAAATAGTTCCTCACTCTTCAGTAAGTAAACCTAATTTATGAGAAGTACTTGATTTGCATATGGAAACTGGAACCCCCTACAAAAGTTTCCCCAGAGCAGAGGCATCAGCAAAGACAGCTGTATCAGCTATGGAGTTAGTCCAGATTTATAATTTCCTTCTCCTCAGAAAGCACCTTGTTATCTTTGGATATATATACCATTTATGCTAAATATGGCAAAAAGCGATGGGGAGATTTATCATACTAACATATCTACACCAATACATGTACAGACATCATGTTTGTGTAAGTCTGTTCTCCTAAGAGAGGGCTACAGATACTTAGTGGTGAAGGAAAAACAAACGAACCCTAAACTTCTCTGCCCCAAACGTGCACACTGTAATTGTCTTTGTGTAGAAAATGAAATCCATGCAGTCTGCCAAACGTTCCTTCCCTATTCCCATCTGTGCCCACTGTGTGTATCAATGAAGTGCTCTTGCTTATGGATTTCAAGTGGTGGCAGGTGAGGGTGGTTTATAAATTCATTAAAAGGCTGAAATGTCTTAACTTCACCATTTGCTTGTCTTCAGACTTCTTTTTTATACTAACACAAACTGAATCATAAAGGGACATGAAATTAATGCACCTACGTTCTCAATCCATTATAAAAATCTCACTTGAACATATTAGTAACAAACTAAGATTTGGAAAGGAACACTTTCTTGAGGAGAAACTTTAAGATGTATTAAAACGGGAGCAAAGAAAGCATTTGAATACAACTCTTACATTAGCGAAAATCGGCAAATCCAATTTTAATTAAAAAGTGGTATCATACTTCACAAAACAGCTTCATAGTAGCCCTGATTAAACAACAATTTGATATTCCTCAGTTTTCATCGGCTGGAAACTTTTTTGCTGTGCCCTGTACACATTTATGCATTTGTACAAAGATTTATATATCTATGTGAAAGAGATGTCGCTAATTTTCAGTAGAACCATTTCAGCCTACTTATTTTAGAATGGATTATTTTTGCTTCTGTATCTATTTACCGTGTCTTAGGATGTAATTTTGCCAGCTGTTTTAGCTGTTTGTACCTCTCCCGTTGGTGTATAAATAAACTGCAGAAACAGTGGGAAAGTGATTATTCAAAATGGTTCAAAATCTATTTTTTTTGTAAGCTGAGATTATAAAATATATTTTCAGACCAAAGTCTGTTAGTGCAAGTCAAAACACTTCCTTTGCACAATGTTATATAAAAAGTCCAAGTGAATTAATTTGTTATAATAAAACAATTGCAATGCATTGTAACTGCTTTAAGACTACTTGGTATACATTCCATTTGTATAAAAGTTATAAATAGTTTTGTCTTCATTGATGTTAGTAGAAAAACTATTTTTTAAGTATCAAGAATGTTTCTTACATCTGTGGCAGCTTCCAACACTTCTCTAGTACAACATATAAAGGTGCAGTACTGCTTTTAAAAGAAAACAAAAAAGCATTTATTTTGAGTAGGTTTCTGACTTTTAACGCTTACCTCATTGCGTTGCTAGGTTAGTTTTTTGGTTTGAGCTGTGTAACCTGGGGATCATTACAGTGAACTCTGTAATGAAACCACCATGTCAATGGCAGCCATTCCCTATTTAGCCATTTCCCGAAGCTGAGTTCTGATTCTACTGTCATTTATGCACGGGGATAATCCCAGATATGTTCATATGTGCTTGCACTTACACAAAAGACAATCCAAGTAACACAAAACACCCCTGTTGCTAAGCCCTAAATACTTGTGAGCAATAAATCAAGCGTGTTAAAAGTTTCATCTTTTTTCATTCATTCACTTCTTTCATCTGTTTGAACTAATAGTCTAACTCTACTCTGCAGGTATTTCAATAACAAATAATATTTTTAGAATTTTACTACATTACTGATACATTGTACACTTTATTTGTAGATTTCTAATTCCAAATATTACTACATAAACAAGGCCTTTAGCACAGACTGTATTTAAAAAACAAAAGTCAGATCAGTTTTCCAATCTAGGTGCTTTAACAAGGTTCTCAGAATAAAGCTGCCATTTGTCTTTTCTGCATTATATGTTATTTGACAAATGTATAAATAAAACATCCAACCATTTGGAAAACTATATTGTTTAAATATAAGCTGTATGTTGTACAATTGAGTTCACAAAGCTTCCGCCTTTTTCCCCAGCTAAAGAGAGAATATTTTTTCCTTTCATCTTGTGTCACAACTTGGAAGAGCTACCCAGAGATGAGTCCATATCCTTGAACACTTGAGCTACACAGCTTGTTTCCCCTGCTTTACCATCTGTGGCAGAGGTTACAGATTAAGAGACAGTTCGTTCCCTTTACAAGAACCGAGTTCTGCAGTTCTGCGATAAGCCTAGGACCAAGAGTGGGTCCCCCTCACATCCCCAGTTTTCAGTAGTAGCTTAAAGCTTGCCCGTCCAGAAGGGCCACTCCAGGGTTCCAGCTGCGCGTCAGTCGACGCTGGACAGGCTGAAAACTTCCAGAACTCTTCTGTCCATGGAAAGCATTCTCGGTCCAGCTTTCCTTGTGACACGAAAAGGGAAAAGACTAGAACACTTCAGTTAACAGTAATATGTAGCATAAGTGGCACCAACAAATCTTACAATGAAATCATTACATGAAGTAAAGCACAGGTTTCTTGAAGCTTTTGATTTTCTATAGTTTTATAAAAATTTATTCTGTTACTCCACGTGGGTATTAATGTTACTTTAGCCAACGATCAAAGAGACTGTGGATGTGTTAGGCATTTACATCAGATGACACTAAAGGAAGGAAAGGCAGTGATGACAGGGGTAAGTAATGTGCTAGCTAATGAAAATCTCCGTTCCACAGAAAGCAATGCAACCCCTAAGCCCTTGCCTACAGAATCAACCCCAATGTCGATACAAGAAGAGCTATTTACCAAGGATGATTCTGGTTTATCTTCATGCATTAAAATACAATGATCATTTCAAGGTAAATCTCATGGTAAGGTAAAAGTTAATTGGGATATTTTGAATAAACTACTTAAAGAATCGTCCTGTTCCACAAATGCTCCAGCTATGCATAGACTGACCTGACTGACTTGGAATGCTGACGCCCTGCAGCTGTGCAACGTGGAAGTTACTTACGTGCTTCAACGCGGTATCACTGCCCAGAGTTACATCCCCTCAGTGAAGCAGCATCACGTCCTTCTCCCCGCAGACTCCTCCCTCGCCCGGGGAGCGCGGGTCACACGCTCCGGCCGGCACTTACCCGGGGAGGCCACGGAGCTGACGGGCTTCCCACGGGCCTCCTCACACTAAGGCGCCCAGGCGGGAAGGTGAATCCCGGCTGCTTCCCCCCGCTCCCGACCGCGGGAGGCCCCGGCGGGCGCGGGCTGAGCGGGTGCTGTGGGGGGAGGCGGGGCGGAGGGCCCCCACACGGCGGCGGGGCGGGGTCCCGGGGCCCCTCAGCGGCGGCGGCCGGCGGGGCGGCGCCTCCGGCGGGGCGTGTCTCTCTCTCTGCCCGCGCAGGCGGAGGCTGGCGGGAGCGCGGCCCCGCCTCCCGCCTCCCGCCTCCCACCCCCGCCGCGGCGGCTGCCATGGAGAGCGGTGAGCGACAGGAACTTGTGTGGCTGCCCACAGTAAAGATGGCGGCGGCGGGGCGTTGTCCGCGGCAGGCCGCTTCCCGCCGAGGGAGGGAGGCGCGGCCGGCCCGCCCGCCCGCCCTTAGCAAAGATGGTGGCGGGAGGCGTTCGCGTGTGGCAGGCAAGGGTCAACACAGTGACGCGTTTTACTTCCGGGTGAGCGCCACTAGGCGCCATATTGTCTTGTTCGTGAAGACGAGGAGCGAAAGAGGGGAGAAAGCGGCCGCCGAGCGGTAGCAGCGGCAGCGCCTGCGGCGGGAGGCGGGGGAGAGCGTAAGTAGCGGGGCAGGCTGCGCTCGCCAGCGCTCCCGGGGGCCGGCGGCTGTCGAGCTGACCCGATCTTCCCCTTCGCTCCTCCTCCGAGCCCAGCTGAGCGCGGCCGAGCCGAGCCGAGCCGGGAGGCGTTAGGGGTGCTCCTGGCCAGGCGTGAGGAGCCGCCGGCGGCGGCGGCGCTGCCCCGCCCCGCCCCCAGCGGAGCCCGGCGGCCTGGACGAGAAGGGAAGACTCGAGCTGCTCGCCCTCCCCCGCCGCCCGGGTGTCCCGCTGCGCATGCGCGGGCGGGGAGGGGGCGCGCGCACGAGCGGGGCGGCCGGGGGCAGGGAGCCCTCGGGACCCCGTCCCGCCCAGCGCGCATGCGCCGCCGCCCCGCCGGGGGTCGCCGGTGCCCGGCGGGGACGCGCCCCGTTAGCGGGCAGTGCGCATGCCCGGGGGGCCCGGGGCCGAGCCGGGGCCCGGGGCCGCCCCTGGCTCGGGGGCCGAAGCCGCCGCCGCCGTGGGGGGTGCCGGCCCTGCGGGGCGAGCGGGAGCGGCCGGCGCCGGGCTCATGGAAGCGGGCCGGCGGGGGGGGCGCGCAGCCGGCCCGGCCCGGCCCGGCCGAAGGAAGGCTGCTCCGTGCTCGTTCGGTAACGCCCCTGGGCGCGCAGGTTGGGGAATCGGCCTGTTTAGCCGGTAACCCAGTTAGGAAGGTGCAACACGTGCAGCAGGGTTTGGTGGTTGACCGTGTCAACAGCCTGGCTCCTGCAGATAAAATGTCTTTGTGGAGTATTTGTGCTGTTTCATGGGTTTGGTGGCTATTCGCCTGAGTTCGTTCCACTGGAGGGCTCCAGAGGACTAAAATTAATAATATCATCACACGCAGCAACATTTGTAAGATACCTGAACCTGGGGCAGTAGCTTGGCAAACGCAGGATGTTTCTAAATCGATCCTTAAACAGACCACAGGTTTGCAAGCCTTTTAGCATTCAGCGCTTATCCACACAGACTGTCAGTACTTCATTGGACGGTCCCACTAAGCTCAGTGTTAAACGAGATGTGCTAGGCTTTACAGTTAAGGATGGGGCCACAAAAGTGGTCAGGGGGCTGGAGCACCTCTCCTCTGAAGAAAGGTTGAGCGAGTTGGGGTTGTTCAGCCTGGAGAAGAGAAGGCTCCCAGGAGACCTTGTTGCAGCCTTTCAGTATATAAAGGGGGCTTATCAGAAGGATGGAGAAAGACTTGTTACCAGGGCCTGTAGTAACAGGACAAAGGGCAACAGTTTTAAACTGAAAGACAGCAGCCTTAGTCTGGACATAAGGAAGAAATTTTTTACGATGAGGGTGCTGAGACACTGGGACAGGCTTCCCAGAGAAGTTGTAGATGCCCCACCATTGGAAGCATTCAGGAGGAGGTTGGACAGGGCTTTGAGCAACCTGGTCTAATGAAAGATGTCCCTGCCCCAGCAGGATTGGACTAGGTGGTCTTCGAAGGTCCCTTCCAGCCCAAACCATTGGATGATTCTATGATTTGCTGCCCCAGCTGAAATTTACTAAGCTTTGAAACAAATAACTATACAGAGTATTCAGGCACCTTGGTGGTCATTCATTTCTTCTCTTGCAGTCATACCTGTAAATGTTTGTATGCAAACAATCTTTGTTGAAAGTTGTGGGATACAAGGAGCAAGGGATGCTCTAATGGATTTGTTTCAAGGCAAAAGGTCAGCCACCTTTTAAAGATGAGGAATGGTAGTCTCCAAAGGATAAGGCATGTCTACCAGCAGATGATATTCAAACATCATTTTACAAGGACAGGGTTACAAATAACACTGCGGTCCAGCTGAATAGCTGTATCATGTGGAGGAGTAAGAAATCCCATTTAAATTCTAAAGTCGGGCCGCACTGAGAGATGGTGCCTCTCGCAGGTGACAGGTGCTGCGGCTCCCCCCATTGTAGAACACAGGAGGAACTGGGAGCCTCGGCTTTGTTAAGGGCAGGTCGCTAGCATGACTGACAATTCATTGACAAATCAGAGGACAAGCTACTGATTTTTAATTTGTCTGGGGCAGCAGCAAACCTTGTGTCATCTCTGCTGTTATGCCATTACAAGACCTCCTGTATTGTCTTTGTCACGTGTGATGTGCAAACTCCTGCTCTGAAAGAGTGGTTTCTCCACTTCTGGGCTCAGAGGTATTGCAGGGCTTAAGAGACCACAAATTTAGTACAGTTCCACAAATTTTTATTGGAAGACTCGCCATATAACCTGTAGTGGTAGAGAGCAGTCTTAACCATGTTTGATTTTCAGTTAGGTGCAGGATTATGCAAAGATAGGATGCAGACAGAAGCATCCAGTCTCCCTTCTTTTCATGACTTAGGTACGTGATAATCATAAGTCTGCCTTTGGCAATAAATAACACTCTGGGTAGGTTTTATTAAATGTTCTCGCTTTCATCACACTTCCTTAAGTGATAACTGTATTTATCATTGAGGGTAATATCTGCTCATGAGCAGTGAGCAATAGTTGTTTATTTAGCTATTGGTACTGTTCATTTTTTGTACAGAGCATGTTCATCAGGGAGGAGGTTGCAGATGGACAGTTCAGAAAAAATATAATGCTGTGTTACATGGCTAATTAAAAATCTAGCATCAGGTCTTCTAGTGGAACGATACGTGCAAAAAATAATCAGACTTTTTTTTTCCCCCAAATCCAATAGAGTTTTGACTCAAACTACTTAAGTTACTATGATGTTTCTGTCATAGTGAATGTTTTAGCAGTGGTTTTGGTGCTTTATGATAATCAAAGCATGTGTTTGTCCTTATGTCTCCAAAATACAAAAAGTAAGTAAATCATACCTGAGCTGCCAATATCTGGTCCTTTTGTTCTTTTAAAAGGGTTGGCTTCAGCTCAGTGGATATGCGGATTTAAGTTTAAAATAACAGACCTTGGAAGCTACACTGCTTGAATGACTCACTGAAGAAGTTTTCGTAGTACTTTTTTTTTTTTTTTTATTTGGCCTTTGTTCAGCCTACTTCATCTTGGTAGCACTGTAAATATTAGCCAGACATGCTGACGTGTGAACCAGGTTCTGGAAAACTTTGTAGATACCGAACAAGCTGTTCTTTTTCTGGTTCTGTATTTTGGATCTTGGTTACACAGTTGGAAAGCCTCTATTCTTCAATCTGAGAAGGAATAGTTCTGATGTTAAAAAATGCAGTGGAGTAGCTGAAGTTGACTTCCAGCATTCTAGTGATACACAACTGTAAATGGGCTGGAAGAATTTTACACATTTTTTGGCTGGACATCTTGCTAACAGACCTCAGCAGGCACATTGGTGTAGCTTCTGGCTCTCAGGAAGAGAAAAGATGCACAGTATCTGGGCGTTAAATACCTGCAACAACTTAGGGTGATGCCCTGGGTGATGTAGAGAAGTCTTTGGCCAACTAAAAGTGGGACGGGTGAAACAGAGTAGCAGTCAAGATAGTTATTTTAACTTTTTTTTTCTGATTTATTGCGAACTTAACTCACCCTATAAATGTTTCATTTTCTAATCAGCAGCTGAGCATAATATAGTAGTAAATAGTTGTTTTCCCAAATAAAATGGAAGCTGTTGTGTTTTTGTCTGAGTGATGGTATGCATTTGTTCTGACTCTGAGTGAACGTGTGTCTGCAGCCCTTCTGTAGTGACTCCTAGAGTTCATTCCTACACGGGTGCATAGGGTGCAGCACTTTTCCATACTCCCAGATCTTTTCAGCTGCAGAGGGGTTCTGACTTACCTGGGTCTCCCACATTAAGACCCATCAGCTGATGATTCTTGTGGTACCCTTTCTGCGTTAAATTTTTGTTCTTGGTAGCGGGGCTCCTCCAGGTGTGCAAGGCCATTTTTCCTTTCAATCTCTCTTTTCAGTCATGCCTACTGTGTACAGATTCTTACAGTAAAGTATTCTTTACTCCAGTGACACAGTCATGGAAGAAGTGCTCAGTTTGTTTCCTTTCAATGCGTTTGGAGCACAATGAGATAGATATTCTTGGAGTTTATAGAGTCTGTGTCCTTTATTGACTCTGGACTCCAGCTCAGCTGGATGTTGATAATACTATGGATGTGCTGCTCTGTGTAATTCCTTGGGAGAAACATGCGAACTGTTGGGGTTGTATCCCTAGAGAATTTCTCCACTAGTCCTTCCAGCCTCATCAGTGATGTCTATGCTATCATGACCCTGATGAAGCAATAGCATAGTGGGAAGAAGGGTGGGGGTCGGAAACTGGCTCTCAAGCAACACTGTTCAGCTTGAACTCTTGGTGGCATTGGTCTGATTCCTATCTTTCTGCTAACTGCTTTGCTCCAGGTGTTGTGAATGCATGGTTAGACTTATCCTGCTTGCAACTGAACGGTCCCACAAAATTCATCCTGGAAATTCACCATGAACCTTCAGTCACTGTGCTAAAACTTCACAGAGTCAGTATCAACTACCTTGAATGAAAGGAAAAGACCTTACATTAGAACAAGGCGCTCACACAAAAGGTCAACAGATCAGGCTGTTGATTTCAAGGACCTCTGCTTCTAAGACCTCTCCATTTTTCTTTGAGTCCATCTCCAGAGCCTGAGCCTATATGGGGCAGAGAAGCAATGCCCACAGAGGATGTGGTGCTTTTGAGATCCTTCTCAAGGTGTGATGGAGATGACTCCCTGCAGCCCAGGGATTCCACAAAGTGTCAAACAGAGACTGATGTACATTTGCTGCTTGTGTTGTCTTGAGCTCATGCCAAAAGATTGCCTAGCTAATGACACTGATTATTTAATATTAAATTGTTTCAAAAACAGCACTTGCAGTTTATTGCAAACAGGACTCCTACCTCTTAGGGTCCTTCCCTTCAGCTACTCTGGTGACCAACGATAGGACCTGAGGGAATGACAGGAAGATGTGCCAGGGGAGGTTTAGGCAGGATATTAGGAAAAGGTTCTTCACCCAGAGGGTGGTGGAGGACTGGAACAGGCTCCCCAGGGAGGCAGTCATGGCACCAAGCCTGACGATATTCAAGAAGCACTTGGACAACACCCTCAGACACATGGTATGAATTTTGGGGTTGTCCTGTGCAGGGACAGGAGTTGGACTCGATAATCCTTGCGGGTCCCTTCCAACTCAGGAATTCCTATGATTCTATGATACTCTGTAGACCTAAAGACAGTCAAAAAGTCATGGCTGCAATGGCAGGTTATCTCAGAGGAGATGACCTATGAATGGAATATCAAAAAGAGTGTGTTGTCTTTAAACCCTGGGGTCCAAAGACTACCTGTGTAGGGATTCTCAAAGTAGACATGACGGCCTGTAGTTTCAGCTTCTTTGTTTATTTAGATAATGGGTACTTCTTTGCTGAAATGCAATGCCTGTTTGGAAGGCCTGCAAGACAAGATCTCTGGTCACCAGAAGAACTTCTGCAGCTATGTATAAGAGCTCAGATTGCAAGTAAAACTTGTCAGGCTGTCTCACATCACATATGGACCCTCTGTCCAGGGATGATGAGTAACTTTATGAGAAAGGTGGTGCAACAGCCTCTCTTCTGCATCAGAAAGCACTTGATTATTGGCTGTGGTTCTGTAGGCTCCAGAATCATCTGTCATTTGTCTACCTGTCTACAGGGTTGAATAAAGCAGACTGCCAGATTGCGTCCTGGAGATCTGGTCAAATGATGTTGATGTCTGATGTAGGAGTTCCTAACCTTGATCTCTTCGGCTCATGACACAGCAGAAGGTGACTGCTACTTTCCTCCTAGGGACAGCCTGAGTCCTAGGCTGTCTCCTGATTTCTCGGAGTTGAGGTAATCTTGCTTCTAACAAATATCCTATTTAATTTCATCTTCCAAAGAATACTTGTTTTTCATTGCCAAGCTATTTCACTTCCATCAATTTCCTGGGACACGCGTTCAGAATCTCCACACCCCTCCTTCTGCAGAAGCTGTTGATGTGTAAGGTGTTCTGCATAGTTCTGATGCTGTGTAACATTCATACTGGGGAGAAGCGTTTTGTCACAATGATGGGAGGTTCTTAGAAGGGGCAAGGAGAAGTCTGCTAGATGTACTCATCTGGCAAGCTAGGTTAGTTACCTTCCTGATGCTCTTCTGGAGCTGAGCTAACTTCGTAAGTCTCTATGCTTCTTGTCTTGGGCTATCTGCACGAATTGGAGCACTTCAGATCATGCACTAGCTCTACTGAATTTTATTTAGGGGCAAGTCTTGCTTATCTTTCCAGGGGAAATTTCTTGATAATTTTCAGTTCTTCTGCAGCCAATATCATAAGGCATGTAAGGAAGATGGTATCTCCAGGATGACAAAATATCTTTTGACATTCACGAGACTGAGCCTCACTCCCTAAGATTGCTCCTCTCCATTGTTGAGAGGTCCCAGCATAGTTACCTCTGCACAGGCACTGTTGAATGGGATAACAGATTTTTATGAGCTTACACTATGAAACTGCCAAGGTAGGTTGTCTGAGGAATCTGAGTGAGTCTGTTAGAGCTCAAATTCTGTTGGTGGCCTTGTCTAAAAAATGGGCCCATCTTTGACATCAGTGGGTGACTAACTATGGGGGCCTTCACCAAGTACTGTGCGGTTGGGAAATCATCAGGAAAGCATGCTCTACTTGACAGGGTGGCATTCCTGTCAGTGTGAAAGTCTAATTTGCTTCAAGATAACTGTGTTTTGTTGGGGGAGTCTCCCAGAGTTGAAGGGGAGCATCTGACTTATCACTCAAAACTCTGGTTAATGGTAAGTAGCTTCTAATTGTATACTTTTCAGTGTGTGTGGTGTGTCTGGACACATCATACAACTGTATCAGAAAATATCTTATTTTGTGAACAAATAGGCAGGTTGAAGGAGATGCCTTTTTTCCTAAAAGAACAGGTTAACACTGAGGTGTAATCTATAGCTGAGATGCACATCACAATTGAGGAGAGGAGTGGAAAGGTGCCTTTTAAAATACCTCATATTTTTCTGTCTTAACCTAGCTTTTTGTTGGGTAAAATACTGAAGTATAATAGAGAATTTGACACCAACTTTAAATTTTGCTGGTTGCTGTTGGCTCTCAGAGGTTGCTGTTTGCTGGCGATCAAGGTAAGTCCTGTCTATGTCACTGTGTCAGCTTTTGTTGCCAGCTGGGGAGTGTTCACCAGCAGTCCTCTCAGAGGTGGCACGTTTTAGTACCAGTAATTTGCTATAATAAAACTTCAGCAGATCCTGTCTTTGAATAAAGTTCCAGTAGGTCCAGCCTTTGAATAGGAAAACTTTTTTTTAAATCATACAACAGAACATATTTCAGAATGTCTGCTCTTAAAAACTCTAGCAAAATTTTGAGATATGTTAACTTTTCATAACCTGTTAAGTACCTGTAACAGAAATTAAATGTGAATTGACGGGGTGTTCTTCCCATGTGATTGTGTTTCTGTATAAAACAAAGATTCCTGAATTGGCTTCTGTTTCTTCATTGGTAAACAGATTTTTAATAGATTCAGGTTCCTGTTCTGTGATCTGACATCAGGGAGTAGCTCTTGAAGCACCAATAAATGTTCTTTTGTTTATTGGTGTTTGCTAGAGAGAGAGAGAAAGCAGAAAGGCTGTATCCAGTTGAATTGGAGGGTAGAACAGCTAAGTAAAAGAACCTTAACCCATCATCGTAAGGGAGGGTACTATCTGCGTTTTCCTTTGGAAGTAGGTAAAATGGATCCATTCTTTGAACCTGTCTGCTTTTCAAAACCTGCTGTAGGCACTGGTGACATCAGAACCAGAGTGTCTTAATGACTTCTCAGTTGATGTACCCCTCAGCTAGTGTCTTGCTAACATTTGGATTCGGTAGATTTTAGCCAGTATTCATCTTCTCCCCCTTTCAGTGGAAAATGGATCTTGTTTCAGTGCGATTTGGATGCTTTGCTTTGTGTTTGGCCTTCTGTCACTAGTGGGAAGTAGGCTTAGAGCTGTCTGTGTTAGGTGAAACCTCTTTCTTTCAGGTGATGCTGATTTGGGAATTTTGTAAGAAAATAAAACTCGTGTATAACTTGTGTGGCAGCATCCTAAGCTAGTTTTGGCAATGCAGATTTTAATTAGGTGGGAGAGGACTTTGATTCTCTTTTCTCCATTCTTACTACTTGACATGTCTCAGGAAAATAATGTTTGCTTATTGTCACATACATTAGTACAAGAGGTTTCAGGTGTTTCAAGCCATTAAGTTTCTGATTTGGTGGAGGAGAGCCATTGTTTGTTGGGTTTGGGTTTTTGGGTTTTTTTTCCCCCCTCAGTACTGGGAGGGGGAGTCCCTTGCAGTAAATTTAAAATTACTGAGAACAGGCTACATTTTCTTCACTGTGTTTTGTGATTTTTTTTTTTTACAAGTAGTTTGTGCCCTTTCCAGTCTATGGCACTGAGGTTCAAAAGTGTTATTTTGCTAACTCTCACATCTGGTTTGTTCATTATGGTAAGACTTGCCTCAGTCTGTTTTTATTTTTGACATCTTTAAAATAGCATCACTAGAAGGGAAAATGTCAGTGATCGCTGATGGGACAATATTGAGCTTCTGTTAAAAAGTTATACTCTTCTCGGTAAAGTTTCACTGGCAGTATATGAAGTTACATTACTTTTCTGTAAAAAAGAGTAACATCAAATAGCCTACATGCATGTAATTTAATAGATATGTGCATATAAGATTCATTTAGTTATCTTTTAGAATATAATTTAAAAGGAAGAGCTAAAGCCAGTTTGTTTGCCCCTGAAACTTAAGAGCAGACGAAACCATTAAACACTGCAGTGCTTAGCAAAATAATTTGTGAAGATAATAAACCACCTTTAAATGCTTGTAGCCTCCCTGTAGTAAGTGAGAAGACTTTTTGTCAAGTACCTTTCTCATGTTCACCATATACTGGTTAGTGAAAACTTGGAAAAAGTGCACAAAACCAAGCAGGGAGCAAAAAAGCAGGGAAATCTTGTTTCTCAGGAAGTGATGGTGTCCTGCTGTTTCAGGTCACCATATAGGAGGAGGCCTTAGAATGAAACTCTCTTGTTCACTAACTTTGAATAGTGCATATTAAAATACATCATTTAGTTTTCAATACTAAAAGAATTTGAATACATGTGGTCTTCTCTTTTAGCCAGTATATCTTAAGGTTAGTTTTATAAACATTCTAAGATGCTAATTTTGTTCCTTCCTTATCCAATTCCTGTTTCTGTCCAAAAAATACCACAACAATGAAGGTGAGTTGAAATAGAAAATTTTGAAATAGTTTTGGGCAGTTTTCACATTATAGTTGAAAAAGGGCTTTTGTGTGTACATATGCAGATGCATAAAGTGATGTAATTGCTTAAGTATTTGTGTAGTACATATTTCTGATTAGTAAAGAAAGTTTTTACACTAAATTTGGTAATAAAACCATGTACTTGAAAGCCAGCATGTTTTATAGTTGCCAACCTATGAAAATCAACATTTCTTCAGGAAAACAGTGAAAGTACAAATGCAATATAGAATTAAAAAGCTTTCAAATACAGTTCACAAACTCAAGTTAGCAGTTTCAAATGACAGTGATCTTAAATCAGTCTGCTCTGCTCTGGATGGCATAAATTGATTTAACCAAATGTTGAAGTTCTTCAAGGTTTTACACAGTTGTTGCTGTCTTGTCATACTGTCATGCATCAAAATAGAAATCAACTCCATGTCTTGACCTCTTGCTTTGCACTTCCCCACCTGATTTCTCTTCCCAAAATAGCAATAATAAGGTGAAATAATCTCTCTGGGGAAAGCTGAAGACTCTAGGCCATATTATATTGCAGGGTCGTGGAGAAGCAGCTAGGTATGCTAACAACTAAAACCCAGCTGTGTTTTTTTTCTCTGGCCCTGGAGCCAGCTGGCACTGAATGAAAGTCTCTGACCTTCCAAACCAGAAGGGACACATCCCAACTGCCTGCTGGGTCCCAGGTCTGTGCTGACACCTGAAACGTGCTTGGAGGAGTGCTAGGTGGCCTGTGTCAGTGCTGCTCTCTAATGGGGAGGTGGTGGAGTCCTTCAGGGCCGCTTTCCTTAGGAGCGTGGAGTTGGCCTCTGCAGCCCAGGGCATGATAACTTGCTGAGAGGGAAGCCAGCAGGGGAACGAGTGCTACTGCTGCCTAAAGTCACTGTCTGTCTTCTGTGTCTCTTGGTCACCTTTTCAGATGCCAATTGATATACCTGCAGAATAATGCATCTCCCCCACAAAAAAAAAGTTGAATTGCTTTGAACACCTTGTAAAATAGTAAGACAGTTGCTATCTCTGGGGCAGGTTATACAGAGGAGATTTGGAGGAATTTGTTACCTTAGACCTTCTTACGCTCCAAACTAGTGCTTCAGTTTGTCCATTGTGCGAGAATAAAGAAAAAAAGGCTAGAATACTAAACATCCTGTTCAGTGCGGAATCCTTGAGAAACTGATAAGTGTTTTAACAGGTATCAAAGTTTATTACAAGCTAATTGTGTTAGCTGGAGCATGTGAAAAAAAAATCCTGAATGTCCAAGATTTTAGGACAGAAATATAGCCAGTCCAATAAAAATAAATCTCATATGATCCAATCAAGTAAAAAAATATGTGTAGGAGGTTCCAATTCAGTTGAATTTGTAGAGGTGCTCTTAATACTGTTTCACTTCCATAAGAGAGATTGACAATTTCTTTAACTGTTTGAAAAACTGATTATTTTTTTTTGGCATTCAGTTATATGCAAACTTGCCTCTTACATTATTGGTGGAAAATTTTAATCTTCTAAATCTTTTGTTAAGTTTATTTTAGTGAAATATCAAAATCTTTTTCCAAGGTGTTATGTATTTAGGTAAAAAAGTGATACCAGAATTACTGAAAAACATTTTTATTATTGCTAGTGTGATTTTTTTTTTTAACAGCTGGAAATGATGGGAGTGGCACCGTGAGGCTGTGCAGTGCTTTGAAGGCTAGTGGTTATCTTGAACCACAATTGTTACAACTTTTTTTAAGATGTCAACAAGTTTGTTTTGACAATTGAAAGAATTTGGATTCTGGATGGAAAGCTGAATTGAGGAGAGGAAGAAAGAGTTACTCACTTTTTTCTTACTTTAGGGTGAAAATAGTATGAGAAATTACTTTTTCATACTTTGTGTATGAAATATGTATATATGAGTACTTGGAGTGGCAGATTATGTGCAGATTAAATGTCAGATTAAGTGCATGTTGGCACTTTTTTTACACTCAACTGGTGTAAGAAAGTTGAATTCCTAGGTGCAGATCAAAATGTTTAAAAAAAAAAACAAAAACCCAAACCCAAACAAAACCAAAAGGAGGACGCTGTCTTCACCTACTAAAAGTTTGAATATCATAAAGATATCATGGAAAAGGAAAAAAACCCAAATACTTAATTTGGCAGAAAAGATTGTGAAAGTAGAAAAGTAAGTTTTGCCCAATACTCCTCCCTGTTCCTGAAGTTGATCTGGTCTTGTTTAAAGCCCCAAAAAGTGTGTTTGCAGTTGAATTTTTCTGAGCCATACATGTGTAGTGTTTGTACTGGCTTGAATGTAAGCAGCTTCAAAACAAAGGTAATCTACAGTTATTCAGATTAAAAATAAAATTTGACAGAAGTATGTAAAATATGAGCTTGCATTCATCTCTGCATGACCCAACACCCCACAATGTTACGTACAGCTTTTTTGTTTTGCATTTTTGTAGTGTGATGCTCTCTTCATTGGAGTCATGCAATGATTTGTATGAATATGTAAGCACGAAGCACAAGATTCCTTTGCAAGCAGGATCCACTCTAATTGCTCTTCTTGCGTCTGCCAAAAGCCACCTCTCTCTGTGGGGTTGTGTGCGTCCTGCTCAGTAAGAATGGTTGGGGTTATGTTGCTGGCTGGCCACCCGAGTGGCACTGGCTGCTTTGAGCTAGTTTCCCCTGAAGCGGACAGGCTGTATTCCTCTATTCTGTATTGCACTTGGCTGTGAGCATCGACTAGGTCTTGTGTGCTGCTCCTGTGACCTCAGGGGATGAATTTTTCTCTGTTTCTTTTAACTTTGGAGTGTTTGAAACAGCCTACATGGGTGATGCTTTTATAGCATAAAATCAAGGATTGTGTGTTGAACGGCATGAGGATATATTAATTGAGAGTGGAAAGCCTGTTGAGAAGTTGTTATCAGACTGGGAAGGGCAGAGGGAGTCATGCTTGGTGCAGTTTTACCCAGACTGGCATTGGAAACAGTTCCTGGAGTAAAGCGTTCCCAAAACCGTGCCCAGGCTTTGTCTTCGGAAAAGCTGTTTGGAGCAGTGTAGGTGTCCGCTCTCTGGTCCTCTGTGTGTAGCAGGTTACGTGTACACAGGAGGTGCAAATGACTGGAAGGAACTGGTATGCCATTATAGACATACCTACCTGGTAGACTGCTCTGCCTCACTGAATTCTTGCAAAGCTGGTCCTGGAGCTTCGCTTAAAACAGGCTGTGGAGCTGCCACACCATCAGGTCCTAGGGCTGCTGCCGCCTGCTCAGTGAGGATATACAACACGGCACCAAAAAACGTTTCTCGTGATTTTAAGGGACCATGTGGTAAATGTGCAGTTATGCAGTGATTTTTTTTTTCTTTCTCAGATTTGAGGGCATATATTACTTGGAGATTATAATGAGCCTGTACAATGCCTAAAATGCATGTGGACACCATCTTGTACCTGTGCAGTTCTCCAGTGCAATCGTTAACGATGTGTTTTACCATTCAGTGACTTTCCTTTGTCTTGCTTAACAGCCTTGCATGACACTTGTATAGAAAAATACACATCTTTTCCCTAAGAACCAGGCAAGGATATAATTGAAGTAATGCCTTTTATATTTTGACTTACTTTAAATTGCATTTATTGTCAGATGAGTTCTTGTCTTACAAAGTTGTCATATCTCTCCTTGAACGTCATTTTGTAGTTAATTTCTTTGTGAAAATACAGGGAAAGCATACTAGGCTTCTGAAATCTTACAGTAATATTTTCAGATATTACTCTAAAGGATGAACCATTTCCTCCAGCTTAAAATATAAGCCAGCATTGCTTCAGCTTGCTTTGCAAGGCTTAACTATATCTGCAGTTATGTAAGTTTCAGTTATGTGATATTTCATGGGCATCTATTTAAACATACAACTATTATTTTTAGTTGAAATATAGACTATATAAAGACTTAAAAGATGTGGGATCAAGGTGGACAACCTTGGCAGCAATGGCCTTTGAACCAACAGCAGTGGATGCAGTCATTTCAGCACCAGCAAGATCCAAGTAAGTATATAGAAAGCTTTGTGGATTAATTTATTTTTAATCTGTTGTCATTTGAATTTTTGAATCTTTGTTACAGAGCATGACTGATAGTTACTTTTTTTGTAGCTGCTCTCAAGATGATATGTTTATGATGCTTTTTCTGAACAACTAGAAAAAATAGAAAATGTTAACTATGTCAAAACATTTGGAATCGATGTATATTTAACATGCAAAATACAGGCAAGCAACCTGAGTTATCCGGGACAAATTATCGACATTTTACCATCATACATATCAACATTTAGACCTCGTGCTTTTACAGAATCTGTATCCCTGTCAGTTCCTTAGCCAAGCTGAATCATTTATTTGAGAGAATCTGCTTTTTATTCAGTGCCTATGTGGCAGATGTACTAATGCAGATGTATACACAGAAAAACTCAGTGGAAGATTAGTATGATATTTGTTTTAGGTTACAGCAGTGATGATCATGATCTCTGGTTTATATTTCTTTCTCCACAACCCCCCCCATTTTAAACAATAGAACATAATATACCTTAAATTGAGAGTGAGGTGCCAACAATTCAAAGTATCAAGAGAAGCACAGAAATGGATAAAGAGAGTGGAGGATGTGTATTTAATACTTGGTCAGAGTGATCAGGCACACTGGGTTTACATTGCTTTCTGTTGCTTCAATTTCTTTAACTTCACTAGAGAGATTTCCTGACTTGATAATGAGCAAAAGACATACCAGTGTCCTCAACTGAGAGTGCAATTTATTTACTTACTGGTAGGAACAGTAGTAAAGAAAAAAAAGGGGAGAGAGAACTCGAACATAAAGTAGCATTCCAGAAATCGGGGGTTATACAAAGAGTATACATTGCAAAATGTATTTTTCTAGCCATGTATCTTTCTTATACTTGAATCTTCATTAATTTAGAATTTAAGGCTATATAGATTTCTTTCTGATATCAAAATCAGTTCACTTACGAAGAAAGTGTATTACTACCACCCATTCAGTGCTAATGTGAACCTAAAATAACCTGCTTTATGGCATTTTGAACATATGCGGAGAAACTCTACTTCAGCAAGTGTGTACACTTTGACAATTGATTTGTTTGTTTTACTGTACACTGTGAATAAGTTTTAATGGTGCTCATGGTACTTGCTGAAGGTAAACGTTGCCCATTTCTCTTGAGCAATGAGACATGTAATTGAGAAACAATGTTAAACTTCAGACATGAATACTAACCTTTTAAACTTCCTCTCTTTGTTTTAGGCCAGATTGACTGGGCTGCATTAGCTCAAGCATGGATTGCTCAGCGAGAAGCCTCAGGGCAACAGACTGTAGTGGAACAACAAGGAATGATGCCAAATGGACAGGATATTTCAGGAATAGAGTCTGGTCCAAACAACCATAATAATTTTCAGGGGGATCCCAACTTCAACAGAATGTGGCAACCAGGTTTGTTTTCCTTCCCATTCATTCTTTTTTTTTTTATGTAGTGAAATTTTATTTTTTGTCAGGTATTTTTCGGTGTGAACATGCCCTGTCCCTCAGGTTTCAAGATGCAAAACTACCAGGAGCATCAACTAATTAACTGAGTATCACAGCTGCTACTTTCCAGTCAGGTGTTCCACAAAATGGGTAACAGTACAGACACAAAGGTCTGATAACACAACTCAGTAATCTATATAAAGTAAATAAATTGGTGTTATAATATACACATGCAAAAGATTTGTGCTGTCTCTGTTGTAGAAAGGTAAAGTGTGAATTGCAGTTTTATATTTATTTCCCTGCATCTTATTCTTACCTCTTACATGTTTTGTTGCTTATCCCACTGCACTAGGAACAGCAGCACTGAAGGCAACAGGATGCCTCAGAATTAAAGAGCATCTCTTGCCCTCTTCTGTAGTGTAATACATGCTTCTGGCATGATATTGACATGTAGAATGAGTTCACAATATAACTGGCAGGTGCTGGCTTTAGGTGTCTTAAAATCTTGAAAAAGGAGATGAGCAAAATTCTGTGTGTAAAATACATTTTTATTACATGTTTCATGTACTTAATATTTGCCCTTTTTGACTTAGGTATCTGTCACCTGCATAATTTTTTCATTATTCTAAGTTTAAAGTTGGTTGAACACTTCTGTTAATATTGATTATTTTCAGTTCTTTATAACTTCCTCAAAACTTCAGTTTTGGCCAAAAATTCATTTTCTTTTTAAAACTTCATAAAATAACACTGGCAATAAGCATGGGGTAGAGATTGGATGTTTTCTGCTAAGAATTTTTTTAAAGTTGTTTTCTGAAAGGTTTGTTTTGTCACCACACTATAATGCAATTTGAAATGTTTGAGCAAGGTAGTTTGTAAGCCTGCGTGCATGCCTTGTGTTGTCTTGGTGAAAACTGCACTTCATGCTTGATTCTGTTAACAATTGAAAGAATAACACCTCAAATTTTCACTGTGACTATTCAAATTTGTTTAAGTGCAGTGTTTAATAAAAGTAGGCTTAAAGTGTCATTGGCAGTTTTACATGTGCATAACAAAAGGGAGGCAGCCATCAGGTTTCAGTTAAATTTCCCCTAGCTGCTCTGGGCTATAAGTTATTGTAGCCACGTGTAGGGATTTTAACTTTACTATGTGGCAGTACATAGAGTGTATTCTAGCTGTTTTTCTGTGTAGTAAGTAGAGGTTTTTGCAGAAATACTGTGTCATTATTGGACAACTTTGGTTTTCCTATGATCCTGTGGTGGTGAGTTCTTCCTCCTATGCCTTTTTGTCTGTGAGGTGAAAGAGCATAATATGTTAAGTGGTAGTTTTTGCAAATAGACACAGAATGGTAGAAGTGAGGAAGACATTTCACTGATAATTATAAAAGCTTGGTGCCCAAACTCACCCAGAAAATGCAGAACAGGAAAACATCTTAGATCTAGCAGTGAGAATAATGTATCACCTTTTGTTAACAGGAAACAATGTGCCAATGCATATTGTTATCGTTGGGTATATCATTCAAAGAATATGTTATTTTCCCAGTTTCTTGGGACACTGTTAAAGACCGTGCTGATGCAGATATGACCCAGCTTGCCTTAATTTAGGCAATGTCATTCTTAATGTGTAGAAATAGTCAGAGCAGACAAACTAAATCATAGCATGCATGGCTAGCCAAAGTTCTCTTCACATACTTACTCTCTTTCTACAAAGCTTCATCTTTTTCCATATCTTTCCAAGTTTCTTTTTGGATCCGAAAGTCCTTTACGCACTACTAATAAAAAAGCAAAATGGCAATCTGAAAACCAACTGCATAACTAGCAGACAATTCATTTTGAAGGGATTCATGTTCCACAAGTGAAAACAGCATCTATTGTGTGCACCTTGCAAGCTTTCAAGTCAGTTGACTTGAAGTGAACTGGGCATTTAAATAGTGTCAAATCTTAACACGTACATTTATGAACAATAACTCTTGTAGGCTGTACTTAAAAGGATAAAGGATTCTGTCCCTTAGAATACTTTAGGAGCATTTGATCTGGAAAAAGATTTGATTAATCAGCTAAATGTGACCTACTGGGATGACAGTGAGAGTGAAAGGAGTGATACAATCTTTGAACATACAAAAAAAAAAGAACTACCAAATAGAAAAACTATGTTAACCCTTTCTGGTTGCTACAGTAATGGATCCAGTTATTATGCAGATGGGAAGGACAGTAAAAATTAGAAAAATGGAAAGAATTATTAAAGGACTTGGATGAAAGGTAGGAGTTAACCTCAGAGGCCAGGTATTAATTCTGTTTCTGGTGAAAGTTACAAGGTAGCTCTGTCACAGTCTATAAATATCTGTATAGTGGACTTAATTTTTAGACTGATTTCCTAAGAAGACAAAGCTTATGGTCACATAAGTTATTAATTCCGTAAACCCTTTTCACTCTGTTAGCCAATTGTAACTTAATGTTTGAGGACTTAGGACTGTACCTTATGCTGGGACCTCTGCCAGATATTGGAGAATCCAGGGAATCATCCATTGTCAAGACACAAGACTTTGGAAAGCAGGTTTCAGTGGTTCTGCTACTCACAAAACCATTTGCTTCCCATAATAGGTCTTTTAAGTCTGTTATGCAAAGGAATAAAATAGCTTATTACTTTGAAAGTGGAAACAACATAGAAATAGAGAAGTAGGAGCAGGTCTTTAACAGTTTACACAATTTGTAAGTGCTATGGTGGACTCAATATCACTAGAAATTTATAAAAACAAATTTACAGTGTCTCTGTGTCCTTCCAGTTCTGCCCCTCCCTCCCATGTTTTAGTTCAGCTACAGCTATTTGTATTTCCTGCATTTAGTTGATGAAAGTACTGATACAGTCTAATACAGTCTGTAGATTGATGATTCTTCATAACTTTATCATCCGTGTTGCTTTGAGGAACCCTGTGATAAATACAAGAACATTGAGTGATTTGTGACTCATACAAATTGTGCTAACTTGGTATTGAATTGTATTCTAAATCCTAAACAGAATGGGGAATGCCTCACCAACCCCCTCACCCACCTCCAGATCAGCAGTGGATGGCTCCAACCCCAGGTCAAATGGAAATTGTTCCTCCATCTGAAGACAGCAACAGTCAGGACAGTGGGGAATTTGCTCCTGACAACAGGCATATATTTAACCAGAACAATCACAACTTTGGGGGACCTCCCGATAACTTTGCAATGGGGCCAGTGAACCAGTTTGACTATCAGGTGAAACATATTTGTTGCTTTAATATTGTAGACGCGCAGAGTCCCTTCCGTGGATGTGTTCCTCTAATATCATCTAGCGGCGACTTTCATTCTTCAGTTCTACAAACATCTACAGAATCTGTTATCTGCTAAGATACATTTTTACTAAATACTTTACAGAAGAGACTTTAGAGTTTTCAGTTCTGTTCTGAGGCCAAAGGTTTTTTATTTTTCTATACTAGTAATGAGAAATGGCTGTTGTCTGCAATATTAAAATGAATCACTGTGTTCCAGTATATAAATTAACATTATGTAGTTTTGTGTTAAAAAAAAAAACCAAACCAAACAACAAAACCAAAAACAAAAAAACACCAAACCCCAAACAAACAAACAAAAAAAAAAAAACGAAGAAGAGGAGGGGGAAAAAAAGAGTTCGGAAGTATATACTTAAATACATTATCTAATGTATCATAGGGAACAGCCCTGTATTTGCAGGGAGATAGACTGGATGATCCATTAATCTTTTCCATATCTATCTACTGTGATTCTTTGAATAAACAATGTTATTTCTAAAAAAGCCACATCCAATTTTTTTCTTCATTCTGACACAGAAGTTGCATAGCATAATAAATCTGTAGGTGGTTTTAGCACTAATAATAGCAGGGGCCATTGCACAAATCTTTAAACACAAGTTTTGGATCTTCCCCCTGTTTTCTGTATTTTTCTCATGATATAAATGACAAACTGTACCTGTTAAAACACCTACCTCCTGTTTATAAACAAACCCAAGGGAAGATGGGCAGAAATGTGTTTCTATCTTCTGGCCTACTTTTCTCTATTACTAAATTCTCTTGTTCAGCAGTATTGTTAGGAAGTGAACCAGTATTTTCAAGTACACTAGTTTATTATAATTTCCTTTCTTTACTATTGTAAAACCAACTCTTAAAATTAATTTCTCTAAGTACTGCAGAAAACTTGTTTTACAGTGAGTAACAGAGGGATTCTTGCCCTGAAATTGTAGTGGAAGAGTGCTTCTACCACTAGTGACTTAAATAGATAGTCAATAGGATATAATAAAAAAATATTTGATGCTACAACTTTCTTCTTAAACACTCTTCTCTTAAATAGTTTAATGAGACATTTCTGGGCAGCAAATATTAAAACAAAAAACCCCTCATGTATGCCTCAAGACTTGTGACTTTTGGATTGTATACAGCTTGCTCAGAACCCAGGGTCTGTACTAAACTTGCATATTTATGCATTTAATATTTTCATCAGCCATACTAATAACATCCATGAATGATTACTGGAAAGTGCACAGTGCAAAATTCTTTTGTAATAAAATGAACTGTTCATTTTTGTCCTCATGTTGTAGTTACAAGGAAAGACTGCTAACATAGCTAGACTTTTAAACCTTAATTTTGTATACTCTTCATTTAACTGCATGCTGTGATGATAAGCTGGCAAGGAACTGCTGGAGATAGATGGTGATTATAGGGCTTAATGTTTAGTGCAATATGAAAGGAGATTGGTTGAAGCCCTTTCAGCTTTGTTAGTATCCCTGCTTAAATCTAAGTTTACTCATTAAATACTTAAGGAAAATTTGTTTCTTGGGGACCACAGAAAAAGAGATTGAGAGATCTCAGTAGCCTAGAAATCGTGGATTCCTACTTGCATGGATTTCTGTAAACCGACTTGCGCACATGCTGTATTTAGTGTTACATGTGAAGAAAAATAAACTGCATTACTCTTTCAGCATGGGGCTGCTTTTGGTCCACCTCAAGGTGGATTTCATCCACCTTATTGGCAGCCAGGACCACCAGGGCCGCCAGGTCCACCAGCACCTCCTGCACCTCCTCAAAATCGAAGGGAAAGACCCTCATTCAGAGACCGACAGCGTTCACCTATTGCGATGCCTGTGAAGCAGGAGCCTCCACAGATTGGTACATGTTAACCACTCCTTAATGAAAAAACATAAAAGCTGTGTTTTGAAAAGAATTGCAAAATTTGAAGACTTTTTTTTTTATAAAGTAAAAAAGAAGGGAAAGAAAAAGCTATTGTAAATGGTTTTCTCCCCACGGCCAGATGTGTGGCTTGTTTGGATTGGGGTGGAGGGTTTGTTTTTTTGTTCTTGGGGTTTTTTTTCTTCGGGGGTGGGGGGGGAAGGTTGTTTTCACCTTACAGAACTGTAAATCTTGCTTACATAGATGCTGTGAAGCGTAGAACTCTGCCTGCCTGGATTCGTGAGGGCCTGGAAAAGATGGAACGAGAAAAACAGAAAAAATTGGAAAAAGAGAGGATGGAGCAGCAACGTTCACAGATGTCTAAAAAAGAAAAAAAGGAAAGCGAGGAGGCTGAAGAAGGGGATGGCCCACGGTTACCTCAGAAAAGTAAATTTGTAAGTAGAAGGGTTTGCTTTTTGCTCAGGTTTGTATTTCCTGCAAGGTGTCAACTTGTTGGTCTCTTCAAAAGAGAGACTGTATTCCTGTTTAACTCTTTATTTCTGTTGCTTAAAGTAAAGTTAAACTGCTGCTTTGTGATATTTACTTGGTGTTTTGAAATTGTTAATGTCTGAGAGGTAAAAGTATATTATTTGATCTGGAGTAGCAAAGAAATTATGTTGAAATTGGGCTTTTTTATTTTCTGTGTTTTGTGAGCGTACATGGTCTTTGAAGGTTTGAATTCTAAATCAGTAGCAGAACAAATTCAGATACCTGGTGTTTGTTAAACTGAGCCCATTTAGGAAGCCTTGTGTTGCCTTCATTTTAGAAGTTATCTCATTTGTTTGCAGTTCTGAGTACCTGTCTGGCATTAAACTGAAAACTATGTGTTTATTTATCTCATGTGGGTAGGGAGGTACCTGCATGTTTATTAGGAGGGGAGAAAAGAAATAAGAGTTTTATGATAATGGTAATTCAAATTTCAGCACAAAGTAAATCAAGTTGACTATCATAAATAGAAACTAATGAGATTTATATCTAAGTTTTTCCTGAAATGTATGATGTTGTTCTTGTAGGACAGTGATGAGGAAGATGAAGATGCTGAAAACACAGAAGCTGTAAGCGTTGGGAAAATCAGCAGGAGTCCATCCCCGGCTCCTCAAGAGGAGCAAAGTGAACCAGAAATGACAGAGGAAGAAAAGGAGTATCAAATGGTATTAATAATAGAGTTCTCACTAAGTATTTCTGTCTATTTGCTCGTAGTTTTCCAGCATAGCAAAGTAAAACACTTTTTCTCTGCCTGATACTCTCAATAGAAGTATAGTACATACCATACAGTAAAGCAGGGTTATATTTGCATGTCTCTTTATAATGCTGTCTTTCTCATAGAGACAAGGATATAGGTTATATAACTCATATGTAGCACAATAGTGAAAGAATGTAATGACTGTAATCTTTACATTGATCGTTATTAATTCTCTGGTGGGGGTTAACTTGTCAAATTCCTGAAAACTTGTCATGATTAAATGCACCTGTCTGAAATCTATGCTTCAACCTCAGTTCCTGTGAAAGCGAATTTAAGAAATGTATTCTTGCAAGGAAGTACTAGAAACCTAAGTCCTAGACCAGCAACAATTTCACTGTGTCTGCAGAAACTTTGTACTTTTAAACCATAGTTGTATGCTAATTGTACAACTGAAACCTTGTTAATGAAGGCCCTGAATTCTAAAAAGTTTGATGAATGCATTTTTGTAAAGCACATGGTCAGACTGAGCAGCTTGGAGAACTAGCTACCAACATTCCAATTTTTGTAGTAAATACGTAATAATAAAATCCTATATAGGTAACCTCTGATTTTTGCGGGATTGGGGTAAGTGAGGCAGCGTACCAGACAGAAACGTGCTCTTTATTTTTTAAAAGAATAAATGGGATCAGTCTAAGTATATTTCTGATATAAATATTCATTTGTTATATCATCTTTGACATTAGGAATCAGTGCCCTGGATAGCTGTGTGTAATACATGCAGATACAGTTCACAGTCAAAATACAAACTGTTCTGAAAGTTTTGAAATCAGGTCAAATTTAAACAATTTCAGACTTAATGTTTTTAAGTCATGTCTGTTGAAAGAAATCATTAAATAAAATGTACAGGAGAGTACTTTCATAGCTATCAAAAGAAGTGAAACTCTATGGATATAATTTGAATGTAGCATTTATTCAAGAGGTTTTAGCCTTTAATTGTATATACAATGTTCTTCAGATGATGCTGACAAAAATGCTGCTGACAGAGATTCTCTTAGATGTCACAAATGAAGAAATTTATTATGTGGCCAAAGATGTGCACCGTAAAGCAACTAAAGGTATGCCAGTTCTTTTTTTTTTTCTTTTTTTTTTTTAGTTTCTTCTGTGAATATTCTGTATTTGCATGTCTCTAGAACATTTAACCTCCATAGTTGTCCCCAAGAACAATTCCAGTATAATGCATCCAACTTGGTAGAGTTCAAATCCAGTAATCATGTACTGTTGTCCTGTGCAGTGTATTGTGAGTTACTTCAGTTACTCCATTTCTTTCATACAGTTCATTTATTTAGTTAAAATGGTACCTGTGTGTCAGTGGCTCTTGAGTTGTAGCCGTTTCTTAATGCTATCATCTTTATCTCAAGTTCTTAGCTGTTCAGAAGTGAAAAGAGACGAACTTTGAGTCCTCAATTAGTAATTCATTTGCTTTCACTATTAACTTGTATTGTACTTACATAACAGATTTTTTTAGCATAAGTGAGTTAATCTAAATATGTAACTACTGAAACTTGAAAATTATGTGCAGATGCTGTAACTTGGAAAGTGATTTATGAGTATATATTTGTTTTTTTCTGTTCACTGTTAATTTGCAGTTAAATTCTAAATCTTCATGGTCAGAAAATCTAGAATTGGTTTTAAATGGATGATGCGTTTTTAATGTTTCTTCTCTCCCTCCAAAGAACAGCAATAGTAGTAGATTTAACAATACCATAGACTCATGACTATGAAATCGTGGCTATTTGTGTTAACATGTTGTTCCTGTTGTTGATGTGATACAAAGCTCCTGCAAAACAGCTGGCACAGTCCAGTGCACTGGCTTCCCTCACTGGACTCGGTAAGTATGTTCCTTATTTTTGAGAGGGCTTAAAGGGGGAGTTTCACTCTTGCCTTGCGTTTCTAGAAATTGCATTTTGAAACTAGATTTTAATTGCCCAGGAGTATGGGTCACTTTCCGATAACTTTATCATTATCAGCACCTTTGTTTGTTCCACAGGTGATCCTACTGATATAAGTGGGATGGTTTTTGGAGTAAAGGACTAGTCAGTGTGAGTTAGTGTATGAGAATCTTGCCCTAATTTTGAAAATACATAAAAACTTTAGATAAATTTACTCGATTGTTTCAGAAGCACACTGCAGTCTTCAGAGAATACTGTTTTGCATTTTTCTCCTATTATGATCCATCCAAACAAGAAAGGAAAATTGATAGAAGAGTAATGTCAAAGTCTATAAATAAAAATATGATAATCTTTGGAATTACTATTTTATTGAAAAGCTACATAAGCACCGAGGCTCCCATATCATGTATTACCAGAAACAACACAGGAAAAGGAGATTGAAATTCCAGCTTGAGACACATCAGCAAAAGATCTTTCCCAACGTGCTTTTTATCATCTAAAACATACTACAGCAGTGTCAGTGATCAGTTATGTGTTCGTTACGTGGAATTCCGATGAATTAGATTGAATGTTATCATCACAAGTATTCACGTTTTAAAGCTAACTCAATAAAGGTTGTAAGAACCTCAGACTGAAAGAAAGTAAAATACCTCCATGTCAGATGTTTAAATTGACTTTATCTTTCTTATCAGTCCAGTAGTTATAATATCTCTAGGGGAGAAGAAGGTCCATTTCTGTTCCATCTCCGTACCTGTCAAAGTGCAGTGTTTTCTAAATCAATATAGAAAAATTGATATGGCATTCAGAATTTCTGTAGCCTTGGACTATGGAGGCGGCTGAAGTCATTTCAGAGATGTCTTCTGGGAAAGGTCCCAGGCATTTTCTGTCCGGTTGCTGATACAGAGGCAGGCACTGTTACGATCTCCGCAGGGAGCTTTTTTGCCCTTCCATACAATGGAAAAAGTACCGTGATCACAGTGGTTGTTTGCCGAAAATAGACGAGCTGTTCCAGAAGGAGTAGAACCAGACAGTGAGCATCAATGCAGATATGGGGGCCTTGATCACACCGGTCAAACAACATTGGCCAGACTTACCAGAATAAAGTGACTTCTTCAGAGAAGAGGAAGTGAAGGAGGGGCAATGTTACTCTCCTCTTTGCCCCACAGAAATATTAAGAACAAAGCTTAATCTTTCCTCGTGATAGACTGGACTTTATGCACGCAGGTGGACTGGGTGGTTATGGATCAGGAGACAGTGAAGATGAGAGGAGTGACAGAGGCTCTGAATCATCTGATACTGATGATGAGGAATTACGACACAGAATCAGGCAAAAACAGGAAGCGTTCTGGAGAAAAGAGAGAGAACAGCAACTACTACTAGAAAAACAGCTAGAAGGTAAATCGTGATGTCTTCTTACTCTGCTGCTGTATATGGAGTTTACTACTTAGTCTATGTAAATTGGTGCGAGGGAAAATGCATTTTAAGGCAAAAAAGATGAAGCCAAATTTAGAAATAATGTTCTTTTAATTAAAAAGTTTTAACAAAAAAGGTGTTCAAGCTACTTGGATCAAAATAGGTTTTGCTTCTTTTCTTTCTAATAATAAAAAAAATCCATGTAGTGTTTTCCATAAACTATTCTACTTCAGTGTTAAAAGAGCAGGCATGGTGCATATATAGCTATATGCTATAGATATTGTACTATATAAATAATAGCATTGCTTCATAAAAATGCATGTGTGTGTATAATGTATTTTTAAAAAATTATTAGTATCTCAGTTGTGACTGGGGGATAAATTTCACCTTTCTGCTCCAGACTGCAGTTTGTATAAGCTTGATTCCCTAAAGTTGTATACTCTAAGTCTGTGAAGCACATTTCACGTCACCTGAAAAACTTGCTTTTCTGTTATGTAATCTTGAGCGGTGCGCCGTTCAGAACGTACCGTGGGAGACTGCAGCTTCTTTGAACTTGCTGTTCTTAGTTGTAGTTGAGGTTTGTTTCTGTATGCTGCATCTTCATAACTGGATTTTTATACCTAATAGTGGGGAAACATTACTGAGCCCAGTCAGTTCACACTTAGGCTCTGATAAGGTGGCAGTCTTGATTTAAAAAAAAAAAAAATAAAAAAAATCTGTGATTTACTTCTGCTTCTCCATACAAGGTAAGGTTTGTCCTTTTGTACCCATAATGTAGGTCAAAAGGGTATCACAGTCACCTTGCACTGCTGAAGAGCAGTCTAGATCAACAGATGAATGCGATGGTAAGAAGTCGTGATCCAAGTTCATAAGCCGGAGGAGAAAGAAAGTGCTATTACAATAGCATACTTCTTTCTTATTTTAAGATGGATGATTTCCTCCTTTTTACTTTAAAGGCCTAGAAATAAGACATATGGATCCCTTAATAAAAGGCTGAACTAGCTAAACTTTTGGTTTCCTTAATATTCCTGTCTGAGTGTTTGAAGATTTATGTATGAAAAGATAGCCATACGGAGAGTGACTGAGCGGTGGCCTATGACCTCTGTATTCCTAGTGCAGGAAGCCAGATGTCAGTTTGGGGACATCTCCATGGGGGGCTATTTACAGAAATTTAAATTTAGAGTAAAGCAGCTGATTCTATACATCCAAAATCCTGAAGAATACTAAATGCAAGGTCTCAGTTGTAGCAAGTGGCATTTAGGAAAGGCAGAAGATTTCTAATACTCAGTACAGCATCTTCTAACATACACTGGCTTCTGCCTGTGTTACCTAATAACTCAGGGACCAGATGGAATTGTTTTCTGGGTTAGATTTGACCATCAGTTGCCATTTGGATCACTCGGGGTTTCCGGATGTAGCTTTATTCCCTAAGTTAATTCAGGAACTGACAGCCCACATCAAAAGGACATTTTTTGGCTGAAAATGTTGCATGTCAGTTATTTTTTCTGGGTTCAATTTAAAATGGGAAGGAGAGATGAACTTGGCCAGTGATGCAAAGGATCCTAGGTTGAATAGAAATAAGTAATACCTTTTTAAAGTTGGAAACCTCTGGAAAATGCTCTGAGGGTCTGAATTTCTTTATTTTGCTATATGAAAATCTTGGCCTGATACTCATAATGTTACTTTCAGAAATGTATTCTTAGCTCTTCTGTTGTCTTCTTACCATGTTTATAGTATTTGCTGACTACCAAGCTTACATGTAATCTCAACTGACTAACTGTTTTGTAAGAGCTTCACCATCTGTCTGTACTAAATGCTGTGTCTTAACTTTTGAGCCGAGTCTTAAGCAAAGAATTATCTACAAGTCTCTTTTTTTATGCTATTCCTCTCTTGGAATTCATTGGCTCTAAAACCTGTTAAAAACAAGGAAAAATGTAAATTGCTTGTACTAGTTAGCATTCAGGACTAATCTAAGTTATCCCTGGAAAACGCCATAAACCCAATATTTTCTTTCAAAAAATGTGCGTCACTAGCAGAAGGTACTCCTTCAAGACTTTTTCTGGGTAATGAAGCCCACAAAACATTACAGGTACAGCCAATGTTTTTCTGAGGTTGAGAGGCCACCCGTGCACTGTGTGGGAAATTCAGCTTCTTCAGACCAGCAATTACTCAAACCCAGATGAACGGGGCCGGAAGGAGGGCAGGAAGCATAGGTACTGCTAGAGAAGTGTTGTAGGAAGGAAAAGGGAAAAATCAGGTGTGTCAGAAGGTTGGAGGTGGAAAAAGTATGTGTGCGTAGAGGAATTTGGGAGTTCCCATGCTCCAGGTTCTTCGTCTGAGAACTTGTCTTACACCACTGAAACATGAAAAAAGATGAAGGACTTCTAAAAGTGTCTGGGTTGTACACTTCTTCTGAACCAGGAGGACACCTTTTCTAGAATTATAAAAAAAGAAAATAACAAGTTGTTTGGTGGGTAGTTGGTATGATGGCAGACAGTGTAATAATTATAAGTTTTAAGAAAGGTGCTTGGAAATTTGGTTTTGCCAAAAGTAACAATATGGAAATTATTGCCATATTACTCCAAATTAATTGCGTTTTTCTTTTGCATGCTGTTTTTCAGAAGAAAAGCTACAAAATGAAAAAGTTTCAAAAGATTTGAATGAATTTATCAACAAAGAACAAAACAGTAACTCAGCATCACAGGAGGCAAAAGAACTTGAAGCAGATATGGTTCATGAAAAGAAAAGATCTCCAAATGCAATCGCGCCCGATATAGAACTCAAAAAAGAGGGTAAAGAGAGGACAGAAAAGAGTGGGTCAAGAAGCTCTAGCAGTGGTAGCACTAGCAGCAATAGCCGAAGCAGTAGCAGTAGCAGTACTGTATCTAGTTCATCCTATAGCACTAGCTCAGGTAGTAGTCGCAGCTCTTCGCGTTCTTCCTCTCCTAAAAGGAAGAAGAGACACAGCCGCAGTAGGACGCCTTCACATAAAGTTAGGCGCAGCAGAAGCAGGAGTTACTCCCACAGAAATAGGAGAGAGAGGAGTAGGAGCAGGGAGAAAATAAGGGAAAGGAGAAGATCTAGTAGAAATCGCAGTGCTGAAAGAGGGGAGAGGCGAAGAAATCGGAGTCCTTCAAGAGAGAGAAGCTGGGATAGACGTAGAAGTAGTAGCCGTTCAAGAGACAGGCGAGCTAACCGCGCGAGCCGCAGCAGAAGCAGGGATAGACGTAAAACTGAAGAACAGCGTAGAAGCCCTACTGGAAATAGGCACAAACATAAAAGTGAGGGTAAGGATCCAGAAAGGAAGAAGGAGCAGGGCGGAGGTGTAGATAAAGACAGAAAAAAGAACAGAGAGAGGGAGAGAGATCAGGAAAAAAGAAAAGATAAGCCCAAAAAAGAGGAAAAAGAAAGTAAGGCTGGCAATCATGACGACAGTAGATTAAAGAGGAAAAGAGACAGCGAAAGAACTTTCTCTCGCAGTGATTCAATATGTGTGAAAATAATAAGACAGGATTCCAGACAAGAAAGCAAAAAAATTTCTACCAAAGATAGCAAAAAACGGTCAGGCTCCGAATCTAGTGCGAGGAGTAGTTCTGAATCCCCAGGAAGCAGTAAAGAAAAGAAGGCTAAGAAATCGAAGCATATTCGGTCATGCTCCATGGAGAAATCTCAAAGGTCTGGTAAGAAGGCAAGCCGCAAACACAAGTCTAAGTCACGATCAAGGTAGTATACTTTTTAAGTATTTTGTCTGACTTTTTTTTTATTTTTTGATATTCGTCTTCATGTGTACGGCATATGAACTTTTTTTAATAAAGTATGGTATTTATTAGATTTTTTTGTCTTAGGCAAAAGTAACTTTGGAAAATCTTTTAAAACTATTAATTACTAAGCCTAAAGTGTGTGTGGGTTTGGGGGTCTTTTATTTTTTTCCAATTAACTTTTCCCCCTTTTTCCTTTATTTTTCAGATCAACGACTCCTCTTCGTCGTAAACGCTGAGGAATTTATGGCACCAGTGCTATGACGTTTAAAAATTCCATGAGTTATAAAAGGCTTGTCTCATTATAGAGGCACATTGTGGCTATGTAGGTGAAACCAGAATCCTTTTTTTATCTGTAAATAGGTGTATTTTTTCCAAATGCTGCTCAGAATTAAATACCTAATAGGATTTCTTTGTATTACATTTTTTTCAAGAACGGTAGTGCTTATTAAGAATATAAAACAGGCCATTCTCTTTCAGCTGTAATGTTCTTAAAATTACTATTGAATGTACTGTGATGTCAATAAAGCTCTTTAGTTCATTTTTTGTTTAAAATTCTTGCACCTGAATTTTGTGTTAAATTGTAGAAAGTACTTTTAAAAAAAAAAAAAGAAAAAGGCAGCTTTTTTCGGTATAACAAATTTTTAAAGTACTTGAAAAAGATTTTAACGTAAAACACTTGTCAAAATATGTAGTCCATGGACATGATGAGATTAATCTATTGGGGGGGTGTGGAAGAACAAAGACAAGACATCTTATTTTTTCTTTAGATATGTGTAACAGATTTTTAATAACCTTTTTATTTGGACAAGCAAGTAATATATACTGTGTGTGTAAAATATGGGTCACTGTAATACAAGCTATACGTAAACAGACTGAACCCCACTAGGAATATGTGCGACTAATGGATCTTGTGTGACAGTGCTAAGCTCTGGAACTATATTCCTCACCCAGTTTTCAGAGAGAACTTTCTGGATGTTCAGGGATATTACAGGAACAAGACTCAGTATTTTAGATGTTTTATGGAATATATTTATACATGGCACTCAGTGCACATTAGAAAACTGACAATAGGTTAGTTAACTTTACATTTTGGCACATGCATTAAATGTGTACTAAACATTAAAGCTGGTTATTTTTGTTAGTGCTACAAGAATTGTGATTCCTGTAAAGTAGCAAGAGTGTGAAATAATACTAGTTGGGAAAAAAAAACCAACCCAAACCAAACCAACAACAATACACAACCCTAGGCCAGTGACTGTTACAGAAGAACATTTATTCAGGAAAAGACTGGAGATCTGTCCCTAGAAGGTCTGGTACGATACCAATTGTGAAGAAGATAAAAGGCTTCACATCAAAGTAAGATCTCTTTGATGGCTGTATCTTCTAAGAAAAAAATATACTAGTACAAGCAACTTGCAAAGCATGCCTTCATGAACAGATTAATCCATTTAACTAAAACTAGAATTCAGCTATGCAGCACTTTCGCCAGTGTAATTTTTTTCATAAATTAGATGCAGAAGTAAACTGCTTCAGTGCAAAGAATCACACTTTAACTGTACATTTACTAAGCAAGCTAATGGCTGAGGAATACATGCATGCTTATCAAAACACTGTTACAGATAAATAATTAGTTAATCAGTTACAAATAACATACCACCCCCCAATTAAGTCCTTTTACATAGAGTAAGCAGTCATACCTGTTAGCAAAATAAGGCATAATTTGCAACACGCTAATTTTACTTGCATTGGTATGGATATAAATAACGATGTATTGATCTAATCTCAGTACACTATTGGCTTTTGGTAAAAGTGAGGATTTTTTGAGAAGTAGGTAGCATAACGGTTCAGATGTCTTAGAAGGATGTCTTCTGAGAGAAGGAAACTAGAATTAAGTTTAAGAAAAGCTCTTGAGGAATACAGTTTCCATGATGCATTGAATTTGGTTTTCAGTTCAGATTTTATATTCTCTGTCTAATAATTAAAGAGATTGTGTATGGAAAAGCTTTATATACTCTGCCAACAACTGGAATTCTGTCACTTCCTGTAAATATGAAAATTATTTTTTTGACACAAATGCACTTATATGGGTAGTGACTGTATGCCAATAAAAAGAGCATACGATCTCTGTATTTAACTGTTTCAGGAATCTTACTAAACAGCATACTCAGCACACCAGTAATTAAAAATACATCGGTACTATGTCAGCTTCACATACGTTAGAGTTCATCGTGTTTTAGTAACTCCCTTATGAATGTTTTTCAATGGTAAAGGCTCAAATAACACCCAGTCTTTAATTCCATACATCTGAAGTAATCTTAAATTAAAACGTGCAAATATATACAAGAATGGGAATGTATCATTTTGGAAGAGTCTACATTGGGTTGTTGCTCTTCTTTTACATTTTAAAGCGAACACTGCAAAGATATTTCAGTGCGATGCAGGAGGGCAAGACGTACAATTTAGAATGTCGTGCAGCAACGTGATGTTCGGAGGCAGTTCCTGTGAAAATTTTTTTTAATAAATAAGGGATGGTATGGAATCAAGTGAAAAATGGTTTCCGTGCAAATTGTTTTGAAGATGAATACCACAAACCCAATGTGAGTACGTACCCCAAGGTACCCGTTAGGCCATCTAAGAACAGGAACGGGCTGTGGCCATGGATAGGCCAAAAAAGAGTAGTTGGGTAAAGTACTCTATAAAGGTTGCTCAACTACACACTTTTTGAAGTACGGCATAACAACTGGTTTGGGAAAAAAACCCCAATCTGTTGTTATTTGTGTCTTTGATGCCCTATCTTGTGGGAGAGGTTAAAGAGGCTAGGCTGCTCCTAAAGTCTATGTTTAATAATAGAAAAATGGAAGCCTCTAGTTAAACCTCTAGTTTAAAACTAGCTTATCCTGTTAAGTAAAGTACTTGTCCGTGTGCATGTATTTAATTGCTTGTTACTAAATTTTTAAAAATTACAAATATAAAAGCAATGGCAACGTAAGGATTGGCTCGCTCTCTCCAGATTTTGCGTTTGCTTTGCTAAATAAATGAGAAGTAGTAATTTCATTTGCATAAGTAATACGCACAAGCACACTTTGAAGGAAGGCTTGTGTCTTAAGGAGACTGTGTGTCTTAGCACAAAGGATTTTTTTGAGCTCTGTTTTTTCAGTAGCTGTGAGGTGTTATTAATGACTCGTAAGCCCACTGCACCATGAGCTTTGCAGGATGGAAAGTAGGTGAGCAGAGAAGCAGTGCACATACACACTAAGCAGGTTTGCCATATATTTAATTGCTGCTGAGACAAGCTTCTTTGAGATATTTCATTAGTCCTTATTTAGCTTTTTTTTTTTAAAAAAAATACAAACTTTAACTACTAGATGAATTATACTGTATTTACAGGACAACTGTAAACAGGCAGATTTCAAGCAGGGAGGGGTTGTAGCACCGAGCAAGGTCAGTTAATAAAACAGATTGGCATTAGATGGAAGGAAGAGTGAGTCAAACCATGGCTGGTTATACTACTCCAAACCTCCTGCTGCCTGGAGGGTGTTCCTGCCCCCTGACTTTGTGCAGGCCGTGCCTCCCGCCTGCAGATGCCAGCGTCTGCATGGCCGGGCAGGGAACCTGGCTGCTGCCATCATCTGCCTGGGAAGCACGGGAGCGCTGCCAGCTGCTGCCTTCATGTCTTACTCCTGCCTTGCTCCGCACCGTTCCCTTCCAGCCAGCTTTCATTTTCATGGAACTTTCTCATGAGACCTGTGGCCCAAAAAAAGTTGGAAAACAATTCCGTTTAAAAACTGGCTTAATTTGTTACTATTTATGCGTGTTAAATTAGCTCACCATGGGGATCTGAAAATACCGAAGCCCGCCAAGAGGAAAGAGTAGGGGAAGAAGAGCCCCCTGTGTCCGTCAGCTCTGAGCCACCAGAGCTGCTCCTCGCGGCGGCGTGTGGATTCAAACCCCTCAGCTGCAGCTCAGTTCAGGTCCCGGTGCAGCAGTGCCCGGGCGAGGGAGGCGGGAAGGCAGCCTTGTCCCTCCTGGGCCGCAGCCCGGACTTTGCCCACAAACCATGGCGCGGCAGCCTCTGCAAGAGGCAGCAAACCAGCCTGGGTAGCTCCCAAGGGCCAGCGCTCAGGAGTTCTGTCTCGAGCCCAGCCGTCCTGGGGGCCCAGGGGCTCTGCTCCATGCCACGGATGTGCAGTGCAGGCTGTTGGGTATTGCTTGTCCCCCAGGGGTCTTGTAATTTGCCCCCCCCCCCCCCACCCCCGCAAGTCGAGTGTGTTACTTGGTAATAAAAGAGGCGGAAAGCTGATAGCTAATCCCTGTGCCATCCGACCGAGCCTCTGCTAAAGGAGTGTTTTCTTGTTCTAAGACACGCAAGGATCAGGCCGGCATGCAGGAGTAAGGGGAAATAAATCTAAATAAAATCACTGTGTTAGCTTTCAGCAGAGCTTCCAGGTGCGGCCACGGTGACACGTGCCGCGACGCACCAGTGGGACAGTCGGGGCTGGCATCCGCGCTGCCCGCGCCCCGCGGGCGGGAAGGGCACCAGGCCTGCCGTGTCTGCAGGGCTGCAACCAGGGCTGCGGCGCCCCGCTGCTGGGCAGGGAAAGGTAAATAAAGCGGGTTTTCTTGCTTCTTGTACCACACCTTAAGCTGGAATGTTTGTTTTTTTTTTAAAAAAACAAGCTTGAGTAAGTGCCTGCAGTGGTCCGCCCAGCGTTTTGTTTTGCTTCCCTTGCATTTGAGAACGCAAACGCTCATAACATTTTAATAATAAATATCGATAAATACATTTTATAAAGTATCCTAAGCGGGCGGACGGGGGGGGGGGCAGGCCCGCCGCACCCCGCGGTGAAGCCCCGGCGGCGGGAGACCCGGGCCGGCACGGCGCCGAGGGCGGGCACGGCCCCGCTGCGAGGCCGCCGCCGGCGGGCCCTGAGGGCCGGGCCGGGCCCCGGCGCCGGGCGGAACCAACGTTCCCCGGCGCCCGCGCCGAGAGGCGGCCGGCACCGTGTGGCCGCCGCACGCCCGGCGCCGGGAGCGGGGCGGGGCGGGGCGGAGCGGGGCGAGCGCGGCGGCGGCCGGGACGATGTGGGGCGGCGGCGGCGGCGGGGCGGCGGCCCGCGCTCTCACCCGCGCCCTCGGGCGCCGGCGGGCGGCGGGCGCGCTGCTGGGGGCGGCGGGCGGTGAGCGGCGGGCGGGCTCCGGCCCGGCGGTCCTTTCTGGCGGCGTGTCCCCCTCCCGCCCCCGGCCGGCCCGGGCTCGGCGTCCCGGCCGCGGCCTGCCCTCCGCCGCCCCCGGCCCGGCGGGCGCTCGGCGGCCTCGGCGGGGCCCTTCCCACCCGGCCGCGCCGCGCTCGTGCTCGCAGTCGTGCTGCTAAAGCTGCTCCGTGAGCCGGCCCAACGGCGAGCCGGCCCAACGGCGAGCCGGCCCAACGGCGAGCCGGCCCGTCAGGCCCCGTGCGACAGGCCCTGGCGGGCTCCGCTCGGCCGCGGGAGCCGTCTTTGCCCCTGCCGCCCGCTGCGGCCCCCGTGCCGCCCTGCAGCGCTGCGGCGTGCCCAGAGGTGCCTGCGGATCCCTCCGCCCCTCGCTGCGGCCTAAAGCCACCTTCAGGGGCCGTTGCTGTGGGGCGGTCGCTGTGGTTCGGGGGTCGTTGGTGACCAGGCGGCAGCTGCGCCTGGCAGAGCCCGGGCCGGCCTTGGCAAAGCAGGCGTGGAGCGCGGGCCTTAAGGTGGTGTCCTTGGCCTGCCTCTGCGCCGCCTTGTGAGGTTCTCTTGCTTACGCTTGCTTACCAACTCGTATGGTACAAAATAAGCGTGCAGACGGCTGTTTCTTATTTCAATACGTAATGAAACAGGAATAGGAGCCCTGCGTTGATAACTGTAAGGGTGTGGGCGTGTACGCACAACCTGTGGTCGGAGTAAACATTTTGGTGAAATTCTCGCTAACTGAAGCATTTCAGCTGCAGCAAAACTTCCTTTTCATTCAGGCTCTGAACAAAGTCACTATACGTATTTTGAGAAGTACTGGGATGGTGAGCTAGCGTATGCTCTTTTATTTAATACCCAGGTGCTCCCTAAGTACAATAGTGAGCAAATGCGTCAAGATTTGCCCAGTTAGTATTGTTGTTCTAGAGCAGCATTGTTAAACTAGGTTTTTTGCCTGTGAACTCTCATAAAGCTGATGTTTTCCATTCGGTTGCCTTTCTTTTATTTATGCAGATGACCATGCTGATCTGTCTTTTCAGTCAGGCCTGAGAGGTGCCCTTCAGAACTACAACTGGAAAATACAGCTGAAATCCAGTAGTACTCTGCCTGTCTCTCTGACCAAAATAAAAAGCAGCATGTAAGTACTGTATCTAAAATAATCCTGTGTGACAAGGACTATAATCTTCTATAACAATTTAATTTTACTTTGTGACAGTGTCACACGAAATCACTTTTAAATCTCACAAATGTTTAAATGTTTGACGTGGCCTATTTTTGTTTCACTAATTAATAACTTAAAAATTACAGGTGCGCAGCCATCTGTTTTGGAAGATACATTATACAGTGCATAACATCTGTTTGTTTTTAATCAAGTATAACTAGAATCTCTAATGGAACATGAGTTTTGGGGTTGGTTTTTTTTTCATTTTCGGATGCAGAATTTGTTTTTCCCGTATTTCAGCTAACATGAAATATTGGTATTAGTTTCATGACATTCAGCTTTCATTATTTAGGCTCACCACGAAGAGACTTTTCAGCACTTCGTACTCATCAGTGGACTCAAAGGAAATGAAAAAATTCCAGCTCCTTGCTCATAAGTGGTGGGATGAAGAAGGAGAATATTCAGCCCTTCATTCTATGAATGATATTAGAGTGCCGTTTATTAGGTATGATTTTGAAGACAGATTTTTTTTTTAATATATGTACTATTTCTGCATAACCTCAGTAAAACACCGTAAAAGAAAAACAATAATCAGTACTTCAGATAACTGCATATTGCATCTACTAAACCACCTTGCACGTTTGGCCTTAATCACATCCCTTTTCTTTCAGAGATACTCTGTTGAACATGAGTAGTAATTACCATCTGGGAAACCCACTTTCTGGGGTAAAGATTCTTGATGTGGGCTGTGGCGGTGGAGTGCTAAGTGAGGTAAGAAACATTGTGCTCCATTTTCTCTTGTTAGAAAGTATACAAAGTTTTGAAATGTTTTACTGTTACACTGTTTAATTCTCCCAGGAGGAGCTTTTCTCTTGTATGACATATTAGTTTACAGAAAAAGAGGGAATTGGTGATGAGGAATTCTAAAATCCTGGGATTCTTCAGAAAAATAAGATTTCAAACACTGTAAAGAAAAGGAGAGGGGAAGAATGATGTAAAAGTCTTCTAGGTTTCTTCTGGGCCATCATGGTGTGACAACTTTTTTTTCTCTTCCCCTGCACCCCCCGCTTTTTTTTTTTTTAATTTGGAGCCTAGTAGTATTTTAATCACGACAATCCTCGTTACCAAAGAAGTATTTTCTTCTTTAAGAAACCTGTTCTTAAACGTTCATTTCCTTGAGTTGCTTATCTTCAGGTTTTTATATTGGGGTGGGGGTCCTCGCCTTTGCTTTGATCTCATGGGAGAACCATGGAATAACGTCAAAACACCGGAGACATACCTCCTCTCCGTCAGGAGAGATTCTCCTGGTGCAGGGCCTGATGTTACAGCTGCTTCCCGAGGAGTCTACACAAACCTGGGACTGAGAAGTGACTATTTGTGGTGGAACCACATGGCCACACCGGCTCTGAACAATGCTGTATCCTATCAATAGACGAGGGATGGCTTGCAAATTTAGGATTACAGATCTGGCTGAGCTACTCTGGGAACTTCATCAGCATCTGAAACGAGATGTTATGAAAGGACTTGAATCTCCCCCCGTGTTTTCTTTTCTTCTTTTCTTCTGAGCAAAATTCTGTAGTCTTGCAAGAGCTTGCTCTCCAGTAAGGCTGGCAAAACTGGTGTGCTGCCTCACCTTCTCAGGCTGAACAACCAGTGAATTTCAGGTTGGAATAACATACCCTGTGGTCATGTTCTGCAGCCTGTTTCAGTTTCAAAAGAGGTGATGGCTGAGGTGTTAACCCATGAGTAAGAAGACACTAGAGAAACTTGAGTGACAGCCAAGCCTGATGCTATCCTAGTAAACATTAGTGTTTAGTTCGCAGCAGTGGGAAACTGCCAGAGATAATCATATATTAAGTAACCATTAAAAAGATATGAGGTTTTACCGTAACAGGTGGATGTTGAAGAAAGTAATGACAGTAATTAAATATGGCATTGTTTTCCCCCCCGTTAAGTACTGTGTTGATTTTCCCCCTTTGTTTTTCCTCTATTGGAGGGTAATAGCAGAGGAAATCTTTATTTCGTGTAACAAAATGGATTCAGAACAATTCATTCTAAAAGACAATTTAAATGCGTATATTCCAGTATAGAGTTTTCTTTGCTTTAATAAACATTTCAAATAAAACTGCTGAACCAGAGCTCATCATTTACTGCTGTCTGTCTTGTTCTCTGATAGATGTTTTCTGCATTGTGTATGTACATTGCAAAATTGCAGGCACCTTTACGTAAATTGTTTTCATGCAGAGAATAAATTATACTCTGTATTATTAGCCCCTAGGTAGACTGGGAGCTTCGGTTACTGGAATTGATCCTCTGGAGGACAATGTTAGAACAGCAGATCAACACAAGTCATTTGATCCGGTCCTGGCCAAGAGAATACAGTACAGGTCCAGTTCACTGGAGGAGATTGTGGAAGAGTGTATGGAAACCTTTGATGTAATTGTAGCTTCTGAAGTAGTGGAGCACGTGGCTGACCTTGAAACGTTTATCAAGTGTTGCTCTCAGGTGTTAAAGGTAAGAGAGTTTTTGCTTTTATTATTGGGAATATTTATTTTCCTTTATTATTAAGGCTTTCATTTGAAGGAATGTGAAAACACCTACATCTGCATTCATTTCTCCACCTTGAAGTCTGAACCATGCTCCGGAGGTGCCTTAAGTTCCCCTCCATGATGCAAGTACATCTTCTCAGTTTCAGTAACTAAAGTTAGAGGAAGTTTATTTCCCCAGCGCTGCCTTAAAAAAGTGTTAATGGCATTACGTAGCATTGCAGTGTTGCTTTGCATCAAGACCTTAAGAAATCTGATTGCATCTGATTTCACCTAGGTGAGAGAAAACGTGGCAGTGCTGCTGTTGATGGACAACGATGGCTCAGACAGCACTGAAACTGACTGTAACGATGTTTCTGACTCACAAGCATCTATTCTAGCTCTAGCATCGCATCAGATGTACTCCTGGGTTGCTTTTAAAGGGTCATAGTTATGCTTGGAGATAATCAGGTGTTGTTTTATTCCTCTCAATATTATTTCATTTGGAAAGAAGGATGGTAGGCCCAGTACACAAGCAGCAGCTTTCCTTTAATCTTTTGATTTATCTTTCTGGTCATCAGAAGGAATATAGATTATTTGAATAGAAAACTTAACTAATTTTCAGCCTGCTGGGGACGTATAAATTATCCTTTATTTCTACCAAACAGTCTCTTAAGTACTCAGAATTCATTTCTGGCTTTGTTTTTAATGTAATCGTTAAAAGAAGCATGGCATTCAGCAGCCTCAAAAATTAGGCAGTATTGCACAGTTTACATTGGTTTTAATTAAAAAAAGTGTTTCTTTTTACAATAGGTATTGTATATACCTTAATACCTTTTATTTATCCATTTTCTCGGCAATGTTACATTATAAGTGACTTTGTTAGATGTTTTTTGGGCAAGGAAATGGTTATCAGACCGTCCAAGGCTTTGATTATGTTGACTGTTTTGATTATGTTACGATGAGCATGTAGACTTGCAGATAGACAAATTATGTGCTTTAATGTGATTAAATTTACAATTTAAAAAAAAATAAATATTCTTCTAATTGAACATTTTAATCTTTTAATTAGCCTGAAGGTTCTTTATTCATTACGACAATCAATAAAACGCAGTTGTCCTATGTCCTCGGAATTGTGGTTGCAGAAAAAATACTAGGCATTGTACCGGAAGGAACACATGAGTGGGAGAAGTTTGTTCCCCCTGAAGAGCTGCAGCGCCTCCTGGAATCAAGTAAGTTCCAGGCCAGATGATGGGAATGCAGAGAGATATTCAGATGCTCCCTGTAGAAATGGCAAGGGGATAAGACAGGTGGGGTGAGTGCTAATGACAACACACAGCCTTTCCTGTATGAGTTACCAGCTGTATATTATGAGTATCATTTCTGGTTTAGAGACACTACTGCTTACTGGATTTTGTGTAAAGTAAATAAACTAAGTGGAGTCCTAAGAATGCAGAAATTAGTCAAACAAAATCACCATTACAGGTGCCCCACTGTTCGATAGCCTAAGCGAAAATGCCAAGGTTTTCCATCCTGTTCTGGCGGCAGAATGTACACTCTGAAGTGGTTCCTATCCTCTAGGTCAGGTTTGAGAGAATAACTGTGTTGGCACTCCAGAGCTGCACTGCTGCGGCTGCGTTGTTTGTCATCTTCCCCTGGGGAGAAGGCGTTTTTATTTTTGGTTGCTGCTCTGTGTTCTTTTCTCATGTTATGTTACTAAAATATTTCTTCAAAAATGTGAAGATGAAACCTACCACAAATTCATTAGTCAGTACGATACTGATCTGAAGAAATAATTAAATTGCCCTGGTTTGATTGCTTTTAAAACAGACAAAGTACTGAGCTGGAAAGAGTTCTGCCCATTGCCCTCCTTCCCTGCGGATGTTTTAAAACCCTTTCACCGAATATTTCACTTTGCTTTAGTTCACTGTAAAGAAGCCGAAGTATGAGTTGAGCTATCCTCCTGGCACTTTGCAGTGATGCAGTAAGGCCCATGACTAATACCGGTTCACATGCTGGTGGTTCTTCCCGTTCTCCCTTCCAAAGGAGAAGCAAGTGCAGTGGAGTGATTTGTTTTGATAGGGTGTCTGTTTTCTGCCTTCCGTCATGTATCCTGCTGGGACACGGCAGAGCTGCGCAGTGAAATGAGAGCTGCTCAGCAGGGAGTGCTAAATCACTCTTCACTCGCAGTGGATCCTTGATGGCGTTCTGCCGCTTTCTTGTATTTTCCATTCCTAAGGCGAATCTGCAGAATACTTCCAAAGATATGCTTAGATTTTCATTTTGAAATGTGTGATGTCAATCTGAAGCATGTCTCCACCTACAGAAAACGTTACCAGTCACCCAGATGTGGTGCTGTGAAGCTGGGGTTTCTAGCATACCACTTTGCGGTGGCTCGCCATACAGTGCGCTCATGGTACGTGGCCTGGCACAGAGCTATCGCTGCTGCTGCCAGTCGCGGGACCCGCTGCCACCAGTGATGCCTGTTGCCACTGCTTGTGGTGGTGTCTGACAAAGGCCAGCGTGTGAAGCACTGCTCTCCAGCTCGGAGGAAGAAGCATGTTTCAGCCTTGCTGTTCTAAAGGGTTTGATGTTGCAGTGACTTACAATATTTAAGAACATCGGTTGCTTTATGCCTTCTTTCTTTTCTAGGTGGCTTTTCAGTCAAGACTGTGAATGGGATGTTGTATAATCCCCTCTCAGGGTCGTGGAGCTGGATGGAAAGCACAAGCGTTAACTATGCAATGCACGCTGTGAAATCCGGGGCTCAGGGACAGTCAAGCCCAACAGACGCCCTGTCAGAGATGGAAAGTGAACAGTCCTCAGCCACAGCTGGCACTGCCATGTGACTGTCGGAGATGTGTGGTGATGGACTGCCACCAGGAACAGAAAAGAAGGTTTTACCCGGATGGACATAATAAAACCTTTTGTAACAACGAGCTTGCTGTTTGCATTAATAATGCTTATGCTATTTTTGGCCAAATATTTTAGGGCAGTCTCAGAAAAAACAAGTGCCCATTATCTCGGGAATCATTTCAGATTGAAATGAGCAAAGCTTTTAAAGAGTAAGTATTCTTATAAGAAAGTAGTCTCAAATTGTTGGACAGGAAAATGCAAATTATTCTGTCAGCAGCTTGGAGGAAGCTCTTTTATGTGATGGCTTTTTCCTATCAGGAGAACTCAGATCTCCACAGAATAATAGCTTGAATGTAGAATGAGTTTAAAAACACAATAATGTATGATAAATAAAATGCCGTAGATATTTAAGATACTCAACTGAGTCAGTTAAATACATGAAACTCTTAAAACCCACAGACACTTGTTTCTATATTATGCCTTCTCCCTGAGAGGAGAAAAAAAAACCAAAGCAGCAAACCCTTCTGTCAGGTCATGCTATTTCTACAGTTGATGTGAGCTAACTGCAGTGGAAGAATAGTCTCCTAGACCAGAGTGCCTCAGCTGTCAGAAGTCTCTTCACCACGAAGGCACTCGTATCTGTGCCTATTACCTCAACTTTCTCCCTCTGCCCCAATAAATGGAAGTAAAGTTGCAGGTAAAATTTTACTAAGCAACCAGAGCTTTATGCTAGAAAAATGATACATTAGCAGTCTGTCCTAGAATTGAAGTGCCATACCTACTCAATCTTAAAGTCCTAGTGCCAGGTTAAGGAAAAGTGTTGATCCACAATGAAACAGGAGTTTATAAATAAAATGTCGTGTGTGCATCCATGGCTGCATCTCTTTCCTTCTCTCTGCTCGTCCTTTCAGCTTGTACACAGGTAGAGAGGTGGGCTGGCTCTGGTTTTCTAACTTAGAGTTTGCAGGGATTAAAGTGAAACTTTTTGGTTTTTTTTTGTTTGTTGTTTGGTTGTTTGGGATTTTTTTATTGTTGTTACATGTTGTTGCATGTTTATGTTGTGCATTTCTCCTGCTGTAGAGGTTTGGTGGGCTATATTACTGTGTTACACATCTGCATTCTTGTTGCTTTGCTACATCTGCAAGTTGCCTTGGGATGCAAGTTTCAGGACAGATCTGATGATGCACAGTAGAATATTGTTCATTTGTAATGGAAATAATAGTAATTCATAGGTATTAAGACTGAAAAGGGTTATCTAGCGTGATCACTTCCACGACAGTAAATTCTGCTTTATGATCTCTGTTTGGTCTGTAGCTTGGCTTCGGGAAGAAGAGTCATCTTCGTGTAAAGAGTTCAGTGATGGAGAAGCCACTGCGTCGATAAGTAAATTGTTCAAAAGTTCATCAGTTGAAGTGGTCTAACCTCAGATCCCAGCCAGTGATATCTTAACATCTTAATTTGTTAGGTTGAGGACCTCCCTGCTATCAGCTGTCTGTCTTGTAAATGTAGTTGGTGTAGTTTTGAGTCGTCACCCCTTCATTTTCTCTTACACAAATGGACTGAGATTATCGCTACAGCTGTTACCACTACAGTGCAAGTTTCTGAGCTGATACAAAATTTTGTGGTAAACGTCGTGTTTGAGGCGTGAGAGAGGAAATGGATGCAGTATTTCAGTAATGGTGTCACTAATGCTGTCTGCAGGAAGAACGCTGTCATTCTGCTTCTGCCTGATGATGTTCTTTTGCACAGGAGTCTCTGCTCTGTTGGTCATGCATGCAAGCAGCGCGGAGCGTTCAGGAGAGGAGTGATGCTGGGGAAGAACGTGGAGCCAGAGCAGATAACCAGCGGTCTTTGTTCCTAGCGTGGGTGAGTTCCCTTCGCCAACTGTATGGCTCTGTTTCAAATTTTACCAACAGTGAATTGAAAGAAAGAGTATCCAAAAAGCACTGAGGCCTGGACAGATTCCTGGAGTAGCCCACTAGAAACATCTACCAAGGGGGACAGTCCCCCCTTCACCTATTTGTTTGGAAACCTGTCAGGTGAAAAAACAGGTCGATAAAACTGGGATAGAACAGCTGATTTTTATTTGCTTTAAAAGTCCTAAATCCAGATGTTTGTGTAACTAGCTGTTACCCTGGCTTTCTCATCTTTTCCTTTCTTCCCACTCGCTTGTATTTTTTCATTAAACTGTAAGCCGCCTGGGGAAGGAACTGTTTTTTTCACTGTTATTTCTATTGCACATAGCACAGAAAGCCTTTGAAGCTGCTTGGGTTCTCTGCCCAGGCTCACCAAAGGGCTCACGTACCTAATTAGCAACGGCTGGCACTTATGCAACAAGCACATGGACCTGGTTGTCCACGGATACCCCTGTTTTTGACAAAAACCTTATCGCAAGCACTTGACCTGTTGCTCCAGTGTGTGTACAGGAGCCCTGTCAACCTAGGAGAGTTTAGTGAGTGGGCGGAGGCATGGGGACTGCTTGAACAGGTCCTTGTACTCATGGCATGTCTCCAGATGTCCCGATGTGATCCATCCTCAGTCTCTAGCCCTCGCTTTTCCTCTCCTGGTGGAGTATCCTAACTATTCCGGCTGTATTTTATCCCTCTGGTTAAAACAACCTCTTTTTAAGCTAGAAAGTAAATGATTGAATTAGAGATCATTTTAGTGAGATAGCAAACATTGCAAGAATATCCTACACCTTGCTTTTTAGCTGATTTTTTTTTTGATCCTTGCATTATTTATAAACGTTCATCTGACAAAGTCTAATCAAATTCAATACTGTGCACTGAATGTGTACTACGCATTCATGCTGCAGAAACTTTTTTCTCAAAATGTTTGCATAGGAAACCAATAGAGATTTCACGCTTCTCTTGGCCCAGTTGCTGTGGAAATTTAATAAGTGCTATTGAAATGGACAGAATTTAAGTCAAATAAATTTGCAAATCTTTGGCTTTCCTGTTGCAGGTTGTTTGTGAGTATAGAGCCATAGCTTTGACGCTTCTTGCCTTGAGATTGGGAAAAGTCATATTCAGGGCTTATCTTCTTCAGCCTCTGTGTTTATTTGTGGTTGTAGACTCTTGAATCTGCTGTTCCCAGATGTTTGTTTCTGCAACACAACAAATCAGAGCAAGGAGCTGATCTGGCCAAAAAATCCAACAGAGCAAATTACATTGTTCTGGGTGGTCTCAGCTATTCAGCTCTGATGTGGCTCACTGTGCTGTCTTATCTCCCCCATCAGTCCACAGGGTCCCAGTCCCACCCCCTTTGCTGAGACTGATGCTTGTCTGAGTTGTAAATATATTTTTTTCCCCTTTTTTCTTTTTCTTTCTTCCCCCCTTTTTCTTTCTTCCCTCCCCCTTTTTCTTTCTCCTCCCCCCCGCCTTTTCCTTTCTTCTGCCCACTTTCTTTTTTTTTTTCCTCCCCCCCACCCCTTGGGGTGCTGGTGGTAGTTGTGCTGTTCAGGGAGCTGAATTTTCCCCACTGTCGAGGTCTAGTGCCAGCCAGGAGGTGAGCAGTGGGAGCACATGGCCAGGGAGAGGGTAAGGGCCAAACAGGCTGGCTCACCCCATCTTGTAGGAATGGCACTTTCAGATAATAACTGAAACAGTAATTGCACTCAAGCACAATTTGAGTAGTATGAGAGTCTCAGAGGAGATTTGCATTTAATTTCCTTTTTAAATAAAAACAGAACTTGAAGTTCCCATGATGTCTCATTATAGCATCTCATTGCCCATTCTTCCCTGGTGGTCTAGTCACATTGCATGGCCATTCTTACAGAACTTTACAATTTCTTTACATACGTTTACACAGACACCCTGTACCAGGTTCCTAGGGAATGGAAAAGAGGAGGGAGGAAGTAGCAGGAACAGAAATGTGTAGTGGCTGTGAGTGGAGATAATAAAGACTATCTTGTAGAAAGTTTTTCTGAAAATGGCTCTCAACTTCTTTCATTGTGTTGAAATCTCAGCTTTAATTTAAAAAAAAAAAAAAAGCTTATTTGCCCCACACACTTCTAAGAAATGTTTGAAAGGAATAATTGCATGCAGTCTAGAGGTTCAGAAGGCAAAAGGCTCAGCTTCTGTAATTAGCCAGCCTGATGATGTAGATTGGAGGAGAAAAAGTGAGACAGAACATGAATCGTCACGTCAGTGTTGATACTGTAGTTGCAGGGATTTGAGAGGCACCCAGGAGTACCCAGAATGGGGGACAGCATTGAAAAGCCGGAAGTTGTAGAAGGAAGACCACCAGTGCCTGGCAGATAAATGTGATTCCAGTGGAGATGAGAAATGTGAAATAATGGTATACAGGGCAGTCGGGTTCAAGCGTGCCTTCAGAGAGGAACTTCTGATGGCTGGAAGAGTGGCTCTGTGTCAGATGGAAGCACAAATTCAGGTATTCACAGCCTCCCACTTGTTATCCTGTTACCCTCCAGTGCCTCATTCCAAATGCCTATGCCCTCACCAATGTCCCGCACAGGAAAGGTGGGCTCCCCTCGCTTCAGACTGAATATTGGTCACGTAGGACTCATGTGTAGCTCTCAGCTCCCTTGTTCATGGTGCTCATGTTTTTGTAGAGGATCTCTTACCCTGCTGCTTGCAGATGTGCTCCCGCTGTACTTCTTTGCATTTAATAACCTTTTATCAATCAGGAGCATAAGTTTTAGCAAACTTCTTCACTGTCTGTCCCAAGATGCCCACAGGTAGGAACAACTTGCATCCGAAAACTGCAACACTGTTGACTTGACTCAGCATTTATTTAATAAAATTACTAACATTAACTTGTTAAAGGGGAAAAATGTGGAAGCCCAAATGTGTAATTTCTCTCCCCTGTCACCTCCCCTTTGAAGTTCTCAAATTGCTCCATGGCACCGCTTCTCCCTTACTGCCTCTGCTGGGCTTTGCTGAGCCTGGGAGGGAGCAGTAACGCTTGGTGTACAATCATCCTTCAGCACCTCTAAAGCAGACTTTGTGGTTTTCTTTGGTTCTGTGCTGTTTCAGAATAACCCTGTTTTTCCGATCGGGGTGAATTTTGTTGCTTTGTCTCCTGCTTCATGATAAGTGAATGAAAAATAGTTCTTTTTAGGTAATGCACTGTCTTGCCATCATAACTGCATATTTTTTCCCAGCCCCTTCTCAAATGGAAAGTAGAACACTGCTTTTATAACCCCTTTAAAATCAATTGATTCTGCTTAGATTGAACGGTACTATAAATTTGAATAAAAAGAACATTATTTTCAGACGATGCTTTTGTAATAAAAATCAGCCTGTATTTCCCCTGGCTCCTCCAGGTTATAAGATAAAGTTCTAGTCATTTAATGTTTGTGCTAACAGTAGACTTTATTTGTATTGACAATGCGTCCTGTTTTCTTGAAGCAATATAAAATGATGTCATGTTTTATTCTAGCCAGAAGGGCTGGGATTTCACTTAGGATGTAAAATCACCTGACCTGTCTTGACTTACACATGCATTAATTGCACAGCCACCTCTCAGTCCATTAGGAATTCAGGATGTATACTTTGTTCTGCATTTTATTGTGCTTTTATTCTTACATGGAGTCACTCCAGAGATATAATCAATATTCATTTTTTTCTAGAAAATAAAATTGTTTTCTGCTTAAAAGGATTGTGAAGACCATTAAGTGTTCCATTAATAACCCTGAAACCATTGTTGTGTCCTCATGAGATGTGTTAACTTAAACCAAAAAAACAAAACCAAAACAACCAAAAAAACCCAACCCTGATAAAAACCAACCCTGAAACAACTTGGAGATTAAACTGCTAATATTGCCGTGTACAGTAGTTGTATTATAAAGACTTGCAATAATAGAAGATATAGAAAAAGATCTGGTGCTTGTTTTCTTGTATTAGAATAAGCACGTACCACCTGGAGACATACAAAAATGAAGGTAAACAAAACACACAATAAAAAGGAGACCTCAGAAGGATGCATCCAGCTCACATAAATAACCTTTAGTTAGCAGATTCACCCTGAATGCCCTCTAATGAAGCATAGCCCAAGCATTGGAACTTGGGATTTAATTCCCAGCTTTGCCTTCCCACTGTTGGAGAAGCGGCAGCTCAGGGCCTCGCCTCCCTTGATCCACCTTGAAATTAACGCTTTACAAAGCTAACAGGACCTGGCTACCCAGAGCCCTGGGGGACCTGCCCTTAAGGGTGCTCCCTGCCCGGCTCTAACTGAGGAGGTCCTGACCTGGACAGGCACGTCCACAGCCACCAAGTGCCTGCCATTGCCGCAGGAACACGGAGCGTTGCGTCTCTGCCCTCACCCAGGGATGTTAAAAACCAATAAACCTCACTGTTGTTCTTTCTAAACAAAGCAGTACCAGTTTTCTGGTACAATAAACCAAAATCCTGCTATCTACTGTGGTGCTCATCAGTTTGCCTCCTGGAGGCTGCATACAGCAGGCCATCGGCTCTGCCGCTGTCTCTCCCATCCCTCTCTATTTCCAGAGCTCTCACAAGAAGAAAGCACGGCCTTTGCCTCAGGGGGACATCCTCTGGAAGGGTCTCTCCTCCTCCCTGCATTCCTTCTCGTTCTCCTCCCACTGCCTTCAGCGGGGGGTGGGGGGTGGGGGTGGGGTGATTTGCAGACAAATGTGTAATGTGTCGTGCTGGAATCATCTCCTCTTTGCATTTTGTGGTCCTATTGCCCTGGATCGAGGGGGTTTGTGCTTGCTAATGGTACATCGTCCTGTTTTGCAGGGTCTGCAGCAGCTAGCACTTTTATCTCTCTCTACCACCTTAGGCTAGTTGTGAGCTAATCTAAGGCGGATGCATTAAACAACTTGTTTTCCCAGAAAAAACACCTCTTACTTAACAGCGCTATATCTGAAGACTGTACGCATCTTTTGAGAAGAGTAAATATAGTAAGGAAAGGAAATCTGTTTAAGGAAATCTGCAAAAACGTCATGTATCTCTATTATTCATCAAATATGAACGCCCACCAGGTTACTGCAAATCTTAATTCTTCTGATCAGAGGATGCTGTAAATGGGAGAGGGAGAGCACTTACGAACGGTCAAAGACTGGGAGCCACTGCACCGGGCTATGGCGAGCAATCTGTAGCTGGTTCCCAACGCTATTCTGCTACTGAGCAAGTTTTACATGAAAGATCTGACTATAAAAGCGTGTAACTGCCCCCATGACGTTATGAGGGTTGTCAGTCATCCAAAAAGCTTGTAATAAAATAAAAACAAATAAAGGATCATGAGGCTGTAGATCTGTCAGCTGAGTATCTTTTTCCATTTATCTGGCTCTGTATTAATAACTTATGGATGTGACCAACTTAGCAGCGAGCTGCCAGCCTGAGTATTTCCACCTGCAGAAAGCAGGAGGTTTCAGGCAAAGCCGTCTTTTTTTTTTTTTGCAAAAGCAAGGAACGCTGAGTTATTTACATCATTTGGGGCAGTCTCAGGGTATGTGTCACCTCAGAAAGTGGCTTTGTTTACCAGAAAGTGCAAGGGAAACGCTGGGGAACTGTTGGAATTGCACTTAATGTGGACTTAGATATAGGTACTTCTGTAAAGCACAAAAGAAGTACTTTGGATGTTTTGCATTTCCTATGTATTTGTACCTTTGTATGTCATTAAAGTTATAATTAACCCCTTTTCTAAATTCAAATCGAAATGCAGCATGACCATTTTGCAATTTTACATTGGCTGTTTTTATCTGAATAATTAAAAAGACGTGTATATGAAACTCAAGCTGTCCAGAGAGATCATTAATATTACAACAAAACCAATCCTGGCAGGAGCCAGCGATGATTTCAGAAGGATCTTGGAGAGCCTGCCGGCGATGAAAAAGCCTTTTTTCACCCTCTCATAAACTTAGCCCTCACCACAAAACCCTATTAAATTACGTCTTCTGCAGGCAAGGGCTCGGTAAGTTTGGGCTATTTCAGAGGAGGAAAGCATGTCTGTACCAGCGGAGGATGCCGTGCCAGCACACGAAGCGAGAGCCCTACCTGAGCAGGGTAGGGCTGGGGACACTTGGCTGGGGGCTTCGGCTGGGGACAGCCGGTCACCATGCTTGGGCATGGCGAGGCGCTTTCGCTTCAGGCAGAGCAACCCATGAAAACAACCCGTACCAATTAATGGAGCTGTTAAAACCTTCGTGCTGCCCAAACTCTGGCCGCATGGAAGAGGAGGGCAGCGAGTAGGAGCCATGGGCGATACGGGCACGGGAGATGAGCGGGAAATGGGTGGCCCTATTTCTTGAAGCCCCAGGGGAGATTTGGCGAGTGAAGCTCTGCTGTTCAAACCCAGTTAGCAGCAGTATGGGAAAGCAAAACTCGGGGCGACGCATTCGGCATGAGCCCTGATTTTTAAAATGTTTAGTTAGTTCTCAGCCAAAATACAGATGGGACAGCTTCTGCAGTGGGACTCCGCAAAGACCCGTTGCAACCGCTGGGCTCAGAGCCCATTTTCAACACCCGCTGCCAGCTCCGCGGGCAGCACGCCGTGCAAACAGCAGGCTTTTTTAAAGAGGTGCAAAGACATCACAGGAAAAAAAAAAAAGATTAATGTAATGAGGAACAAGAGTTTTTATACCAACATACAGAATCTAGTAACACTAATGAGTTTATTAGTGCCTCCTTGCCCCCAAATCAAACTGCAAGCTTCAGAAGAAAAATTTGACTTGCTATATAACAAAGTAGGCTTAGATTTATGTTCACTGGAAAAATCTATTTATTTTATTCTGTTATTCTCTCTTCCTTTAGGCAGCTGCACTAGAACAGCTTACAGATAAAAGCGTACTTTAATGTATTAGATATTGTTTTGCTCTGCACAATGTATCTGCGGGATGACTGTTCCAGACTGTGCCGTGCTCACTGTGTGTTTGCACCCAGACAGGCGCGTGGGTGTATCACTGTTAGCTCTTATTTTCCCCACTCCAAAAAATGAAAAGTGGTAATTTAGCAAAGACGCAGACCTGGATTCCCACCCTCCCTGAATGAGGGAGTGAGGTGGCTGTCAGTCCGGCAGGCACCACCTGTGAGCCTCTTTTGAGGCGAAGGTAGGAAAAGCAGAATGTATGCCAGGAACAAGTCCAAGACTGCAGCACCTGTGATGCACAGAAACAGAAAGCAATACCGCTGGACAAAGTGCTGTGGCTTGGGTTCCTGGGCACTTCCCCCGCCTAATAAGCTTCTCTAATACAAGTCACTGGTCACAGGCAAGAGTGCCGCCTTGTGAGGCTGTGCACCTTCCCTGGAGGAATGGACACGGCCTTCTTCCACACCCATGGAAAAGGTGGGCTGAGGGCACGCTCTGTGGTGTTTTGCCCACGGGTAAGCTTGGCTACCAGACTGCCAGGCCAAATGGATTCAGTACCTGCTGGCAGGAGACTTTGGAAGCGTGAGGAAGAGAGGCTGGCAGAGCACCGCTAGCTAGTCGTGCCTGTCCCAGACACTTGAGGATACAGAACTTGGGTTTTATCCATGTTCGTTTTTTGCTGGTGTTAAACTCTGGCTACCGAGATGTGGCATTCTGACCTGCACCTTTTAAATGCTCGAGTCCAGTCCGTGCCATGCAGGTCATAACCAACCTCTTAAAATCTGGTTTATGAGCAGGACGGCAAGGCTGCCGGGGTGTCTGCGGGGATCTGTATCCAGCATACCACAGGGCACACAGGCTTTGCTGCTGAGGCTTCCCACGCTGCGTCCCGGGAGGCATCACTGTGGGCTGGACCCTTGCAGCCTCCGGGCAACACCGCACCCAGAACAGGAGTAACACAGCATAAGGTCCTTCTGCAAAAGGAGGGTGGCAGTCTCCTTGTCGAACAAATGTTAAGCATCTGACCAGAGTACTGCTGCAGTAATCCTGGGGCAACCAGTTTGCCTTACAGTCTCCCTTGTATCCGTACAGCATCTTAGTGCCAGCAAAGGCACAAGCTGGACTACCAAAACACAGCATTGACTTTCAGAGCATAAATTGCAGTAGTGCTTCCTTCAAAACACCAGGTTTGTCTACCTGGTCCGGTGCAGCACTGGGAGGTGAATGATTTGCTCCCTCCTTTCCTCTCTCCTCTCCCTCACAGGTCTTCCCCACTTGTGCTGGCCACTGATTGAAAACACAGGTTTTAGGATAGCTCGTTTGCCTCTGAAAGTCAGGCAGTGGCAGCAGCTGGGGTGTGGTTGTCCAGGAACTTCCTTTCCCTGCCCTCACAGAAGCTTAGATGCCATCTGTAACTGGATCCCTCTTACCTGTAACACAAGCAAGCAATTCCCTTGCAGTAGCAAAAGCTGAGACCAGCTACCAGGCTGTGACTGTCCAGATTTATTAGGCTGTCTGCCACTAGAAACAAATCTTCAGCCCGAGATTTGCAGGTGCTGTAGCAGAGAAAAAGGGTTTTTCTTTGTCTCTTCACTGCCCCGTCATAAGAATTTAACAAAACCTCATGCTGCAAATGATCAGCTGCGGCATGAAGCAGCTGCTGCTCTCACTTTCCACTCTTCATTACCTGTGCATTATCTGTAGTGCAGAGTGGCCCAAAAGCTGTGAAGAAGGTGCTCAGCCATCACCTCGCTAAGAATGAGGGCAAAGGAGCGCGGCAGCTTTTCGAGGGAGCAACCTGTTTGTGGAACAAGATTTACTGGGTCCCTGGGACCTCTCTGATCCCATTAACTCCTGAGAGCAGGGCATCAGTGCGGTATCAAACACATGTTATGCATCAAACATGGGGCTCTTGTGCTGTAGCCTGTGCTTACTGGATACCTGTAAACAACAAGTTAAAAGTCAGGAATAAAACAAAATGCTGCAAGGAGCTACTGCGGGGAAGTGTCAGAGCACAGCAGCCTTCCTGGTGAGTGCTGGCAGGAGGCACAGACCATTGCTCTCACTGGTGTTGCACGCCCGTGCAGCTGGCCACTGCTGGCACTTGGAGAAGTTGGCATGTGGATCTGAACTCCAAGGCTTTGCTCAGGGCTCTCCTCTTCCTCATCTTCCTCCTTTGGCTAATCTGTCCCATACCATGAAGTAAAGCGTCTGCAAAGCCCTGCTCACGGACCCAGCCTATCCCCTACTGGACACTGGGAGTTGCTCCATTTGCGAGAAGAATTGGGTCACTTCTATTGCCCCCGATGGCGTAATAAAACACCCAACTTGCGGGAGCTTTTTGGAGCGGCTGTGTACGCACCACAGCATTTAACGAAGGAGTAAGTGTTTGGGCAGTGGTATATGTCGGAAAACAAAGCGCACTGTGAGCGTTTTCGGGTTGGTGTGATGTGCAGAGCTGTGGATACTTGGCAGACTGTAAGGTGAAGTCCCGCTCACGCCGTCGCGGGGCACCCAAGGCTCCCGCTGCAGGAGGGAGGGAGGCCGGGGGCATCGCCGCACGGGGCCCCTCGGTGCCGGGTACATCTCGAGGGATTTGCTTTAGGGCCGCATCGCTTCCCTTCCTCTGCACCTTTCTGCCCGTAAAGGGGCTCTCCTCAGTCACCTCATCGGGCATCAGAGCAGGAGGCCGAGAACCGCCGGTGGCGGCGGCTCGGGTGTTCAGGGACGGGCGCGGGGTAACGCTCAGCTGCGGCCAGGCACCGGGCCGCGATGGCGGCGTGGCGGCTTTTGTCCCGAACACGGGGTAGGATACGAGGCCTCAGTCCCGCCGTGAAGGAACGGCGCAGCGACGCTCGGAGCAGCGGAGCACGGGCGTTTTGACAGGCCCTGCTCGCAGGCAATCCCCGCCCCCCCCCCCCCCCCCCGCGATTTCGGAGGACGCCCCCAGCACCGCTCCCGCCCCGCGCCCGGCGGGGGGACGCGGGGGCCCCTCCGCAAGGGCGGGCCCGGCCCCTCCGATCCCCTCTCCTCCCCTCCCCGCCGCCTTGCGCAGCCGCGCAGCGACGGCTGAGGGAGCGGCCGGAGCCGCCCGGCGCGGCGCGGCGCGGCGCGGCCCTGCCCTCCCCGCCGCCGCGGCTGGGCCGGGCCGGGCCGGGCAGGGCCGGGCAGGGCAGGGCGGGGGATGCGGGGCCCGGGCGCAGCATGCTGTGGGGGGTGGGCCTGGCGGCGCCCCGCTCCTGCGTGGCGGACCTGAGCCGCAACCGCAGCCTGTCGCTGGGCTGGTGCGCGGGGCCCGAGGAGCCGCCGCCCGCCCTCTATGGGGGCGAGATCGTCGCCTTCCCGCTGGCGGGCGGGGGCGCGGGCGGCACCATGGCGGCGCTGGGCTCCGACTCGTGGTGGAAGAAGACGCTGTACCTGACGGGCGGCGCCCTGCTGGCCGCCGCCGCCTACCTGCTCCACGAGCTGCTGGCCATACGGTGAGGGGGCGGCGGGGGCCTGCGCTGGCCGCTGAGGAGCCCCGCTGGCAGCGCCCGCCGCGGGGCTGAGGCGGCGCTTGGAGGCGCCTCACCTGAGGGGAAGGGCGCCGAGGCCTGGCGGGTCGGGTCGGTTCCCCGCTTCGCCGCGTTTCTGCCGGTTTTTTTCCCCCTCGTTTTTTTTTTTCCACCCTTTTCCCCCCGCGTTTCCCCTTGGCAGCGGGGCGGGAGGCGGCCCTGCGGGGGTGCCCTGCGCTGGCCTCCACAGGTGGCCCGGGGCGGCCGCGGGGGCGGGAGCCCCTGCGCTGGCGCTGCCTGGGGCCCTGCCGGCCCTCGGCTCTCCGTGGTGCGGGGGGAGCCCGGCCCGCAGCCCGGAGCCCGCCACGGCCGCCCGAGTGCCTCCCGCCGGCCCCGGAGCCCGTGAATCAGAAACCTGCAGTGGTCCGTTACGGGAGGATGCGTGCGTAGCCTCGGCCGGGATTTCTCCTTTGTCCGTTTAATGTACCGATGTATCATGCCCCCGTTCATTTGTGGTTGGGTTTTTTTATTTTTTTTAATTCTATTTTGGTTTTGGCAGGAAAGAGCAAGAGCTTGATTCGAAGGATGCTATCATACTGCATCAGTTTTCAAGGCCTAGCAATGGTGTTCCAAGTTTATCTCCGTTCTGTCTGAAAATGGAAACTTACTTGAGGATGGCTGATTTACCTTACCAGGTACATTGTGCGGTTTTCCTTTACATTGCAGGTCACTGTGATTTCGTGAAATGCCAAATAGGCACACTCTCTCCCCTCCCCCTCGGTCTGTCTCGCCCAGAGAGATGTAAACATACGCCTACAACTAGGTGGGTACACCGACACTTATGCCTCCAGTTAAATTTGGCGTATAATCTTTAAAGATACGACTTGAATAACATTGGTCTGGAACGGCTCTAGATTTAACTGGCAAAGCTAAATGCATGTTAGAAGCTAACTTGGCTGGAAATGCTGAAGTGGAAGAGTAGTCTGGAGTTTATATGACGCTAAATAACACCCCAAAACTAAAGCGTAACATTATCTGGTCTTCAAATTTCACCATGCTGAAGAGGTCAAGATTAGGCAGCTGTAGCTTCTTATTTTCCTGGAGGGTTTCTCTCTGGAGCTCTTCCGGGAAGACATGCTTGTCTTTTGCTTCACCTGCTGTGTCTGGTGCTTCCCCTCCGGTGAAGGGAGACAAGATTGCTTTTAGAAGTCATGAATACTGCTTCTTAATTGTGGCTGGGTGCATCCTGTGCCCTCTTCCCTCAGGGGATGGAGCTTGAGCTACTCCAGTGAATGAAAGCTGGGAGAGCAGAAATTTGAATCTAGCAGTCTCGCCTGGTAGCGTCAAGGTTTAGTTAAGGCTGGGAGTCTGGCATGTGCCTTGTTGTGGTGTCGCAGGCTATATGGCATGCGAGCTCCTTGAAACATGGGACAGGTTTCTCTTCTCTTTGTTGTAAAGCATTGAGTGCATTTAAGTTGATACAACAGTGGTGATGAATATAACAAGCATCTTAGGTAGAAGAGGTGTCTCTCTCTCCTTCCCCCCCCCCCCGGTGATGTAAATTTGGTACGTTTCAAAGAGGCTGAGCAGTGGGTAAGTTGCACGCTCATGCCACTTGGGTTCAAGTCACTTACTGCTGCATACCAAGGTGTTAGGAAGAATGTTTCATTTATGGCCGATGTTTTACAGAGGAAAAACAACCATATTACACCTCTTGGGTTTTTTTACACATTTGTGGTTGATACTCATTCAGCTTCGTATGTGATTAAACTCCTTTACATTGGAAGTGAAAGAAACCCTAATTAGTACATTTTGGCTAAGTCTTTAAAAGCCTGAGTTTAATGTTCATTATCTTGAGATTTAATGGTACTTGAATCAGGTACTTCAGAGCATTAGAGGGAGATTTCCATTCTGTGGGATGTATTTTCCTTATTTAGGTTTACAGAACCAATGAGATACTGAAGCTTGAACATGCCGTTGGAGTAGGAAGACTTAGTGTACATTGCTCCTCCACCCAGAGTAATTTGGGTAGAAATTGCATGTTTGAAGGGAAAACTGTTTTGGTGAGATCTGTTTTCTTTCTGATGGCGGTTGATGCAGTTCAGAGGTTTGCAGTGATGAAAGTTGCTCTGGTAGAGAGTAGTTCAAGAAAGCTGTGGTATAGAAGATGGTTGTGACAGGATATGGTCACTTCTAAAAGATAACGCTGCGCATTTGTGTGATTTAGGATGGAGTCGTTTCAACGGCTAATGCTGGGTAGAAGTGAGTCACCCAGCTTTTCGGAGAGACAGGGATTTCCAGAGGGTTATTCTCCTCTCTTTATTTTCTGTACTGAGGGTCAGCATTGCTTTTTGGTGTTGCATCTCGCTCTATCCCTGCTCGCTAGCTGTGAGCATACAAACTAGTGTAGGTCAGCAAGACCACCAAAAGTGACAGCCTACCTTCAGCAGCTCCCGCTTGTCCCTTCCTGCACATGCTTCTCTGTGGCAGATCAGGCTGGGCCAGAACTGGCCTAGTTGGAGCCATGAAGGTTTAGTTTATTTGGTTTTAACCCAGCTCAATTCCCCATGTGCTCCATGTGCCATGCTGCAGGAGCAGGAATGGGCCTTGCGGGTGCTGGAAATGCCAGGTTGCTGCTTTTAGCTGTGCCAGCTTACTGGGGTTTAAGGTGTTTGTGGGGTTACTGACCCTACGTAGGGTTTTAGAGGTAAGTTTGGTGGAGCTAAGCTTACGAGCTGAGGATGCAGCTTTTTTTCCCCAGAAGAAGCAGATTCTGTTTCTGTCCTTGTGTTAGGAGTATGGTGCTGCGTTCGGCTCCGACGGACGGAGGAAGGTATGGATGCCGCCGTGGGATTAAGCAGTAGGGGAGCCGGAGGTAGCGGGAGGGGAGCCAGCGGGCAGCAGTATTCTCAGCTGGAGTTATGAAGTTTCCTATTCTCAGATTACCTGGAGACTTTTATGGTGTTCCCTTGTGGCTGTGTTACCTGTAGGATGCTGTAGGTGACAGAGACATCCGATGGCCCCGACCTGGCGGGCAGCGGGGTGGGTGCGTAGGGGGGTAACGGCTGGACGCAGGAGGAAACACCTCGCGTCCCCACACGCCGGCGGGGGCCGTGATGGAGAAGCGATGGCACGCTGTGGGGCAGCTGGTGCTGGCTCTCGCCTCCGGAGACTTTCTGTGGTCATCATCTTCCTGGGGAGGGGATGCTTCGAAGGGAGGGTGCTGAAACACAGGAAGGGCAGCAGGGTGGTCAGACTGCTTTTACTCTTTCGATTCCTTGTGTTTATACTTTATTATAGTAGACTGTTGAATAACGGGCTGTGTGTTACGCAACATGCTTTAATGGCATGCGAGAAGTGGAATTGGGTGACACATTCCAACCTTACTCTCACGTGAATTTCTCCCAACAGAGAGACATTACAAGCACATCTCTTGTAATGTGCTTAGGTTTTCTTGAAGCTGCCTTCCTAGGTGCGAGTTCTCCTTCAAAAATAATTTGGGCAGCTCTACCCAGGCTGAGCTGTCATAGTACCTAGCTGTTTTTTCAAAATGTTTGATGCTTTTCTTGATAAAGCTGGCTTTGAAAGAGCCCATTCTGGGTGCTTGTGGAGATCTTTTGGGTGTTCCTTGATTCCCTCATGAAAATAAAGAGCTGAGCGTTTATGTAATCTGATAAGTAATTAGCACAGCAGAATCGTGAGTGCTGTTTTCACAACAGGTCTGTGAAGATGGTAGCCTCCTTGGGAAGAGACCTGAGTAAAAGTAGAAGCATAAGCAGCAGTAAGTGCAGATGTGGAACCTAATTTCTTCTGGATGGTACTGTAAAATTACCCCAGAAGTGCCCTATGCCATTCTATTTATAAGTTCATCTATAAATGAGGTTCTGGGGAGCTCTTCTTATTGCTTTGCAGGCTGCAGTTCAGTTAAATGTACTATGAGGTATGAAGGGATATTTTGTTTGGTTGTTTTTGGTTTTTTTTTTAATGATAATACTATAGCTTTTCCCTGCTTTGCAGCTGGAACAATTTTTAAGTGGGAAATTGATAAATATTTGATGGCAATTAGAAGCAGCCATAAGGATACCGAGGTTTCAAGCCTAAAAATACCCATTTGAGAACAGTGGGTACAAACACAGTATAACAGATTTGTCAAGAGACTAAGGTTTTCTCAGGTCATTGAAAGATGTTTCCTATTTTGTTTGATAAACTGGATGGAATGAAACATGAAAATCCTGAGAAAGCTTTTTTAAGTTTAGGTAAACAAACTTTTGTGTAAGAACGTTAGCTCTCATTTGTCTTTTTGAGAGTGTAATATTAATGCAGTGCTAACAAGTTTTTACGCTATCTATTTATGTATTATATATATGTGCTTGAAGAAATACGCAGTTGAATAATAAGACCTTGCTTTTTTCCTGGGTTTTAAATGATATGGGCTACAGTAATTGCAATATGTAATAAACACATCTTCAAGTCCAGTAGCTTCTACAAAAACATCAGTGTTTGTGCACAAGAAGGGAAGTCCCATACTGAAGGGGCTTAACAAAGATAAACCAGCAATGCTCAGTGCCGTATAGACACATTGTGGAACTCCAGAAAAAGCTTATGATTCTGTAGTAAATTTGTAATGAAAAATTATGGGAACCTATCAGTCAGTCCGAGTACTGAAAGAGCCTTTTGGTGAAGGAAGGGTCTGGAAGGTGGAAGGATGGGGCAGTGCTCTCCTTTCAGTTTCAGATGTTGAGCAGTTTTAGAGTTTCTCTCATGGACCAGAGTAATAACACCTGTGTCACCCACATGTGCAAGTGGGGTGGATTCAGTTGCTTTATTCACCCACGCAGGGATGCAGTAGATGAGACGTTATATCATCCGGTGTCCCTACCATGCTATTTGTTTGGGCAGAAATCCCAGAAAAGGCTACAGCCAGAAAGAAGGCATTGTTTTCCCAGCAGCGTTACCCGGTTCGTCTGTTTCCATCCACAAGGGAAGAGGCTCCGGGAACGGCCGCACGTTCGTAGTGCATTGCGCATTTTGAGCGGTGGCCAGGACGCTATGCGCTCAGACTGGGCTGGAGGCACGTTGTGGTGTACGCTCCTTGCTGCGAGAGGACCTGAGTCCGCCTTTAGTGGATTCAAGAAGGGTAAATACTTGAGACCCAAACAGTTCAGTCCAGAACTGCTAACCCTAAACCTCCAGCAATTAGGAGCTAGATCCCAAAATGCTTAGAGTGACTGCCAGAGACTGAGTGCAGAGCCTTTATTGTGAGCCTTTAGGGTTCGGCTTTCTGAGCTAGGATTTTTCATTCATTAGGTATTAGGACACGAGGACAGGAATGGCAAGAAAGGAAGAGAAGTTCTGCCTTGTGTCTGTGCCTTCAGAAGTAAGAGAGAATTGAACTCAAATGTCTGACCATGTTTTGAAAGCCAGCAGTTCCTCTTGTGTTTGTCAGATGAGACATATGTTCTCTAATCTCTGTGTTTCACCTTCTCCAACTGTAAAATGGGGAAAATACATGGCTACTTCTGCGTGAGTGCTACGCTGAGCAGATATACCAGTATTCAGTGATGCACTGGTGCTGGGCTCTTGGAGACCCAATTGTAACAAGCGTGTCTGTAAATATATGAGATTTCTAAGTTATGAAGTTGCAGAAGCATATGTAAAGGCAGATTTCCCTCCTGCCCAGTGAAGGAATGATCTGCCTTTCGTTATACGCTTGTGATTGTGTGTGTTTTATCCCTGGAGGTAATGCAGCTATCTGAGATAGGTAGTGAATTAGTCTTTATAAAGTACTTTTAACGTGACAAGAGCTGCTCCGTGTAAGAGCCAAATTTAGGTGTTGGTCCCTTGATTCAAAACTTTAGAATAACGAAACCCATCTTCTGGGAGATTTGAGCATCTGCAACCCCTTAAATAACCTGGGTACTTAAATAATATTGCATCATGTGGCATCCAGCATAAAAGGGTATAACAGCTTGAAGGACCTGCAAATAATTTTATCTGAATTGTCATACAGAGTTAAGCTGTTGCTCTGATTGAACAGCTGCCACCAGTCTACAGTATTAATTTAAAAAAAAATAAATTGTTGGATAATGTTGCCTTTAAACACAGAAAAATACTTCAAAGGCTTCATGCTCATTGAAACAGGACCTGAAGGGCCTTTTTTTGTCTGTATGTTTGTTTGTTTACTTGTTTTTTTTTCTTAGAACTATTTTGATGGAAAACTTTCCCCTCAAGGGAAAATGCCTTGGATTGAATACAATCACAAGAAAGTATCTGGCACTGAGTTCATTATTGACTTTTTGGAAGAGAAACTTGGAGTGAACTTAAATAAACACCTTGGTCCACATGAAAGAGCTGTTTCCAGAGCCGTGACAAAAATGGTGGAGGAGCACTTCTACTGGTAAGCTTGCATGGCAAAGCTGGCTGCGTTCTTGTGTTGTCAGATCTGCCCCTGCGCTTGTGCCCAGATGTGAATGCTTCTTTTCTCCTGCAGAAAGCTTGGGCACCCAGTTAGTAATTTCACAACTTTCTGCACTGTAGAAAACTGCTGCTTCTTTCTGGGTACTCTAGTATGAGCTGGGGGTAATTCCCCTGAAAAGTTCATGCTGTGTAAACAAGGTAAGGACCCAGGACCTTCGCCTGCAGCTTTGCAGAAGGGAGCAGCAGTGGGCTGTTCCTCTGTCCTGTTTCATGTGACCTCCATGTAGAAACAGCCTTGTTAATAAAGAACAAAAAAAAGATGGCTGATTACATTTGTGGTTTGGGGGGCTCAGGGGGACAAATGCAGCGTTTGTAGAGAATCCAGAATGTTGGTTTCTTACATTTACTGATTTTAATTATCTGTGTGTGCGATTACAATGTGGATTATTGCCTTTCCTGTAACACGTTCCTGCTAATATGTATTGTTGACAACACTGCCAGTTGATAGGATACAGTATTAGTCACAGTATCCTGAGAAGCTGAAGTATGTAACAGAATGGAAAACATAAATATAACCTTGCTGCCACTGTACGCATTTTACTGACACCTTTGAAAATAATACCTGTGATTTCCCCCCCAACTTTACATCTCAGTTCTTTTTAAGTGCCCTTTCCAGTCTGGATTCATAGAAGTAGCAAGTGGACATGGCATTTTTGATGCTGCTGCATTGGCTGCTTCAGCAGGCACAAAGCTTTTTCCCAATAGTTTGCTTTCTAGCATGCGTTTTAAGTCCCTGCTGTGCCAAGTCTTGCATTCATGTTGCACTTTTTTTCTTCAAAACAATGTGTGATTTTTAACTGAATACATTCATCTGCTTTTTCTTTCACCTTATGATCGAAGGTGAGCAGCAACGTGTGTACATATAGTTCTTCAAATGATTTTTAGTGTTTCCTGGGAACAGTTTTAGCATTCAGTAGGCAGATTTAAATGATGTGGTTTAGAAATGTAATCCCTGCCTTCCAAGAAGTGTGACCTTCACTAATTATACCCACCTGCGGTGCCATAGCCTCAAAAATCTGACTTAAGTAGCCTGCAAATGTAACTTTTTTGTTGGTGTTCATTCCCCCCCCGCCCCCTCCCCCCAATTATAGCTGCCAAAGGGAAGATGAGGCCTTTTAATCCCCTAATGCTCCATCTCCTTGCCTTAGTGTTGGTTGTTTTGCAGTCTGTAGACTTAACTGCTTTAAATGTAACGTTGCTGATGACAAAGTTATACCGCTGTTGTGTCTCAATTACAAGTCGCGCTTTCCTCTGTGAAGCTGTTGTCTGTCCATCCAGGCTCTCTCTGAGCTGACTCGGCACTGCTGGGCATGACACGGGGGCATAGGGGACAGGTATGGCAAAATCAGGCGCTGACCCAGGGAGGTGGCATTGAAATGGGTGGACAAAGCTAGACTGAGTAAGAATAGAGATGTGCATGCCTAGCTGTATATCCCTGTTGCTTTTCCTGTTTAGTCACACAGTTGAGTTTCCCTAAGGCATATATTTTTGCTGCACTGTAGTAAAACATCCAATGGTAAGTCGTCTTGTATGTCCCTGCTGTGTGGCTGTACCAGAGGCTGGCTGTGTTGGTGAGGTTACCCCGTGCTAGTTCTCTGTACTAGGCAAAGCCTGAGCTATGAGGCACTGCAGTTGTACTGCTGTAATTCCTGGATAACAACTCTGACCATCCTGTAGTCACATTAAAATAAAATCAGGCTTTAGCTGTGTGGGACCGCCTTTATCCCTGACAGCATTGCATCTGTGGTTGTGGGATCCCTTCACATCGGTCCTTGAACCTGTCCACTTCCCACCAGAACCTCAGGGTTTGTTCATGGTGTTCTCAAGTCCCACGGTGAGGAATTTGAAACAGTGATTGCCTTTCTGCAGAATAAGGTTTATAAAATCAAGCCTCCAAAGCAGTGATATAAAACGTGATTCATACTGTTTCATTGCCAGCAGCATGCAAAGTAGCTTCATCATAAATAAGTAATACTGTAGTACATTTATTGAACAAAGAAGCAGAGTACATCCTGTGGTGTGCTGTCTCTGGATGGAGCTAATCCTGGCGAGTACTCAGCATCTCCTCCTGAACCGTTTTACTTTTGCTGAGGTAATTGCTCATCTTCACCAGTTAGTGCCTCTTACAGGTGGAATTTGCTGCTCTGGCTGGATTTGAGAGCAATGCAGGGCTGTTGTGAACCTCAGCCTCTAGACACCCTGCCTCTACCCCAGGCTGCGATGCCTGGCGGGGGTCAGGCAGAAAGACAGCAAGCGAGCGAGCCAACCTATTTTAGTGCCGGCATCAGAGTGTATCTCCGAGATGCACAAGACTGATTTGGAGCTGGCACTGGAGCTCCTGTCCCTGGAGAATGCCATAACTATTAGGCCTTTGCTATGTTTAACTCAGCAAAAGTAAAAAAGCCTGCTAACCTGAATGGGTGTTGGGCCAACTCAGCAGGGAAGAGATGGGAGTGGACCAATTTTTGTGGCTCTCGCCCCAGGTCCTGGATCTGGTGCAGACCTCTGTCATCTGCTGAAGGCTTGCCCTGGGTCACTTCCATTGCCTGCAGTGACCCGTGGGTCCTCAGAAAGTAGCAGGGACCCACAGCCATCTTCAGGATGTGTTGAATTTTTGGTGTATCTGCAGTGTGTTCGTGGGATTGGACCTCTGTGTAAGACAGGCTGGAGGATGTCAGATTCTCATGTCCTTCTAGGGCTGGTTTAGCTGTATTGTCAAATGCAACCTTAGTGATTTACAAGTGAGTGTGTGTGTGTGTTTATATATATATACACACATATATATATTTAACTCATTTCTTGTATTGTCTTTCAAGGATGCCATGTAAACATCACGTATGTGATGAGTGCTTGAAGTACAGGAAAAGCATGGTATGAGGGTACAAATGAATCTGACTTTGGTCGGTATTCAGACTTGCCATTTATTAAACACAAGACATGTTTGTAATACAGATGTTTAAATATATCAGGCCAACTATAAGAGCGACGTCTCTCCTGCTGTTAAAAATGATGAGGCTTGAATGCCACTGGCAGCTTAAAAGCCAGTTGCTCTGGGATGACGCAGAGCAGGTGGGGTTTCTACAGCTGATTGTGGAATGAATTCATTATTATCATTTTGTATGTGAAATTCCACTCTGCACAGGTTCAGGTGGGAAGAATAAGCTCCAGTTCATGTCCTTGTGAACACCTCCCCCATGCCTTGATGTTCAGACAGTTTGGGGATAATCAGGCAAGCCGCTGTTGATGAGTCACTTTCTCCATGTCCTGATTTATGTATTGAGGCCAAAGCTGCTGTTACATTTAGACTTCAGATTTGCTTCAGCCCCTCAGCATTGCTCTTTAACACATTATTTTATTTATACTCTAAGATTTGTACAGATGTACTGGCACAAATGGGAACGTTAATGTTTCCCAAAATGCTCAGTTTAGGCCAATATTTAAAATAATTATGTCATCCTATAAATACTAATTGTAGCTTAAAATGTATAGTTATGCTGAAGTAGGTTATGTAGACTACCCGATTTCTGCCATTTTCTAACCTTTTGTAATGTTGATCGTACTCTAGTAATGTAGTTTGAGCAGAGGGATGATGGGTAGGATTAAATGCAGAGGAGCATGTTTTGATAGGAAGCACAGTTTAATGAACCTTTGAATAGAATTATTTCAACAAAGTGCTTGTAAAACCTGTTTTAAAAGTGCTTTTAACTGTCTCTGAATCTGAGCCTGCTTTTTTCTTTGCTTCTGCATGCTCGGAACCATAACAATTTAGGAGTAAACTGTGGTTTATTATGTGGTATTTAGCTGCCTTCATTGCCCATGTAAATTTGAGATTTGGGACCTGTGACAACTTTACTCATTCAAAGTGACAAGCAGATGTCTAAGATAGTGCTTGACAGTTTAGCCTAAGCAGGATTACCTAAATCCTGTGCAGTTCTGCTCTTCCTGCGTTGCTGTCCTGATCGTTAAATACTTCGTCTGATCTCTGCCTCTTCCAGACCCAAAGACCTTATGCCCAGAGCAAGCAAGCGAGCGCTAGGGAAATGTATTTTTGCTTTGAAGTGCAGGCTAATTAGCTTTGTGGGGATACCTTGTTCATCCTGTCTTGTGAAATTAAAGCCATCCTGGATGTGGTTGATTATTCTTGGTGCGGTGCCAGCTCGCTGGTGTGGTTGGAGTGAACAATAGTGATAAGTCCATAGGGCTGAGTTAGTCTTGTGCGACTGGGGTGACTTTTAAAAAATGCAGAGTCTCCTCTCTTCTTTTTCTGTTTTGTTTTGGCTGCTTTTTCTTGTCCCTCTCTGTGGCCAGGCCTTTTGTCCTAAAGCAACTAAGTTGTGTTGCAGAGCTGCTGGGTGAAGCTGGTCCAGTCCATGCTGGGGAAGGAGGGTCTTTGCAGTGAGAGACACAGCAGTGCTCTGAGAGAGCAGGTTTTTCTTAGCTTATTCACGTAGTAAATAATAACTTACAGATATAGATAGAATTTGTAATTATTTCTAGTGTTAGCATCAAGACCAGAGTTTTTCTTCCCATTCAGAGCTGTACCTGCCCAAGGGTCCTGTCCCAGGCCCGTGAAATATGACTACCAAAATGTTCTGCTCTATGGAGAGCCCTTACGCTTTCAGCCCAGTCTTTTTTCCATCCTTCTTAAATCCTGTTTTACCTTTGTTCCCGGAGCATGGCAGTCTTGCACCACATCTTGTAGCCAAAGTTAATACTACTTGGGTTTCAGTAGCTGTTTACTCCTGTGCTTGCTGGCTTCACGAAGATCCCCCTTTTGTGCTGGTCCCTCTTGCTAAATCTGGCTTTGTTTCAAACTCCGCTGTGCTGAAACCAGCCCGATGACTTGAGTTGATCCGTCCATTTTGAAAAACGAGGATTGTGCAGAACGCCCCTGATCGAAGAGTGGCGCTGAAGTATGTGAAATGTCAGTGGGATGCTTTTGTTGTATTAATACAGTGCAAGAGGTTGTGCAGAAACCTGTTAAGGATAAAAGCCATCAGAAACATAGCAGGTGCATTTTTGTTCTTCACTTTTCATGCATTTGCAGCAAAACCTGCACATGCCTCACCATTATTGATTTTAATGAAATCAATTTGAGCAGAAGGCGTCCTGCAGTAGACAATTTTTAATAGAATTAAAATGCCTTTCACCCGCTTTGTTGGGAGCATTCTAAATTTGAGCTGTAAGTGGATTTTTTTTTTTCAGCTGTAATGCCAAATATCCTCCTTTTACCTCATGTTATTAGTAATTCAAGTAAAGAATCTGTGGAAGCTTAAAGATTAGAACATTTTCATGGTGTAACCCTGTTGTTCTCTGATGGTGCTGCTGAATTCAACTTCTGTTCATGACATACAAGAGTTTGATAAAACGTACATTTAAAAAAAAAATTCGCAGGAGTTCTCCAGGAGATACTGCTTCATTTTTTGATTTTTTTTTCTTTCTTCAATTAGGCGATTCATATCAGCACTGAGGAAATTATGTGCAGTTAGAAATATGTACAATGCTAAAACTGAAGTCATCCACCAAACTAAAAAACTTGAGCTCTGATCATACTGGAGATGGAAACATTTGATTATTAAGTTAATATTAAATATAATTGTGTACATGAACATGCAACGTTTCATATTTCAGCTTTTCGGTCTAGCTTCACTAGTTTATCATGTCTCCATGGGCCTGTTTTCATATGATCTCAAATATGTAAATCCGCTTTTAGGTTTTTCAGTTTGTAAATTGCTACAAACATAATGGAATATGGGTATCAACTCCCAGTTTTCTGAGACCCTGTTGGCTTCATATGTTTGTCATGTCTACTTTGAGGTGTCTTTAGACCTTTTTCCAACATCCCTTGTTGGTGATAAAAGTCATATGGTCTTTTTGGTTTCTTCGTAATGACAGAAGATGCTAGATATTAAAAAAGTAAATGTTCTTTTTTTATAAGTTTCTTGAGTAGCGACAGCAACAAATCAATGTTTTGTTTGCCTACAGTATTAGTAAAGAACAAAAATTAATGTACGAAACAAAAATTTCAGCTGGTAAGACAAATTTTTATAAAAAGACCTTTCAAAATAATGTATTTGCCATTCAATAAAGCTGAAATACAGCCTGAAATACAACAGAGTCCTTTAGAAATGTGTCTCATAAAATCAACATTTTGAAGAGAGGAAAAAATACGGGAGAAAACTAACCCAATAACCACCACCCCTTCATTTTTTTGAATTTTATTTTTAAGAGATTGTGTAATTGTTAGCTTCTGAGGAGAACAGAGATCTTAAAAATGACTGCTACAATACTTATGTTGGGGCAAAGTTACTGCTTGGCTAAGTTTCAGCAGCACAGAAAGCAAGGAGAACAGGTTTCTTTGTGGGCTTTGTGGTCTGTTCTGTTGTTTTCCCCAGGTCTGTGCAGTCAATCATCTTTAGCTAATAAATCCTTTTGGCACTTTCGGCACTGCATTTTGTTATGCGAGTTTAGCAGAATTCTGCAGCTTTTATTTTATATTTCAAGGTGAATCTCATTTTCTCTTGAAGTGAGTCATGATTTACTGAGAGAATAAGCTCTGGGCAGCCGGCGTAAGTATTGCAAAGTCAGTTTTCTCTGCTGTCAGTCTGAGTTGCATCAGGGTCTACTCTTTACTGGAAACTACCTCTCCATCAGGGCAGCAAACACTCAGCATTAAGAAGGCTTGCTGCTTAACCTTTGTGTGAGCCTTTGCAGGGTGGCGATGGGCTGTCTGGGTATTACACCACTATAACTTATTTTTGCATCCTTTTACTAGGACTTTAGCTTATTGCCAATGGGTGGAAAATCTTCATGAGACGCAAAAGATGGTATCACTTTTTGGCCCCTTCAGCGACTTGCTGAAGTGGATCCTCTGCCACCTGACCAAAGGGATTGTGAAGCGGGAAATGTACGGCCATGGCATTGGCCGCTTCTCAGAGGAGGAGATGTACACGCTGATGGAGAAGGACATGCGGACTCTAGCACGCCTCCTGGGTAATGTACACTGAGTTACGCGCTTTCTGTTTGTTCACAGCCCGCTGTCCACAGGATGAAATCGACTGCGAGTACTTCTTGGCAGCTTGATCGTATACACAAATAATCTGATTTTGTCAGTAGGTTAGAGTCCGCACTGCTGCTGTTGTTCAGTGCCGTCCTCGCTCTGGCAGGGGCAGTGTTTCTTTCCCCACTGTTTGCTACCAAATTGTGTCCCTAGAGGGGTAGGCGGGTATGGGTATCTAGAGGAGCGGAATGTGGCCTGTGATTTTGGAAGAGCATTTTGCTGTGTGAATTTAGGAAAACGTATTGTTTAGTTCTGCAAATGAAAACTCTTACTTATATTTTGGGGGGTGGGTGTGTGGGTGTGTGTCTCATTTTTTCTTCATGGGACTCATGGCTGTTTGATAGATTGTTATGAGGCTGCCATTTGAACACCCTTTGCAGATGTTATTTTGGTGAGCTGGACTTTGTTGTATTTGGCTGGTATTAGCAGCTTTATTCAAAGCTGCTAGCAGGACATGGGTCTGTGTTGTCCAAATAGGTGGTTTTAGGCTCGTGGCTGTCATGGGTGGATCCCATAGGGTTATTCTTAAGGTTGACCTCACTTAGCTAGAACCACATGAGCCTATTTCTGTTGTGTAGCTCAGGCTGGAATCTGTACCAGAGCTGTCTACTCTGTGTTTTTCACCTTGCAGTCTGCCGAGAGCTAACCATATTGTGCTTCTGTGTCAAATTTGCCTTTTGAGGAATTGGTTTGGGGCAGATTGTCACTTCCCTTGAGCTTGTGGCTCTCTTGCGCAGGAAAGCAAGAGAGGTGGTACCTGTGTTGCTGCTTTGTTCTCTGTTATGATCCCTTTAAAGAGGTGGCTGAGTGGAGAGCAGGAGGGATGCTTCCCTGCCCTGTGCTATGGGGGAGGAACATGTTGCACGTGCTCTAAATAGATAAGTGTGGAGTGGATGTAGGGAGCAAGGTGAGGAGAGCCCAGCAGAAGGCAGAAACTGAGTCTTGCTGAGAAAGAAGGGAGAGAGATTCTTCTGAACTTCCAAGGTGTATTGGAAGGGAAGATACTTGCAGAGGACCTAGGTGGGGCTGTGTAGCGTTTTCTGTAACTGTTTTCCGAAACAAACCTGCCGAGTTACTGGATTGGGAGCAAGGTGGAAAAAAAGACACGTGATGCATGGGCACAATGGGCAGGGGCGAGATTTGTTGACAGCTCCTCTTCTGTCAACATTTTCTCATGCTGCATTATGTTTGTTAACAAAGAAGTTACCTATTCTAGTGCCTTTTCAAAGAAAACCTGGATTTGGAGCTTAAGAGGTCCATTTTCTTGCTGCGGGAGGGAGCAGCTCATTTTAGAAGAGGTCTGGGCACATCTGCTGCAGAGCTGTGGCCAGCTCAGGGTGCCCTCAGCTGTGGGACTACTGTTGCTGTAGCTTTGAGGTTAGCACTGCATGGCTCCGTGTATGTCGCAGAGAGGAACAGGGTTGGGATGGGAGCTGGAGCAAGTTCAACCTGTGACTTGGGAGCTCAGCAGAGCCTCCTGGCTCTGGCTAGACAACGCTGGCAGGCTGAATGGAGCAGCACTGGATATGTCTATGCTAAAGTCATCCCTGTTTGCCAAGAGTAGATGTAGCCTTCAAGAGGAAACTGAAACATGTTCTCGAGTACCTGTAGAAGTCTCTTAGTTTGCTTATTTAAAGTCTGCATCCTTCTGTCTCTGGAGTCTATAGTGACACTCAGATTTGTGAATTTTTGAGTTCAAAGGGATCATTAAATTATCTGGACAGATATCTGTGAATTGGGACTGCTTGGTTGCTGTCTTGAGGCCTGTGTCTTTTTTCTGGCTGAAGCGTGTCTTTCTAAAAGGTATCTGGTTTTAATTATGAGATTTCAGCAGGTGGAGGCGCCACCACTTCCATTAGTAATTGGTGGCAGATGTTAATCACCATCAAAATCTGTGCAAAATCTGACCTGTTTCAAATCGGAGTTTGTCCGATTCCAGCCTGCAGGCAGATGCTCCTCCTAGTTCTTCCGCCCTGCCTCGGTGGCCTGGGTCATCTCCTTGTGAAGGTAAATGCTATAATCAAGCAGTCTCTTACTTTTGTTTCTGGTGGGAAAAATCACTGGAAATCCTCAAGTATAAGGTGTTTTCTTTACTAGATGATAATTTTTTTTAATTGTGTGATACATACGTTATCAGCAGGGGTTTTATTTTTACTTCCAGATTATTGATGACAGTGTTCTGCCTTGTGTACTTCAAAAAGCCTTGATGGGCATCTGCTGTGTTCCTGTAATCTACTACATTACCAGCTGAATATTGTACATTTTTTTCATTTTCCCCTCTGACACCGATGTCAGATTAGTCAGTGCAGTTACATGAATCATTATATTTGCCCTTTTAATTATTGTTGCGTTTGTCTACTTCTCTACAATTGCCTTGATTTATCATTAACACCAGCATGCTCAGGTTTTCTCCAGCCAGCTGTTCATGGTTGGGTCTAGTAACTGTGGCCTCCAGGTAGTACCCTGGGATGGGGACAGAGGTGGGATGAGGACTTCCAGACTGACCTGGAGACTCTCCTGTTTCACAGGGGGAAGGAGAAGGCAGTCAGTCAGCCTATTGCCTGCACAAAAATCTTTGTGAGATTCCCCTCCATGTATATGTGCCCGTGTATTTTCCCAGAAGAGGAAGCAGTTGTGATTTTGGCTGTTAATTAGAGGGCAATTTTAAGAGCTTAAAAAGGATGCCTATCATGCAGAATAGCTTCACATAGCAAACTATAGCTGTCAGTCATCAGGCATATCAGATTAATTTAATGCTCCTCATTTTTTCACAGAGACCATTCACATGGGAACAAGAATAACCTTTAAATTCCAAGAGCTGCTTCCAGAGAATGATAACTTGGCAGCTGCCAGGTCTTGTGACACTCATTTTGACATTCCCAGTCACATCTTGGGTGTGTTTTTTCTTTCATTTCTGAGAATAATTTTTCCTTCTCCCATGTACCTATTTCCCTGACAGACTCCTCCAGATATTTTATAAACGTGGAAATTGGAACTAACCTTCCTGTGATGGATCAGCCTGCCCCATTGGTATCATCTTGCTCTCTGTCCTGCAGTCTTTAAACCACAAATGTAATTTCCTTGTGTTGTAGTATTCTCCTACTATCTGGTAGTAGTGGAAGGAAGTGGGGGGAACGGGGCATATGAACTAGCAATATATAAAAAAATACATTTTGGTAATTATTTAAAAGGTGCAAGTGAGTGAGCAGTGCCCATAAATCTGTTGGTGCCCTCTCAGCTGTTTGCCTGCCTCAGGCTTTTGGGTAGATGGGGATTTTGAGCAGGGAGTTGCAGGGCAGCAGCTGCCTGAACTGGCTTTTGAAAAGGATTTGATGTTTTTTGGAGGGCCGGGGTGCTCAGAGCTGAAACACAAAGGTGTGACTAACCTGAACGCGAGCCTCTGATGCTAGTTGAAATGCCCTGCAGCAGCCTGCGTGGGCTGTACGTGCCGCTGTGGAAGGGTGCAGGTCACCTGCCGGCCCTGTGTCTCATAGATCTGTCTCTTGCTGGGGTTTCTTGACCCAGTGCTGAAGTAGCTGCTTTTTAACCCACAGGAGCATGCATTGAATACACGTGGAGCTGTGTGCTGTCAAATCCCTGGGCAGTAAAAATCTGATCCAAGTCCAGTGTGACCAGGTGATTGTGTTTCTGTTGGATTAGCCAGGGGATGCAGCAAGGTGTTTGAGATGATTAGTACTATGGCAGCCTGAGAGATGATACCTGGTTTGTCAGAAAGTCTTCTGGAAAAATGTTGCACTGGAATTTTTGGGAATAGATTGGAACTGGTAGAAGGAAATGTGCACGGAGGCTGTATTATGCAGTGCAGGGTGACCTGAAACCAGATTTACAGTTTTATGGAACCACAGCTCTATTTCCTCCTCTTCCCCTTTGTTTCCACGCATCTGAAGGTGCAGGTGATGTGCCTGGGGAGCCACGCTGTTTGCAAAGGAGGGGAATGGTTCAGCCCTTGCTGCCTTTGTTGTAGCAAGATGGAAACGGCAGTATTACTTCCCAGCACAACATTGTTATGGATCGAATCTCAGATCTAGTTGTGTGGTGCTAAGTTCCTAGTGTTGGCATATAACTGTGATTTGGGGACCAATTTTTGAGCTATGTTTGAGATTGAGGAATGCTAGGCATCGCATAAATACTGAGAAGACACAACATTTACCCTGTACGTAGTTTTCAAACAGTAGATTGATGTGGCCATGAAAGAGCTGGGGAGAGTTAACTCCATGTTAAAATTACATCTGACAGGCTAGAGGAGGTTATTGTTACTGGTTATTCTTGAGCACTGCTTTGCTACGCTGTAGTACAGGGGAATGACAGCATTCATTGTACCGTACTCTGGAATTTGATGCATTTTACTGCTGGACAGTTTTTCTAAACTCACTCAATAACCCTAACATTTAATAACCTGCTGAATTATAGGCAGTTTATATTGGGCAGGGGAAGAATGTCCTGGGGAGATGGGATAACTGGATTTGGAGAATTCAATTACGTACCACATTTCACAGAGTTTATAGCACTTTGGGCCAAGGCAGGGACAGTGCAGCCATCTAACCTGACCTCTGCAATACCGCATGTTTTACCTGCGTGCCCTATGTGCCGTCTTTGCTCCAGGTCTTGTGCCTGTGATGAGGAAACAAGTTTATACTGGATGTTTCTTTGCAAACAGTGGCTTTGAAATGTGTGATTTTCTTCCCTGTCTTAGGTAGTTATCCATCTGTTTGTGCTGTGGTGGCCACTTAGGACCATCATGGCACTGGGGTGCCCAGAGAGGTAAGCAGAATAGTGGTGTGGAGCAGACATGTCCCTCCTCTGACCCAGGCCAGTCCCAAGCAGCTGCTGTTTCACTTGCCTGCCTGCGTGCCTGACGTGCCTCTGTTTGGTCCCTGCCAGGTAGAAGCCGGTGTTTGGGGGTGGGGGCACGGCACTGGTGGTGTGTGAGAGGAGCTGTTCACTCCTGCTTGCGGCTGTGTCGTCCTCCTGGAGATGCAGATTGTTTCTGAGCAGTTGCTGCCAGTCTGACTGATTTCAGCCTGAACAAATGGTGGGAGGGGAAAGCTTTGGGTACAACTTTCTTCTTTGCTGTGATCAGATGAGTAACCTGAAACTGGATCTGCATGCACGAGAGATACAGGGTGACCAGCTTCTTTCAGCAGGTGCATTATTCATGATTTCGAACCATGGTTGAATGATTTTGGCTTTGCACCAAGGGAGAAAATCATGCTTTCAGGCACCTGCTGGCTGCAGAGAAGATTTTAAATGCAGCAGAACTAGTGCAGTGTGTATGTGCTGCCAGCTGTGGCGAGCGGAGGAGGTTACTTGGCCATTGGTGGCTCTGTAATTGGCCTAGTTATGGAAGTGGTGAGCACAGGGGAAGCTGCAGTAATGGATTTCATCTGCTGAACCTGAGCAACAGCTTTTGAACCATATTCAACATTGAATCCCTGTCTTTGAACCAGTGAACCTCTTCAGCTAAACAATTTCAGTTAAAAAAAATTATGCTAAACATGTAAGCAGGGAACTTTTTTTAACTGGGGAGAAGTGACATCCAGTTGAGAAATGTTTGCTGTTGTATTTACAGGTGACAAGAAGTACATTATGGGACCAAACGTTTCCACTGTTGATGCCACTGTCTTCGGGCATCTGGCACAGGCAATGTGGACGCTACCAGGGACTCGACCAGAGAGACTAATCAAGGGTAAGAAAGCTTAAGTGAGCTTTGAAAAACTCTTGGTGGCATTTGCTGTATTTAAACTTGGAGCCCCTTGTTAGGACATTTGAAGACTGCAGCAGCACTTCAACTGCATCACAGGCTGTTCTTGCCTTTGATGTAACATTTGTATCTTGTAATGTTGTTTTCCCTTAAAATTCTTGTTTGTTTTCTCTTTTATGTTCTACATGGTAATTGTTTCTATTCCTGTACTTGATCTTTTCCCTGTTTAACATAGCAAAGGCTGAATGCCTCTAAGTAATGAATGCTGGGTAAAGTATGAGAAGACAGAAGCACGGCCACGAGCCAAATTCTGCTGAACTGAGTAGTTTCATTGACAGTAGAACTGCAAGTGCTATTGTCCTACTGAAATTACAGCCTTTGCTGTTATTGAAGATGCTGGGCAAGCAAAACATCCAGCCTGACTTTGGAGTCACTGTGTTTTTACATGAATTGGAAACCAACATACCATTCCCCTCCACCCATTTTTTTTTTTTTTTCCTTTTTTTCTTGTGGGGTGGTATAGGCATGTGAAAGTACCTTGGCATGCCTTTTCAGAAAAAAAACACGTAGTATGAGAAATGAGCAGAGCTGAGGAGGAGAAGGATAGGAAGTAGGTGTAAAAGAAATGAATCTGACCTGTTGATCTACTCTGTGCAAGAGAAAGCTACTAAAGCAACAGTTAGGAGGCACAGACTGCTCATTATTAAAACTGAGGGAAAAAATACTTGAGATGAGAACATGAGTATTGTCTATACAGTTCTTCCTCTTGATGTCTGGGGAATCACCGATAAAATTCTGCAGGGTCCATGGCTTTCAAGAAGGAATACTATATTTGTTGAACTAGTTTGTCTCTAACAAAAATAAATACATGGTAATAGATGCAAATACCCAAGCAGTATCGATGATTCTCTGTACCCATCCACCTACTCATGCTATTGTGAATGTAGGTTTCACATGCACATTCCCTTTAATATGCTATTATTTCTTTGTTCTTTGAAGTTTTTTTGTAATTTCATCTCTAAGCACACATGTATGTATAAACATAAGGCATAAGGTACTAAGGCTAGGAATATGAGGGGTGAGCCAGTGACCATATAAAAACTTTGAAATGTGAATTTATCTTGCAGACAACGCTGCCACCTGGTGGTGGAAAACCCAATTTCACTGTATTTTAATAAACAAGTGCCTAGTGTAGCTGTAGGATCAAATTCGGTCTTTAGAAACCAGGTTTCTGCAAAATAAGAAAGAATTTTACTATGAAAAACTTACAGTATTAATATTTTGTCTTGATTTATTTCTGTAGAGGTTGAATTCAAATAGTTATTTTGCTACCTGCATTTATGTTCATTCCAGTATAACCCTTCTTGTTGTACATAGGTTAATAATACATGTTTTAAGTTACATGAAAGTTAGAAACAGAGCTGCTAAGAGGATTGATGGGATCTTGGAATTTTGAAACCTCTTTGGAAAGAACCTGCACAATTTGTTTCCAAACAGTGCAAACGTGTTTCTGCATCAGTAGGTGAGTTAGAGCTTTATTGACTGAATGTATTTACCAGAGTCTATTGTGCTGTGTTGCAGGTGAACTGATTAACCTTGCTATGTATTGTGAAAGAATAAGGAGGAAATTTTGGCCAGAATGGCACCATGATGATGATAACACTCTCTATGAATCTGAGGAAAGCAGCGAAGCAAGCAAGACTTACTCCCCTTTGCAGGACTTCAGTTTTTATTCAAGGACAGAAACATTTGATGAGGAAGGGAACAGTATTTCTCAAACCCCTGACACAGATTACACTGGACACTCCCTCTTCGATTCGGATGTGGACATGGATGACTACAGAGATCATGAACAATGCAAGTGATGCATACAAGCATCTCCCATTTTGCAGACAAGCTGTTTCTTGGGATCAGTCTGATTTATTTTCTCCTCCAGGTCAGGAAGAGGTTTACACCACTTTGGAAGAGACCGTTGTGCTTGACTCAACTGTCACATGCTACCTGGACTATGTCAACCTTATTTCATTTTGTGTAACTGTTCAGGTGGAACCAAGGTAAACAGTTATTTAAACCACATATGGGCAAACTGGAGGCCCAGAGGGCAACAGGACCTTTCAATCTACATTTTTGTTTGCATTCAAAACCAAGTCCCGCGGCCAGGTGGGACAGAACTCCAGGAAGTGGAGCATTTGCCAGAGCTGGTTTGTGTTGATAACTTATCTTTACAGGAATGAGTTGAGGACAAAAATGGAAGAGGCATGACTGGCACACCTTTCTCCCATGAAAGAAAACAATTGATGCTGTATTGATTTGGCAGAGTTTCGGCAGGATTTTATTTGATAGCTACCTGTACTCTGGGTGCATATGTTATTACAGTGTCTGCAGGAAAGAACTGCTACTAGTTCATTCGGAGACAGTCAAGGAAGGCAGGAGGAAAACACGTTCCTACAGAAAGGAGCTTTTTAGTGTTTCTTGATCTTTGCAGAAGATTGAAATTGCTACTCTAGAAGATTTTTATTCAGAAGGGAAATAGCAGTTTTAATGTATAATTTCCCAAACACTCATCTGGAATGTGTGTTGGCCAAAGCCTGCCTCAGGCATCTAAATTTATTCCATGTTTTTGAATTATTATTATTATGTTTTTACTTCCTGCCACTGGCTGTTGCCTACTATTGCTAGGCAAGGCTAAAGAATTAGTATTTGTTACTAGAAGTCTGGTGCATCTCAGCAGTGGGTGCTTTGTGCTCTTTACCAACAGACATGTCAAACCCATGAAGCTTGCAAAGCAATTTGGGGTGTTCCTAGGCATGGGATGCTGTGTAAATGCAAGATGTTGGCCCAGGCAATCCAATGCTTTAGAGCTGCCTAGGAAGGTGCTTCAGTGGCTGCTGGGCACTGTGTACAATCCCTAAAGCCAGTGCACGGGAGGCAGCTGAGATAGGACAGCTGTGTCAGCACCGCTGTCTGTGGGGATTTCCAGGTGCTGAAAGAGTGACCAGAATTGATTATAAGGCGCCTTTGCTAGCACATCTGTGAATCTGGAACCCCAAATCCAGAATGGTTGCACAGGTGCTGACATGCTTCATGTTCATATCTGCGTAAACGAAGGTTAGAGGTGAGAATGAATCTATTGCATTTACTCACCGGTTTGAAGGTAAACATGTACATCAGTGTTGCTTGGCCATGACCAGTTGGTTTTAAGTAGAGATAAAGCATATAGAACATAGAGTCAGCTGTGGTAATTGTAAACATGCACATAAAATCGGGTATTTGCCTACAGACTTTGGTGGTGGCCTGTTTAAAAATATTTTAATTATGACTTTCTCAGTGAGTTACAGTTAGATGAATTGGGATCCCTCAGCAAAATTTTTATAATGTGTTTGGTAGTGCCATACGTTCTGGGAGCAGACAGGGCAGACAACTGCTTTAGGATGTTAATTGCTGGTAGTCCTAATAGTCTGGAGCTTGACATAACTCCAGCTTTCAAAGAATACCGCTCTTTCTTGGATCGTGGAGTGTCTCCTGCAGAGGAGGGCACTTGCTCTGGGGAAACCTGAGCTGGCCGTGGCTCTGAAAGCAGGGGGACACACATCTGCAGTGAGTTCCCAGGTCTCTTCGTGCATGGGAGCCACTGCAGCGAGAGCTGACAAGTTTGGTGTGGTCTGAGATGGGTGTGAATTGCACCTATTTCCTCAGTTCACAAGGCATGTCCTTGGAGCCACATTCCAGTCAATGGTCTCTGTTGTTGTGGGCAAGTATCATTTGCAAAGTGAACCAAAACTGAGAAGGAGGAAGATATTGTCCAGTTACTTGTGACCCTTCTCAGGAAACTAAGCACAGAAATAGGGCAGAAGAAAATTCTTGGGCTTGAAAGCGCAGAGGTGATGCTCTGAAATGCATGTGAAACTTAATTGCCAAGTCAGGGCAGATGCTACCTGCAAAGATGTAGGTATTGTTATTCTGTATAAAAGGCATTCTCTTTAAAAACGTTCCTGTGTTGTAAATTCTGATGGAGATGTTCTCATTCATTTACCCATGCATGTTTGAAGGCTGTGCGTTCTCCATCTTTTCAACGTTGGGAGGGTGTGCTTGCAGGTATGGAGGCTCCCGCTGACAGCAAATGAGTCCCAGCCGTGAGTCCCAGTTATTAAAAAACCAGCCTGAGTTCAGCAGACACTGAAACATTTATAATATTGGTGGGCTGACTGATCTGTCCATGACAGCAGCCCTCACGACATGCTGGAATGTGGGTTAACTACAAGTTGACGGTGTCCGATGTCATTTTAACCTCCCGTGTGTGCGCAGCCAGGTTTGGATTTTGTGTAGCTGGGTGCGGAGACGGGAGACGCCAATGCAGTGCACAGCCGGTGTCGTGCCATGGCCCCGTTCTCCCGCCAGCACGTGGAGCTGCTGGCGTGGCGGGTAGAGCCAGTGCTGCTGCGCTGCAGCATGGTACCTGCACCGAGGATGTAAGCACCACGCGGGGCCGCGGTTACGTTCGCACCCAGCGTTTTTTGCTTTTGTTGTGAATCATCGGGGCTGAACCTCGCCCTGACCAGCCAGGTAATGGGCTTTGCCCCTGGGGAGGGTGAAGAAGGAAGGGTTGGAAGGGATTGCAGAATGCGAAGTGGCTTTTTGCTGTAGGCTGAGGTTTTCCAGGGTATTAATCAGTGAGGTGAATGTATTTTGCAGCTCGTCGCATGCCTTCCCTTTCCGAGGGACTACTCAGGTTACTTTAGAGGAGAAGGTAGTTGGGAGAAGTTAGTTGGCTTTCTCCTCTTAATGGCTACTCTGCGTTTCTGTGTTTGGCTGTGTTTCAAACTAGAGGTGAAATTAGGAAGCGGCATCATCTCTTTAGGAATTTATAGGTGTAGTATTTTGTCCAGGTTTGGTAGGAAATCCTTGCATTTATGTATCCCTTCCAGAAACAGATACTGACTGTTAGACCTGTTTAAAAGGATTTAATCCAAGCTTTTTTCTTTTGGAAGCTGGTCTTGGTAAAGTGTTCGGGGGGCAGGGGTGGTGGTGGGGATGTTTAAAAATAAAATAGCTTTTTTAACATCTGTGAAAAAGTTTTAATTCATTTTGGTTTGCATGGGGAAAGAGAAGACAAGTTTTTTTTTTTAAAAAAAACACAACCCAACAAAAAACCAAACAAACAAAACTGAAAAACCAGAACACATTTTTTTGACTTTCCAAAATTCTGCTAACAGAGCAACATTTTCTTAGTCCTTGAGTATTTTGTCATCCCCCTCCTCCACCCCCCAACCTTCTCTATTTTTTGTTCGTGCTGAGGGACTATACAGAACTAAAAATAGTTGGAGAGTATCTTTATTTCCTCTTGTTTTTTGTTTTTTTTTTGTTGGTTTTGTGGTGTTTTGATTTTTTTTTTTGTTTGTGTGTTTGTGTTTTTTTTTTTTATTTTCTCCCTCACTGATCAAAATTGCAAACAAGTCTGTCATAGGGATGCCGGAGGTCCTGGCTGTGCTGCTGATTGGGGTCAGGGACATCAGGTGTCTCTGTGGTGGTGAAACCTGGGACAGCCGTGGGGTGCTGACTGCCCAGCGCGTGAGCTGGGATGGCTGCTTCACGCTGGAGCTGGAGGGCGATGGATGCCAGGATGTCATGTCTGAGGTGACATGGACCACATAAGGTTTTTCCCTGCCTGGGGGTCCCCTGCCGTGGCCAGACCCTCATTGTGGGATGATGTTAGGAAGGGGTCAGGGATCCTTGTCCCAAGAGTCAGATGTCTGTGAGGTCTCTGAGAGCATCACAGCTGCCAGTGCCAAACCTGGTTGTGGTCCCAGCCGCAGCCCCAGGCTGGTTTTGAGTAGACGGCACTATGTGGTCCTAGCAGGAGGGAAGCTAGCTCGGGGCTCCTCCATGCTGTCCGTCCCCTCCCGAAATAGGGCAGGGGGCCCTTGGATGGTCAGGGGAGGAGAGGGTGGGGTGTGGGGAAGGCGCTGAGTGGCAGGTCGCTGCCGGAGGACATGGGCTGAACCTGGCAGGAGCCCTGCCCTGCTCCCGAGCTGGCTCATCCAGGTGAGGAGGCAGCGCTGGGTTCCTCCCGGTTACTTTACCTTCAGTACTGCCAAAGGCCGAGTACTGCCTTTGTTTCCATAGTGCTGCTTTGAGAGAACGGATAATTGGTCTGCTCCTTGTTTGGCAAATGAGAGTTTAAAGCAAGCCCTGCTTTTCCAACAGAGTTAGATTTGAAGCAGTCTGTTGTTTTCTCATGTGAATTGCAGTGTTTGACTGTGTAACACTCTGTCATGTCAGAAGGGATTTGTTTACCCCTGTCGGACTCATTGGCTCTGTCAGCAGAGCTCACTGTTACCGAGTGGGGGAAACAGACGCCAGGATGTATAGGTCCTGCAGAAATCCTACAAATGTGGTGCTTGATTTAAAAACCAAACCAAACCCGATGTTTCAGATCTGGAGGACTGTTCCCATCCAATTATAACACTGCAAGTCACACGTTTTGATCTTTAAAACCTTGGCAATGTCCCTCCAGATCTATATTCTCTTTGAAAAAATATTGCCTGAAATAATTCTGCAGCAACAGTTCAGGCACAAATTTCCTTTTGTCAGTGATGTCTGCTCAAGTAATCATGACAGTTTCATACTGTTTTCATTGAAAGGGCTGTATCTGTCAGATACTAAGCCTTACAAAATATTGCCTGCTGGAAAAGTGTGTTATGTGCAGATTTATGCAGGGCAGCTCACCAAGTGAAATTTCTGTGGCAGAGGATGAATTCGAGTGGGTCTTGTCCTTAGACGTTTGAATAAGAATTTGAATCTGTTTTCTGACAAGCAGCTATTTAGCCTAGCCCCCTCCCCCATCCCCAAATACTGCAAATTTATGAATTAGGCGTGTGATCGAAAAAAAGCAAATTATGCTCTCTAAATGCAGAATTACGCTGGACAGCCCAGTAGTTAGAGTATGGAAATGGACGTACATAGTGTAGGTGTGAGTTGTGCCATACGTGTCAGTGGCTGTGATCTGGAGGAGCATCCGAGCAGTAGTGTCTAATCCCATGGGCCAAGAGGACTAGAGGTACCTTGGAATGACGGCGGTGGTTTTCAGCAGTTGATTAGCGCTACAAGCGTTCGTGTGTGCTGTGCTGCACTTTGGGTATGCATTAGTGCTAGGTAGGCAGCGGAGGGACTCCTTTCGGTAGCTGTGGCTCCGGTGAGGCTGCCAGCGTGCTGTCATCCCGTGCCCGTGCTGCAGAGTCATCTACATCCCGGTGACGAAGGGCAAGGACGAGGATGTGTCTGGATTTGACCCCTTTACAGAGCATTGCAGTGAGCACAGCTCTGAGCTTACCGGTGAACGTGGGCCGTTGTGTCCGGCTGGTGCCCTGTTGAGGGAAGGCATTCTCCATCCCCCTGTACTGTGTGGGTCTCTGACGGAAGTGGGTTTTAATTTTCAGGCCAGCAACCCTAGTCTTTACAGCTTTGCCTTGGTGGAGAGGTGTTGAAACACAAATCAGCTCTGTCTCAGTGGTTTTGGGCAGTCCTCCCTTTGATAGCCATCCGGGAGGGCTCCTCTTGCATTCCTTCCCTATGGAAGTACCCTAATGCGAAGTGCTTCGCAGCAGAGGTTTCAGCAGCTCCCTGAGGAGTTTGAAAAGAAATGAGATGTCTGTGTGAGGCACAGGAATCTCAGTCGGTGAAACTGTTCAGTGTGTCACTGCAGTGCGAAACTGTGAGTACCACGTCCTGACTGCCCCACTTGCAGATTTTTAAGGCCAGAGGAGATAGTTACGGGCATTTAGTCTGCCTCATGCATAAAAAGGATTGTAGGATTTCATCTAATGATTTCCACATTCAGCTCAACAGACTGAAGCTGAAATGGAGCATATGCTTCCAAAAGGCATTCAACTTTCGCAGAACACATAAAATCCTGCCCCTTCTGAAGTCGCTGACAAAAGTGCCATTTGCTCAGCGGGGCCAGAGTTTCCAACCAAGCTTCCAAGTGACCCAGAATTTACCACTTTCTTACTTGTCTGTCTAATTATCCTAACCTAAAAATTTGCCTTATTTGGGGCAGTAAGGCAAACAAGGTGTGACCCTTGTTTTTTTAAGCTCTCTAACAAAAAAACCCCAGTGCTTTTTTAAGCCTGACCGGTCGTGTTGATATTCTCACTGGGCACTATGTTTGTGTGTGTTCTTCCCTTCTTAGTTTGTTCATAGAACTGATCTTTCCTCAGATGTACAGGTTTTTATTTTTCAGGATACTTGAAGAGTGCAAGTCCCAAAGTTTTAACCATTGGGGTGTGCAATCCAGCAAGAATAAAGTACGTGCAGATGGGTGCAGGGGGAGGGATATATCCAGCTAGCTGCAGTGTACGAGGTTTAACTAACAAAATGAAGCAACACATTACTAGATGAGGACTTTAATGCTGTAGCTGCATTATGTTGTTTGTCTATGAACTTACCTGAGACATACATTATTTTAGCACTGTTATTACTACTAGTTTATAAAGCCATATTTAAAATTGTACACTTAATTGTAACATAACTTTAAATTGTGCACTGTGTTGATCCATGTATATATATATGAGGAAATCTGTATATTTTGTCTTTATGCCGTATGTCATTGGTGTGTAAATTAAAACTAATGGATCTAAAATACTTTTCTGGTTGATGTCCTTATTCTGAACGTCTCTCTGCTTTCTGTAGAGCTGTGAACTAATGGTGTTCTCTTCAGTGTGAGAGCGGGGGAGTGCATGAAACTTTAATGGCCTCTGAGTTAACCCACATCTCCCCAGGCAGATACTTCAGCCACCAGCATTATTTGGTTGATGTCTCTCTGTCACTGCTCATCTCTCACCTTGGCACTGCAGGAAGGATTTCAGGGGCCAGCACAGGAGGAAGGGCTGCACTTAAACTTGGGCATGAGGAAGGGTCCCTGCTCCTCTCTCTCTTTATTTCGTGGCTAATGCTACCAGCGTGAAAATAAATAATCCTGAGAAGGGGACTCTGTCAGAGGAGCGCATAAGCTTTAAGGTCTTTGCCCAAAGCACTGTGCTGGCTAGTTTCATTGTATGATATTTTGGAAAGTTTTCAGCAAAGGTGAGTCCTTAGCCGGACTTAGCATGCTGCCCTGAACGCAGCATAGGGACTGCGTGACAGGATACGTGATCTTGCTGGGAGAGATACAGGGCAGCAGTGTGCAGGTGGTAAAGGTGCAAGGCTATACATAGTTGCCTTCAGACCTTGCAGAGGCTTGATGTCCAATCCCGCTTCATAAGGTATGATGTCAGTGGTGCAGGCATAAACATCTACGTTTAATAAAAACCTGCTGGGTGGGTGTGGAACCACCCCCCTGCACTTAAATTTAGAGCTGACGTTTCCCCTTTCTCTTTGGGATGTGTCAGGCGCCGGCAGTGGGGAGCACAGAGTGCAGGTGGGCGTTCACATGCTTGACCGATGCCTGCCGCTGGTGCCGTGGGAAACCCCGCAAGCACCTAGCCTGCCCCCTGCTCTTGCTTTTGCAGGTCCTGCTCTCCTGTCCCTCCTGCCAGAGATGCAGCCCACGGCAGGGGACACTTTCCCTCCAGTGAGGATCGGGGCAGTGCCTCAGAGGGCTGGCTGAGGGATGAGAGAATGTAAGGGCGGGATTTATGGGCTATTTACCCAGCTTCGTGTCTTGAAGGGGACAGGTAGGTGCACTTCACCCACTTGAGCATTAAAAATGACAAGTCACACCCAACCTTGTAGTACCATTCTTGAATAGATTTTTAGCTCCTTTCATTGCCTTACAGTTTTATGGCTGGTGAGGTTGATGTTTTATAGACTTTCTCTATGAAGGCTAGAAATGTCAATGTGTTTAATAAACATGGAGGTCAGAAACATGTACCTAGGTTGAAATACAGGACTTGAATCATTAAATATTGCAAGCTCAGAAGAGCTGGCAGCCAAAACTGAGAGCCCTGTCAAGGTCAAGTCTCTCTCCGTTTCAGCAAACTTCTGTCTTGTTGAAATACTCACAAACTCTGCTTATCCCCTGGCCCCAAAATTTCAAATTATGGCATGTGAGAAATATTCTGGACATTACACGGTACTTCGGTGCCATGCGGGAGCATGCAGCTGCTTACTGCAGCCCTGCTGGTGGGAATTTGGTGATGATGGTGGTGGTGTTGCAACTAATATTATTCAATGTTTATATCATGGTTGGGCCCAAATAATCGGACCAGCATGAATCCTTGCATGCAATGTTCTCCAGAGGCTCAGACTGCCTACCATAAGGTATACAATCCCAGAAAAATAATGGTGCATCAGCAGTGAGAAGAGAAAGGCAGTCAAGTGACTGTTGTTTCAATATTTGGCTCTGGATTTGGCCACGTATGTTTGATTTTTATATTAAGACCTTGCTAGGCATCTCTAGGTGTCTGCGTTGTAATCCGTGGAGATCTGCTCGCAGTGGTCTGTGCAGCCTCCTGCTGCTGACTGTATGGCCCAGATCTCCGAGGGTGATAGCGGAAGACATTTAGCTCACCAGTGTACCCTACAGTCAGACATCAAAGTTAACATCTCTTAATCCCAGGCTGAATCCCACCCTAAAATGTTTGTGTCTTAACCTGAAAGCCTAGCCGTCACCTCTATTTTGATACTTTTTCTGGGACGCATTGCAGACATAGGAAGTCGTTCAAGGCAACTTCAGGCTGTAACGTTGAGCGCTCCAGGGTTGGAGTTCAATTGCCTGTATAGTTTTAATGCCACCTCTTTTTGCTAAGTATTGAACTGCGGATTTCAGTTCTTTCAGTCTCTTACTATTTTTTGTTTTCCTTAAGACCTCTGCCTCATCTGGTGCAGGGGGTAGAGACTAGTGAATTAATGATGAGCTGGTGGTCATTTCATTTGAAGTGTGACCCCCAAGCCTTATTTACTGTGCAGGATTCAAGCCCTACAATGGCAACAGAATGATTAATTTCCTCATGAGCTTCTCTGTAGCAGTCATTACCATGGTTTCTGGATGCTTCAAAAATACTAACAAGTTTATTTTCACAACATCCCTGTTGAGATGCAGTAATAGACAAGACTAGAAAGATAGAGTTGTCAAGAGCCTTGAAACTAAGTGTGAGAAACTGGAATTTGATATAGCAAGAGCCAGTGGATGGACTCAAAGAATGGAAAGATATAAACAAGCAATAGGCATCAAAGATTTTCTTAGCAGATGCACTTTATGTGGGTCGGAGGGTCTTAGGGAAGTGCTGATTACTCTAGGATGGAAGATGCGGGTCTAAACCAGAGCCTTGTTTGTCAAAACAGGAAGGAAATGATTTAAAGGAGAAATGTGACACAGAAGTAATAAGATCAGGAGAGAGGAGACATGGGCTGTCACCAGGCAGTGGCCCTTTTTCTCTCCTTCACGGCAAAATCTGCTGCATCTGAGGATGTGCTGCCATTACAGACAATAATGAAAGGAGCTTAATTTTCTCTGCCCAGGCTTTAACATTGGGCCATTCTTTGGCATTGTTTCGAAGGCAGCATTTGTTTGGGAGCCACCTGAAGCACATTATTATCTAACAAAAAGCTTTGATTTGTCAACTACATCTACTCATAGAGAAGTTGCTGTGATTTCACATGCAGTGGTTCTGTGTGCAAACATCACCGCATGCTAACGTGGCTCTTGTCATCATGGCTTCTTGGCATTCTTTTTAACCTGTGAATACAGCATCACAGAAATAGCCAGTGGAGCAGGGAAAGGTGATTGCTCCCGGGAGGATCTGAAGTGCTTGGAGATGGAGTGACATGCTCACTGTCGCTTGGGAGACCTGGGGCTGAGCATAGGAAAGGGTCCCCCTACCTTTTTCTGCACCCAGCCCTATTTTTGGTCCCATCACTGAAGATCATCAGTGATTCATTGTCACACAATGATTCAGAAGGGGAAAATGCGAAGGTTTGCTGATGAAGAAAGCATCACCGTGAAGGCAGTTGGCTCCCAAATGTGTGCATCTTTTACTCCTGAAAAAGCAGGGGGTGAAGTTTGTGCCTCCTTTCTCCTGAGTTGTTGTGCAAGCTGTGAACAGCCCATGCTTTTCCTCTTACAGCTCTGGAAAACTTTCCTATAATATTTCAACTGTAAAGTACAGTTACACACTGTAAAGGTGGGGCTGTAGCTGTTCTGCCTTCTCAGGCTTAGTAGAATCTGAACAGTAAACATTGTCCCAGCTATCTTCTGAAAGCCAATGCCAGCCCTGCTATTCCCATTAAAATAATTCAGAAGATTTCATTTACTTTAATGTACATGTCCTAACAAACGTGAGTTGAGATGTGCCTGGATTTCATTGTAGCTCATAACCAGCTACCAAACCCCTGCAGAACACCAAGGGGTTGTAGAAGTTTGAGGATGATACAAAGAATTTCTAGCTGCTATGACTATTGTTAGTTAATTTATTTGCTTTCTGCTGTGAGGCCAAAAGCAAACCTTAACTGAAGAGGGGAAAAAAGTAACTAAACCTGATACACCATTTTATATAGCTGTGGATAAATCTGGAACCCACTTGGGGAATCAGAGTGAATGACAATCTTTTTAAAGCCTACTTAGTGAAATGGTTCACAATATCAAATCCCTTAGATAACTTGTGAAAGAAGTCTTCAATCTTTTAGTGAAAGCCATGAAAATATTAGTACTTTTACAATGAGCCTAAAAATATGACAAACAAGAATGAATGGTATGATTGCTAACCTCTCCATGTTTTTGGAGCTGGCTAACAAGAAGGATAAAAGTCAAGTACTTACTAATGATTTGCCTTGTCTATTATTATATTTTATTTAGTCAGTAGATAGATTTCAAAGAGCTTTGGAAACACCCATTGCCTGAGCAGGACAGCATCAGGAAAAGGTCAGAAAGGACCATATATGTGATGCATGCTGGCAAATAGCCATGGCTTGTGGGCAAAAAAGAGCAAACATTTAAACAAATGGGGTAAACCAGAAGATATTGATAGGAGGAGGATACAGAAGATGAGCAATCATTTTACAAATGCAAACCTAATGATTGATACGTGATGCTTTACAACTCTACCTAGTAGAATTTTAAAACTTCATGGGGAGGAAGAGGGACAAGATCGACAGGAGGGTGTCTCCATCATATTTAACACTATGATAACTGACAATAGAGATCTAGTCGCTGCAGTGGGCAGGTTCCCGTTCACAAAGTCTACGTGAAACACCGTGCTTTATTTCAGTGATGGTTCAGTCCGTCTCTTAAAGTAGTTGATGCTGGCAAAGAGACCTGGTAGATTTTGTGATAAACTTCTACCAGTCTAAAAACAGGGTCCTAGGCTTGGTGGCATCTTGAAGGCTTCAGAATGGCTTCTAAGAGATTATCTTAAAATTCAGCATTTTCCATGCTAATAAGGTGAGAAACTTCTGGATTTGCTGCTGTTGTTTGAGGTTTATTTTTAGCACCAGGAGTAAACATTAGTAGATTCTGTGACAACATTTACTTGCACAAATATAAGTGCACACTTGTCACATTGAATTGTAAGTCGGGAAGAGGTTCATTCATCATCTAAATTAAACAGTTTCTCAGCTCTACAGACAATCTTGTATTCTACTGTCTTTTGGTGGCTGAGGAGATGGGAAGAGGGAGAATAAACTGGGGTGAAAAGGGAAATGACAAATAAAATCTTAACATTCATGTGAACATGTTTATAAAATCATAATTTGTACAGCCCTGATTACAAACATCAATGATTAAATTTCACAGATACCAAAACGTGGCTGGAATGACTCGGAGAAGACACAAGTAATTTATTTTGGCTTGAGTACTTCCCTGCAGCCTGCTAGATGCTGTCCTCTGGGGCAGCCTTTCCTTACGCACCATGCCACTCAACGAGGCAAAAAATGTTGAAGCAGAACAAGTTGTCCTGCAGCATTTCTGCTTACGGATCTTATTAAACTTTCCTCTTTCCAACCAGATTCAATACAGAAGGGTGCTTTAAAATAAAAACCTTTATAGGGAAACAAGTTTGAGGCAGCCCTGGCCCGAGCAGCAGCCTCACACTGTGCCTCTTATCTGATTCCCCGCTGCTGGGAGGCACCAGGGCCAGTTATTAATTGCACATCCCCAAACTTCTGTGCTGGGGTTAAAATGACAACTTAGGCGTCAATCACCCTCATTTTGATCTGATATAACAATGCCCTGAATAAGAAAAGGCCCAACAAAGTCCCCGTTTAGCTGGGTTTTCATTCTCGCTCTGTGTGTAATCTCTGTCAAACAGAAGTGCCGTTTTTAACTGTAATCTAAGCCCTATTTGCCTCCGTACCGGAGTTGAGGGTAGCTCATGTCATCAGGCCACTGCAAACATAAGCAAACAAAGGTTTGATAGGTAAGTAAATATTTTTTCTCTTTGACATCTAAATGAAATGAAATAGATATGAGTGATTGACTGACACCAGAGATATCAGACCCCTCAGGTGCCCCCCTTCTGGCCTAGTTTAGTCAGCATTTTGTTCTATACGTATTCAAAATATCACTAGTTTTTGTTTATCCAGAACTCTAAATAAGAGAACAATGTTTGTAATTTAAAGTGCTGATCCTTCCCCTCCTTTAACCGCACCATCCTAAACAGGGTATAGTCAGCCAGTTTAACATTCAAGCCAAGTGAGTCACGCCACGAGCTTTTAGCGACACAATTACATCATCTAATGCAGACATACCATGTTTCTAAAATATCTAGCGCTTCCTACTTGGTAACTTCATCATTAGCAGCCATATATGAGGAAGCAGAAACAAATCATCCACTTTGCATTCAGAAGAACATCTTTGTGGAGGACTGAAGTTGGGCTTCTCTCTTATTTGTCTTCAGTTTGCTTCTGCAGTTCAACCTCCTCCTGGTTGTTCTGACAAGCCTCCAGCAGAGCCGGCTGCTCCCGCACGCGATGATGTGCACCCTCCTGTTTGTGCAGTCTGCCATCTCACTAGGGGAGGATCCAGCAATGAATGCTTCAACCATAAATATTCCTGTTTTCTTTCCTGGGGAAAATGGAAAGAGACTCTGAAGGGATCTTCTGGAAGAAGCTGCAAAAAAGACCCTGACACCTTTCTTCAAGGGGTTGCCCATGTGGCACTGTTGATTTTAGTTATGTATTGTTACTAGAAGAGAGACATCCCATCCAATCTTGCTGCATTTATACACCAGGGAAACGTACATAATTCCGTTGTTTGTGCCCCTTTCTTCTCCTTTTGTAGAATCCTCATTGAAGATAAATTGCTGTCAGCTGCAGGGAAGGTCCCCTTTGCATCCTGAATCATTCCTCTGCAGACACCTCTTCTATGCTTGCCTTGATGGATACGTGGTAGTAGTGCAGTATGTGTACTTCCTTTCTGGAGATGCTATGTTGTGCTGAAACAAATGCCTCCAGGCTTTGCTATGTGTCACCTACTCAGCCATCTCTTCTGTGTTCTGGTGGAGAGGAAACGAGGGCCTTTCCTTCTTCCTCTGTGTTGGCTACTTACTGTGGAGCCATATTTAAATAGAAAGACTTGTACATTCTTCAAAATTCCCTCTCCATCCCCTTGCTTAGGGGTTTCCTCACAACAGCTCACAGAGTGACCGCGGTGGGTTTGGGCAGCACGGGACAGCCCTACACCGGATTCCCCTCCCGCTGCATGGGGCAGCTGCTGGCCATCCTGCCCTGGCGGGGACATCCGCAGCAGAGAAGCTGGCCCTTAATTATCACATCTTCACTGACACCGCCTCTGTTGGCAACCTGTCCTTCATCTGACCTTCAGCACTCACCTCTGGTGACAGCACATCTTCCCATTATTTTCATAGGAACATGACACGTGTGCAGTGTTGGCGGTGTGGCAGTAATTTAGCAATTTATAGATTACTGATTGGCGAAAGTGGGAAACAGCTCAGGCAAACAATAGAAATTCTGAAAAATGTAGTCAATTTTTTGATTTAGGATTGTTGAACATCTCTTAAACCACAGTCATACACGCGTTGACAACAAATACATCATACGCCAGAAATGCTGCTGGATCAAAAGCCACAAAATAACCCTTCCAACACACTCGACAATCCCAATCCTGCCCCTTTGGCAACGGCACGGGAAAATGAGTAAGACTGTGTAATCCTATTTGTGCCTGATCCAGGAATTTTTCAGGGACTCTTGCATTTTATTAAGGGAAAATATAGGGTTAACCTCAGAGGGTAATACTATTACAGCAAGAGTTTTTATTGAATTTGTCACAAGAACGCACTATTATATTTTTTCTAAAAATTGTAGAGAAGTATTAATACATTATATTTTGCTTGGTTTTTAAATTGTACCCGTAACATACCTTCTGGTTTCTTTTTGATTAATATTCTACCACTATTTAAGTTAAAAACGATCTTTCAGCCAACAGCCAAGCATTAAGTGTTGGTGAAAGACAACATAAAGACAATCAAATAATTTGGCAAATGTATTTGAATGGACTTGAAGATGAGGCCCTCCTCTGCTGCCAAGTGCTTTGGAGGTGCTTTACACACAGCCACGGGAGGGCAGTGGATGACTTGGATATGCAGTTTCACTCTAGTTTTTATCTGTTTAATCGTTTCGTTTCCCTTCCACCAAGCTCCTATCTTGTCAAGAAATAAAAATTTGATGCTGATGCGAGAAAGGGGATTTGAGTCTCATTTCCCTCTGCGGGTTTGGCACATTTTCTTCATATTCTTGTTAGTTCAGCTTATCATCAGTGTGTGGAGAGCATGTGATACCATCCCTGGTACTGCACACAGGGCAAGAAGGGAGCAGGGGAAACGTGTTTGTACGACTCCCGTGTTTACACAACTTTCAAGGTCAGGACTTCCTTCCAAGAAAAAAATAACAGAGAGCCTTCGAACAGTTTCATGGCTATCTGTGGTGCTCACAAGTTGTCCTAGATGCACTTCAAATTTTTCCTTCTTCGTTGAAAGACCTTACCCACATTCAGCACAGGTTTCAGCCAACAAACTGTTTAATAATAAAATTATAGCTCTAGACCCTCCTGTGGTTTGCTAATGGACTGGTGTATCTTTTTGCCTTAGCTTTTTGCTAAGCTAGCAAAGGGTAAAAGTTGCAACTATAATCAGAATTAAACATTTTTGGGAAAACCAAATGAAAACAGGTCTCATTGTGATCAGTGTTAGTGGCCAGAGGGTCTCTGGAATGGACAAAACCAAATAAAAATGTCAGGACAAGCTCTCCAGACTGACCCCATACCCCGATCAAAGGTATAGAAGTTGGCAAATAGTCAGGATCAAAGGAAGACCAGCCTAGCAGCAAGCAGAAAAAGCCACATACTGGCTGGACAAGCACTCCATAGAGACTGAATACGAGTTTTATAGTTCACAGCAGAAGCGATGTTTGAAACATTTGGAAGCAAGTTAGGGAGAACAAAGGCTGTTTCTGTGGTACACTGAGTGCGGGGAGGAGAGGAGAGCATCCGCAGCCTGCCAAGGCAGTATGAAATATATGCCTGTGTCTCAATATGCCAGAAGCTTCTGGGCTTTATTCCCAGAACTCCCACTGATGTGTATGACCTTGTGCTAGGCACCCACGCTTGGCGTGCCTCAGTTTCCCTATTGCAAAGTGGGGACAAAAGTCCCTCCAAAGGGCTGTCAAGGAGCTGATTCTGTAACATTTTGATGCTGGGGAGAGGGTCTCTGTATTTGAGAAGTAGTATCATCTGTCAAGCAGTTTAGAGCTTTTTGATTTTTGCAGTATAGTAGCCAGTCTTTGTGTTGAGGCATTGCAGAAAAAGAAGGTCACAACAGAGGCAAAACTCACATTTCCCCAAGTACAAGCTCCATCAGCTAATTATAGAAGAACATCCCCTAGTAGCTGACCAAGTAGGAGCTCTGTGACGTGTACTGAAGTAGTTTTGACTCCATGTAATAGACAATGTATAAATATACTGGCCAGATGCATACCAGTAGGTTATTGACCCATCATTTCATCTGCCAGGTTGGCTGGTCACCAGCTCCCAATGAAAGGTTCAACGTGCCCATGCTGACAGGATGCTCAGATGGTACTGGAAAAGCAAAAGGAGTCTGACCCTTAACCATGAAGAGCAGATGAGAAACAACAGGGTGACTGATGAAAATCTCTATTTGGCCAGCCTGATGCTTGCTGGGTCAGACTCCACATGCCCAGTGTGAATGGATTGGACTCGCTGTGTAGGTACATATGTGATTTATCTCTCAGTGGTTTTACACAGTTCTACAAATCTGGCTTATTTTGCATGGGACTATGGCCTCGCAGATCTGTCACCAGCCTTGGGTTGCAACACATTGCTTTCAGCTGAAGGCTTGGATTACAGTACATTCAAAATTGCATGTAAACTTCAAGAAGCAGGATTTCTCTGTACTTCCGTTGTTTTCACTATTCACCTACATCAAACTGAGCCTCCAGTCTCATTCCCGACAGTGGCGTGTGTGTGCAAACACACACACAGCCCACCAGTAACTGACTTTTGGGGGAGGCAGGGAGAGCATTTCTGCTATTAGATTCTTGTTCCCTTTTCTGTTGGTTTCCTCAATATTTGGGGCGATAAGTTTGTTGACAGAAACGTCTCCCTATAAAGTAGGTTCCAAATGATTTTGTAACAACAGGAAGGAATTGAGAAACCATATCTGCAGAGATGCTTGTTGGTGTTACTCCTCCAAGCAGTGGATGCCGCGTAGGGGTGGTGACCATTTCAGCTGTTTCAGATATTGAATATTGCATACTGTCAGCTGGTTCCTTGTGACCTACCTGCCTACCAATAAGTAGACATTTCCTTTTTTTTAATAATCTTTTTTTTATACTTTTAATATCTGGAGATTTCACCAGCATATCAACAACCAGTTCTAAAAACTCATCTCCTTGCTGTGAGGCCTTGGCAGCCCACTTGGCCTCCAAGTTCCCTGTTTGTAAAGTAGAAACAATACTCTTTCATTATTTCCTCTTCTGAGGAAGAGTCCACTGGAAACTGTGAGTTTCCCATGTCCTGAGATAGAGACATATGAATGCCTACAGTAGATATTTTTTAAGTATTCATATTGAGTGCTGTTATGTTGGGGGAACATGTAAGGACAGAGAGATGGTACTGTGTAGAATGATGGAAACTTGCTGTGGTGCATAAAGGTCCCACCTGGAACATACCTAGAGAGGTTCCATTGACGGAGTACTGAAATTTCTCCCATAAGAACCAGTTTTTGTCACATGGAAGGGGAATTCTTGCCTATGGCTGGTAGGCCTGTGTCAAGTGAAGGTGGAGAGAAGTAGTAAATAGAAATGACAAGTTGTTTCCAGAGCAGGATGTAAATTTTGACTTGCAGTCCCAATCCATAATGACTTTTAATCTTTTTCTATTTGAGTATTACCTGTAAATCATTCAATTACACACCAAATCTTCTCAGCTGAGTTAGGACAGTCAGGATTGTTGGAGATGATACTTCATATTCCTCTAATTCAAACTGGATCCAAACTCAAGTGTTTTCCACTGGACTGCTGTGTGGTCTGTAGTGACGTGTTCCCAGTTTCTTCTGCAGAAGCTGTTCTACTCTGCATAAGTGCTCTGTAGGTCCACAAACACATATGAGGCAGGGATGTACTCTCCACAGTCCCCAACACAACACCTGTAGGTTCAGGAGGAGGACAAAGAAAATGGATTGCAGGTTTGCTTTCAGACTCATTTGCCCTCCCAAAACAGCATCCCCCACTGAGAGACAATGAAGGCCAAGAGGGACCACTGGGGATTTAGGGCACTTCTCTGAACAGTGGAGGGTTTCAGTTCAGCTCTCTGCTCTCACGGAAGCGCATCCATCCCCATACCATCACACCCCAACCTCCATCAATGCCTTCAGCACCAGTGCACAGTCCTCCCCATCACGACCTCCCCTCAGAGGAGATATTTTTTGACATGACTTCCCCCCAGTGATCTAGTCTTTACCAAAAATGACCCCAACTGCAGCCTAAATTCACCAGAAATGCTGAAAAAATGTTGATCTGGGTCAACCCAAAGAAACATTTTGGTTTTGAGAGCTGTTTCTGTTGCCTGTAGACCTGAAAGCCAAATGCTTCTCCCAGGCTATGCAGTGGAAGTGGGTGGTGGAAGGGGAGAGAGGGACATGGGGTTACCAAGATCAGCTAGTCTGCACTAAAAAAGTTTTGAGACAAGTCTGTTTTTGTTGCTGTTGTTATTTTTAAGCCTCTAAATAAACAAGAAATATTAATGACATCAGTAATCCCTCCTGGACATATGCCTGGTCATTAACTTCTCTTATTTTCCTAAGCAAAGGCAACAGCATCACATCATGTTGAAGTTTTTTTTCAAGAAAATATCACTAGCAAATAATCCTCTTAAGGAAGTGCAAGTGGCTGAAGGCAATGCTTGGGGCTAAAAAACTCAAAGTGGACTCAAACCAGAACAACTGCTCCCCTCCACGCTACTCTGCTGCTGGGCCACCGTCAGAATACTAATACAAAGAGGTCTGGTTAGCCAGGCAATGGCTCACAAAACAAAAGGTTTTGACCCTTTTTGATAGAAAAAAGCTATGTTTGATCAGTGAACACTGTCATATCTTATAGAGGGTAGAGGATAAATCAGATAGCAAGTAATTATAGTGTCAAAAACAGTAGATCGAGTCCATCCCTGCTGCATGTCAGTGGAATTCTGATACATTTGACAAAATTTATTCTGTATTTTTACCTGCCACGTTAGCCCTGGTTCAGCTTCCAGCGAAGGTGGTGCTAGCTGGCTTCCAGTGGGCCTTCAAAAGTTTTTCAAGGTGTTCCCAAACCTGATTGCTCTTCATAAGCCCAATTTTAATGGAGCAAATTTATAAGGCTGATGAAAGCTATGTGCTTTGCAGTCTCTTTGTCTTCGCATCTGAAGAGGGTTCTGAGGACTAGCCTTGTGCAGAAGCAGGCCCTGCTGACTATTAATGGCTTCCTGAACAGTCACAGATGCATCTCAAGACCCTGATGATAAACTTCACAGGTGAAAGCTGCAGAGGAACAGTAGAAGGGTTAAGGTTTTCTATTGTCTTGAATTTATATTCATCTCCAAGCCCATTTCAAATGAAGATTGCATTTAAACTTCTTGTTTTTAAACAGTTTTGTTTATGCTCCCCAGTATTTAAGTGCCGCTGTTTGCTGGAGACAGGTCAGAGCTCCAGGCAAAGTTCTTAATTTCTGGTACTGGGGGCTCTCTTAAATTTTCATTTAGATATTCGGACAGTCTCGGGTTCCACTGGGCTGTTTGCTCTGATGTGGTAGCTAAAAGCTACCCTCATTACTTGTTTTTTTCCTCCCCTCTGTAACATTCCCTTTGATTCTAAATTGAAAAACATCCTCATCTTGTAGATTCTCTGATCCTGCTCTGTCAGATTCATTTCTTACTGTGTAGTCAGTCCTGGAGCTTCTTCACTGCATCCCTTAATTTTGATTCTTTTAAATCTTCGTGAGCTCCATGTTTGTCCTGCCCAGCCTGAAAAAGCTGTCTCATCTTTATCTTTTTTTTCTTTGCTTATCAAACCCTTCCTAAAATGTCTGCTCCTCAGGAAGACAGGCATGTAATTCTGGGAAAGGTGACAAAGACCTCTGTAAGTGTAGTTTAAGAGCGCTGAGAACTTTTGTTTAGTGATCTTTATGAGCCTTTATTTTTACTCTAATGGAATTCAGTGGACCTTTTTCCCATGTTTTGCAGTGAGGGGAAGATAAGTTCTCCAGGAAGTCTGTAAACTTATTTGTTCAATTAACCCTTCCTCAAATCATGGGGTTAACAGGGCCACAAGAGCTGCCCGGAGCCCGGAGTGCAGCTGGGAGGGCATGCAGGAGACGTGGTGGGACTGGGTGGTGGAAGAGACTATTGCCTGCAGGGCCTCTACAGTGTGTCTTTTGCAGAAGTTGGCAAGTGAGTAGTGAACAAAACAGAAAACTGCAGTAAGAAAAATGACATGACGGTGATTTAGCTGGCTAATACCATCCTAGAGAATTGGATCTTACCCCAGACAGAGTTTTTTGATGATACTGAACAAGTAGTTTAAATGACCATGTATTCACAAGTAGCCACACCTGTGTGGTCCCTTCTTAAGGCTGTCCACCCTGACTCACTCAGCCCCTGGTTCTCAGAGCAGCAAAACACACAGCAATGAAGAGAATACACGGAGATTGACCCAAACACAGTGGCTACTACAAAAATGCTGGCTATCCAACAAAACAGGCTTCACGGGTGCTTATTTACCTTGCCTAACTGTAAACAGCTAACGCTTAAGTTAGGCATGTGGTTGCTCCTATACAATCAGAGAGGGAAAATGTTCCTCCAGATGGCAATACCCCACTGAAGACTTGATGCTGTGCATGCAGGCACTCCCAGAAGTCTCAGATTTATGGAGTGTGCTCAGAGGAAGTATTGTACAGACTATTTGATTGTGTGCAAGTGCATTAAATCCAGCTGTCAAACCAGCTGATGGGGTACCTTGCATATCTACAGTTAACCTCATGCTCTGGGAAGCGGTAGATCTAGTATATGAGTGTGGGACAGTCATTGGAGGGTGTGTAGCTACATTGATGTAAGGGGTTGACAGAAAGGATTGAGTGCTACAATAGTAAATTATAAGGAGAAAACAGCAATTCCAGCACCCAGTATCTTGGGTACTGAAAGAAAGGGAAAAAACAGTGGTAAGGAAATTAAGGACTGTATTGTAAAGTTTACACACAAGACAGCTTCAGGGTCACATTAATTTTGTCATTTCCTAACTTTTGAACACTTATATTATTTTTTCATTTATTAATAAAATTATAGAAAAAGCATGGCCTTAGATGCTGGTGGATATCCCCTGCTCGCTTTTTATGCTGCTGAGGCAATGGTTTTTGGCCTCTGCTACTGGTCACAATAACATTTTAGAAAGTGTTTTCTGGGCTAGGCAGTGTGGTGACACTGGAGCAGATGTTCTGTAGGACCTCCTGGACTAAATACCTTTTGCCCAGCCAGCTGTGACTATGGGCCCACTGGCCCTGTGCGGCAGGAAGGCAGCTGCTGGTGCACGGCCTTGGTGTGGACGGTTGACGAAGTCTGACTGCAAAAGAATCCCAGTGGCAAAAAACTGACAGGGTTGTGTTGTTGTATTTTTAAGGTAGAAGTGGATTTCTTTCCTTATTTTTTTTTCTGTTTTTTTCTTATTTCCTGTCGTTATCGCAAGAGTTCACACCCCACTCAACTCTTTTGCCTGTGCTAGGTCTATGTGGAGTCTCTACCACAGCAGAATTTGAGCTGGATTCTTCAGCGGGTGTATGGCCAATAGTAAAGCTGGTGGCACTGGCTATGAGAATTATGAGCTTATTTCCCTGGTCCGATCACAGAGAGATAAACCAGTCCTTATATATTATGAGGCAATTACATGAGCTAATGATAAAGTTTTCCTACTCAACTTGTAATAGCTATGCTTTTTATTTCCAACCAGAACAAATCTGACACAGACTCTGGCCAAGCCAATAATGATTGCCAGTTCCCGTTACACCTTTAAAGGTTGAATAATATATGTAGCACTTGCAGTGTTTTAGTGGTACTTAATGTAGTCAAAGAGCTGACCAAGCAGTATTGCAATTCACACTCATTTCTGCTGAGCAGGTGTTCACAACTGCCACCTCCACCAGGGTTCCTGCAAAAAAACTAAGGTCTGAGGAGAGATAGGGGTGAGTTTTTAGTGCAAGCACATCCGCACAGTAATGCAGCGCTCTGTTTTTCATCCCGGAGTGAGATTACATCCATCTGCACCCAGTCATGTAAGTGTACCTCGCATGGACACTCATATTTCCCTTTCTTGTCTTCAGCGTGGGTTTAATGGGGAAAATCTTGGGGGTTGGTTTGTTTTTTTTTTTTTTTTTTTTTTTTTTTTTTCCTGTCTGCATTCAATTTTGATTCTTTGCCGTGAATACAGGTGTGTGAGCTGTTAGCTGGAGTCTTCCTTCTGGTTTACAGCAGAAGGCAGAACGAGGTATAAACTGGAAAGGCATACAAAGCTAAAAAGGTAGGTGGCCAAGCTCGTCTCTGGAGAAGCTACTGCTGAGGTTTAGGCCACTGCAATGCCAGATGCTGTGGTCTCTTGCTGTGCTCAGCATGTCTTTGGGTCCATTGCACAGGGTCTACCCAGTGCCACTATGTGCTGGGGTCACAAGCTTTTCCTTCCCTGTCTTCTGGAAAGGGAAGATAGCATTAAACAAAAGGAAGACTGGGTGAATTACATCCAACCTAATTCAGCTGTCTTAAAGTTAGTCATCTAAATCAAAGCTAGTTCCCTTATGGCTCCTGAATGTCCGCACTGGAATTAGATCACAAAGGCTCCCTTTCGAGTGCGATGTATAGAACAGGTATCGCCAGAGAGTGTTTCATAACATCCTCAGATAGACACCTACAACAGGTGGCAATGAATCCCCTCTGGAGACTTCTGCTTCCTCCTGTTGATGACTAAAAAACCATAAATCAACAAGGTCAGGCTTTGCTGTCTTCTCAGCCCTGAAAGTTAGGGCAGATGAATCCTGTTGTCAGCATGCTAGGTTCCCACATTTCATTCCCTCTTTCAAAATCTTGGTCTTTCCTTGTTACATAATTATATCCTGTCTTCTGACACTGCCCAGGCTGCACTTTTGCTGTCATGGAGATGGGTCAGTGATATTATTTTATTGTTAAGATCTTCAGGGCCAAACATAATTGCATGTTTTTCTCTTGTATGTGTGTAGTTATAACTAATTTACAATCTGGAAGAGCCAAGCTTAAGACACGCCATTACAATTAGCTTAAGACATTGACTGTGGTTCTACGGTTATAAAATCAAAAAGAGAAATTCTTCCCCCTACTGCAGAGCATTTGCTGTATTCAGTCCTACTTATATCAGCGGTCATGCTTCTCTCTCTCTTTCCTATTCTCCTTTGCTGGGAATGTTAGAATTTGTTCTATATTGCTTTACTTAACCTTAAAGCAAAAGAAACCAGATTTAATATGTATTTTTGGACCTTGTGTTTACAGAAAACAAAATGTGCAGCATAATGAACTGCTAGTTTTAAGTATGTCTTGCTGGGAGAAGGATGGTAAAAATAGCTCCTACTTAAAAGTCCTAAAAAAAATCCAGGAAGTATATGCACAGTCAAGTGTTACTGACCCAGGGTGTAAACTTCTCCCTGTTTGAATGTAAATTTTTATGATATACAGGGAGAGAAATCAGCTGCTCTATTTTATGCCAAGAAACATCAGAGGAGGGTGGACATGTCAGCTTGGGCAGAGAGTAAATCTCAGGTAAGAAGCACAGGGGGCCTGCTGAAAACTAAGACCAGTGGGAAAAAAGTTCAATGACCCAAGAGAAGAGCTTATGCCAAAAACTAGGGTCTTGACAGTCAGGCTTTGAAAAGAGGATTTAAAAAATAAAATAAAATAATTCTTAATAAATTGTGACGTGGAAAGTGAAGTTTTCTGTTCTTAGTGAATGCAAGGTAGCTTAAATTATTCCTTCTAATACAGTTCATTGAAAGGAATAATTTAAACTACTCATAAATATTTTTGGGATCTCAGTTCAGCATAACTAAGAAAATAATTGGGGTAGCCCAAGAGCTCAGTGAAACTGGCTGATCAATATGCAGGCATAGGTGAAAGGGTTGAAAGGTTGGCCATGCAAAGAACGGGTCTGAATACCGAACATGTTACAGTCATATCTGACATGTCATGAAGACACAAATCATAAAGTATGACATCATCCAGAATTCTGGTCTAAGTTCTGCTTCCTTTGTCTCAAAAAGAAGTGTGAAGCAGAAGCTGCCATGTCAGTAGCAGAGGTGGTTGTTAAAATAGAAGGTGCTTCCATCTGTGTTATGGTTGAAATGACTAAGACTGCTTAGTTTGGAAAGAAGGTAAGGAAGTGGGAACATATTGGCAGAATATAAAATACTGAAAATGGAGAAAGTAAATAGATCACATATTCTTTCTGGTAATGCCAGATGAAATGAATACGTAAACTAAAAAGCGCTATTACTACTTAAAATCCAAAGAAATGCTTTCCTAACACAATGCAAAATAAACTTGTGAAACTTAGGCTGGCTAGATATCATAGAGCTCCAAGTGGTTAGCAGGATTAAGGCCAGACCAGACATTTGCTATTAGGGCAATTACAGTTAACTAAGAAGTCCACTTTCACATTAGTTGGGATGAAAAATGTAAAAGGGATATAAACCTTTTTGCCTCAGTGAATACAGAAGCCATTCAAGAGATGGGGTTAAACAGACACTTCCTCCAAGAGCAGGTTTCTCCTTAATTACCTGTATTAAGACTTCTTGCATCTTTCTTCAAGGCATCTGTCACTGGAAATTACCAAACTTTGGTTATTTGGCTATTGCATTTTTATGATGGAGATTAAGGGAAACCTGATCAAAACTGGTGAATGTAGCAACTGTACATCATTCAGGACCAAAATAGATACAGCAGTTGCATAAAATGTAGATTGCTTGTAAGCCTCATCAGAAACTGACTTATTTAGGGGAGGGAGAGGCAGATTCTGACTAACTACACAGCCAAGAAAATCCAAGGGACAGAAAGAAAAGGACAGGAAACAATGCTGCAAAAAAGAGGAAGAGAATTTGCTTTCTGGGAAAAGTGTGGGCTGGAAGAGGTGTAGAGTTGGGACTGAGGAAATTTTCCTCTTGATTCCTGCCCTGCTCAGGAAACAGGACATTGCATACGTGCCTGGAAATAAAAAGATTCAAAGAGGTAGCTGACTGCTTCATCAATTTTAACTACTCCTAATTGCCAGAATATAGGCTAATTGATCTGGACAAAGAAGTAACTTCTGCTCTGTTCTGCTCTATCCTATTCTGTTCTATCCTATCACAATAACACTAACTTCAGCGTGTCTATACTAAGCTTCTCCTGTGCTACATTAGCAGTGCATATTTTACTTTTTTTTTTTTCTTTTTTTTAAATTTTGTATTCTTCCCAGGGCAGAGAACTGTGGAGGCATCTGTTGTAGGGTCTTTCAGATTTTTTAAAAGGTGTCTTGCTGATAGTGTTAAAGATGATGAGGATGGTGAAATATGCTTGGCATATGGAGCAGCGGAGAATTAGCAATGGTTCATCACTCCTGTGAGAGTTCATTCAGTTGCCACAGACTGGCCCATGAGAATATTTCTGGAGAGATGAACTTTATCTAATAATAAAAAGTCCACTGACCTGCTCTTATGTTGCAATTCCTATAGCATGAATAATTGCACCCTCTTGTATAATTGGCAACATTAAGAGTGCTAAGTGAAATAATTAGGAAAGAATCAGATTTCATGAGCACACCATGCTCTTACTTTGAGGAATTTATTCGTACCTCTTCCCCTCTCCTGGATAGTCACTGCTCGGCTGCGCTTCTGCCGGGAGACATGGGCAAGCATCTGCCTCGGCAGCTCCTGCCAGCCTGACTCTGGCAGGGTGTCAGCAGAGCCCCCAGGATAACGCATGGCATCTTCAGCATATCTGGCTTTCGGTATTCCAGCAAATGTGTGGCGAGATGTGAGCCCGTGGCACAGAGTTTTACACCAGGTGCCTCTGGTGCCTGGAACCAGGGTTTTCCAGGGCTGGAGGTAGCAGTGTGTTCCCGGGCGCCGGAGGAACAAATCATTTGGTAATGGCAAGGTCCCTGTTCCACAAATTAATGAAGATTGATCCCCCTCCCAGATCTCTCAAAAAAGGGACAGTAACACATTTACGGGAGAGCAGCCATTCGAAGCTGCCTGAGCGTAAGGACATAGTTTTGTGGTGGGTCACGTAGAGTTGGTGGGAGCGTGCCATATTTGCTGGGTCAGTTTGAAACCGAAAAAGAAAAATCCCTGACCATCTGGCAGGATGCAGCTGGCACCTGGGGTAGTTTAAGACCTTTTTGCTGGTTGCAGGGCAAGTGAGAGCTCGCCACAGAGCAGTGTGCACAGTTCCCAGACAACCCCAGGGAAAAACTCCAGTGATGTGTTCCAGCTTTGACTGGGACTGATCCACACAGATAACATGTTTGACAACTATCTGCTGCCTTAAAAAAAAAGAAGAAAAAAAGAAAAATAGGAGAAGAAAACCCACAGAAAGACAGGAAATATGAACTGCTGAGATGTAACTTGGAATTAGGTGAGTGTGAAATGTAGTATGACACTTCTTAGGTCACATGTTGGGGTGGAAATCTGGCATATTGAATCATACGATGAATGCGGTCACATGCATCGTATCATACAACAGCTGTATCCCTAAATATGCCAGGTCACAGGCTGGGGCAGCAGGACCCTGCAGGAGACACACTCCTCATGCCCTGCTCTGGTGCTGCTTCTCCCAGCACCTGTGTGTGACCGGTGGTGAGGAGCATCATGCAGACTGGGAACCGGCAGAGGTGGTGGTGCACACCTGCACTGCCGCATGGAAGGAGGCACCGGCTGAATAGGTCTCATGGGAAGTATCTGGCACGCTTTCTGCTAGGAAAAGTATTGTGAGAAAATCTTGAAATTAGTACAATGCAATCATAAAATGGGGAGACACATCGGGGGCAAAAGGAAGAGTTGGGGAATTTCTGGAGAAATACCAGAACTGGTAGTCAAACTAACCCCTTGTAAACACAGAAGATAAGGAGATGGGAAGGTGGCTGAAGAACAGGTGACCTTCTCAAGATCCTGCATTGCCATGGGTTTGTGATCTTTGCTGCTTTACAGCTGACCTCTGACTGACACCATCTGGGAGAGGCCAGGAGAATGAATGACAGCAGACAGTTGTCATCCGGTCCAGTTCTGGTGTATCTTCTCTAGCATATTGTCCCTGTGACTTTTCTTTTGTGTGGGTCTCCAAAACACAGGTACACCTCTCACACATAGCATCTATTTCTTCTACACCCCCTCCCTGATTCACTAGATAACCTCACAGACCCGTTTCTCAGCACAGCTCCCATGTTATACTGGAGTTTACCTCCCCAGCTCGTTCAACCTCAAATGTTGACGTGCACCACTTGTTCTGCTGGTGCCTCATCATGTGCCAGCATTAGCCTGGGCTTTGCTTTCACAGACTTTGGGGAAGAGGTGTGAAGACAGGGTAAACAGTGAGAACAGACAAACAAATATGGCAGAACAAGTCTGAAACGAGGACTAACATCACGGGTCTTTGCAGACTGTTAAGCTGCAGCTATCACTAGTCCATACCCCTCTTCAGAGCACCTACTGGGAAAATACTGCAAACTGGGTCCCAGACACTCTTCACTATGCCAACTATTCCTGCAACCCAGTGTAAATACAAGTGTCTTTTCCCCTTGTAATCATTAATTTCCATACATCAACATAAACAACAACAAATATTAAGGGGGAGAAAGTTTCTAGTCAGCTAAAATACAAGGGGAGGGGGAATTAATATAAAGAGGAGGTTCCAAGCCATGAAGGCATCAGGCTGCCTGCTGAGAATGGAGGAAATAAACACGGCTATGGATGAAGATTTATAGGGAGATTTCTAAATGTGCTCTGCTGAAGCTGTTTCAGAAAGAGAACGGATCCAGTCTCTTAAGCTAGGCTTTAAGATGGATTCTCCCTGCCTTAACACTCTTTTATTTTGGCAATTATAACATTTGTGTTTATCCGCACTTCTCAAACTTCATGTAATCTGAAGAGTTTGCAGTATCACGTAGTGTGGCTGACTCAGACGTTAGAAACAGCTTATGTAGTGAGATTATGCAGAGAAATATTTAGCATTTTTGCCACATTCTTTTCAAAATGTCACATAAACAAATAATTTCTGTATTATTATTGTTTCTACCAGCAGTAGTTGATGCAATATCATTGTGCTTTACATCTTTTTTTATTTTGCCATTCTTATATGGAATAGAGAGACCAGAATGGCAGGAGTTGCGTAATACCAAATGATGATTTACCACATACTTAAATCAGTCATCTGCTTTTCACACAGTAATAATATAGATTAATTCCTATTTCTAGTAGTAGCAGACAATGCTGATTAATGCATAGTGAACTCATAATCAATTGATTTTTGTTCTGTTTAACTGATGATAAAGTCATGTGTAACTCATCATTGAAAATTAGAGGTGTGGTGAACATTCAAAACATCATAACATTGCCAATATTTGGAGCATATGGCTCGGGCTACCTTGCTTATGATCTAATGGAGGTGCATACCATTTCTGCATAGCCTGCTCCAACTGTACAGGGAAACTCACTCTGCCTGGTGCTGTTAGGTAGGCTGGAAGAGTTGAGCTTAATGGTGCACAAGGGACTCATAAAGTAGGATTGTAGAATGAAGAAATTGATGCTTGGTGGAAAGGGCTAGTCAAAAACTTTCCTTCCAGCCTGTTTTCTTCAAATGAGAAATTGGCAATTTGATGGAAAAAAAGCCTTTTTCCTTGAAATTGTTACTTGTAAATTAAAACCTATGAACTACTTTTGTTTTGGCAGACGATTGAAAAAAATGGTTTCTAGATTCTCAGCCAAATTTCAAAATTCTGGAACAAAAGCTCCCACTGTCTAATTAGCTCCCCATGTGTCTGTCCCTCGTGACTCCTGGAACAGCTCCATGGTAGGTCAAGCAGGACAGCTTAGGAAAGGTCATGTTTTGCAGATGCCCTCTTTCATCTGGATGTAAGATGCAAAGACTGACAAGTTGTGCTGTCTAAACTTCCATATCACTTTTTTGCCATGTCACACTTATGCCTCGGTCAAATGCTGCCTGCTTAAGTTATTAGCATTGTAAACTCTTATTATGTTCGGCATATGTCATTGGCCTCCAGCTGTTGGTGCTAGCGTAGGAGAAGACGACTTGACCCTAGGTGGAGAGGAGGAGCGTTATGGGAGACCCTTGGAGTGAGACAGCCTGGGAAGCTGTCCAAGGGCATGCATGTGTAAAGAGCAGCTGTGAAAGGTAGGAGCTGCACAGAGAGCCATGCCCTATCACTCAGATTAGCAATTTCCTTATCGTTTCACACTTTTCTACAATATCAGCTGAGGCCACAGTTGACGTGATAGTATAAGCTAGCCATTAATGCATTAGCTGCTGTGTGATACCAGCACTTTCTGACCAAAGCCAGACAGTGTGGTGGGCGAAGAGCTAACAGCCAGCCCAAACAGTGCGCCTCATGTTCATAATTCAAGGGAGGGACATATTTCACTTTTGAAAAATAGTATTGAGGACAGGCCATTTCTCCAAAGGAGAAGGAAAGGAGTTTGGCTGCCTCAATGGTAGCAGAATGGCCAAAACTTTTTAATGTGGAAGAGATGTCCCTTTGACTCAGCTAGAAAACATTACACACTGTGCAAAAGGAAATTTTGATGGAGGGAATTTACATTGAAAGACCAGGAAAACACAGCTCCAAAGGGTACCTTGACAGACAGAAAACAAATGCATCCCTGGAGGCAAGAGGTAATGAGAGAAGAAGTTAGGAGTGGCAGAAGAGCCAGGAAATGCTAAACGGCTTTGGTCAAGGCATGGTGACAAATCTGTGTTTGTAACAGAGGAAAAAAGGGGCAGGGGAGGGAAAGCAGGTCAGGAAAAAGTAGGTAGGACAATAATAAGGCAATACAAGGCCCCTTCCCTCCAAGTTTCCCCTGGACACTGAGCTGGAGAAGTTGTTCTTTTCTGTTGCCATTAGCACTGTTGCACAGCTTCTCAGGAGCAAAGTGACTGCTGGAGGTCTCCCTGGAGCTGGCCTCTTTGCAGCAGAGGATGGCCGCTTGTATACAGTTCAGCTGATTCGTAAGGTACTTTGGGAGATTTTCAGGAGCACAGCCCAGAGTCTATAGGGAATGGAAGAGGGGAGAATTTCTGCCACTAGTAAGACACCATGACTTTGCAACTATGGGACCTATGGCAGTTGGGGAAAGACACAGGACTCCTGTTCTTTGTAACACTAAATCAGGCCTATAGGTGACATGCAAAGGATGCTTTAGCACTAGCTTCTTTTCCAACTCTTTTAGTTTGGCAGATTGCATGTTTCAGAGTATTTTTACAGCTTTGATAGTACCAGCATAGCCATGACGTAGTAACCAGGAGGCAGAAAGTGGCTATTATAGGGAAACCTTCAGATATTTCTTTTCAAAGAGAAAAGAAAGTCAGTGAATGCATTCTGTGTGTCACACAAATTTGGGTAAAAGGCTTGCACTTGAAGGACTCAGATAGCAATTCTTTTATTGCACATATACACATACATATCCCCAAGTATTAATATGCATATGCATTTATGTAACATACATACATACATGTATAAGCACATGGAATTTCTTTTTAGGATTATTATTTCTAGGCAAAAAACCATAACCATGCTGACAGCATCCTCTAAATGAAATCTGTTAAAACCAGAGATGGATGAAGATCTGAAATGCCCAAATGCCAGAACGACTTGGGAACGCTGCCGCTGCCTGCAACCTGCACTGGACTTTGCTTTCTGGGGGAGAGGCTGTTCCCATCTCCAGAAGAGGCTGAAGGAGGACTGCACTGCTCCCAGGCCCTGGGGATGGGGGACAGGCCGTATCTGGGTTTGGGCCCCCCTTTCATTGCTAATTGTGAGAACTGCAGAGTTTTGAACCCAACTGAGCGCTGCTGTGTTTCAGGTTACACAATGCAGCAGAATGGGATGCGATTGAAAAGGCTACAGATAAAATCAAATGCGAGGGAAGGATGAGAACACATCCTTTCTTCTAGCCATGACTATTTTGTTGTGTCTGTTATCTAACCCTGTAATTAGGACGGCATTCAGAAAATGCGAGCAAAGTTGGTATTCTTTTCATAACCCCCAAATCTTTGCATTGCTGCATGAAACTTTTGGCTTCAGCTTTTCCCTGTTCATTAACCATGCCAAAATTTTTAATCTAACACCACTGTTAAAGAGTGGCAGGCTTCCAGGGAAATATATCAGCCAGGCTTATTAATTTCATGCCAAGTGCTGGAGGCGTGAATGTAGAGAACGCTGTTTGACTTTGGATAATAGGAATCAGGCAGCTTAAAGGCAGGGGATAAAGATCAGGAGCCCTGTGTCTCAAGAGGAGGAGGAGCAGGTGCAGGCTGCAAGCAAGGCCTTCAGGCCCAAAGGGGCAGCCAATGCTTAAAACAATCTGCAGCGCCTTTTTTTTTTTTTCTTTTTTTTTTTTTTTTAATTTGGCATGTGCCTCTCACAGCTTAACAGACCGCTGCTCCACAAAGAGTGGTAAACAGAGAAAGGGAAATTAAAAAGGGAAGTCCCATGACAGACAAAAACAAATTAGGGCAAACAAATTACACAGAGTCAACAAATAAACAAGGGAACATCTGTGAATATATTTCTTGGATTTTCTGATTCTGAAAGCAACCTGAGAAACAGTGGAGGGATGTATAAAATTTAATAGGGGAACGAAGCCTCTCCTCCTCTACCCCGGCCCCTCCTTCCCTGGGAAGTTTGAGTTGCAGCAGGGGATATCTGCGGCATCGCTGGGGACCCCGCCGGCAGGGCGCATGCCATAGCCCTCGTTGTCACCATCCCAGTCCTGCTCCTGCTCCTGTCCCGCTGCTCCCACCGGCGCCAGCCCTGCTGGTTCCCCCCGGAGCCCCAGTGGTGGCCAAGGCACCCTGCACTGGTGGTGGGACAGGACGAGGCTGTGGCCACATCAGCGCATGAAGGGTTTGCCTGCTGCTTTCCCTGGTCACTAAGGCTGGGTCTGCATTGCACAGGGGAGTCAATATTTTGTTCTCTGGCTCTTTGGTATATCACTTGTTATATCCATATATATATATGATGTATATATGAATACATCCAAATAGAAATATAAATGTAAGTATATATATAGTACATATATATATGTTTTTATATAGAGATATATAGAGACATCATGGATACAGAGATAGAGACACAGATCCTAAACATTTTGGGCTTTTTCTTCTGGGAGGTTTTGCTGGGATGCCTCAGGATCCCAGATCATATAATTATATACCTGAACTCGGGTAGAAATTCCGAGACAAGCTCTTTAGAAATGAATCTGGTGGATCAAAAAGAAAAGCCCCCAAACAGCTGCTTTTACCTTTTACACTATCAGAAAAAGACATTTACTTATCTTTGGTTGTAGGGATGCATAAAAAACAAAATGGAAGAAACCTGAATTTAGCAAACCAATTGAATGTTTTGGCTTCTAGAAATTTATGGATTTTATTTTCTTTAGGAAAGTTCACAGAAAGGGTCTGAAAACAGAGAAATCCATGCAAGGGGCATTCATCTGAGAGTCCACTCAAAAGCACAAAACAAGTATTTAATTTCTGTCTGGACCTTCACGTGTCTCTGAATAATTTTGTTTCTCTCTCTCATATCTATTACACTAAAAGATTCTGTTGAATGAAATTATTATATGGACAAGCACTCAGAAGAGATATATCAATAGTGTTCAAGTTTTCTATCCAGCCCTTAATTTACCCCCTGCATAACAAGCTTTATTCATAGCATTGCATAATATTTTTTCCACGGGCCTGGCCTTATTCTGTACATGGAAGGGGCAATACTTACTTAGCAGGCAATTATTCAGCACTTTGTTTTTGACTTATTCTGTGTGTGGTCCCTACGGAGTATTCAAACTTGGCTCTGCAGGCAGAAGTTGTTAATTTTCTTGGGGTTTTGCTGTATTGTCCACCACTGTGGTTTCGTGATGCTTCAGAAATCTTGTTTTGTTTTCATGGCTGTCCAGTGAGGGTGGTGATGGTGATAGTGCTGTTGCTGTCTTACAGATGAGGCGTGGAGGCAAGGAGGATCTGCAAATAGACTTCTTTCAGGTGGCCAGTTTGAAATGCATGGGACCTGGGCTTTATTTTCCCAACCCCCTTGTATTTATATTTAAGTATGTACCTATAATGTAATGCACAGTTACTGTTGACACATCTTTTCTTTCGATCTCTCCTCACCACTCTGCTAGTTTCTGATCCCCAGCTCTTTGCTCTGTTTGTCCCAGCTTTTGTTTCAGCTCGTTTTCCTGTCTTGGTCTTGGCACACTGTGGTGTAGCTATTGCTCTAGCCTTATTTTCCTCCCTAACTCTTGGTCCCTCTTTGATTCCCTGACACCATTTACTTTCTCCATGGTTTTTGATAGATGCAGCTTTTTCTCCTTTGCTCTTGAAGTATTACACAGGGACATCACAGAAAGCACAGGAAGAACAAATCTCATCTTGCTATAGACCCCAGTTACAATATTGAAGGAAGCCCCCATGTAGTGCCATGCAGCATCATGTCCTATACAGAGAAAATTCATCCAAAAGCAGCAGTCATTTCAGGTTAGTAAGCCATAGCAGCAGCTTTGGGCAGTGACAGCTGGACAGGCATCTCCCAATCATCAGTTTCACTTTTGATGTAACTAACATCAGTTAAAGAGGTCCAGCTTAGTAGCCACAAGTATCTTCAGTGAAAATGAAGAACTTCTCTATTTCTGGTAATTTTAGGGATGGATCTACAGTTATATTAATTGACCAGCAGTCCTCTGGGCATTTTGGGGCATCCAAAACTGTCCTGACTATAACAATAAAAAATAAATAAACTCAAGACTAGCCAAAAGCTGAAGCAGAAAGCACAGAGCAAGATAGAGGATAGTTCCTGCCTTACAGCCTGATGCTGGAACTTTCCCCATAGATTTGGATGCTTAACTGCTCAACTTTCAAGAGCAATTTTTAAATGCAAAATCTGGGAGAGGTTAGAATTCAGCTTGCTCTGAGTAAAACGCATTTATCTGAAAGGAGAATCACATTTTTGAAATGCACTTTCTGCCTCACAGCTTTCATGTGGCTCAGTATGCAGATCAAACTGAGTAGGTGCTGGAAAAACATGATCAGTAAAGGTTCATATCAGACCAATGCACACCAGACTGGTGGCTTCCAGTGTTATCCAGGCTGGTTATACCATGCAGAGAGACGAAAGGAGATGAGGCAGTGAACACTGTCACTTTCTTTCTCTGTGATCAGGCTGGCTTGGCCAGGTGCTGTAACAGAAATGCTGAAAAAGTTGAAGAAACTTTTCTTGTCTAAGAGTTGCTAAGGAAGGGAGCTGTAGGAGGAGAAGTTACAAGGGAGTCTGTGCATACCAACATACCCGAGGCACTTATGTTTCTGCATGGTCCTGGACACAAAAATGAGAAGTTTCATTAGGAAAAATAAAAGAGTCATCCAGAAGCTTAGTGTAGGCTTTTAATTGAAAGTTTTAAATGGCAGGGGTTTGTACTAATAGTGTTAGTTATTAAAAAGCTTGGCTAGGCTCCCTTTATTTTTCTTGTCATCCTTCCACCTGAGTGCAGATAAACATAGCCCAAAAGCTTAATGAGTTTCACTGGGTGGCCTACCCAAGTCTAAGTGGGGGACAGGAATCCAGGGTGAATTTGTCTTTGAGGAGTTGTGTACCTTTCCCAGATGGTGTCTATCTCCCTGGGATCATCGCAAAATCCTGCTCCGTCTCAGAGGGGCATAGTAAGACATTTAATGCCATCATGCAGTTGCAAGGCCCTTTCTGTCCCACCCAGACAAGGCATGTTCCCAGTGCCTGATGCATACTGGGACATTGATTAATGCAAGCTGACTGAGGGTTCATCCTCATGGATGGGCTTTGGGAAACGTGTGGGCTGGGCAACCCTTTGGTATGAAGAGCACATATCCGGTCTCTGCCAAGAGGGCTCTCCATCAAACAATGAAGACACATTTTGCAATTTCCATTTGCTCCCAGTTACTGGAGGTGACTATAATGCCCATCTGTATCTCCTTATGTAGTTAACGACAGTTTTCTCTTCAAAATAGGTCTTGTCTCATTCATCCACATATTTGTGGTCTACTGGTTATGGTTTTCTTTACCTAGACTTCATCAATGCAGAACATAAATTCTCTCTCCTGTCTGCTATAGGAAACATATTTCCTTTGCAAGGGCTGCTACAACTCTAATTTAGATGAACTGCCACTGTATCACTTGATAAGAGAGAATTCTCTGTTTAATACTGTCATGGTTTAACCCCAGTCAGCAACCAAGCACCACGTAGCCACTCGCTTACTCCCCCCTGCTAGGATGGGGGAGAGAATCAGAAGAGTAAAAGTGAGGAAACTCCTGGGTTGAGATAAAGACAGTTTAATAGGCAAAGCAAAAGCCACGCACGCAAGCAAAGCAAAACAAGGAATTCATTCACTACTTCCCATGGGCAGGCAGGTGTTCAGCCATCCCCAGAAAAGCAGGGCTCCATCACGCGTAACGGTTACTTGGGAAGACAAACGCCATCACTCCAAACATCCCCCATTTCCTTCTTCTTCCCCCAGCTTTATATGCTGAGCATGACGTTATATGGTATGGAATACCCCTTTGGTCAGTTGGGATCAGCTGTCCCAGCTGTGTCCCCTCCCAGCTTCTTGTGCACCCGGCAGAGCACAGGAAGCAGAAAAAGTCCTTGACTAGTGTAAGCACTACTTAGCAACAACTAAAACATCTCCACATTATCAGCACTGTTTTCAGCATAAATCCAAAACATAGCCCCACACTAGCTACTCTGAAAAAAAAATTAACTCTTTCCCAGCTGAAACCAGGACAAATACCTGTTTTCTATTAACTTTGTTTGCAGCACCAGATTGTGTACGTACCTTCAAAATTCAGATGTCGGTCCTGCTTATTTTCTTCTGAGGACCACAGGGTTCACCTGAGGCATCTTTGCAAAGTTATTTAAGACATGAGTGATTAAGCAGGAGGTACTGCGACTCTCTTACAACTCCAGGAGCCTACTAGAATCTGTAAGTACTGGGCACATGCATTCACCTGATTTCAGGAGGTGTCTGACAACTATATGTTTTTGGCTTCCAAAGAAAAGGGTTAATTGCACTAAGTCCACATTTAAAGCATATTACCTAGCTTCTAAGACTGAAAAATTTGACCATAACAAGCTAACCTGAAGCTTCAAATGTTGAAATTTAACTGCTTTAGCGTTATCAGCATGACACTGGTTTCAGTATCTTTCCCTTCCCTCCACGCCCAAAAGTATTTGAACATATTTTCTTCAAATTTCTTCTCTTTCGCTTAACTTCTGGGCAATTTCAGGAACTTCAAAAGCTAAATAACACCTGTTACAAGCAAGTCCCATATTCCCTAGGGATGATATTAACTTGAGTCACCTATGGTTTTAGAAGTCCATCAAGCACTGCAGTGCCAGTTGCAGTGGAGGAAGGTGGAGGTATTACCCACTCAAAAGGAGCGTAAAGCCTCCAGTGGTATTAAGGGAGGTGGCAAAAAGTCATGAGTCTTTCTCTCCAGATACCTATGAAAACTCTCCTGCTAGCATATAGTGATGTGCCGGGAGAGAGAAAAGTAACTTTACACATCAGACAGCTCCAAAATCTGCCTTTCCAATGCACAGCTGTGAAATGAATGCCACCTGCACCGGCCCGAGTCTCCTTGTGGTCATACCTCAGCTGTCTACATGGCACTACTTAGCTCTCCAGCTTCTCTTGTCTTCTCTGGGCATCAGCGGCAGAAGGCTGTGCGAGGGAATGGAGGGATGGCAACAGAGATCCTGGGCATGAGGCCTTTGGGAATGAGGTAAATCCTATTGCAGGAGAGGGACTCAGCCTTGGGATGGAGCTGGATGTCTGTCAGGATCCGGTGAAGAGGTTCTTATTGTAGCTAGTGGCTTGTGGAGGACTTAAGGTTGGCTGTAGAGACAGCTGTAGCTCTGCATAGAGTTGTCATGATGCATTTTATGAGGACTTCAGACTGAGGAAGAGAGACGTTTTGTAGCAGACCATGACTTGTTCTGACTCTTTTCTTAATCTCACTGCTGGTGGAGGATATTTTTTAATGGCCATTTGCAAAAATTCTTGCTTGATTTTTATCATTCCACCCTATCAGTGGGATTTGATAAAAGTGTAAGTGCCATGTACATGTATATATACCATATATGTAGGTAGACAGGCATGTATATTAGCCTATGTATGTATACAATCATCGTGATGGACTTGCCACCTTGCTTTGTTATTTGAACCGTGGAGGCTCACAAGCTCCTTACATTGCTATACAGCCAAAGGTTTCCCACACTTCCTTGCCTCTCCATCAGCAAGGCTACTCGGGGAGTAAGGAGTTACTCTCAGTGAGGAAAGGGATTGGATGTGGCTCTTAGCCACTCATGTTGACAGCAAACACCACTTCAAAGGTTGATTCCCAGAGTGGGTCATGAAGGGAGGCAAGGATTTGGTGTTCTCTATACAACTTGGTGTAATTGTACTCCCTGATTCCTCTGCCTTCACCTTTATTTTCAGCAACACATGCTCACAAATAGTACTTATAAGTTCAGTGGACTCTCTGTAAATTAATGTTACTTTGATGTATGCTATGGAAGTAAACTTTCAGGATTTGCATATGATGTAAATAACTTTTCTAAAAAGAGATCTTTGTTTAACAACAGTAGTGCTTGTTTACAGAGGACTACAGCACTGACTTGAAATGCAGGAGGGCTGGTGATGTCATCTATCTCTCTGCATTGCTACAGATAACCTAACTTCTTGCCTGTTCACAAAATGGTGCAGTTGAAACAGAACACTTGGTATTTTAGATACCTTGAAAATGTCAGAGAGCAGATGAGCCTTTCCTGGCATTCAAAATCCCGCTACTGGCAAATGTTGGTCAACCCAACCCCATGTTTGGAAACCTTAAAGGCAGAAGGCCAATGAGAGGAGAATACTACTTCCTGCATCAATAGTCAACCCACAGATTGGAATTTCTTCATCTAACATGTCTGCTCTTCAATTAAACAGGAGGCCAAACCCTCTGCAAGGTCCACAAGGAGCAGAAACCTACCCCTTAAAAAAAAACAGCCTTTTATGAGCTGCTTTCAGAAAGACTAGAAAGCATCTTGACAATTTATTAAAGAAGAAAAAATTATATTGGAAAGTGGCCTCAATGGCAGTCCACCTGATGCTTAAGTGTTAAAAAAATAACCATGACAAAAGATTATTCTTAAATTAAATGGGTGGGGAAAATGATTGTGTGAGATGAAATGACACATAACCGGGGCTAATAAGGCCTGAATCATTCTGGTTTGATTCATTAAGCCCTTGAGCTGAATGTCACTATGCTTTTTTCTATACTCAGTGTTAAATTCCAGTATGAAGTATGGTCTTTTTAAGAAAGGTATCTTACCTGGAAATTAATGTACAAATCTAGTCTGGCGGGAGGATGTTTTTCTGAATCAGACCCTGAGTGAAATATCAGACTTCGGTAAAACTTAAGCCATATGGACACAGACATTTTCTTTGATTCATAGTTTGATTAGTCTAAGAAGAAAGATTAAAGCAGGGATGAATGGCTGTGTTAATGAAAGCTGATAGGTCTTGGAATGGGCTCAGTTACAGTGTTGATCTCAATGTCTCAAAAATGTAATGTCATTATCCAGGCTTAGAGATTATAACTCAGAAAAAGTTTCTTTGTGTACATAAATCTGTTCCCAAACTCTCTTGATTATTAGCTTACACTAAAGACTTCAGCACCACTATGTATAATGTAGTATGAGACAGGCAGATGAAGACAACAAACAAGCAAACCTTCTCTGAATTAATTGCAAATTTTTTTCCTCCTTCAGCCCATTCTCACCCCATAAAGTGTGGGCTAATTTCAATGATTTTATCAGAAGTAATTCTTGTTTGCAAGTAAGGATTCATAGGCTCCAGGTAATTTCTCTCTGCCTGCAAGCTTCATAACTTGAAACTATTTTCTTGGTGTCTCTGACTGTTTTCATGGGACCACAGGGCCAGAGGAACCTCAGTGACCGTCTCATGTGACCTCTCTCAGGACACAAGCCAGGGTCCCCTCAGGTCTCTATGCCCAGGCAGCTCCTACATCTTTAGAAACCTATTCAGTCCTGAAATGAAAGCTTTGAGGGATCCAAAAAACTTCACCCCATGATTCTTTTAGGTGTTAATAACGCTCCTTTAAAAAAAAAATCTGTTCATAGTTTTTTCTCTCCCTTTGGCTTCTAACTTCTTGATGTCTTTTTCTGCTGAGTCAAAAAGCCATGCAGCGTCAGAGATCACTTCCTCATGAAGGTGCCTGCTTACAACAGTCAATCACTTCTTTTTTTGGTTTAAATAATATAAATAAGATTCTGGAGTCTTTTACTACAAGATAGATTTTCTTAATGTTTACTACGACTTGAGTCTTTTCTCAGCGTTTCCAACTTCCACTTGTTCAGAGCCTCGGCATTCACGACCACCATCTTGCTGGCTTTGCAGCTTCATGAGGTAGTGCTTCCAGGGCACTGGAAAGCTCAAGGCGGGTGAATGGCTGAAAACCACTGATCTAACTATCGTTTATTTTCTTCCTAGAGCAGCTAGGCAACACATTAATGAAAGAGAGACAAAAATCAGGATGCACTGATATCATTCACTGCATATGTGTTCTAGCTGTTGAGGTGGAAACGGACAGTCTGCCAAACTGGCAGAACTGGTTGGCAACAAGAATCGTTTGAAAGCTCAAGCTTAAATAAAACATGGGTTAAATAAAAAGTGGGGACGAACATCTGGAGGTATTTCAGGTCTCTCATTAAGTTAGCCCTAGGACAGTTTCTTTAGACGCATCACTAGTCAAGAGTTTAATACCTGAAGTGGAATCCTGCCGCATTTGAGGTATGTTTTATTTTGTATTATATTACGTTGCAAGGATTATGCAACGTCAGTGCCATTATAACATCACAGACAGAGTCATCTTCCTTTTGAGAATTTTCCCCTTCTGTTTCTTCTGTTCTTCTTGTTGCTTCAAGGATCACTACAGTTAAAAAATTAAAGTCTGGATCTCTTTGCATTACAGGAGAGTTTGTAAATTCCAGCTAGGCATTTCTCAATTTGCATTTGTTGTCCTTTAAGCTAATTTTCAGTGCTGCAAAACAACTTTAAATATTGTTTGAAGCCCTCAATTGAACTCTTCTTAACATAACTAACACAACCTTCTGGTAGTCTTTTACTTCAGTCTGACCAGCGTTTGTTATCATCACAGAAGGCCAAAAAAGGGGGAAAACTGTAACTTTGTTTCTATGCACAAAAATATCATGAAACTCCTTAAATGTTATGACTTGGAAATGTTTTCAACCCTCCAAAATTTTAAGTTATTAAAAAAAAAAATGTGAGCTAAACAAACAAAATTTGCAAGGAGTGAGATGAAAGAGGGTAAATTCACAAATTTCCCTGTCTTCCATACCTCTGCAGTGATTAAACAGAAACCCCTTTAGCAACCAAGTTACATTTTCACTTTAAAAAATCTTCAGCAAAATATAACCTTGCAGCTGTAAACATATGTCTGAATAATTATTCTGGCTTTATATCAAAAAACCCACCTCTGCCAGAGCAGACAGATTTTAATTTAGCATTCCCCCCAGAGCTCTGGAGGGCAAGGTGGATGATTGAGAGGGCAAGGTGACTTGGCTTCAAGGGCTATCTTTATTTGCATGAATGAGTAACCGTAAAGCACAGAAAATATCTTTAAGTAAATTCCGCCTGTCACTGACAGTGATCTAAATGGAATTATAGTTGCATGAAACTCTTTTGCTAATATATATATTTTTTTTCCTGAGAAATATCTCCCCCCACCCATTTTAAAATAATGCAAAAAAAGATGTGAGAACAAAACAAGCATTATCAAAAAGCAACCAAGGAACATAATTAAACACAGCAACAAACCTTTCAAACAAATGGAATTTTACCACTTCTAAACCATGCTGGATGGAAGATGTTGTACCTACAAGCCTCCCATTTAAACCCCTAACAGCTACTGCAGAGTCCATGGCAGCCAAGTTCTCTCTGTAGTGGTCTGCTGATGTAGTTCAAAGGCATCCTGGAGAGGCCCCATCCCAGGTGAGTGCGTAGTTAAGCCTATTTTTAAGACTGTGATTTGAAGTTGGTGAGCTTTCTATACACAGGAATTAGAGCTGGGACTGTTTAGCCTGAATATGAGGGCAGGTGTAAAGAAGGGAGGGTGTAAAGAAGCCAGTCTCTTTTTGGTGGTACCCAGTGGCAGAATCAGAGGCAGTGGACACAAACTTAAACACAGGAGGTTCCCTCTGAACATCAGCAAACACTTTTTTACCATGAGGGTGACTGAGCACTGGAACAGGCTGTCCAGAGAAGTCGTGGAGTCTCCATCCTTGGAGGTATTCAAAACCCAGCTGGACGTGGCCCTGCTTTTTACTATTTGTTTATCACTTACCTTGATATGTTTCCAGTTTCTGGGGGAGAACACTTGGACTGGAAAGTTTTGCCAGTGAGCAGATCCTCAAGATGTGATGTCCTTTGATGCACAATTAATTTATGATCAAGATCTTCTCTCTATATATGTATCATTTGCTGAGAACTTACTGAACAGGGTGTGACAGTTTGGCCATTTTGTTGCAAGAGGGAGGTTTTCTAGTAATCCTGAATATGACCGACATGTGGGAGCTAACGCAATCTACATCAGTGCAGCTGAGGGAGAACTCCTATAGGACACCTGATGCAAAGACACCCTCATCTTGACTTGCTGCCTCCTCAGCGAAGTTTATTTGCTTTCTGCAATTGCTGTTGGAGGAGGAAAGGCCTGATGATTGGAGATGTTCTCAGAGCCCTTCCCAGCTTCCCTGGTGAAGCTGCCAAGCACAGTTTGACATCCACAGTGCCACTGCTTGTCACAGGAAAACACAGAAGTCAGCTAGAATGGTGGCAGGCTGGCAAGAGTGGAGAAACTACCCAGTTTTTAGAGCTAGAGATGATTATGATAATTATTAAAGGCCAATTCCCAGAAAAAAATATGCATAGTTAGCATTTATCACCACATGGAATAGTAAGACTAGGGTCTACATGTACGAACAGCTGTAACCTTGTAGGTATTTTGCAGTGAGATTTGTTAGCCTGGTGATCTCACTTTGACTGGAATAATTTTTTTGCACGACATTTCCTGGCTTCTTTTTGTTTGGTCTGCTGTATTTAATAGCTCCCTAATTCCACTAGATTAATAAAAGAAAGATGTATTTAAAATCTAAAATAATTTGTATTCAAAGCCTTTGCATTTTCACAATTTTGCCACACTCTATCACAGTTTGGGGTCATTTCAATGTTATTCTTCTCAGCTCCACGAAATGTCACTCACAATGGGAGAACATTGGGGAATACTACTAAGGACTTGTCTACACAGGGAAATTTACTGGCAGAATGATGCTGGTATAATATGAAAGTGGTATTTCATTGGCATTCACTATGTCACTACTGATCCAGGATATTTAAATGACATGGTAACTTTGAAAAACCTCTATTTGATTATGTTACGGAAAGCAATTGCATTTTTCTTTTGTGTGTGCCTCTTAAAATAAAAATGATTTTTACAAGGTGTTTACTGAGTTAAGTGGAAGTGCAGCAAGCAAAGTTAATTATGAGAGATACAAGATTCTGAAAACATACTAGTGGTAAAAGGAAGACCAGAAAAAATCATCAGTTCAGTTTTCAACGGTGAGGAAAAATCTAACAAAGAGGAAGCTAAGAAGGGCAAAGTTTTTGGTATTTCCTTGTATTTCATGAAGGATTAAATGAGATGGCTAAAACAATTAATTCTAGTAACTAATGCCTGAGGACTCTGGCTAGAATAAGAAAGAAATATATATGAAAATGGAGACATTTTGAATCAGCTGGACATGTCAGGGCTGAATTTGGATAGCTTGGGAGCTGCCTGAAGGAGTTGGAGAATTAGCAGAGCTTTGGGAAGGGGGTGTGCAGCTTCAGAAGAGTGGGTGATGGCAGCTTTAGGGTCTACTTTCTCTTAAAAAGAGAAGAAGGAGGGATCCCAGGAAATAGACTCGTTTTAACTTAATTCTTGGACATACATGCCAGTGGATCAGCAATTTTTAATCATCTAGATAAAAATAAAAAAAAATGCTCAACAACCAGTAATGGCCTCATCAAGAATAAAATACATCAAGCCAAGGTAACTGATTTATGGGCAATGGACCTTATGGATGAAGGAAGAATGATATGCAGGATAGATCTTGATTCCTAGATGTCATGTCTCACATGACAAACTCATAAGCAAATTTGGAACACATGACCTACGGTCAGATGGGCGGATGGCTAGCTGGAAAACTGGCCAAAGAATAGCAGGCAACTCTTCACTGCCAGACTGCAGGGCTGCACTGAGTGCCCCTCCTCTGTGGTCTGGACACTGTCAGACAGATTTAAATATCAAACTGAGAAACACTTCAAGTGCATTGGTGGGCAGGGCTAGAATTCAGATTTATATTGAAATTTTGAGGAATTTATCTGCAAAAATGGGGTAGATTTTGATAAATGCAAGCTCCTACACTTCAGTAGCATAATTTACCGCAGAAATGCAAGAAAGGGAATAACTGTCTAGGGAGCAGTTTGGCAGCAAGAGAGTTGGAGGTTGTAATGATGAATGTATATCCACAGCGTTATATAAGAATAATTAGAGCTATGTATTAGATGTTAGTATGCAGATATTCAAATAGCATGGTGCTTGGCACTGGAGACCAATGTTAGGTACCATATATTCAAGAGAAGAAGGGCCATTTGGAGGGTCCAGGGAAGGGCAGCAGAAATGTTCACCAGCAAACATGACCTCTGAAGGAAAAAATTCAGGATTAACTTTGTTTCATCCAAAGAAGAAAAAAAGTAAGGACATAGGCCAGTTTTAATGCACAGTAAGCATAAATGGAAGGTATTAAAGTGATCTGGGTATCCTTTTGAGATCAGATAAGACGTTATGGAGATGTAGGTTGGATACCACAAGAAGAATTTTCTCCCAGCAAGAGTGGCTGAACACTGGGGCAGGGTCCATGGCAAGGAATCAGGGGTGGGGTCTGAGAGGTCCCGAGTGATTTTCTTCCATTCACAATATGATACATCAATATGTTGTGGGTAATAAACCATCACTGCCTTGCCTTCCTTGTAATCATGTCAAACATCTTTAATTTCTCCATAAAACAGGAATTACCTCAAGTGTCTTTTGCAAATTGTGTGCCCTTCCACTCTGAAAATTAAATTCCTGAATTTTACTTGTATTTTTTAAAAATTTTTGTACTCTTTACTTTACTTAAATGAGTAGCGTACCAAAACATGAATTGAGTGAAGTTGTAAAATTTTAACAGAAATCATTAGCTTTTGCTACTTAACTGGGACTGAAACTCCTTTTGCTGGGTCAAACTCTCTTCTGTGTGTGTATTTTAATAAACTGGTTTGAAACTGTTTTATTAATCCCCAAAATAGCTTAATTAAGTATTTCTAGTCTAACAGAAGAAAATTGAAAACACCTGTTCTCAGTCACATATCTTGTTTATTGTATTAAACTAGCCTCTTTAATTTGTGCTTTTATGTGACATTTTAAAATGTCAATTTGCCATTAAGATAATATAATAATTAAAATATGCATTCATGTTCTGACCATGTAAATATGTAATACAGTAAGTAAATATTTGCATTTAAATGCAATTCAAATAAACACAAAGCAAAATATTAATATTCCAAATTACATTCTTACATAAAAACACTGATTTTTTTATTTTTTAAAGAAATTTCACTTAACTGGCTATGATTTCACCTGAGTTATTTGTAGTCAAAACAACCTTTTCCTAAGCCATAAATTTTCTGACCATTTCTGCTTCTAGTGGAGGTGACTCATATGTATCGGGAGTGAGACTTTTGTACCTTTTAATAACAAAAACTGCATTTTAATCATATCCTTTGTGTTCTTGCATTGATTAACTGGATATATACTGTACTTAGCAAGCATTAAAAAACTGTTTCCATTTATTTTGTAGCTTCCTGGAATTGCTGAAGAATCCATTTGTAGATACTGACTTTTTTACCTTTTTAATTTTAATGTTCATACTGATTAATAAGCTTATTTTTAAAATACAGACTGGGCACAGTTTCATAAAGGAAGAGTACATATGCTATATTAAATTAGGCTGTTTGTATATTTTTTCCATCTCTATGTGTATATATGTATGTATGAGTTTGCAAATACTTAGGAAAAGATAGCTCTTTTTAGTAGTTCTATCTGAAATAGCAAAAAACAAAACAAAAAAGGTTCTGTTGGGAGCAGAAGATGGACCCTGAATCCTGCAGTTATATCTCACTCACAGAGTAGTATTCCAGTACCTTGTCTGTGGCAGAACATATTTTCTCGCAGTACCAGGTCTCACTGCTTGAGTTTGCCAAGGAAATTAAGAGCTGAGATGATGATGGGATCTGGTAGAGGGAGAGAAGAAGGCCTCCCTGGATGCCTGGGAAAACATTGGGAAAATATCCTTCTTTTCTGCTAGCACGATCTGTGTGTTTCCACATCACCCGTCCTGAATGAGAAAGAGTAAAGCAGAGCCAGGAGCACCATTTCATTGCAGCAGTTTCTGAACTGATTTACAAGAAAACATGTAAAATGCTTGCAAGAAATGTTAGCATATTTAACACTGATTAATTCCACTAAGGACCTTTGCCAGGAGTCCTTATGCAAGCCACCTCCCTACTGACTTGATCTACAGGATCAAGTCCAGGGTATGGTCTAACACTGGTTTTTCTCTGGTCTCCCAGTGAAATGTCAGTGAAGTTTAGTAAAATTGTTGCAGGTAAGAAGTTAAATCTGCTGTTATGGTATCCAGAATAAATTGTTTCAAAATCAGAGTTGAGAAACTTCAAGAGGATTTGACTTCTTAAACAGAAAAAAAAAATCCAATATTCTGCTGGTTTTGCAGTTTAGGGCTCTGCTCAAAGGCATGGCAAACAATCCTTACCAGGAGACCTCTCAGGACCTCTGACTTTCTATTCCATTTAAGTCCTTCAGTGGAAACCCTCAGGACACACATTTTGTGCTCTCTCAATCACCAGCTCCCAGGAACAACATTATGTAGACGATGCCCTGAACTATGTTAGCAGCAGTATGCAAAAATGATGTGATTCAGCTTGTTTGGGCGAGGAAAGATACTGCAAAGTTACTGAGCAGTGGTGTTATAGGGCGATAACTCGGTGAAATTGAAGCATTTAATCCATGAAGGATAATTAATAGCACCACTGGATACTGATTCTTGTTTTTCTCATAGTTCCAGATGGATTATACTTTGAAGGGCAGCAGGCATTTAAACAATGTGGATTAGCATTACTCATCACTAAAATCTAAGCCTTAGATATGACGGACGGGGAAAAACCTCCTAAGTAAACTTTATCATTGTTGCTATTATTAATGCTGGGAACTACATCTGTATTTAACTATCCCAAACTTTAATATGAGTTTTGACTTAAGCAACCACATATTCTCACCTTACAGCCTGTCTTATATTTGGCCAATTCAAGGAAGTGATATAATGCATACCATATATGTATTTTATGGTTTAACTTTTTTGATAAAGAACAGCATATATAACTATTTGCAGAGCTTTTTCTGAAGGTTTAAATAATGAATGAAGAATGACAATTATTTCCCAGAGGTACTTTGTTCTTCTTCTAAAAGGGTTTATAAAATAACCCCAGCTGGCCAAAATCACGTTTTCTTTACATGCTCAGTGTTTCAGTGGTAGGTGTTGTTATCAGCTGGGAACTTCAAGATCGTCCAAAGGTAATGGACAGCAAAGCCCTGCAAGCTCTGGAGGTGAGATGTGTGACTTGATCTTCACTTTTTATACGGTATCATGATGGAATCATGGAATAATTCAGGTTGAAAGGGACCTCAGGAGGTCAAATGACTAAATAGTCCAGTTCCCTGATTGAAGCACGGAAAGAAACGAGGCAGCAACCTATCTTCAAGCAAATTTACGAGTGAGCCCCTCTGCCCAGTACTTCACTGTCTACAACATTGGATTGTTATCAGCAACCTGACCGAGGGTTTTGGCATGTGGGTCGTTCGCCACCGAGATCTCCAGGTTCACCGTAAAAACAAGCAGGGTGCTGAGCAGCCACTGTAACTTTTTAATTGCTAGTGCCACGAGTTAGATTGAGGGCCGCTTTTCAGGTGGTAAAAGACTCCTTTAAACTGCATAAATCCCCTATGCACGGGACACCTTTATGCTTTCTTATCTTCGAAAAGTCTCCTGACATCTAATGTGCAGACTTGGCATCCCAGTGCTTGGCCTTGCTTCTTGCTCAGCATCTGTGTTGTGCTTGTGTTGGAGAACCTGAAAATCCTTTCCCAGCTCTGCTTCATATTTCATTTGTACATGTACGGACCCTTTATGGACTTCTCCAGAGATAGACGTTAGTATCTATGACTGTGGAGACATGATAGTTTGTGATTTCTATCAGATATCCCCCCTTACGCATCCAAAGACCACACTGCTCTATCCTGCAATACAACTGCTGGAAGACCTTCTTGCAGGCACTTTTCTTCAGGGGCTCTAAATCCTTTTCTGAGGCACCATGGTCCCAGGCAGAGCCTACTTTCAGATCCCCAATGTATTACCTGAATTGCGCAGCATTCAGCTATCTTAATATGCATGTTGCTGGCTTGCGACCATCCAGCCAGGCAGTTCCTGTCAGCCTGTAACAATAAGCTACTCTCCGTGTTTACCACTCCACCAATCTTTGTGTCATCGCTGAGTTTTACAAGATTTCATTTTATCATCTGGGTTGCTGATAAAAATTGAAATGGGCTCCTGCCTGCGAGCCCTCTCTTGTAGCAGTGACTCTCCTTCATATTTCCCTGCAAACACTTGTGTTTAAGCCCTGTTGTTAAGACCTGATACCTGCCCTGCTTGTCACAGGTTCTTTCTAAAGAAGTTCAAGGTGCAGCTTTAAAGCAAAGGCAAAGCAAAGCTGTTTAGATTCTGAACAGCAAATAGAAAGTAGCCCAAAGTTGCAGAAACAAATATTTTTTAAGCTGCAGAACTGGAAATGTCTCTCTGTTGTATTCACCTGTGCTCAGTGTTCTGCTTGGCTCCTTTTATGTCTGGTAGTATCCCTAAAGCTGTACAGTAAATTCCTTTTAATGATGGCTTGAAGTGTTTGATATCATCTAATGTTTTATGAGAAACACCCAGACCAGAATACAAGTCTCAGCAGGTTAAAAAAAAAAAAAAAAGGGAAAAGAAAAAGACAGAGCTTTTAAGTTCAGTTTTTCAGATTGCTTTGGAAACATTTCTCTCAGAGGTGCACATTGTGGCTTTAAGGTTTTGAAACCACAGCATCTAGCTTCAAGGAACTCTTGATGTTTGCCAAAGCACCCTCATCACTGTCTATGCTATTTCTTCTGGTCTCCCTGTAATGCTGAGGAGACAGAAATTTTTGTTTCCACGGGTAGATATATGCTTACTCGGTTTGGCATCTGTGGCACAAGAGTGCCCTGTAGGGACTGGTTAGATTTCATCCGCCGGCGTGTATCCCCGGGGAGGCAGAGTACACTTCCCAGGCTCTCCTCACTGGTGGGATAGGAGTAATCTGAATTTCAACTAGATGTTAACTGCATGACGAGTGAGGCACCTCTCTGTGAAGAGACAGTCTGAGATTTGATGAAGATAAAACTGCAGATATTACAGAGCATGTCCCCCTGGATGAGATGCAGGAAGCCCCCATCTACAGCTTCCATTGCCTCCGCAGCCCCCTCTCCAGCCCCATGGGTGCAGCATCTCGGGGTAGGAGTCAGGCTCAGGGAAAGCGCCCATCCTTACAGCCTCTGGGCACCTCCCGGTCTCTGTGCATTCCTCTTTGCAGCCAGCTTGGGGGAGGAGGCAGGGCCCTCCTGCTACCCCAGCTGTGCAGGCAGGAATGGGGCAGCGAGGGGCTAAGCAGCTCTCCCAAGGGTCTGATGTGCACCCATGTGCCGCCAGGTCCCATCCCAGCTCCTGTCACACTGGGTGGGCCAGGGGGCCCCATAGACTGAAGGGGTCCTGGCTTGTAGGCACAGTGCTTTTCCCTGTCCTGGCTCAGCATCACAGTGTTACTTAAATTCAGCATTGCCCAGAAATGTAGCTTTCTTTAATGAGTATTTCACTGGGGGAAATGTTTCATTTTGTCCTTTACTGTGTTATTTTGCTGCATTTTTCTGAGCATCCCTACCCCTTTCGGAGCACGCCAGCTGCTGAGAGTGGACTGAGCCTCCTTTTAAGCAACATTTTTCGCCCAACATTTCTACCTGCCCCCTGCACTCCCCGCACTTGCTACCTGCACCTGAGAGCAAAGCTCAGCTGAAGCCACATGCTAACGTGCCCCCATGGTTATCCAAAAAATCATGGAGCCATGACTTTGGCTGAGGAGGATCTGCTGTATTGAGAGAAAGACCAAGACCCAGCAAAACCCAACAGCTTTCCCCAGATCCCTGCTTGTTGGAAGAGGGATGGAGGTGCACGCAATGCTGGTGTGCCGAAGGGGAGATGTGTGCACTGCGAAGGAGCTGAACCCTGTGCCTCTGCCCCCTGCAGAGGGATGTGCGTGCGTTTGTTCTGTAAACCAAACAACATGTGCTCCGACAATGCAGAGCTAACACAGTTTATGGGGTTTCAGTGATGAGCTGCGTTTGGTCTAAAATGTAAATTCAGAAAATGGGGAGGGGGGAAGTATATACATACATATATATATGTACATATATATGTATTTTTTTTGGCTTGCACTCTTGCTTATCTGAAGCCAGTTAAAAAAAATAATCCCCAAGTTTCTATTGGATTTTGGATGAAGCAGAGACAGCATATTTTCCCTGTCTCTCCTGAAGCATCACACCCCACTTTGGGAACTTCATTTATATGCACATCATATGCAATCTGACTGACTTCTACTGTACCTTTGAACAGATCCAATCAGATACCCATATGCATGTAAATGAGGCTCCCAGAGCTGCGCTCTCCGCGCCGAGGAAGAGGAGTTAAAGAGCAGCCTCTTCTTGAAACTTGTTACGGTGACAATCTCATCCTGCAAAACACAATAAAACCTTCCCCATCCCCCCAGCCCTGCTCCCCAGCCTTTCACTTTTCTCTCCGCCACGCACGTCAGGAGAATGCCCTGTAACTCACTTTTCCAGGCTGAGGTAATTTATTTAAACATGGATTATTTGAAAAAAAAATGGGAAGGGATACAGGGTTTGATTTAATCCCTGCTAACACAGAGGAAAGAATGCTCGTGTCACAACTCAGTGAGTGTAAAAATTAAAAAAGGCTGAGACTATTGTTTGAAAACAGGCAAAATAATTAAAATTATTATGGAATAATCACATATCACACAACAACCTCCCACTCTTCTGAGCAACAATCCAAAACAGCTCCTCCAAAGCAGGCCCAGGGGCAGAGGTTCTGTATATCATTCAAAGACCATCTGTCATTCAATTCCTGTAGCCCCTTTCCACTATTCTAAGGGCAGGCTGAAATTTAGTCCTGGCATTTCTTTTTCCATTTGCTAACAAACAGCAGTGATGGCAGATAAATATGGCAAACAATAGGCGTTTGTAATGAACTGGAAAGGGATATGGATTTTTGGAACCAGCACCAAGAAGTTCCCAGTCCCGCGTGATGCTCTGGGGACCCCCAAAGCCTGGTTCTGCCATGTGGCTGCACAGACAGACATCTGCAGGCTGCGTTAGGCTTTCAAGAATTCAGCCAACCTGCTAAGGGGCTGATTTAAATAAGATCAATTTTTTTTATTTTTTTCTATATAAAAAAAAAAATAAAAAGAAAAGGAAAGGCTGAAAGCTAATTCCATTCCGGGGTAGGATAAAAAGGGACACAAAAGGATCATGGATACACAGCACAAGTGATGCAGAGACCCCCTTGTTCTAACAGTAATATTTTTTTTTTATTCTCTGCTTTTCTTAACTCATTCATCATTTCCTATTGATTCTCATAAGGAAAAGCAGCAATGGATCCTGCTTTCATGCCGCTCTTCGGGAACTCACGCCTGTTAAATGCTGTTTAAGCCGACGCTCATTTTATCTTTATTTATTGTTTGGAGACTAAAAATGAAGTGTGATTGCACAGAGCTGAAGCTGAACAACAGAATTACTGCTGCACACCCCTTGAATCGATACTGTTTCTTTTCACAAATTAACTCTCTGGGAAGTACTCGCTTGCCGGGATCAGAGCGATGCTAAAATGCTGCCAGAGAGGAAAGGGGATGCAGGGACGTGATGCCCAGCCCACGCTTGCTGGCGCTAGCCTCCCCTTACCTCCGTCCTGCCTCTGAGGAGCCACCTGGGCAACAGGAATGCCCCAGGGTGACCCAATCCCTCCTCATGTGCAACAAAAGGAGATGGGGGGAGAAATAATGAAAGTGGGGGAAACTGGGCTGTTTGAGGTTCATGAGTTGTGAGGACACCTTTCAGCACCCAGCCTAGCAGCAAGGAGTCTGGGTTTTCCTGAGTTGGTTGGTTGGTTTGTGAGGAAGCCATGCAAAGGGCTGTGTGGCCCTTGTTTGAGGACACAGACTCTGAGATTAAGGTGGGCCACAGCCCAAAGGGGTTTTGGACTTGTCTGGACATCGCTGGCTACCCAATGCACTGTGTCTGGAAAGTTCCACCTCTCCCTGATGGGAGTTACCAGGAAATCTGTAATACGTCCCATCAGGCAGGGACTGGGACATGGTGGCCTGTGTCCCCTTCATCTTGACGCTTGGTTGTGGCATCACACCCTACCTAGGAATGAAATGGCACTGCTGTAGAAACATGACTGGCGCAAAGTGCTGTAGTCCAGGGCAGGGCTTCCCGGAGCACAGCAAAGGTGAGCTGTGCTGGGTGGATGGGCGGAGGAGGAGTGTGCAGCGTTCTGGCCACTCTGGCTAGTCTCCTGCACCATTGCCCACCCTCAGCATGGGACCCAAGGAAAGGGGACCCCAACTGAACTCCCTGCACCCCCCAGCACTGCTGCCACCTTCCGCATCGCAGAAAGGAAAGGCTGCGTGAGGACATGGCTGTTAGCCGCCTCCACTAGTTGCCCTTTCTGCCCATTCCTAGGGCTGGGGCTTGTCCAGCTGCACCCATCTCCCAGTGAACCCTTCAGCGGGGGCTCAGCCGCCTGCACTGCCTCTGCCTTAACCCCAGACAGAAGTCAAGGGCCAGCCACATCAGTCTACTTTAGCTGGGGTGAACAGAAAAGGTGTGCAAATGAAGGAGTTTTTGCAATTATTGCCTTTTTGCAATAATTTTCTTGCACGCATACAGCCCTGTAAATGAGCCAAGCTTTCCCCTGCATACCAGGAAGGGAGAACATGACTCCTTTGATACTGCCTCTATTTTTAGAAGTTGGGAAGTCTTGGATACAGCTGGAAAGGGTAAAGGGAGAGCATATATTTACCCAGATATAATCTGGGTCCAGTATAAAACCGGACTAGAGTTTCCAGTTTTAACATAGACCCTAAGCAATCCTCTTAATAGCCCTCTTATGGTGTCTCTAAGTATAAAGTAAGGATAATTCTTAACAACAGGTGTGCTATCAGGATTAATTAATTAATGTAATGTAATTAATGAGATCTTGAAAGCAAGGTGACATGAAATGCAAACTAGCACTATAGCAATCAGTCACTTTTTCCAGGTTGATTGTCTTTGCTAGAAATAAAATGCCCCTCTAGAAAAGCTTGTAGCTGCTTGTTTCAAAGTGGAAAATGATAAGCAGTATGTGTGAAACAATATGCTCTTAATATTGCACTTTGTTAAGAACTGATGACTTTGTTAGATGGTTTGCAGATGACTGAGAGGACCCTGACCTCCAGAGCTTTCTACATTGCTTTTTTTAAGCTTTTGCCCAGGCCAAGTAAAAGCAAAGACTCAATGTTTCTCAAAGCCGAGACAAAAGGGGTATACAGCTGACTGGAAAAGAATTTTTAAAGCTGAATTTTTACTGAATATTTCACTTTCTATAGATGCCTTAGCCAGGAAATCTCTCTTATACAAGTTAGACAGTCAGATCCTGAGAGAAGTCCTTTCTCCAAAGGATAAGGCTTTGTATTTTTGTCAAGAAGAGCTGTATGCTGGGGAAAAAGCTGTTGGCGCCATAAGAAAAGGCTATGTTAGACATTTGGGTTAGAAATCATGACTGGAGCCATGGAGGCTGTTGAAGGCAAGACTTAGGTGGTGGGGATCCAGATGAACCTAGGCTCAACATGGAGCAACATGGAGCAATGTGCCAGTGGCAGTGTCAGATGTACTTTCAATCACTTCCCATACAGCAGGGTTTCCTAATCGTCATTTCACAAAAATATCTAGGTGTGATTGTGCCTTCTGAGCAAAAGGAGGAGAGGCCATCCATGAAGAAAGGAGAGGGCTGGTCTGTCTCTGTGGCTACCCACCAGTCAGTTCTGAGATCTGCTAGTTCTCATGTGCAAAAATGCTTGTAGATACCTGGTTGTAGACAGCAATGCATTTGGGTATTTTGGTACTGGGCATGGTATATGCAGACCAATAAACCAACTTGTTTTTCCTAAGCTTTTACATTGCTTTAAGAGAATAACAATGAGTTATTGCTACTTACCTACACTAAATGAGCCAGAGATGAAACTTCAGGCTTCCTCCCCAGTCCCCTGGGCCATCTAGATACCTCATGATCATTTTCAAAGGGTATAATTTACATGAGATTTTTTTTTCCTGCCTTGTGAGCCATAAATTTATAGGGAGCCCCTCTGAAAGACTTACTGCTTTTGTGAGGCCTCAGATGAAGTCAATCAAGCCAACTAGTATAAAAGCCAAACTCCCAATTAATTCCGTCCCTGAGGACCATGTTGTTTGCTGTTAGATTGCAAAGTCTATGGGGCACGAGCTATCTCTTTCCTGGCTGGAGAGGGCCTGTGTTGGATAGCGGCATTTTTCAGTCCACAGCTTGAGCAGCGTGTGTGTCCTCTAAGGAGGTGAACATCACTCCTGGTGGTGTGAGCGTGCCATGCAAGCCCTTAGCAAAAGATAAATAAATAGCTGGGGGGTTAGTTTCCTTTTCTCCTCATTTGCTACCCTCTCTACTTGCTACATTCAATTATTTTTGGAAGCTGCATAATAAGCGAAAGTTGTACATTTCAGTGTTCCCAGACCAGATTAGAGAGGATTAAGCATCAAGGGGTGGCAGCTGGTCAGTTTACTGCACATTTTTAATGTGGAAATGTTTCTAAATGAAAAAAATGAAAGGTGGGAGATGGTAGTAAACTCAGACTGTTGCATCTGCTCCCCAGAAAGCTGGCGCCTCTGTGGGGAGGGGGTGAAGGGCAGGGAGGAGGGAGGATGAGGCAAATTCCCAGAGCCAGCGTAGGAAGGAGGCCAGGCTGAGGCATTCACAGCAGAGATAAAACCGGGATAGTTTAAGTCAGTGGCTGCAGGAGGTCCTGGTGAATACCAGGGCTGTCAAAATACTGGCGCTGTGTCTCGTGCTCGCACACGGCAATGCAGCAGTGGCAGCGGTGGCAGTGGCAGGGTGCCCTGCCCCAGGCCCTCGCCGCCAGGATGGGATGCTCAGCCTGCAAGCTCACCCGCTCCCTGACCTCTCTTTGGAGACCGGCCACAGGAGTGTCAATTAGTGCTAATTGTGAGGGGTTTCACTTGTCATGTGGCCACCTGTCCGCCAGGAGCCAGGCTGAGACCCTCGGCACACCCTAATGAGCAGCTGTCAGCCCCCAGCCATGCTCACACTCCTATGCCCAGGGCTGTGTCTGAACATGCCTCAAGGTGAAGGCATACGGACCTGGTTCCTGGGAAAAATCTGTGTCATCCCAGTCATGTCTTAAGTGTAACCTATATTTTAAGGGAATATAAACGTGTCTTTTTTTTTTTTTTTTGCTAATTAAATTACACCCACCTCTGTAATTCCAAGATGTGCATTAAAGAGTGTAATTAAATGAAAGCTCAAGTCACTAATTGGAACGATTCTTGAAGGGATACATTCTCCCAGTGACACCTGTGTAACCTCTATATGTGGACGATATGCATCTTGTCATTGCAAAATATGTGGTAACTCTTATGCAAGATTTTTGTATAATAAAAAAAAAAAAAGGAAGAAAATTTCTGAGGTCAATCTGATTTCACTGTGGTGCTCTTTGCTGAAAGGCTTCATTTGGCAGTGTATCTTCTGAACCATCTCAGCAGGAAGACAGCCATTGATGTGTGGGTTGAGGGTTAACATCAGTGCAGGAAACCTTGACATAAAATCCTGCGACGTGCCAAGGAGGACTGAGGGGATGGATTTAGCGCTGCAGCCCAGGTACGGTAATTCCCAGCACTCCTTCTTCCCTGTTCTTTCCTGTGAGGCTCTACTGCCTTTATATCTCCTCCTGGTTCTGCAAACATCCTTTAAATTTTTTTGAAAAACAGTTCTATAACCAAAATGTCTCTGCTTTCGTGTGTGTGTCAGCAAGGTTCCCTGATGCCCAGTGTAAAGCTCTTGTTTCGGAGAAGAACCACAGCAAAAGTCTGTGGCTGTGGCCCAGCTCAGGGGCTGGCAGCAACACACTGAGGTTTTCTACAATTGCTAATGTTAAGGGCATCCGAAACTCTTACCTAGTGACTCCCAACTCCTGCTTCACAGCCGTATGTGTGAGGGGGAGCGTTGGTGGACACGACTCCTTTTGCCCTGCTTTCATGTTGTTTATGGTGCACTGCGGAGCTGAATGTACATGAAAGGGGAGGGAGGAGCTGGTCTGCAGTTCCCTCATGAAATTTTAGGGCATGTCTGGTAACACTATTCCAGAAATGAGAAGGAAACTTTTGACAGTCGAATGAGGTAGAAATATCTATGGATGAGTGTGGACCAGACACTGACCTGACAGTCCCAGACACCAGGAATTGATCACCTTGGCAGAGGCGGCGATGACACACTGTGAAACTCGGCTTACAGACAGGGGATATTGGCTGCATTTGTTATGTGGGGCAGCCATCTCACTGGGACCACATTCAGAGGGGGAAAAAAAGAGCATCTCTCTGCCTTTGCTTTCTTCCAACAGCATGCCAAGAATAGCTCTGCAGGGACTGAGCAGGGGAAAGCTGATTACACCTTTTGATTGATGGTGCCTTACACATTTAGAGAGATTTCATACAAGAGCCTGATTTACTTGCACATCAGTTTTAGAGATGGGCCCAGAGCAAAGCCCTGGACTCAAACACCTCGAGCTTTTAGGAAATTTGGAAGAGGATCTGAATTTTCACCTACAAGTTGCCTTGTAACAATTCTTCCTTTAACCGTGAATCTACTCCCTGCTTCTGTTTTCCGCTCCCTAAGGCCCCTTCTTAACAAACCGTCTCCAGAGTAATTCAGGATGCTGAAGCCATCAATCACTGTGTAAATCGTACACGGCTGAGCATGCTCCCGCCCTGTGCAGTGCACGCTGCTGGGGCTGCAGCCGTGCCCTCTGCTTGGCACGGAGTTGCCCTGGACAGAGAAGCAAGGTCTCTCTTACCTGCAGAGCGCACAGTGAACGTTAATAAGTCCTGGGGCTGCAATTGTTTTCTGGATTTGTTATTTATAAAAGTCTCTATGTCCTTGCCTTTTCTTTACTGTAAAATGCTGGGTGATGCCAGATGCTACAAGGTAGAGACACTCTGTAACAGCAGCAAGCCCAGGACAGTCCTTAAAATAGACGGACAATTACATGTTAGCACAAAATTACATATAGTATATATAGATTAAATATATTAATGACAGCTGCATCATTTACAGATATATTTTATATTTAATTATTGAAATTAACCCTCTTATACTTAATGATTACTGTAACAGGCTGACTGAAACACTTTTTTTGTCCAGTGTGGGCATGCAGCCAAATATTGAAACAAGCACGGAAAATGATGTCTGAAAAATAATGGTAAAAAGGGATTAAAAAAGGGTTAAAATGTGTAGTGTTTGCAGTCTCAGCTATCACAGTTGCTACCTTCATCCAGCATAATAAATGCGAGCCTTAACAGTATTAATAGTAACAGTTGTGCAATAATTTGTATATCTGGATGCCAGTGCTTTTACAAAATACTCCCCACATGGATACAATGAGGCTAGATTGAGAACCCTTTATCTATGAATGCTATAAGGCTGGTGAGAAATCTTATCTACTCACCATATATTTTCTGTCCTTCTACTGCAGTGGCTTTTTCACTTCCCTTGCCAAACTTGTAAAAGCATCAGTCGCCCACTGTCTTCCTTGTCCCAGCTATCTGCACTTTTTGGTGTTTGTTGGCACCTGCAACTCTAAAATATGGGGGGAAGAGACCATCCTTTTAAGTACACCTAGCCTTTTAGAAGCAAAAACTACTGGAAATTTTTTTTAAAAGAACAGTTTTATATCAGTTTTTCAAATGAAATTTATTGAATTTAGTGACCTACTTTTCTCCAAAGTTGCTGAGCATCCACATTTGAAGCTGATGGAAACCATGGTTGCTCAGAGACCTCAGATAAGGAGCCAAAATATAACATGGGCTGAAATTCTTCTAGTCTTATTATGGGGATGCTAACTTATTCCCAAATTCAAATCTCTGTGAGCTAAAGCAAAATCTGAAAAAGAAACTGTGTTTGATTCAGTTTAGGTGAGAGCTTGGAAGGCTGGTAGAAAAGCTACCTCCAGTAAGATGGGAGATAATCAGAGCCTGGGTAAAGATTTCACTCTTCAAAGGTTACTGACAGCCCACTGCTGAAAGAAAAAATATGGAAAGGAAAATATGTCTAGAAATCCAAGCCCTTCATCTACAGTATGGCCCTAGTGGCTGAGAGGTCCAGGCATGGGCTGGGACATGGCTGCTCCAAGGGCTACAAAAGCATGGAAAAAGAGAGTTCCTGCCCCGGACTGTAACATATAGAAAAAGGGGCAGGAGACACATAGGTATGGATAGACATAGGACTGCAGGACCAGTAATACTGGTCATCCAGAAAAACAGTTGTGCCAGGAAAGGTGAAGGAAACCAGGTTTTGTTGTGCTACGTTTGAAGTGGAGATGAAAGAACGAAAACAAAACCCTCTGTGCCAGTCCATACAGAGCTCCCCTTTCAATTCCTGCACCAGCATCCTCAGAAACCAAGAAGATCTGGGCGGGATTGAGAGGATTACAGGTCATTTGTCCACTGATGTGAGGACACCTAAGGATAATGCTGCCAAGGAACAAGGAGACAGCCGTGGGCAAAGACTTCGGGAAATTTGGCCAGTGGGTGGAGCAGTAGGAGGATGGAGGAGGAAGATGAGCCACCCACTCAGGGATACTGACTGCAGTCATGAGAGTAGGGCACAGACTCTCTGAAAGTCTTGGGAGGAAGGACACAGGGATTGATCACTTGCATCAAAGGAACTCGATAGATCAAAGACGATGAGAATAAAGAAGGGATCTTGTAAATGTAGCAGTTGCAAAAATGCTTCATGTAAGGGGAGGGAGCAAGGCTTTATTGCACTCCTCTGCACTATGAAGTGCTGCTTTTCCAAATCCATGTGCTTTCACATGACTTACACATCCTATAGGTTCTCTTTGATGGGCAAAATCTTGCACAGCTATATAGTTTTTTAAGCAAGATGGGCCCAATTTCTCCCATATGCAGACATCGCTGAAATCAGTGGAAAGTGAAGGCATTTGTCCAAAGGCAGACTGGGACTTCCAGCTCCGGAGTACGGACGTCCTGGTCAGGCTTCTTCCTTTGGAAACTGAGCTCAAGTAGCCCCATTTTGTCTTCTCTTTTTCCATTTTCCCTCCCTGAGTACATGTGCTGCTTTTAAAACTGAAGTGTGGAAAGTTTTTAAACATTTGATATGGCATCAAGGGAAGAATAGCTCTGTTGATGGAAAGGGAACAGTGCGAAAAAAGAATCTCTGTTTTTTTTTTCTTTCTGGACTGAAAATATAATAAAAGCCTAGCCCTGGTGCGATGCACTGTTATTCAGCATGTTTTCTGTTGTGAGATGACAAGTGTGGGGTGGAGGGTGAGGATGGAATTTCAGCTAATTCCATGAAACTATGCTGATTATCTGAGGTGTCAGATGTATATGTGTCAAGGAGCATTTGAGTCTTCGCTTCTTGTCAGATAATTTTTTAAATCAGGGTGCCTGGGGCCCTTCTCATCAGCAAAAACAGGATATAATCCTTCCCCTCTTGAAGATGATTATCAGTTTTAGAAGAAGTACATTTGTATACTTTCAGAAGTCTGCTTGAAGTGTAACCAAGCAACTCATTTGGGGAAGGAGACAAATGTCAGCCCAAACTCAAGTCTGAACTGCAATGCAGGCTTTATAAATTCTACCTTTGAAAGTAAAGACGGTGGGTCAGCTTTTGGGGCCAGGGAAGCTGGTACAAACTAGATTCACTGCTTACATTTACAGTACACAAAAGGTAGTAGATTTAACTCTGCTGTCCAGGAAAGGCAGAACTTAAAGTAGTAGGTGGTCTACTTCAGCCAATATTTCCTTGCAGATTTCTGCTAGCTGCATTTTTGGTAGGTTATACTTTCCTGTCTTTTGGATGTATGACTTAGAGACTCTTATAGTTTCAGACGGCAAAACTGTGGGGGGCATAAACTCCATGTGAGTTTAAAGTGATTCTTCACTGCGCCGAGGTCCTGGTATATACTTTTGATGCCCACATTAGGCACGGTTACACGGACACTGTTTCTTGTTATGCCCACTGTAAGACTCCCTTTGCAGATGGCCTTGTCCATAACTGCCAGCTCAGGCAGGTCTGAGACCCCTCTCCAAATGCTCAGCCCTGTGCAGAGCTGGTGGAAGTGTCCATGCTGCTGTTTGGAAACACTACGCACTCATTTGCCACAGGTAAATGACCATGCACAGGTCCAGGCTCTCACAGAGGAAAATGTTGCATGCTACCTGTTGTGGGCAGGGACTGGTGGCTCATGCTATCTGCAAAGAGCATTTTATCCTTGTTTCAATTCACCTGTGAATTTGCGCAAAGATGACTCTTGAAAGTTCTTCTTTTCCTTCTTAAAAAGCTTCTGCATGATGAAGAATTATTATAGACTCTTCTCCAGCTGCCTGGGGCCAATTTCTTCAAGTTAATAAAATCTACCCAGAATTAGGTATCTTTGAAACACCAAGGCTGCAACATCTCACTACTAATGCATTTATAGCAGGTGGCATAAACAAGCCCATCCATCCTCTGTGCATGTGCCCTTTCCCAGCTCAGCCCACACAGGCCTGGGGGAGAGTGAAGCATTGCTGTGCTACTGATGAACCAAGGTGCTGCTTTCAAACCTTGTCCCAACGAAAGTACAAGGCACTGCCGCCGTTCTTAAAAATAGACAGTTGTCATTTTGGTTGCGTCCCTGCCTAGCCCCCTCAGCCTGGGGCTGTTTGGATGCAGCGTGGCTTCTGTCACAACCACCACTGGTCCCCCTATCTTCAAGGAGGTCTGACCTTGGAGGAGGTTGTGTTGGAAGTAAGAGGCAAACCCATGCAGGAAGCCCCAAAGGCAGAATTGTTCCCTGGTCTCTTAGGGGCCACGCTGCCCATGCATGGCTCACCGCGGTGTTAGGAAGGAGCACAACGGTGAAGGGTCCTCTCCTGCAGTCTGGGTCCTCCCAGGCTGCAGAGGTTTGTTGTGGCTTGTTTTATATGGCAGCTACCTTTCCTCTGACTTGTCTTGCTTCATCAGTATGTCTTTGTACAGAAAATCATCAGCTTTTCTTTTAAATGCTTTTGAGTACTGAAGATCATCCCTTATTTTAAGTTTTTTTGCTTGTTAGAGCAACTGCAGTTTCTTACATTTTCTGCTCCCTCAAGGTCTCCTATTTACAATCTGTCTCTGGAATGATTCAGGATGCTGAAGCTGTTGATCACTGTATAAATCTTCACAGGCTTTACAGTATATGCAGTAAACATGTATGAGTCTAAAACCGCATTGTCCTGGCACCACAGATTATTCCTTATTAAAATATCAGTGTTTAGAAAACATTAGACCTTTTCATTTGGGAACTGGTGGAAGACCAAAACTGGTTGTTCAAAATATGGCTTTTTCTGAATTTATTGTTCACACTGCTTGCCACACTGATAGGCTTGGAGATGGATATCTTTTGTATCTCCCCAGAACAGGCACTAAACCAGCAATGAAATTTTGAATTTGTCCACAGCAATACAGCCTCTAGACTGCTCCACGAGGGTGGAACCACACCAGGATGAAAGGCCACACTGCGAGGGCAGGCAGTGATCGCAGCCTGTCCCAAAGCAGCGGAGCCAGGAAGAACAATAGGAGCAGGCTGCATCTGGCAGCCGCAGTAGACATCCTCTCTCCGGTCGCTGAAATACGTGGTTTGCTTTTCTTTGTCAGAAGGTGCAGTTGCACCTACGTAGTCCTCTCCCAGGCAGGAGGACCCAGGGCACAGGACAGTCTTGTTCAGTCCTTTATCACTCTCCTTATCTGGTGAGAATTTCAACCATTAGGTTAAATATTTTGTGACAATGAAGAGGGTACTAAAATCACTGACTAATTTTACAATGGTTATTGAAAGGATGGCACCTAGGCTATCTTTGAATCTGTGATTCAGAGGTAACAGTCTCTTATCACTTCAGGCAGCCATACAAAAATAATGTCATTAAATAATTGGTCAAATAGAGAAAACTTGGATCCTGTGGTATGAAAAAGACCCTATGGAATGTTTCATATGGCCACATACCTTATAGCACTGATTTCTTGTGTTTAACTCTGCCAGGGTCGTTCATGAAGCTGCCCCTGTGTGACACCTCTGTTAGGTAATAAGCCCTGAGATGACTTCACAATCTTTCTCTTAGCGGAGTGGGAGTAAAATATCTGTCCACTAAAGGGAAAATACAGTGATCAGTGGTGGGCAAAAGTGACATGGATGACTTATGCTTTGTGTGCATGCCCTAAGCACCATTTAAATGGTGTAACATAATCTGTGCTAGTTCATTTGGCAACAGGGAAGTGGAGGAAAACACAGTCTTAAACAAGAACTAGCTGAAAACAGTTTACGTTGATGCTGAGAAATACTATGACTGCTTTAAAGGCAGCATTTACCAGTTTAGTAAATGGAAAGTAGCTATCAGTTTGGACTTTCTCAAGTGAAATTCTTGAAATGCAAACTATGGATTTATTATTACTAAGAATTTTAAATTGGTGTTGATCACTTAATATTGTCCACCAGCTATTAAAAAATGGAGTTTTATTTTTCAGAGGCCAAATGTTTGTGCTATACTTACGTAGACATCTCAGCTTTTATTAATTAAAAAAGAAAGATAAAAGAAAAAATGCCAACAGAAAGGGTTTTCTGGTATACCTTTCAGGAACAGTGGAAAATAGGAATCTTAAAGACTCAAGAGAGGTTAAACAAAGGGGATCCAAAAATCCTTGTTTACAAAAATATTGCTAATTTTTTAATATTCATCATATTGGCATAACTGGCATCTTTTAATATCCATAATAGTGGTAAAATTGCCATTCTTTAACATCCATTATGTTGGCAAAACAGTTTTCATCAGTGACAATTTCTGGCTCCAGTTCAAAGGAGGAAACCCCACAGAATACCTTGGTACCTCGAGGATGGTACTGTAGGAGTGTCATCATTTGAGTCCCCCACACCATGCCTTGGTGTAGCTGCTGGGCTGCTCTGTGGCAAGCCCGGGTGCCTTGGGGTGCAGCATGTCCCCCTGCCAGCCAACCCACCGAGGTTCCTGCCTGCGGGGTCCAGGAGGCTGGGGAGGGCGTTGGAGAGCAAGTGCACATCCCAGCTCCTTGGGTGGCAGACCTGGAAAGCGAAGTGTTCCTGTGACCGGTGATGTTGGTGTAGTCACACTGACATAATCTTTCAGCCCAGTGCTGTATGGTCATTTATTCAAATACAGCAGCTTTTTTTATTTTGGGTAAAACCTTATCTGTACTGGCTGCTGTTACAAGAAAATTAGGAAAATGCCTTTCTAAGTGGAGGATGAAGCAGACGTGCAGAACATGAGTGAACCAGGTAGGAGCATTGCAACAGCTCCCAAATGAAATCCCACCTCCACTGAAGTCAGTGCAAAATTCTCACTGAGGGCACTGGCACTTGGATTTCCCTTGGTACTTTCCCTTCACCTGTGGGAAAAGGCAGAGTGGCAGCAGTATTGCAGGGCAACATGCTGCCGCAGTGAATCATAGCATGAGTTGATTCTGATACCCCTTCTGATACTGTAATGTATTTATAATTTAAATTATAAACTCTGGGGAACAAGTATTCTGTCTTTTCATACAGCATTCAATATGCTAATGTGTTCAATAAAGAACAGGTACATTCACAGAAATAAATGCATCATTGTTTCTGATATGCTCTGTCCTCAGGTTAGAGATACGTTATCAATATGAATTTTATTTTTTCACAATGAATTGTTTGTTATAGAGCAACAAAAATACTACTGTGAACCCACTTTACCCAGCACCTGGGACCTACTTGTGTGTTGTACACTGGTTCTTCTGATTCATCTTCTTGGGTCCCTGCCCATCAGACATTTTCTGTCTATCTGGTCTGCATCAGTGAACGTGTCCCTGCTTAGTAATCTCCCAAGTGTGATGAATACACTGGGATGTAGAGGTGAGAAAAATCTCAACGGCAGTAAAGCAATGATGGAGAGACTTAAATTTCAAACCTTGGTCAGCCAGATCTACTCAGCCACAGATAACGCCTCAGGAAATTCTTGGTGATCTGGTACACAGACAGACATAGAAAGACTCCCGGAGAACCCAGCCTTTTCTTCTGGGAAATTACAACTTCTTTATCTGTCCAGGGAATCAAGGGAGGTATGGAATGGGAAAATGTTAGTACAGCAATGTGCTGGTTTGAGACAAGCGACGCTGCTAACCATAATGAAAAGTCAGTGTTACATTTATACCTATAGAAATTTGTGTGTATGCATCTGTGGTGGGGTGAGGGGGAAAGAGAGAGCAAAATGTAAAAATACAGTTAATTTCAGTAACCTACACAGGCACATCCCCAGGTGACATATATATTCCCAGACAACAAGGAATATGCTACAGATTAGAATGATATATAATTTTCTTTGATTTTGCTCTGCCTTTGTATATGCCCCCAGCCCCCACACCAGCACGTAACTCCTCACCTTCCCGAGAGCTCAGAGTTAGGCTCTGCCGGTCTCTCAAGACCATCGAGTCCAACCATTAACCTAACATTACCAAGTCCACCACTGAACCATGTCCCTAAGCACCACATCTACACGTCTTTTAATTACCTCCAGGGATGGAGACTTAACCACTTCCCTGCACAGCCTGTTCCAATGCTTGACAACCCTTTCAGTGAAGAAATTTTTCCTAATATCCAATCTAAACCTCGCCTGGTGCAAGCTGAGGCTGTTTCCTCTCATCCTATCACTTTTTACTCAGGAAGAGAGACCAACACCCACCTTGCTACAATCTCCACGCAGTCCACACAGACTCACAGCAAAGATGTTCCTTTTCCACATCACTCCATCCCTGGTTCTTGCTTTCTGTTCCCCCTGCAAGACCACCCACTACGCTCCCCTTTTTTTGCCAGCTTCCTTCTTTTCTGTCCCTCTCGCAGCTCGTTCTCCACCTCTGATTTCTCTCGCACCTCTCCATGGCTCTGCTTCCATTAGCTGAAACTGCCATCCATCCTCAGTGGTGCAGAAGAAGTGATGGCCCTGTGCATCAGGTAACCTCAAGCAGCTTTTTCTCCCACGTCTCCAAAGCATCCTTCATTGGGATAGTTTGCTGCTGCTGACTTCATCTACTCTTTTTGCGCTAACCTATGTGGATGTTGGATGAACCAGCTGTCCATGTGTGAAGCAGCCTCCTTGTTCAGCAGGGAAGTCCTCCTTCCCTCTCACCTTCCCACACCGGTGTCCCTGGCTGTGTTATTCTCCAGTTTAAATCATAAGTCCATCAGGGCAGGCAGCCTTGCCCCTGGGGTGTCTCTGGAGTACTATGGCAGACCTCTCCGACTACTTAGGAATTATCAATGACAATATTTTTCTCCGTGTTTCTAGACATTGTCCTAGCCCTGTAAAAACAGATGCTTACCAAATATACAAAATTAAAGCGGCCTCATGGGAAAGAAAGCCCGGACCACCCCAGGTGGGGAGCCCCCCCCACCGATGCCCAATTTGTGCATTAGAAGGAGATAAGCATGAAGATGTGGCACGGAGCCATGCCGGTCTCCCGGTGGTTTTGTTGTTGTTGTCGCAAGACGGTGGTGAATATCCGGACTTGCCAGTTAGTCAAGAAACAATCTCTTCCTATTACGCCAGCTCGAATACTAAACCGGCTTACAGTCACACATCTGCATGATCCTAACCTTCCCTCATTACAAACACAGCAGGGATTTACTTGCACCGTGCTAGCTTTGCATGGGGCCTATATTTTTATCCAGCAAAATCACATATTGTTGCCTCCATATGTACAGTGGAAACAGCATGAGTAATGGAACCTTTAATCCTCATTTTTCAAAATTAGATTATAGTTTTACCTTCACTTTCTCTTAGTTTTTAAATCCTTCCCAATGCTGAGCACTGAAGACGCTGCTCTCCCTCTATTCCCATTCTCTAGCTGTGGCTGACTAGAAGGGGTTGCCTATGCAGATCCAGACCCCAGGAGACTACCTGGATCACCTTCAGTCACCTTCCTTGTGTTCCTTGAAGAATTAGTTTAATCGGAACTGATAAAATAAATGCCATATAACGTAAAATTAAATTAAAACCTATATGCAACAACAAAGATAGTATTAAGATGTATCCATCATGCCTCTCTATCTCTGCACTTGCAGATAAACAGAGAGATTTATAAGGCAGGAACTATTTCAGTGCTAAATCAGAGGCTGGCAATATTGAATTAAGCTGCACATATTTGTCAAAGGCTTTTCCAAAAGTTGTGAGGTCTGCACAGTGCGGTCTCTTCTACCTCCTGCCACGCTCTGGAGTGAAGCATGTTATGCAGTATAACACAGTGGATCCTGCCTTAAGGTACAAGGCAAAATTGTTGTGTGCTCTACTTAGATGCCTCACACTCTGATTGCATAGTTTTGGCCGGCATATATATTCAGCAGTACCGCTGTGCAGTCTTCCTGAGCATCGCTTAGTAAATTCCTTTTACTTGTTGTAAAGTAATTATTCTGCAAACTGCAGTCTGCTAGGAAGAACTAAATATCCTCATATAATCATGGCAGTGTAGTTAAAGTTGCAATTAATTACCATTATTAGGTCTCCTGTAACAATGGCTAGGAGACTTCCTGTGGCCTGAACATTACCACATTTACGCTGATAGGAACAGAGAATATTGCTGAAAATTTTGAATACTCTGTGCCAAACTGGTATTGAATTAAATGGAAACAAAAGTCACCTGATTGAAGCACCCTCACTAATAGGAATGTAAAATTTTCATGCACTAATTCTTGTTATTTAAATTGCAATATCTAAGCTGCAGTATGGACCTGCAGCAGAGACCTGCAGACCCTTTTATGTTAATCACTTTACAAGCACTGAATAAAATTATGGTCCTTGCCCTAAGTATCTTATTTCACAAATAAATATAAGTATTTATAAGCTACAATGAGTTTTTAGAGGGAGGTATATATACAGTATATGTCAAACAATCTCTCTCTCACAGATACATAATATACATAGGTATACAGTAGCACTGTGTGCTTTCTTTAAACTATTTTACCTTTGTCCTGTTCATCTCCTGGCATAAAACCATAGAATAGTTTGGGTTGGAAGGTATCTTTAAAGGCCATCTAGTCCAACCCTCCTGCAATGAGCAGGGACATCTTCAACCAGATCATCTACAGCAGAACACTCTGGTGCTGCTTGGAAGGAGGTGGGGACTGTGTGGGCCAGCAGGCCCTGGGATAGAAGTCAGGTCACCAAGTGGTGTACCTTGTGCTTGCCCTAGGTGTGAATTCCTGCCCTCGTTGACCCATTTCCAACATAAACCAGTGCATCCAGAGACCAACCTTTGCTCGTCAGTGTTGTGCTGGGAAATGAAGCCTACCTCCAGGTCAGAATTGTTTCTCCATCCATAAAGGGCAACTTGTGCCTGTTGGATGCTCTTAGCACTGTACATCTCCCCATCCATTACCTCTGTGGACAGTTGTGTCGCTTACTGCCACTTCTATATATCAGACCTTCCCTAGCAAAATGTGCTGAAATCCAGGGTATTTTAATTTTGCAAACTGCAATTTGCACTCAAAATCCAGGTTTGCGGCAGGTAAGTCAGACTCACGCACTTCCTGCAGCTCTACCGACCTGCCGGCATGGGACATGGCCACCGAGGGACTCTGCGCTGCCACCCACCATGGGCACTGGTATTTCTGTGCTAGGGTCCTCCTGCCTTTGCTCCTCCTGGGCATTTTTGGATGTTTGAGTGCTTCTTGGTGGCTGCCAGAGCCTCAGCAGTGGCGGCTGGCCAGGGTCCCATCCTGTCAGAGACTTTACTCCTTCTTTTTTCCCCCTTTTCACTCTTAGCCCCTCGTGCAATTTTTACCCCCCGCCCCCTTCCAATATTCCTGCCCTGCTTCAACCACCTCCACAGAGCTCATTCCCTCCCACAACAGGTAGGGCAGTGAAGGCAGCCCCACGGGCAGCAAGCACATGTTTTCCCTTGCCAGCAAGCACAACTGAACGGTTGGGTCACAGCAAGGGCCCAGAGCCTGCCTTCAACCATGGTCTGCTCTGTATCCTCAGCCTCCCAAGCAGAGAGGGCTATAAAAAGCCTTTTTCTCCATGAGTTGATAGGTTTTCACCCAGGATCATCCGTGGATCCCTTCTGTGGGATTTGTAAGCGGAACTCTAATTAACTTAAAAAGCAAATGCAAAAAAAGAAGGAAAGTTGCAGGGTTTGAATGAGGAGGCCTCGTGAAAGCAGATTGCATATTTATTTTGCTCTATCAGACAATAAGAAGATAAAATGATTTAAATGGTTGATGTGTTGTGAAAACACATCCCATCACAGCTGGGAGGTGGATAGAGTCCTAGTCACTCATTTTGCCTCAGTGTTGGTTCCCCTCTCTCTGCTGTGACGCCACAGAGTTTGGAGTTTAATGTGCTGGTAATTGGAAGATGCTTCTCTCAATATATTTCAAGACCGATTTTTCAGATAAAGAGTGCTATTGTGTTTTCAACAAAAAAATATATGAGATTATCCCATGAATTTCTTGTATCCTAGTTTTGCTTTTGCGTTGTGTCCTTGGTATATTGTCAGTAAGTTTTGTTTACAGCTTCAATTTTTCACTTGCATCTTACTTTTCTCCCCCTCCCTTTCTCTTTCCTCCTATTTCTTCCACTTCTCATCCTCTTTTCTTTCCCCTTCGAATCCAGCATCCTGGGAAGTTCAGTGAGCATGTCCTACTTGGTATTATTCATGCAGGTGTCTTACAGGACTCTTTTAAACATGCTGCGAGGAATCGAGTTCACTCTTGGGCAAAAGTTTCTGAGGAAGGTGACTTTATTACTCAGATGCACTCTGCAGAATACAGATAAACTTCAGTGCTCCCCTCTAACTCTCTATTCCTCTTCTAGCATTCCCAGCACAGAGAGTTATCTTCATTAACAAGTTCAAATCACTACATATTTGCAGCATCAGTGGTCAACGAGTGCACATTTTACTCGGTTCATGAGATGAGCTAAATGGATAAGTTACTTTCGCTGGTCAAAAACATCCTCTTCCCTTAATGGAACAGCTTAATTATTCCTTCCTTCTCCTGGTCCTGGGGGACAGATTATTGAAGACAGATGGGCGCAGAAGCGTGCATACATTAGTGTGAGGCTGGATGCAGCAGTTCCGCGGCTGGAAGGGCCGACAGCTGCCTGGTCACATCCAGACACCCAGGAAATTGCTTGAGCCTACCAAATGTGTGCAGAGCACTGGTGACCCCATGCCATTCTGACACCTTCAGCTGGGGGCCTACGATGTCACACACGCATGCACATGAAATCCTGCACCTCCTTGTGTACTTGGCTGCATGCATCAGACCTGTGCAAATGTGCAATCACACAGGCATGACTTTTTAAAAAGTTATCTGTTTACATCAACACCCTGTTGTCCTTTCTCTATTGCTTTACAACAGCCTTTTAAAATTGATAATATTGTCATCTCTTTTGCTGCCACTAGTTTCCCTCCTTCCTGCAAACTCTCCAAAGCTGCTTGTCAGGAAGGCAGCTTTGCCTGCTGGTGACAGGGAAGCCAGCAGGGCTGCCATCAGCCTCTGCAGAGCCCAGCCTAGGAGGGGAAACTTCATGCTTCGTTCAGCTTTTGCAGGTGGGTTTTGGGCTGTGCTGAATGAAGAAACATGATGTTCATGTTTCACGTTTAATGGGAAATCCAGAGGCATGATAGCTATAGACTGATCCCTGCCGCGACAGGCACTACCTCTGCCATTCTGGTCCCAACACTAGTATGACATCTGTCCTTCAAGTTTGGCAGGTCATTAAGGTGGAGATTTTAAAGCATCCAGATGATTTATGAACAGCAATGACATTAGCTGTATGGTTTACGTTTCTCGGTAATTTTGCCACTATTCAAAATTTGTGAAATTTTGCAGATCAATTCCTTGGATGCCTCATTTGAACAATGGTGATAACCATCACTTGTGTGCAACCGGTACAGGGCTTGAGTAACATGAATCATGTGAATCATCCCCACACTGTGTATGTGACTAGAGACACCCACTTCAAAGTCTCAAATATTCATTTGTCTTGAGAGGGACTCAGCTATCCAGGTCTAACAGCTTGGTTACTTATGCTGTGAGATTGCTTCAGTTCATCTCTATAAAAGTGAAATTGTGCTTTGAAAGTGCAACTGTTGTACACGTAATTTGGATATTAAGTGCATTGGTGAGGGGGTCCCAAAATGGTTTTCCAGGTTGCATCTCAGGAGCCCACTGGCTCATAGCTGAGCGGTGTCACCTAAGAAATGTGCTTTGTGTCATCCTGTGTGGCATGACATGATGAACTCTTTAGCAGGAAACTCCTTGGGATGGAGAGGCCATGTTCCTTTTGCCTCTCAGCGGAGCATCTAAAGCCAGTTTCCCAGGCTGTGAGTAGGACTGTGACAAACAGCCACCAAAATAGCAAATAGTCTAAGAGCTTCCTTAGCTCAGGCAGTAGCTGTGCTCTTCAGCTAGTGAGTGAAGCTAAATACAGATTGCTAGCCCTCCTTTATTTTATTTTTTTTTTAGAGAGGACCCCATGATGAGTGGTTTCATTAATCCTCCCACAGAACTGGTTAGAAATCTTTGAAATAAAATCAGCTGCTAGAAACCCTGTCTGGAGTCTGCATACCCTCATTTGCATTTTGATTTCTGTGATTTAACTGAAGGCACAGGTTGTCCCTGCCAAATATCCCTCGCCTACCCAGGGATATACAAGGTAGAACTGCCCAAAGCAGCCTGACTTATGAGGACTGCCACGGCAACACAACCAATGCATCCCTAAACATTTAGTAATAAAAAATCTGTTGTTCTTTAGTCGCCAGGATTTAACAAGCCTAATCCCTAGGAGAGGTGATAAAAATTCATTAATCTAATTAAATACTTCTTATTGCCAAAGTGACTTTGTAGAGTAGCTTTGCTGAAGGATAAGTGCAAAGTAAAATGGAGTCCCAGCAGAGAAACTAACGTTAGACTTCAGCAAGCTGGTACACGCTTCATTAAACTCATAATTATCCTTTGGTTCTAAGTAGCTGATAATATTTAATGAGTATCCAAGATAATTTAAAGAAAATGTTTACTAATGAGGAACAAACAGTGCTATGGAAAACTGATATCTGGGGTACCATAGCCATGTATCTTACCTGTATCTTGTGTACTTGCTTTTGTACAAGTGATTTAAATGTTCTTTTAAAACTGTTTTACTACAGGCTGGTGTTGCTGGTTTCACCGAGATTCCCTGTGAAGTATGAGGCATCCTAGGGAGAAAAGGACGTGCTGCGAAGCAGGTAGCGCTGCAGGGGAACACAGGCAACATAAATCCAAGGAGGCCTGAGCACAGAGAAGGGAGGAAAGCACCTCAGGATCAGGCTCCCTCAGTGATGCCAGGGGGCTCATTTTGGCCAGGACTTTCTTAAAGCATTAACTTCTAGCTTCTAAATTGTGAGGGAACCTAATTTTTGGCTCCTTGTGGGCAGGTTTGTGTAGTCAGGGTGAACACACTGCAGTCTGTGCAGTTTTAATCATTAACTTTAATAGGAAAATAATTTGACTCCTGACAGCCTACATATCATCTGCTGGCAGGTGAAGCAGGATAGCTGGCCGAGCACTGGCCGATTGCTTTCCTCCGATACTGATTTACAGGGATTGGTTTCTTCTTCTCTAGGGATATGTGACTTCTAGCTCAGAATACTCTATATTGGAGATACGGTGTGCATTTTCTTTGCATCACACAAAGATACAGCTCTGTATCTTTCTAGTGCAGACAAATAAAGAGTTGCAATCCTACTTAAAAGATGGTGGGGAATAAAATGCATTGTCTTGCACCAAAGCTAAGGCGTTGAGGTGTAGGAAATGAATGAGTGATGAGAAGGTGATCAGAGTTGAAGAGCGAGCCATGCCTTGACCTTCCATCTACGTCTTGTGAGTGCCTTACTCCCACTCTCTGCAGCTGCCTGCATCCTCCCTCGCAGAGCCGGGAGCCCTGGCAAGGCTCCCTCTCATCGGCTGGCTCCCAACCCTATTTGCAAACGTGCTGCTTTGTGAGGTCTACTGTGTTTACACCCTCAGAGCAGAGTACCCAGAATGAGCTACAGTGACTCAAATCAGCGTCGTCACACCACAGCATTATTTATTTTATATGTAGCAGCCATATGTAGCAGTCAGTGTAAAAAGAAACAACCTGTATTGCCCATATCTTGCAGTCTGCTATTTCCCTTGCGATGTGATCTGGTCTGATTTATCACCGGCAGGCCTATTTCTGGGAGCTGGGATTACTTTTCCTAACACCGTGTCTCTCCCTGCCTGATCATTTTTCTATGGTTGCCCAACAGAAGGGACAGAACCCTGCCTTAAGATAGGGGTGGTTGTGCCCAGTTTGATCAGGACCAAATTTCTAAGCCTTAATGCTGGGATTTTTGGGTGAATATCGGCCACTGAGCTCTCTAAAGTCATCACATGCTTTTCTGCAGTGTGTGGTGAACTCCGATAGCAGCCAACACTTTGAAACCAGATAGCAAACAGCAGAGCAGACACATAAATATAAAATTAATGTAGATATTTCTCACTTTCATCGTAGCAGGAAAACAGCCTCTGCTCCAAAATGCCTGCATATAGGCTTGTGTCCTCATGACATACATGTATTATTGCAGGTATTCTGGTGCTGGAATGAAAGGAAATGGGGGCGGTGTGGATTAGCAGACCACACGCATGTGCCTATTTTATGGCTGTGATTATCTTTGTAAGGCGCTTAAATGCTGCAAGTGTAGTATCCTATAAATGCGTAGACAGATTAGATGAGATCTGCAGTTCTCAGCCAGGGAGTTTATACCTGCCTGGCTCACTTGGAGGCTGAGTTTCTCTTTAAATGCAGTATTGCTAGCTGTTTCTTATGCGCTTTTTCAACTGGGTTTCCAACTGGCAGCCTCATAGGGCTTGATGCTGTATCTTTGATCTCAGATAGATTTTTGTATATAAAATCATATTTCACACCAGCTTTACAAGCTGTTATGTTACTTCATTGGCTGTCTACTATCCTGGCTACTATAAACGCAAGGAATATATAGAGTAACACCCATCCATGCACCCAGTCCTGCTCCTGAAGTAAAATCCAGGGCAAACCTCTCATGCAGGGGAAGGGCGGGATTTTGCTCCGGGCTGGTATGTATCAGATTTTCAATTTTTGTCTAATGGAAGCCTGATTTCAGAGGGGTTGAAAACTAGTTGGTGTTTGGACCATAATGGCTGTGCTACTGCTATATCCCGGTGCTTCGCTGGAGCTGGGCCTCTCATTTAGATGCATTGGCAGTGAACCTGGAGGTGGCTTTTTGTTGGGTTTCGAAGCAGGAACGGGGTAAGACTACTCTTTTGCAATATTTGTAAACCTTGCAACCAGTTGCTGGCTTTAAAGTAGGAAAAGTGTCATTCTAACAGCTGCCTTTCCTCTATTTGACAGTGGCATTGCAGATGTGGTTCCTATTCTGTTGCACAAAAGGTGCTAACCTGGTGAGCAGTCATCGGTCTATTGAAAAGGAACTGTCTGTTCACATTTGGAGAATACAGGCAGAGGAATGAGAATGGTTTATGTGCCTCCTCTTGGAGACAGGGAAAGAGTCATAAAACTGTCCTAGCCATTTAAAAGTTGGTTCCTTTCAAAATCCAAAGCACTCTTCCCATTTAGCATCTTACAGCTGAACAGATATGTTGATGCGTTTACAACTACCGTGAAGGGTAAAGTTAAGTATAACAGTGATGTGAGCTTCAGAGCTCAGTGCAATATAACATCACCCTTGTGAAATGCAATTATTCCAGCTCTTGTTTTTAAATAGTTGTTTTTCTCAGTATGAAAGCTAAATCATATAACATAATAAAGTTATTCATAAAGATGCAAGCTTTCTGTTCCAAGCAAATTTCCTTTGATTTTAAAGGGGAAATTGTATGTAACCAAAAAATCTACAAGGGCTGCACAGAGCAAGAGCCAAAAATCCCCTCCAGCAGACCCGCCCAGTCTAAAATGAACACCTTTTCCTCTTGTTTCCTGTAGACATGTGAGGTGAAGTGGAACAAGATTTTAGAGTTTTCTGGTGTATCCCTCATGGTACATCTATTTTTCTCTTTGCACTAAAGGTGTCATTGGTTTTAGTGAGGGAATACTGTGTACATAGCACTAAAATTAGGCTGTGATTATACGTTTAGGGCCTCATCCTGATCATTATTCCTAATTCAAGGTGTTTCAGTGAGGGTTCTCTTGATGACCATCACTCTTGGTTTTAAGTATTTAAAAAGAGGGACTATTGCCCTGTCCTGTGTGAGCTGCAGCCTGGCGAGGGTCTGTTTGTGGGCAGCTGCTGCCAGTGGGGGGCAGGGCATGTTCTGCCCCCAGCCTGTCCTGCTGGCACCAGCTGGGCTAGTGGGATGGGAGGGCTGCATGCGGGCTCTGAGACACACTTCTCATCAGGTAGGGAAGCAACAGTAAAGATAACGGACGCATAGATTTTGTGGAAATACAGATAAACCCAGAAACAAAAGGATTTTTGGATTGTTTTTCTATGCTGACATAAAAAAATACAGCAGGGTTTCAATTCTTCCAGCCCAAAATATTGCACCCAAAATACCAGCAAACTGGAATTTGATTACAGTAATGGAAACATAAAGAAAAAATAGCAGAATATTAAGAAAAAGTAGAAACTACAGCTGAGGAATAGATCTCTCCTATTACCTTGTAAATGAATTCTCATGTGTTCTTCATAGTTTGGTATATAACATTTGACTCCCACAATTGAGATTTTATTATAAAACTACCAAAGTTTCAAAGGTAACCTCTAAAAGCAACTGTCATTTCAGTAGGCCAGGCTGAAGGAAAGGAGAGGAAAATCTCTCTCTTCAATAATATATGAACAGCACATATTAAGTATCCAATGTATGCCAAGTAATTGTACTGAGATACTAGGTTTTCACACTAGGTAAACAAATAACTATAATGGAAACCCAACAGTTATCGAAGAGCACTCATGAGTGGTGGGCTTCAGTCCCAAAACCCAAGATATCTGGGGGCAGAAAAGACTTGCTGTGTCTTACCACTAGCCAGAAGGTCACAAGGTTTGCTGAGATGTGAACCATGTAAAAAGGGACACTGAGGAAGGGCAGAGGAAAATACAGAGGATGCTGATGCGTGGGATGTTCTCATGCTATTAAAAGATTAAAATATAGGGTATGTAATGGTTTGTGTGTTAAGCGGTGGGCTACTTGATTTGAGCTCCACCTCTGAAAAGTTTGAGCACGAAGGAAAATGCATTGGTTATGCCTGCACCATATACAAGGTGCAACATGCTGTGTCCATCCACTTGGTATAAAGTCTGCCTGTGTAAAGTCTTTGTATAGCATAAGAACTACATTTACAGGTATGAAATATGTTTTAGTGTCTGGTTTTCCCTCCTCTCTTTTCCCTCAGCCCTTTAAATATCTCTTTCCATTTAAACTTTTATTCCATCAGCTGGAGGGATGAGGAGGGGGCAATGCACCCAATATTGGACCTCATTCAGGAGCCTAAATGCTCTTCTCAGCCCTGCCACCAGCTCCCTGAGCAACCCTGGGCACAACAGGTGTCAAACCAGCCTCCTTGCCTGCAGCCCAGGTCCAGCGCTTCTGCACGGCGTCCTGGGATCTGCTGGTGAGTGGCATCACATCAGCCCTGGATTTATTCCATCCGTTATTGATGACGACCCTGAAGAACTGAAAGGAAGCTGCCTCTGCTTCCCTTGTGGGTCACTGACACCTTGATGAACTCAGTTTGTTTTCCAGCATCAGATGTCTGTGACCAAAGCCCTGCAGAGTGTCTTCTCCCTGGCCACGTTGTAGGGAAGTGGGGGACTGGAGGGACTGGGGTGGAAGCAGGGACCTTCCGTGCCTTGGGTGTAGTTTCCTCCCTCAATAGGTGCTCGGTGCACATGGGATGACGTACTTTTCTGTACGGGTTACTGCAAGAGCAGACCTGAAGGCTCTGTAATGCTAGTTGTGCATTTCATATGGAAAGCATGTTTGTATCATTTAAAGAATTGAGTCAAATTAACCTACAGCATGGATGCATTCATTTTTGCATGTACGACTTCACACCCATTACGTCATGGGTACAGCATAGCATTCTCTCAAATTGTTTGTAATTCAGCATTTAAAATGATATGGTGTTGTAAGTTAAGCAATTATCAAGACCTCAATTCCAAGACACAGAGGTTCCAGGTTATAGGTCTCATGAGTTTTATTTACTTTAATTCATGTCAGCTCATTACCAGCCTCATCAGGGAGCGCAGACTTAAAAGTAAGCCTGGATCAGTCATTATTCTAGGTACACACATGTGGATTAAGGGTCTTTTCATCTATACAGTTTGGGAAAGGGGGCTGGAAATCTATATTGTTTCACTTTCCATTATTCAAATTTGCAAAATAATTTTTAAATGAGTCAGGGAGGGCATGGAGATCACTAATAACATCTCTCATATCAGAAGTAATTTGGTTTATAACTCTCTATGATCAAATCAAATAATCCTTTTATACCTGACCAAAATGACTTTGTAGAGTTCATGCGCTATTGCTAATAATTGTCATCACAATGTGTCTTTGAACCATTAGGCATTATGTTATACACATTTTTATGATGAGGGTGTTAGAATAAGAGATCTGATGTCTCTTTCTGATGGATTCCCTGAAATGCAAGTACTTTTCAGCTGGCTTACAAGATGGACACAAACAGCCATCCACTATTGAAATCTCTTGCAAACTACAAGTCAGTCTTCGTGTCCAGAAAGATGTCATGGTACCTCCATGGCCCCACCCTCCTCCTTCTGCTGTGGACGTCCACTTGGTCTGACTCAGTCCTACTGACTTCTCTTGATAAGGATAATAAACAACTTCAAAAATCAGATTAGTTGGTATTTAACTGACCATTATCATTTTCATTTTAATGTATGTTGTCTCAAAGTAAGAATGCAGAGTTTCTAAACTGCTGTGGAAAAGTGTGAACTTAATATTTAGCCCTTTTTTTGGTAAAACTGTGGGCAAACTTCTTAATCTTTACAAAGTTATTTCTCTGTCCCTAGGGATTTCTTGCTGCACTAAATCTCACAGCTATGTTTCTCATTTGGGGCATCATTCTGCACAGGTGGAGAAATATGATTCTAGTTTCTTCTAGAAAGCTTTACTTTATTCAGATTTCAACATAAAACATAGTAAGTGTTGGTGTGCTAGTCAAAATTTTGTAATTTATTGGCCCCGTGCTAATGAATACTGAGGTGAAGACTCCTCACTTCCCCTTCCATTCAGAGGTTGATCCAGATCCTATAAAATACAAAGTACTCTGTAATTTTAACCACTATATTCATTTCAATGCAAGACTGACATCCCTACATACATTTATGAAGTGCATCTCTCACTGTGATCTTGCACCTCACAAGTTTTTGATAAAGTCCTTATTCTGGGGTCCCCCCAGGATTTTGCAGCCCTCCCACAGCGACTGATTAAACCCTACAGGCTGAAGCCTGTGGCCAGTCAGTTGCCTGCCCACCACTGAATTCTAGGTGCCAGGTGCCTACCACCAGGATATTTAAGCCTTATGCATGTTATAACAATGCAAGGCAAACAAGAGAAGCCATTATGCTGTACGTTAAAAAAAGATTCAAACTTCTTTCCAGGGGCAGGGAATTGCAGAGTTTGAGGGGCTGCCCGAGTCTGGCTCCTGAAAGCTTTACATTTGAGTTAAATAGGCAAAGTGCCATATTTAAAAGCAGATGTAAAAAATGAGGCAGGTAGGGAGAGATCATTTCTCAGATAATCTGGAGTCAGGCCATTCAGGCCTTCGCAGATTGTAACCAATATTTTGATTTTCACTGGGAAATAAATGGGTGGCCAACACAAAGTAATGAAAGGCTTTGTTACCATACGGTACCTTAGAAAGCTCCTCCATCGTACAGTGACAAAGAACTAAAAATTGCTTAATCAGATCAGCCTAAAAAGGAGACAAAAATCAAAAATACATTGAACTTTGCCAAGAGACTTAAGACACCAGGAAGAAAAGGCACAGGCTGGTGCATCAAGGGTAGTCCCCATCCCTCCAGGGTCCTTTGCCGTGCAGAGGCCATGGCTCTGAGGATCCCACTGAGGGGGTACCGCTCTGTTCTCCAGCTCCGTATTCATCCCAAAGTGCAGTTCCTGTCTGTGCTAACTTGTATCTCCGCCGAGTTTTATCCTGTTTGCGGCAGAGCAATAGCAGGGAAGGTAAGCAGGGAATAACAGCTCCAGTAAAGGCTGAAGAGTCCTGTTATGTGAGAGAGCCTCAGCATCAGTGCCTGGTGCTTGTTTTCCCTCACTTTTGGTGGAAAAGTATGTCAATGCATGTCAAGGCAGATTCTTTTCTTCCTTGTTTTCCTCCCCTCCCCCCCACCTCCCCTCCTTCAAGTCTGTCTTTGTGTCATCTCTTCAAAGTACACTACCTGTAAAATATTGATTCACAGCAGGCTGAGCTGCCAGGTTTAGATTTCTTTTTCACTGGCAGCAATAATAAACTACTACAGACAGTGCAGGCTCAGTACCAGCCTCATCATTGCACCACAAGCACATCGGTCTGTCTTATGCGTGACTCAACATAATGAAACAAGGACCCAGAGGTATCTCAAAAGGAAGAGAGAACTGAGAAACAACCACAAGGGACATCAAAGGAGCCTAAGGAGCCTGGAAGTTGAGGATGTAGCAAGTGCCACCCTAAACAGCAGTAACAGCAGCTCTGTTTATTCAAAACAACTTGTCAGAAAAACACAATGCAATAAAACAACCGGTGCCACCTAAGACTAGAAATCTAGAATAAACAAACTCTTTCCTTCCTCTGTTCAGCTTAAAAACAGGAATACCACCCACTCTTAGCTATCTTCATAGTCTTTATGTTGTTGAAAAAAGTGTCAGGAGTGATTACAGGAAGGTAAAAAGACCCTCAATAGCTTATGGCAGTGCTATGAAAATTGTGCCTGGTGGGAACAGTGGATCGACATATGTGGTGTGTGAAATGCATTCCAGTTTGATCAGAGGCAAGGCTTTCTTGCCTTATGAGCTACAAAAAGAGTAAGGCAGAGGTCTTGGAGTAAGCCAGAGTCCCACACTGGTACTTCCCTGTTTGGCGTGTGCTCACTGGAGTGCTCAAAGACTCAAGTAATAAAGCCAGACAAAGGACAGGTGTAAAATGTTCTTTGTAAACAGCGAGGATTTAGGGATATGCTCGGAAAAAAAGCTGGAAAAGGATATTATTTTCCTTAGGCTAGTATGCCTGCTGTACTACTATTTTGCCAAATATATGTATGTATGTATATGCATGTTTATATTTGTATTTTCCCTCAACTGTGACTACTTTTATTCTAAACCATTCTCAGGCAGAGGCAAATGGGAAAATGTCATATGAGCTTTTCTGGTTTTTGCTGCTACTTGCCTCACATTTAAGAGTTTGAGGGAAGGGAAAGCAAACAAGCAATGTCAATAAGTCAATAGGGAGAGGCGATGGCTCTAGGTTTTCATTTTTGTTTTACTGAAGCTTTCAGAAAGTGATGGAAGCTGTCTTGGCATCCGGCGAGGAAGCTATGAATGGCTGTGGTCCCCCACAGATTTTATCACTGGGATTCTCTGCCTCCAATGGGGCCAGAATGTATCTTTGAGTCCAGAAATGACAGTTCTGCAAGTTGCCATCTGCTCCTCTGAACTTTCAGGGTCACCATCCCCTGGAAACCCCTTCCAACTCAGGACTCAGATAAACCAAGGAGCCACTGCTGCAATATGACCACTAGGTTGGAAATTTGGCTGTGTCCAAACAGACGCTAATACCTGAGAGGCTTTGGACAGCACTGAGAGGAGGGATATTGCCCAGCTTTAGATATCCTCAGATGTCTGTGTCCAAGCCAGCCACCCCAGGCTGGGCTGATGAAGAGGAAAAGGCACTTCCAGGGTGCAATGTTCATCTGCTGTCTGAGGCAGGTACCCGAAAGATGTCACATGCACTGACATTCTTGTAAAAGCCTGGCTTGGTGTAAAGTAATCAGAAACTACAATTTGTGTGACCAAAATAATGAAGTTGGCTTAAGAATGTTGAGATTTTAAAAACAGCATATTTTTAAGGGGCTTATTTATTTTGAATTATTTTGCAATTCTAAGGTGCTCTGAGACCACGTTTCCAGCTTCTTTCCATGACCATAAAGTGCCTGGAAAGGCACTTATCACTAGCAAAGGTGGGTTTGCTATGGACGTCTCAGATCCCTCTGTCACCTCTGCTGCAGTTGCATCTCTCTTGTGGTGTCACCTGGTTGTGTTACCACTGCTCCTCCTCATGCCCCACAGCTGCTGGCTCTGCCCCAGGCCCCTTGATGCCAGGTCAGCCATAGGCTGCTGGAGTTTAGAGCTGGCCGCGGTGCTCCCAGCCAGCAGTGGGGACGTGTACCCACTGGGCAACCGAGGCCACGCAACAGCTGACTGCGGAGCCCACACTGTACATGGCAGCAATTTGTGTCCTTCTTCTTTATCCAGCCACTAATTTTTGCAAAGCTTGTAGGAATATTGTATCTTTGCGAAATCTCTCTTTTCTGGCCAATGGGATCAGAAGTTACCAAGAAACAATGGGTGTGTAAACATCATCTCCTTATGCACTGGGGCTCACCAAAGACAAACCCACTCACGTCCTGGGGTAAACACTCTTTACAGGATTCTGATCTCAGCAATTAAAGTAAAGTGAAGAGGTGGAGATGCTGCAGTTATAATTTCTGCCTGGTTTTGACTGGTACCGCTATGAATTTGGTGCTCAATGCAGATTAGTAAGAGATTTTGTCCCTGTCATTGCTGCTGAGCAGTGCAATAGAGCCACTGCCCTCCCTGATGGAGTGGGTTTTTCTTGCTGCATCCACAGACCATTACTCACGGACTCAGCTTGTCTCGGGGAGGAAAGATTGCTGCTGTGGGAAACCATCCCTGGAGGGAGCCGAGGTGTCTCCATCAGCAGCGCAGGAACCGCTCAGCGTGAGTGGGTGCCAGCACTGGTCCTCCCATGACCCTGCCCAGTGCTCCCGTCTGTGCGGTGGTGTACTCGCCTGGTTCACTGATGGACCCCCCCACCCAGGTCTGCTCGGGCAGGGTGCTGGGAGCAGGGGGCAGAAGCGGATCCTGCTGGGTCAGGACCCCCTTCATGCAGGCATGCAGCAGCATGAAAAGAGCATGGCTCTGTAACATGAATGTGCTCCAGAAGCCACAGTGGAGAAAGTGGGGCTAGAGACCCTGTGTTTGTGGCTTATTTTGGCAGCATTTTGGCTGAAACCTGCCCCTGGGCTGGGGTAGTCTGACACCTGGGCAACCATTCCTGTTTCTAACCAGGCCCCCAGGTGAATAGTTGTGTGCAGGTCTTGCATACACCCTGGGCACAGCAATTTTAGCCAGTGTGCTCTCAAAGGCACAGACTAGGTGGGGTAAACACAGTACGTCCCTCCATCACCCCCACTAATCTCTTTGTTACGTGTTGTGCAGAAGGCTAACAGCAGCTAAAGTGACTGCATGCAGATTTGCCGGCATCATTTGAACAGAATATGAGGAAGACAATAGCTGTCTTCCGAGGGATGCTCCCCATTTTCGGTGTGCCTTCCTTTGTATCGTGGGCTAGAAACCTGGATCTTCATTTTGTGTCTCATTTGGTGGTGAGCATATTGCTGTCAGTCAGGAAAGGATGCCGGTGTGGAGCAGCACAAGATGGTGCTGCTGACAGTCCTCTGTAAACTGAAGTGGAGAGCTCAATGCAAACATTTCCCTCCCCTTCACTCTCAGACACAATGCGATGCCTTGCCACCGGTGGGGTTTTGCAGAGACCTTTCTGGGGTGACGTAAATCACGTCAGCGCTCCCAGGTGTCTTCCTGTAGGGTAGGTGAGGAAGGGCAATGCAAGCACTGTTCCCTCCCTCGGGCAGACAAGGCGAGGGTCAGGGAAACAACGGTTAGCTCCTTCCTCATGTGGCTCGTCAGGTACTGCTCATGCCTCACCTCTCAAGGCTGCCCCTAAAGCAAGGATTTTTGTTCCGCCTGTGCCTCAGCCACCAGGAAGATCCTTGAGATTCAAGAGAACTTGGTAAACAACTGAAGATCTGATAGCTTATTTTTAACCCTTTGCCTATACCGTTCACTTCTCTTCAGTGCGCCAGGGCCCTGCCAAGTAGGAGGGGGATCTGGCAGCAGGGCAAGCGAGTGGGAGGGCAGCGATGTGTCGCATCTCCCTCTGGAGAAGGGTAATTGCGCCTCTTGAATGTGGGTGGCATTGAAGATGTTACATTTTCCTTTTGCCTTTATTACAAGTTTTCAAGTTGCTCTAAAATGAAAGAAAATAAATACTTGAGAAGACTCGCAATATAAAACAATTGAGCCGGAGTGATGCATTTAAAATGGAGATGTTCCCTGCCTAATTGCAGGCAATGTCAAAGGCATGGCAGTCTCTGCCTGTGGAGGAAGGTTGCTGCTTTCCTGGCAGTGAACAGCCTGTTCCCACCTCACAGCCAACACACCTTCACTTCTCCCTTTCATCCCCGCTCTCCTATCTCTGGTTCCACAAAGACAAAGCTTAGTGGGCTATGGTTCTCCCTCATTAAAAAAACCAACCAAACAAACAAAACCAACCAAACACAAAAGAAAAAGAAGATAAAGTCAGGTTCCAGCCTTTTTCCTGGAGGATGCCTGACCATTTTCTTACTGCCCACTCTTCGTTCCCTGCGCCTTTACATAAGGCAGCATAGCATCTTTCAGGGACGCTTCCTGGTCTGCACTTCACTGCCTGATATTCAGGGACCTCTTCTTACTTCTGTTCCAGCTGGGGTCCCTGGGGCAGCAAGCATCTGCACAGGCTTCTGGTGAGGACGCTGAGCCTGGATGTAGAGATTCCATTGCTTTGATGCAGTGAGTGTGAATACAAGAAGGAAAGGTAAATGCACACAAATAAAGGAGGGGTGTTTGTCAAATATAAAAGATGATAGGAAAAAAGGATCAAGAAAACCACTACATACATGGGTTGCTGGTCAAAACTGCGCCCTGACAACAACTTAAGATGCTGGAAGATGCTGTAGATAAACAAACAGTAAATATTTTCCAACAGGTCTGAAGTGTTATCGTGCTGTTGCCATGGGAGTCTGGGAGCAGGACCTGGTCCGAAGTGCGTTTCTGGCAGGAGGTTATTCTGTGTGAAAGGCTGCACCTGCAGAAGGATGTGACGGGGACACCAAGGATGTACTTGGTGCCTCTCCTCTCCTGAGTACCTGTTACCTGGGGACCTCTTCTGGTGTGTCCCAGAGGGAGCCCACCAGGAGGCAGGTGCTGCCCTTCCTTTATAGCAGTAAATCTGACTCCATCTGCATCATTCAACTCATACCATTTCATATGAATCATGGTTTTGTGGGATTTTTTCAGGGTAAAAATCACCTACAACCATTTTAATTTGTGCCTTGTAATCCCTAGTAACTTAAAATACTAGTAGACAAGCACCACTTGCTTTTTCTGTCTGAGCCTCAAAAATGTTGTGATAAGAAAGTGTAATTCAATAAAATGTCCAAGAATGCAAACTCGTCAGTTATGGCACTAACGCAAGATGTGAGGGAGGACTTAAATCCTATTTTAATTTTGAAGGGGAAAATGGGAAAAAGCCCTTGCAAAAAGAAACCCTGAATAATTCGTAACACTCTTTTGTTTCTCTTCACAGGATGTCCGCAGACTGATCAGGACTGTAATAATGCCATAAAACACAGGGACGGCTGGTAAGGGACTGCTCTTCATGTCTTGACAATATGACACAGAGCACATTTATGAAATGTTCACACCCCTGACGTGTCAGGGGGACCAGTTGGCTCTGTAGCCTGTTGCTGTGATTTCTTCAAGTTTCATTGATCAAGACTAGATGATGTGTTTTACCAAATTTTCATTTGCACTCTACTTCTTTTCATTTATTCTACAGCTTGCTTGGTGCTTGCTTGCTTGCAGTTGGGACAACACTCACATGGCACTGCTTCCGTCTGCCGACAGGATTTTCCATGCAATAAGGGTATCGCTGCAAACACTTGCCGGAAGCGAATGTTAGAAACAAAGTGTTTCTGCCTAAAATTATGGTGTTTTGGTGGATGAGACTAGAATTCATCGACTGTGAGCATTTAGCTCAGCACAACTCAGTGAATGAAGTGGAGTGGCAGACCTGTCACCTACAAATCCACTTTGTAATCTGAGGTTTGTTCTGAATTTTTGTGCAATATTTTCCTGACTGTGCCTGCAGTGAAGAATAAAGAAAAACATTAGCTTGAGCTGTTTGAACCCAGCTCCCGGGCATGCCCAGCTCTCCTTTGCTGGGAGGACTTGCATGTTGCCCAGGTGCTGGTGAGCACCAAAGGCTGCGGAGATCCCAGTGCTCCATGCTAAGAACTGGGCCATCTGCTGGTGAGGCTCATGCAAGGGAACAGAAGACCAGCTCCTGCAGTTGCTGAATCCCCTTGAAGAAGTGAAATTTCTTTGAAGGAATGGAAATATGATATGAGAGACCTTTCCTTTTCCAGTTGCAGCTCAAAGTCCTTGGTCTAACAACATAGAAACTAGGACCCAGGGCAAGAAGAGTGAGAGGGACTTTTTGTTTCAGGACCATGGGGAAAGTCCCAATGCAGCCACGGCGGCAGGAATGCAGTGCAAGTCTGCTTGGGCTGCAACTACTTTTTGCAAGTCAAAAAAAATTCTTTTTTGCAAATTATTTTTTGTACCTTGCTTTCTTCCTTTAAGAATTCATGGTTTTGTCCCAGAAATAATAGTGTGCATAATCTTTCCCCCTTTATTACCAGTTTATAACAGATACTGAGCCTGTCTGATTAACTTAGACCTGATTCAACTCGATTAAACTTCATATTTTAAAATCTTTTGTGTTTTTCTGTGCAGGCCTCATGACTGCTGTCTTTTAAATCCATTCTTGGTTTCATGCTATAGACATCAAAATTTTGCTCGTGATTTAATTCAGAGTCTCTGTTCCTTGTTCTCCTCAGTTATTAAAAGCTCAACCATTCACCAGAGGCTTGTCTTTTGTGGAGCTTTTTGGTCACAGCTTTCTTTCTCTCTGAGGGAAGGGTCTCAATGAAGAGCTGTGATTTAAGAATTAATGCGATGGCTCTTTGCAGAAAGCATTCCAGAAAGCTCCTTTGATTTCCTGTTTCCATATAAGGGCTTTTAAGGGATTTTTTTTTGGGAAATCCTCTATTTTTGTTGAAATAGGATTGACAACACACTTGGCAGTGCTGTCCTGATTATAGGGAAAAGTTAATCCTGACCATTAGAAGCAGGACATTTTGCCACATGTATTTTTACTGTTTTCTGTTTCTCAGGTGGTAGTTGTTCCTCATACTCCTTTCTTGCACAGTAACAAGAAAGAAACAGCACCCAGGCAATTTCTTCTTAAATCCTTTACATCACTTCTTCTTTTTCCCCATTTGTTGACCCAGCCACAGCTTGTCCATAACTGTTCTACAAACACAAAGGAGTTTGCAGAGGTGCAATGGATTTTTCCATAACTAACATCCTTCCCCAGCCTTTTCCAAAGTACTTTTCTCACTGTCATTGTTACAGATGGATGAAAAAACTGTGCATTGCACTGAGAACTTTAGCGTTCACTGATAGTACTAACACAAAGCTAATAGGCAAAGAGAAGTAACTAAAAATATGAACAAGTGCTAGGGAGGAGCATATGAGAGGAAGAAAATTAAAAAGTCAAAAGTTTTGAATGTCATGTTAGGATAATAACTCTGTGAAATAATAAGTGGAAAGATGACCCTTACAGTTGCATGATTTTAATTTCCAAAAGCCAGCAACCCATAATATTTTTCTTAACTTTGGCACTTAAAAGAGATGGTCAGCTTTATTTTTCAGTTAAAGGTAGTTTCTATTTTGAGTTTCTTGATGGGCTTATCTACATGGGAGTTTTTCCCAGTACTGCCAGTATAATTAGACTGCTACAGTTGCATTTTTCTATTACAATTAGTCTTCCTGCAGCAAGGACTTTTTATTGTTTACATTAAGCAGACATAAACTAAACTGAACACAAAAAAGGCACTCAGAGTGGGCTCTGAGCTAGCGTCAGGGAAGCGATACTCATAGCAGTGCAGGTCACACCTCGCTCTGACTTCCCTGTGTGCTCCTACCCTTGGGTTCAGACACCAAGTTATGGAGCTGAAATGCCTATTCTGCAGATTTTGGAAGAGAAAGGAGTTCAGCTACAGTAGTCACACTGCTGCAGTGAGATGCTTCACGCATGGGACTGCGCACTTCAGGATGATTTGCTGAAGACCAGAACTATCCATGAGGCCTCCTGTAGGCAACACTCGGGTCTGACTGTTGAACTTCCTAATAATGGACATCCCAGTGGCTTGTCCTTAAGAGGACACTCTACTTTTTTCTCACTCTTAGAGAAAAACTGAGCAAATAATTTCCATCATTTCATGGAAAACATACTAAGTACTGCCATTTTAATGATCAGTTATAGAGAAGCCTAGGTCTTTCAAAATAATCCAAGGTAAATAAAATCTTATTGGCAGGTATTAAGAATGGTTGGCTGCTGGGCAATTCAACCTCTTTTTAATGAAAATTAAAAAAAAAGAAGACTGCTAACAAACAGCAGTTGGGGCAGAATCGAAACTTGATGTTACTAAACTCTGTGTTTCCTTGGGCAATTTTACAAGTTGATGTATCAGAGAAAAATGTAATCCACTGCAGTGCTTGAATTAACCTGACATCCTCATAGCCGACGAACACATGCAATGAATGCCAATAACCAGAATTAAGGTTACCTTGGCCATCAAATGGAAATTGTCTTTAAACATATGGAAAATGGCATAGAAACATAAAAAAAACAGCCCAGCCGGTTTGTAAGAGAGCATAAAGCATATGCATGGGAGACCTTGGGCCTGACCGGCTCCCACATGGCATCAGTGAAGGTTTTGTCAGAAAGCATAGGAGTGAGAGAAACTAACCCCTGGGGAGCCAAGCTACCCAGCTTGCATTAGCAACTCTGGTAGGGGAATACAATTCAACTTATAACTGGAACTGGTCTCTGTACAGTTGCAACCTGATGCTAGTTTCCAGGGCTTCCAACCTTAGTTAGGTTTCTACCTTCATTAGTATGGCGTGTGCAATGGAGCTGGATCCCTTCCTTTTTTTCCCCAAGATATGGATGTTTTCACAGGCACAACCTTCCAACAACACACAGCGCTCCCACTAACTTGTAGAGATCCTGCTGCATTCAGCTGAGGATCCCCCTCTCTGGTCTCCACTCTACCTGGAAAAGAGCAGCGTGTCCAGCTGCTTCCTGGTGCAGAGAATGGGATGACTGGTGGCTCTGGTTGGGAACAGCAGGAACTGGGGATATTTCAGCTCATGGGCTGGAGGAATTGCTGCACCTCAGGAGCAGAGTCAGAGCTGGCACGGGCACTGTCCCCAGGCTGGCAGAACTCTCGGAGGACAGTCTGTGTACTCACGCCTTCACTCCTGGCTTTCAAAGTGAAGGACTCGTACGGACAGGCTGTTCCCAGCTGCTTGACTACCCTTTGCTGGGAACTGGTGAATAAATAAGGGCAGCCAGTCAATGTGTTATGCTAAAATATACTTGGACTCCTCTGTGCATCCCATGGGTGCTCATAAACCATGGCCAACCTGCTATTGCCTCATATTTTTTCCTGTTAAATGAAATTTGAGGGATAATTGGTAGCAATCACAATTTTCTCATTATTAGTGTTACTGCATATGTAAGACACACTTGGAAGGATATGCAGAATCTGAATAGTTTTCAAATAGAAGCACCAAGACCTTTTGGGTTTACTGTTTCCTTTGCTATTTAATTAATAGTTAGCCATATTTCTAAGAAGGCGGCAAGCCCATGGCTAGGTGTTGACGTGTTTTCCTGTGACATGTCAATCCTAGCATTGACCTGTTAAGATCACTCCACAAAACCCACCATATAAAATAGCACAGCAAAACTGCTACTTGCTGAAAATACTGTAGACAGGGCTCTGCTCCCAGGTAGTGGGAACACTCTAGGTTTACACCGGTGAGACAAATTTGGCCACAATATTCATAGGGAAAAGCACATCATTTGAAACTGTACCAAGCATTAAATGAAGCAGAAACATGGGTACTGTGCATCTGCAATGCTAAATGTTCAGCTTTTAAGATTTTTTTACTCATTATGCAGTTGTAAGACAATGGGAAGTAAGCCATTGAAGTCATTCCAAGCTGAGGGAAAGTACATGTCCCCAGGACCTCTCCCCCACAAGATATCTTCATGGTAAGCAAAAGCCACAAGTGATAGTTGAAAAAATCAAAATCAATCTCTTTAACATTTGGTGATTATTCAAAATGGGCCAGGATATGTGCAGGAAGGAAAGAAGGAAGGATAGATGGATAAACCGGATTTTTACTAGGCCAAAGCTTTTTTTAACATGTTTCTGAATTTAGTGTAATACAGTGATGATCACTCATCAGAGACAATGTTGGCCAACAGCATGACCAAGGAAGAGAAAAAATTACATTGCTATTTAATAGGAACTATGCTTAGCTATTGTTCTCCTGAAACAGCAGCTGGTGTAATCCCTCTGCTACTCATGGACATTTCAACAGCTGGAACAACTGATATTGTCAGAAAGTGTGATGCTGTGGCTATCTCCTGAATGAAGACAAGTGTAGAACATGTGGAAAATTGGGTGGGAAGAATGGAAAATCATTGGGGCAAGGCGTCGTACTGGTTCTTTTCTTAATCTTCTTGTTAGGCATCCATCGTGGTCACTGCCAAGGGACAGTACAGAGAGTCCAAGAGTCCTTTGGTCTGCAGCACAAGAGCAGCTCCTGTGCTCTCCTCAGGTACTGTGACATTTAAAGGCTATAATTTGCACAGTCGATGAATGCACAGGCTTCCATGCTCAGCTGGTGCATGCTGGCTTGGTGAAGTTCTTGCTACCTTTCCTTGGCAGGTGGAGTTCCCACTCTTTGTCCCAGAGTAACCTGCCCTCCTTCCTGAGGGCAGCATGCACCTTGCCACACATTGCACCTTGCTAGGGTTGCTCACACTCTCCAGTCTCTCTTTTTATATTCCTGTGGTGTAAGGCCAGCAGTTTCCGCTAAAACAGAAATCCAGAAAAGTTAGAATCAGGCAGATGAAATACTTTGAAAGCAAGAGTATGTCTTATCCCTTTGAGTAAAGGTAGATGGCACAGAAAACCTTTCAGTATTGTCAGTACAGTTTCTGCTAGTGCTGAATATCAATTGCAAAAATGTATCTGTCCGTATTAACTGCTTCAATAAAGCAGCTCACCTTCAGAAATGAAAATGTCCATTAAACCCTTGCTTGCCTCTGTGGCTCCAGGTCCCACCTCAGCTCCCAGTACCGTTGTGTCAACTTTACAGGGTTTCCCGGGAGGCCTACAGAGCTGCAGCTGCAAATGCTTGTTACCTGTTGCAGGGGCCAAAAAGATTGCCCCTGAAGATGGCACTCGTTGCCGTCACAGTTTAGGCCTCTTGTGCTTTTGATGAGGATTATCAGAAATGTTATAGTGTCCTTGCTAAGCACTTAGCTTTGCTTGTTCCTTGAAAGTATCCTGTTGTGCCCATTCAGAGATGTTTTCTCTTTACTGCTTCTTCCCATCCTAATTACTGTATATTTAATTACAAGATTTAAAAGATAATAGCTGGTCTTCAGTGGGTGCCCCTGTGTTTCTTTTCCTAAACTTTGCAGCATTTACTTTGTTTTTAAGAATAGTGCTTTTCTTTGCAAGCCTATAAGCTATGGGCCAGAGCCAAAGCTGCCGTCAGCAGCCTTGATCAGCTCCCAACAGTGAGACCCCAGCCCCATGCATTTACTAGGTGTCTGCAGCTAAGAGTTGGGTGCTGTGCATGTGTGCAGAGATTCTCTGAAGAGGGTTCCTATTTTCCATAAGCTACAGAGACCAAGATGGCTATTTCCAATAGAGTGGTCACTGATACCTGACTGAGTATTTTGGCAATTGTATTAAAACTGTATCCGCAGGAAAGTGGTAAATGGGGCTTGGTCTTTCCTACGAACTTCCACTGTCCAAGCGCAGTGATTTTTATAAGGCGATTTAGCAACAAAGTATTAGATTTCTAAAATCCCTAAGCAATTACCTAAAAGGCTTTACCACAAGCTGCCAAACATATAATCCTTTCGTATGGATTATAATTAGCTATTGTTTGTCTGGCACTTTGGAAATGTAACATGCAAAACATGGTTATAAAACATTCATTTTCTAGTGGGACCTGGGGAGCCCTGCGCTGGAGGTGGCAGAGCCGCTGCCTGCAGGGCTTTTTGCCTGTGCCCGCCCAGCACCGCTGCTGCCGGCTGCTTCCAGGTGCTGGCGGTGGGAGAGGACCAAAGACACCTATGGCTCCAGCTGATCCAGAAGAGTGCGTTAGAGTCTGCCACTTCCTTCCAGTCATTTAAGCACGATGTTCTCCCTTCCACCTCAGCCACATGTAGTGTCTATCTGATATGTCGATATAAAAGCCTTAAACTTCAGTGCTATCAACCGTAGACTTTACAGAACTCTCAGAAAATGTCCTTAATTATTTAAAAGGAACTCTCCAATTATAATAGCATGCTATCTGTGGCTAAAGTGAGCAGTGGCAGCATGATGGATATTTCTTTTTTAAATGCATTGAAGCAGAATATTGACTTGGTGAATCTATGAAGACTGTGAAAGTCATCTGATGGAACAGCTCTGGGTTGTCCAGTCACTTTTTATGAAACAGGCATACAGGAAACATTTTGCAGGTTCCTGAGGTTTAAAAAAAATGTAATGCCTGTGGACGTGATGGCTGATGGCAGCAATCACAGACTTCATCTCAGTTCACCCTCCTTGGCTGTGTCTGAATCAGCAGGCAGCATGGCTTGGTAGGAGCAGGTGTGTGAAGTGACTCAGCTGGTGCCAAAACCTTCCATTCACCCTATACATGTTTGGTTTTATTTGGTCTGGTGCGGTAGAGTGAATGCCCACAGCGCTGGAGACCATGAAGAGTGTTCATCAAGCACAAAGCCGCGCTGGCCGAGAGCTGTGGTGAGAGCCAGAGCTCTGTGCAGGAGCACAGTGGGGAGACTCATGTTGAAACTGCCCTCTGCATCTGAATGGAGAGGCTGATAGAGGCTCAACCTTCTTGTGCCAAACCGATGACACAGGCGCCCTGCCACCTGTGATGTTTGTCTGTACATCCCCTGACTCAGTTCCCCCCAGGGTCAGGAAGGAACCTTTACACTGGTGCTACCCCAGCTTGCCGATTCAATGGCACAAAGGCTATCTAGGACTTGGTGTATTTCTGTCACCTTTTCTGGAAAAATAAATAACTAAATCTTTATTAATAAAGAAAAGTGGAATTTAACATCACACTACCGGGGCCTATCGTAGGGGATTGTTACCGGAAATATTGCAGATAATGTGATTGGCAAAGGAGATAGGATGTTATTAATTTGAAAGTGTTGTGATTACTTGTCAGTCTTAAAAGGGTCATTTTCATAAGACTGACATAGAGTAGATTGAATTAATACTCTTTCTAATAATGTCTTGATCTTTTGTAACTTCAGATTCCCCAAAATTCACCATTGCTTGTAAAACTGTAAGGATTACATCAGAAATTATCGGTGTAATTATATTATGTGATCAAAAGTCAGGCAAACAGACACTTATTTTAAACTGTTTAGGATAGCATAATACTAATTAGCTGGATTATGTACTCCTGTAAACAGAAGGGAAGTGAAAGACTTTTGCTCAGAGGTTCACAGTACAATATGGGAACAATTACCTTTAGACTTTGAATTTCTCAGTGGAGTACACATTTAAAAATCTGAAGTCAGTGGCCTTGGAGAACGTTTATGCATGGCTTCTGAACATTAAGCCCCTTTTTTAATGTGCCACTGGCGAGGACAGTGTGGCTGGGTCCCGCCCCAGTCTCTTGGGAATTGATGACAGTTGTCTCCTAATGAGAAAGGCACTGAAACTCAGCACCAATGTCACGGTGGAGTCCCTGCTGAGAAAATGACACCAACGGAGAAAAAAGTTCCTCTTTTGGTAAGGTGCATGAATATAAAGAGACTTATAATTGGATTTCCTTAAAGACTTGGAGAACTAACACTCTTACAACTCTTCACATTGAAAGGAAGTTCTTTTAAATTCTATTAGTTCTCCAGCCTACATTTTTTAGAAAAGTAAGATGTATGGCTTCTGAAGAAAACCAGGAACAATGAGGTGAGCGGTATTTGCATTCACAAGTTATTCTGTGGTGGCACGTTGTCATCTTTTGTTGAAATATCACAACTTTCAAAAAGACTCCTTTGAAGCTAAAGAATTATATTTCATCTTGTTTTCTAAAAAGTTACACTGAATACACACTTTGAAATGACAACGTGAGATCTGGCTGCCCTTTAGCATTGGTCTGTCACCTAAGGTGCCTGTGTTCAAATCAAGGTCATTGTGTTTTCTCTTATGTGTGGATCATAGTATACATCAGTCCATATCCACACCACTGGCCAATCCCAACATTTGGTATGAAAGACTATGACATATTCAATTTGGAAGATGAACAAGAGTGAACTAATAAGGGCATTAGATTTAAATACCAATCTCTGCACTGAATGGTTCGTCAAGATCAAAGTCAAAATCAATGCAGAGATATGTGCCATACAGAATTAATACTCTACAAAATTGAAAAGAAGATATTTTAAATATCTGAGGAATGTAGTGCTGAAAGACTTCTGGGCTCAGCAATCAGTAGGAGGGCACAGTCCCAAACTTCTAAGACAAAGCAACCATGGCAGCATTATGAACCAAGAGATTCCTCCAGTCTATAAACAGTTTCTTCCTTTAGGCAAATTGAGAACAAATAGCAACAACAGTGTACAACCAGGCTTAAAATGGGCATTAAGAGTGTATCTGCATTGGGAGAGCACCCCAGCCACAAATGAGCATTCAGCCCGTTCAGACTAGGGATAGTCTGAATTAAAGAAATGTGCATAGGATTAACATCAGATTCTCCGAACCACCTGTTCCTCTCTAGTGTCTGTAGGTTTTCACCCTGGTCTGCACTGGCGATTAATGTAGGCACAACCAAAAAATATTTGAGCCTTTCAGTGAAGAAGCCCAGTGAGCTGCTTTGCATAGCCTAGAATTTAATGTCCTCATTGACTGTCTTGTTGCAGTCTTATCTTATTAACACTGTGCTTTTATTCAGATAGTTACCATTCTGCAGAGGTCTGGAGTCCAGCCCAAAGCCGGCCGCTGACTTCTCCTTCACGACCCAGGCAGAAATCTCACCTCCTGTGCTGCCGTTTCCCCATTAGCTAAAGGGAGAACAGTAAATTTTGGCAAACTTGTGAGGCCTGTTTTATTAATCTGGGAAAAATGCTTTGTAGCATTTGAAAGTGAGGTATATAGGGAAGTTGGTTTTCTTTTTTATTACTTTTGGGCCAAATCCCAAACCCCTTACACAGGCAAAACCCCAATCCGGAGTACTTCTGAGAAGAAATAGTGACTAAGCCAGCATTTGTTGCAATGGCTTTGATGGCTTTCTGGTTATGATGCCAAGTGTGTGCACTGCTTTCCAAGAACGTGACCAAGATCTGGCAGAAACGTATTGTTTCAGGACCAACTTGCTCTTAAAGAGGCATCAATTTTGCTCTAAGTGCTATTCCATTAAGAAGATCTGCAACCGATGCTCCGAATTTATGTTAATCTGGAGTCTGGAAATTGAAAACATAGACCGTTCAGCCATTAGGAAACTGCACATCGATTAGGAGATCTGAATTTGATGCCTTGCCAGCTTTCCAGATTTCATATATGACCCTGAATAATCATGGGGCCAAATTTGTAAATGGGTGCATTAATCCCAGTTGAAGTTCCTCTCACTTTGCTGTGGCCCCTCTAAGCAACAGCTTCTGGCATACACAAGGTAACTCTGTCTCACAGAAAAAAAGATCCAGCCCACCTGTTTTTCCAGGCAAGGAAAATAATCTGCCTTTTGCAAGTGCTGTTCATTTTTGCACAGCTACTGAGGGAGCCTGGCCCATTGGGCCAAGGACGCCTTCCTCAGTCCCCAGGTTCCTTGAGCAAGGTCCCTGCTTTTATGCTACTGGGTTTCTCTAGTCCTTCTTTGCCCATGGGCAGAGCATCTGCATTGCAGACTTTTGTGGCTGGAAGGGCCACTGGGGTGCCAAGCATTTCATTGCCCAGATCCCAAGAGAATCTGGCCCTTCTCTCCAAGATTGGAACCCTTCATCTCTCTGTCTGTCCGTTCCTTATTTGTACAGTGGAGATAACAGTGCTGCCCCGTCCCGCAGGGATTTTGCAAACAGAGATCTATTAATATAGTCCTTGGGATTAGCAGAAAGACTGTGATGATTGGGACCATATAAATACCCAGATAGATCTCTTAGGGAAACAGCTGGTAAAGATATTGGGAGGGATTTAATTCCCCTCTGAGCAATTAAAATGAGAAAAGGCCATGGTTCTAACTTACAAAGTAAGTAAGAGAGAGTAAACTGAACTGTATTAGATTTTATTCTGTTTAAATGAGAAAATCTGCAGATTTCGTAATTAGGTAGTAGAATTCTCTGATACATTCAGTTGCTTTTACTACCCAATGGTTTACAAAATAAGAGTCATCTCTGAGACCTATCATAATGGGTTTAAATAAACCCAGTGCCAATTAATATGAATGGAAAAGGTTGTACCCGAACAATCACAAGCCTGGAACAGTAAGACCGTTAGCGCTGTCGTTTATGAAGAAATCGGTGCTGAAATACATCCAGCAGAACTTGCTTAAGATTTAAGGAGGGATGCCACAGCCCACCAGTGTTTCTGTCTCCAAAATTCAGCTGTGGAAACAGATGGTCAGGAGAAACTGGCTAGAAATCTTATTGCAGTGGATATTACAAATGAAGATAATTTTTAAATCAGCAGAACAGAAGGTACAAATATTATGACTTGTGATCACAGCCTGCATTACTCCATTTCCACTCTCCTAAGCTCTTCTATGTGATATTGTGAGTCTAAGTTAAGTGAGCAGATGCGCTTGCTGTGCTGAGACACTCTGAAATCTTGTGGCACCTCTTCTGCCTCCATGGGATAGAGAGCAGGGCAGCTTGAGCACCCAGGACCTAAGTTTAATCATTGCACACTTTTTCTCTTGGTGGCAATGCCACCAAGGTGAGCAGAGAAGTCCTGGAGATCATTATTTGTGATTTGTGCCAGGTCCCAGTGCATGCTGCCTCTGTGGCAGTTCACGCTGTGGAGCACTGACACCACCAGCTCCTGGGGCTCTCTCTGCATTCTGTTTATTTGTGCTTTGAAAACTGTATTTCTTAATGTTCCCCTGATTTTTATTCTTATGCTTCCATACACTTTCATTCTGAAGCCTACTAGTTTGCATTTATTAGAACTGAATTTTTGTTTTGCATAATCAATCTTTGCTATAATACCACCATTGTGCTGGTATCGAACGAATCTTTGTTCCATCACTGCTTATTTTCTTCACCTACAGAGAACTACAGTGTGTGGCTAGCACTCGTTAAACCCTATCTGCAAGCAGTTTAGCTTGCTGCTTGTGTCAGTCCTAAGCTTAGTGAGGGGGTAAAAGGACAGGGTCCACACGGCACAAAGGAGTAGAGAGGACCATTTTCAGGCAAAATAAGGGAGTGCTGTATCCCACTATGGGGGCTGGGTCCAGAGAGTACATAGGGTTGACTAATTACATACCTGCATGATGCTGGATGCTGTACAGATGTATTGTACCTTTCTCTAAGCCCTCACAGCCAATGTCCCTTAAATCATGCTAAGCCTTTCATGATATTTCAGTGCCAGGTACTTCCAAACCCTCTACACAACTACAGCTCTTTTCATCTTAACTGCATACCTCCTGACAAATGCCATTTTGCCCTCATTTTCAGTCAAAAATACCAGAATAAAAAAACCCTCAACCTTAATTGATAGTTTCTTCTCATCATTGCTTCATTTGCGATTTGGTAACAAAAATGAAGGTTGCATTGGAAATTCACCTAAAAGATGAGTCTTGTCTAATTTCTATATGAGTTCCCCCCAGAAAGCCTGTTAATAAATTGAACAGAACATGAGGTGGAAAGAAGGGAGCATTCCTACGTGTGGCAGGCATCTGCAGAGAGCCTGGGGATGACTGCAAGCCACGGCTCAGTGCACAGGTATGACAGCGTCCTCATTTTCCAACCACCAGTGGTTTTCGTCATATATACTTTTACAATAAACTTTTGTCAATAAGGATCAAGTGAGCTCTAAGTTCAAGAATCAAGACTGCCAGCTCACAGGCTGGCATATATAATTACTCCTTGAAATTGAGATTACAATTATACTGTTTAATAATCACACTATTCTTTGAAATACCTTTTTGTTAATCTTAATATCCAATGGCGATTTAGACAGTCTTAATCCTATCTGTGTAATCAAAGAGTGAAGTCCCACCTCACTGACTTTGGGGCGCTGGATTTCACCCTGGATATCAGTGTTCAAAGTGGCCTCTGAGCATCTTCTCCACCTGTGCCTACTACACCAGGAAGTACTGTGTCTCTCAGACCTCCTGTGAGATGCAGTTCCTGACAATATCTTCATGGACAGTATTTGAGAAGCCAGCATGTCCTTCAAAGAAAAAAATATTGGGAAAATTTATTGACTTATGTTTTGTGGAAATGAAAAATTTTGGGATGACTATAGGTGGGAAAACCATGTCAGAGAGGATAATCAACCTTTACTGTAACTACAGTCTGGGCACAGCTGGCTGCACGCTGTATGAGGATCTGAAATGATACGATGATGTTAGAGCGTGTGGGAAGCAGGCTTGGTAATTTCAGCTCTTTCATTGTTGAAAATGCTGTCTGAGAGGACAACATCAGTGCATTTTATCTGTTTACTTTTAAAATCTCTTTTCCTTTGGGTGGGGTCCACAATTCATTCCATTAACAAACAGGAACTTCCCATTAATTCATTGTATTTAAAAGCAGAACAGGTGCAAGGACTTAGTCATCCATTTCAATGGTGTCATCCCCTGCACAAACCAGAACATATAGTTACAAAAATACCAGCTTATATTTAACGTAAATAGGGTGATCAAAGGCAAGAGGAATTTTCTTGGACTCCGAAATTAGGCAAATCATGTTTCCAGAAGACACCCTGTTCTGCCAGCAACCATTTTCTGAGAGATTTTGCCACGTACAAAGTATGATTCTGTAGGAAAATAATGTGGAAGCAGAGGTCAGAAGAGCAGGGAGTGCAATTAAGATCAGCCCGTTTATTCCAGGCTTTGACACCCTGTTATTTCTCTGTGTGTGATGACAGTTTCTGTGGGAGGAGGTGTTCAAAGAGATCGCTCCTTGAGGGGCAGCAGGGGCTAGAAGCTGGGCTGGGAGTCCAGAACAAGCTCCTGTTTTTTTGGGGGAGAGCTTTAAGGTGGGCTAGGGAGGCAGCTGCTGGCCAATCTGTGCCTTCTGTGCTGGATGCAGCCCTGATGAGGGGCAGACAGGTGCTCTGGACAGTCAGCAACCCTGGTGCTTGAAACCGTGGTGGTTTGTTAATGGACGATTGCTCTGGCAGGGCTCCTGCTATAGCGATCCCATTGCCACCCAGTTCTGTTAAGGGTGTGTGCCTCATGCCTGAGGGACTAGCAGAGAATAGTTGCAGCACACCATGCTTTCCAAAGCCTTCTGGGGAACCCTGTGCACATGTCCTATTTCCTCCAGCCCCTTGATGAAGTGGCACAAAACAAGAACTGATTTAAAGCTTCTGTTCACTTGTCTTAATAGACTGGCGTTCGATCTGAGCTCGCATGCCACACTGCTCATCACATTTGACGGTCCAGACTGGCATCTCCAGGACAAGAAGGGCTGCATGCCACAGCCACTCTCATTATTTCACTCCAGTTAATAATGTCTGTCTCTGTATGGGAGGCTTTTTTTTGCATGGAAAAGTTAGGAAACACTTTGAGCAATATGATTTTCCCAGATATTATATTCATTATTTTGTCGTCAATGTAATAGGCAGATTCTCCCGTGATACAACAGGAGCATTAACAGAGATTACAGCTGAACATTCCCCTTTTACAAGAACAGACGCTATCACTGTCTCCTACCTGCTTCTGTGGTGTTCTGTGGTTTTGATAGAAACTCAGTTTCTGAAATCTTAAGGAACTGTATTAAATACTGCTGTTTTGATTTCTTTTCACTGTGCATTCAGCTTCCTCTTTCTTATTCTGAAAGGAGAAGCCTCAATTCTGATATAGGATCTGCATAACATGAACAGCAAAGGGAGCAGCAAAGCATCCAGGAAAGCCTTTTACAGGTTTTTCCTTGTATTCTTCCCTCCTCCTCCTTCTGCTTGAGATTCTCCAGGTGCTCTTCCACTTGCCGTCAAATAAACAGCCCTCATGAAACTTAAAATCTGCTCTAAAAGCAAGGGCCTTTGGGCTAAATCAAAGTGTTGAATATGCTACCACAGCCCTGCTTAACTTCACTTAGAGTTGATTGTATAGATCTAAAGACAAAATTTGTTTTTCAACCTATATATATTTGAGATAGGACCAAAATACATTCTAAAAGGGGGAAGAAAGGCTGAGGTTTTCATGTTATAAGCAATTTTTGGGAGCATTACCTGAGAAATTTGCTGTTGTGCTCCACATATAGATGCTATTATATTAAAAAACATATTGCTACATATGTAGCATGCCTGGAAGCATGATACAAAAGAAAAGTCAGGCAGGTGCTGCCTATAATTCTCCCAGTCATTTTAAATCTTTGGAAATGCCCGGGTATTTGTATTTTTTACCTCTGCTATTTCATCTTGTAAATAGGCCTATTTAAAACACAGTAAAAGACAGGACTGAAAGTGTCTGAATAAAGGAAAAAAAATCCCACTCAACTTCCCTCACTCCCATTTCTCCCAATTTCCACTTATATTTCAAAATCAAGACCTTCCTCTACCTCAGATCCCAAAGTTGGACATGCTGAATTTTCCACACTTTGATTCATTTTCTTCTGTTTGAAGAAGAAGAAGAAGAAGAAGAAGAAGAAGAAGAAGAAGAAGAAGAAGAAGAAGAAGAAGAAGAAGAAGAAGAAGAAGAAGAAGAAGAAGAAAAAATGCCATGTTCTTCATGGAGAGGTACAGAGTGGATATTATCTAAACTTCCAGTGAATCACAGCTGACAGTGTTGCTATTTCTAGGCCAGAGAATCACTCTTTGAACAAAATGCAATCGCTGTGTCTTTTCAACCTGCGCTTCAGCAGAGTGAAACAGCAGGATTCCCGTACTGTATAATAACTGTCAGAAACAATTTCTGCTCTGTAAGTGAGGTGAAGCAAAATGTCAAAATATTTGAATACATTTCATTGAGGATATCTTCTTTTAAATTAGTGAAGGCTAGAGGAAGAGAATCCTATTCTTTTGCATAATAAATATGCATGGAACAGTGGGGCCAAGTGAATTCTAATAAAGCTGGGTCCTTGCTCATTAATGTGTTAGAGAACCACAACAATAAAACACAATAATTATTAGTTAAAGAAATGCCAGCATTGGCCTTTTACCAACACTCCTGAACATATAAATTGCAATAAATTTAGACTGTCTGAAGGCGCTGCGTTAATTACCATATTTTATAAAATGCCTTGGGTAGAGGGAGCAATCACAGCAACCAAGAAGGATCCTAACCTGAGTGCACATATCTCGTTATTAGTACAACTGCATTCCTTGGAAATCATTAGCTGACCCGTGTTATTTTCACTTATACCCAGAGAAGAAGGGTAAGGAAAGTTTACTAAGAACACCTTATAGTTTTACGGGGTTTTCCATCCCTGAGGATCCCAAAGCACCTTAGGAAGAAAATGCTAGAGATTTTGCAAATGCCTAGATTTGGGATTCTTTCAATAATATTATCTTGAATTTCCAAACAATTCTCCTGTGCTCCCACTTGATGCTTACAAACACAGGCTGGAGAAGGCTGAACGGGTTAACAAGTCTTGTGCCCAGTGATAAGCAGCCATGCGATGGATTTATGTCCAAGAGGATGGGTGAAGAGAACACCTAATTCACGTGCCCCGAGAGTCACGAAACCCTTTCAGATGATTTAATACCAGATTCAGGAAAGCTGCAAAGTGCCACAAGAAGAGAGCAGCGATGGTGAAAGGTATCTGAAGTCCTGCAATAGCAAGGAAACTACATGGAAGCATCTCAGCAACTCTAAGACATGGATCACTTTTATATGTCATAGACAAGTCAGCTCCCTGTTTTTCTAGAGTCCTTGCCAATCCAACGTGGTGTACCAAAGCACTAGGATCATGGATGCATCCAGTGCAACATTTCATCTCTAGCTACAGCCAGTCCAAGACGACTCAGAATAATGTGGAAAAAGAAGCCAGAAGCCAAACTGTACGTTAAGAAAAGGAAAAAATATCCCTGGCCACTGCAGGTCACCTGTGGAAACCGAAACATCACAGTAATGTCAAGTAAGGGAAAGGCCAGTGAAATATGTATTTGTACAGGCATAATTCTAGCAAGAGGAATATGAATGCCCATAAAAAATCCCCTCCTTTCAGTTTCCTGAAGGAGTATTCTTGGTGACTGTATTGAAAAGCTGAAGTGGCTCCATCATTAAGGTGGGGAGCAGAAATAATGAGTGCAATTTATAATGAGATAGGCATACGTACACAAACACATACAAAATTAGTAATCCTCTGTGTCAGTGAAAATATGACTGTCCCTGAATCGATTCAGGATTCATTAGTTCACAGATCTCATTATGTCATAATATGAGACAAGAGTTCAGCCCTCTTTATTGTTTTACTGCTATAACCCAATAAAGTGTTGTTTTTTCAGTTGATGCTAAAATGACCTCATCTGATAAAGCCCTTCTATAATAATTTTTTAACTTATTGTTTTTAAAAAAATGTTAATTAGAGTATCTAATACCAATGGACTGCTATCTAAAACATTGATCTTCCCATAAATTCCTACTCTGTTTGACATTTCATCCTTTGCCTGTTTAGGACTCCTGGAAAATCTCTCAAGAGGTGATCAGACTCTGCTAATGAACAGGTTAATTCAAATTACCGTACTGTTTTGCAATGGAAACCACAAATCCTTTTGTTAAATGTATACATTTATGGAAACATGAAAAATAACTAGGTTGTGTGGTTTTCTCCTGAAACTAGTATCAGTTAATAGCCTTGATTTGTAATGTTGTTCAAATTGGTTGCATTCCCAACTGCTACTAGTGAAGGAGATTAAATCTAGTAAATATCTATCTAGATGCCCTGCTAGCGGAAGGCATTTTGACAGCAGTCCAGCGCGTAATAACAGATTACAGCATATTGCCTGTGCTGAACGCACTCCAGTTACACCAGTTCTACCAAAAAACATTACCGTTAATATTGGGGTTTTTGCATCTATCCAATGCATCTCCTCTGTAGACAAAAAGAGAATTGTGATTACACTCATTGTTTACACTCTTAAGGTGGCCGGGCGATTTTATTTTGAAGGTAAGTGATAGCAAATAAATATTGTTGTTTTCTTCTAGATAAAAACTTCCTCATTTGTGAAGATTCTGCTTGTTGATGTGATTGCTGGGCTGTATTATTTAAAATAATGTAGCTGGAGATGACAGGTTTCTTTCGTAATACTGGGATGAAATTACAAACCATTTCGGCAGTGTTCAGAAGAAGATAATGGCAACCCTTGGTAATGTACAGCGGTCTGCCAAAATTGCTGAAAAGAAAGAGGAAATTTCATCTAATCCACATAAATTGAGTGTCTGGAATATCAGGCTTTCTGAAAAATGCTTTTTTTAGTTCTGGTGTGTGGCAGGTAGTGATCCAAGATGAAATATATATCTCAGCTCCTCTAACCATAGCAAATGCAGGATTGGCCTCAATCGCATGTTTGCAAGTATTTTGAGTAAATTCAGTAATCATCATTGCCTTGTTTTCCTCATTGTTTCTTTCTGTTCACTGCTCAGCCTAATCTCTCTCTTCTTGTGTTTTCTCACCCTGGGGATCAAGGGTTTGTCACTAATTTAGTTTAATACCTCCTTCATTACCCATTTTTGATTCTCTTCTCCATCCCATTAAAACTCTGGCTAATTAATACCTCTTCAGTACATAATATCCCTTTCTATGGACTTCTTGGTAATTGCTCCTTTACCTGCTTACACTGTACACACTCCACAGCTGTGCATGCACTCCGCTCACATGTAGGGTAAAAACAATTGTAAAAATTTTAATCTGTAAAAATTTATAATTAATTAATGTCTTTTTTTATTTGAAGATTACACAGGTGTTAGTGGTTCACCTGTTACTTTCCTTTCTTGTCAAAAGCAATGAACAACTTTAAAGAAAGCTTTGTCTTTCAGTTAACGTTTTAACTAGTTTCAGAAGTACATACACAAGGGTAACACTTTGCTTTTGGAAGAACCAATATCGCATGTATTCAAATGGTTTAAATTCATTGAATAGCATATTTTTAAGCGTATGAAAGAACACGCTCCTTGGCAAGCATTAGGGAGCACACCATTTGCAGTTCAGATGGCAGTATTTTTTGCTGTTACCGTGGCACCAAATAGGTAGTGTTACCATAAGCCTTCCAAAAGCTTAAAATGCTTTGATTTTTACCTATTCAAAAATGTTGATGGGATTCTGTTTGCCTTTTCCAGAAAATGCTCTACCAAGGAGGAAATCAACTATATAAATGTTTGGAAAGGTAAATATTTTGACAGAGTCATAACCTTTCCTTATGCTCCTACAAGAAAAAAGTATTACAGACTTGAATGTGGGAGTACAATGCACAGTGGAATAGAGATGATTTTGAACAAATATATAAAGGAGGAGGTACCATAGGACTGCCGTTGCCTTTCATGTAGGCTCCCAGTATCTCATAAACTCCAAGTCCCTCTCAGAAGCCAGAGCAAGAGCTGATGAATATAATTGACCCTATCACAATTTGAATTTCCTAGCTGATGTGATGTAGAAGGTTTGGATCGAATCTATTGCAGCAGGATATCAGGTTTGGATCAGTGCTCTTTCATATTACTGTAACAGTTGAGTATCAAAATTCCTGCAAATATTTCTCATGCAGTTGCCAGTAATTATCCATGTGAACCACAAATGAATAGCTTTAAAATAATTTAAACCATGAAATCAGGTGCCTTCTCTATGCTTCTCACTCATCCTAATCTTTTATTCTTTCCTACCACTTTCTGTGTTTCCTTCAATCTTTATCTAAACACATTTGGTTTTGAATGCCAGTAGTTCCTCAGGTCTGTGGTCTCCGTAGGGCCTTTCATTTAAGCGACAAATGGAGTGCAATGCATGGAAATGGGACTGTAACTACTGGATCTATAAACTAATTGGAAAACATGTCATGTTGCTTCTTGGAAGAAGACTGGGATGAATAGCAACGAGTGGCAAAGTCAGGCCTTTGTTTTGGGGAAGATAATATTTTGCCTGCCTGGAATGGCAAAATCTTAAGGTGGTTGTGTAATAAGGGGCAGCTGAGCTTTCCTTCAAAGCTATCTCAGGCTCCTTGTTCAGCACCCACATGCATGGGCCGTGCATGAGAACACATGCACGTGAAGGGCTGTGGCTGTACTAGCTCAAGAATGATCATGGTGATAACCTTCAGAGGACAGTAAACATATGCCAAAAGCTGTGTCAGTTCCCCCATAAAGCCTTCCATTTTTAAACTTACTTCCTCATGGAAGTAACCCATGCCTTTGTGCATTTGCTTTGTAGGTCAGCAGAACTAACAACAACACACTACTTTCTCATTTCTACAAAGAAATATGGGATTTTTATTTATTTTTTTTTTTACTTAAGTCTTTCAAATAATCAGAATACTCTGGTGATTTGCAGTATGCCCAGAAAAACTGCTTTGGAGATAGATTAAGTACTTAAGTGTTTTGGTTAGTGATAGGATTCTACAACCGCTTGTTTCCTATATTCCAGTATATGCAGTCACCTAAAGACTACCAGAAAGGGCAGAAAGCAACAAGAAGATTTCTGAGAAGTCCTAAGATCAAAATGTGTTTTGCCATGGGTATGTCATGTTTCTGGTAACTCACATTTGTCATATATGTCATTTATCCAGTGAGTCAAATGTTGTATTTCCAGAGGCTGTGCTCTCTTACAGAAGAGCTGGGGCTTGTCCTGACTCCCCAGAAGCATGAGCAAACCCTGTCCAAAACTTTAGCCATAAGAGGGGCCCAAAGTTGAGCCAGGTACAAGAGTGATTCTTGTCACTTGTGTAAGTTTTAACTCATCGAGATGCAAAAAAGAGTAGAGAAGGCAAACAAATTCCTCCTTCTAGATGGAAGGTTTTCTCTGTCTGACACAGATACGCAAAGAATTCCAATAAAAAAATCTGTAAACTGCAAAAAGACATATTTCCCTAATGTGACGCATATTTAACTTGGAAAAAAAATGTTGCTAATGAAAAATTATCCATAATACAGGTATTCTGAAGAGCAGAAAAAGTAGGAAGAAGTGGTAATTAAACAGAACTATCAGGAAAGGCAAAAGGCAAATTAGCTATGAAACTGAGAATAAAAATGTCTATAGAATCTGAAACTGAATATACAGTAGACCAGCACCTGAAGTAAAAAGAATGTCTCAGACCCTTTCAGAATGATTTTGTTACAGACATAATTCAGGAAAGAATGAATTCATTTAAGGCACTTCCTTAATCATAAGATTCTGTCTTACAGGAGAAACGAGACCTACAAAAATAATTAGGGGCATGGAGTGAATTCATTTACAAGGGGAAAGATAACAACTAGTTATCTTTGGTAGGTGATGATTAAGAGTGGGAGAGGGATGCATAATAAGAATTTACAAATATTAGAAGCATAAATATACAAAAAGCAGATTATAAATATGCAGCGAAGTTTTTTTAAAGGACCAGTGTTTGGGCTGTAGGTGACTTATTTGCTAAGGGAAAAAACACATGATATAAAGCCTTTTTCTAGGGAGGTTACTGGCTCAAATCTGTCCCTGGCATGACATGACTTTATAATCTAAAGACTGTTCAGGATTCTGCTTGAAATAAATTTACTCCTGTTTCAGGAGAAAGTGTCTCCATTACAAAGGCTGAAGCCTGGACCAGCACTGCTGCTCATTGTCTCAACAGAGCAGCGAATGGCGCATGCAGCCCCTTCCCAGCACTGTGAAAGGGGTTTATCGGTGTGGGAAGTGGAGAGAGCCTTGCACCATCCCCGTGCACTTGCACCTTTACTGGCTGCAAAGAACTTTGTCCCATGAGAGTGTCAGGATCTTATTTGTGATACACTGGGCTGGTAATTACTGAAACAGAACATGATTTTATAGACCCAGATTTCTGCAAAAACTGCACACATATTAAAGCCAATGGAAAGGTTTTGCAGGAACAGTTTTTAATTTATTGCACTGACATATAGAGTTATGGATATGAAATTTCAGACAGATGAAAAAATTTATTATGTTTCTTTCTAATATAATCCTAAAGTCTAAGCATTGCAGGAGTTCCGTGTTCCACACTGACACCCAGACCAGCACTAGGATTTATCAAAAGTGTCTCTGCTTAAGGACTGATCCATCTGCTGCATTGGGCAACACCAGCATGACAGAGAAGCACCACTCACCTCACTAGCAATGAAACAAAAAGTCTCCATATGCACAAAGCTCTAAGCTGTTTTGTTGTGTAATGACAACTGAATTGCATATATAGCCATATACATACATGCTGTATGACCTATACGGACATCCAGAAGAAAGCCTAAGAGAATAATACTAAAACAATAATAAACAGCAGTAGCAGGTAGTCTGGATGCTTCTAGCAACATGTGTAAGTGAATTAACATGCTTTTTCGGAGCAGACTGGCAAACACTCCCTGTAGCAGACATAAAAGCTGATTTTTAAGCTACCTCATATTTGACAAAGACAATCTGCTCTGTACACCTATACTAATCCAGGTGACATGAAATTTCTCAGAAATGCTGCACATCAATTTGATTTAGAAGGGGGACAACAAATAAGTCATTTGCTAAATCTGAGAGAGGTTTGTGGTGTTTCCTTCCATTGCACCAGAACACGCATTGCATTAGGACACTTTCAAGTAGGTATTGTTTCACTGTGAAAGCTTACTGAAACTTAGAGTTTCAGAGAAAATGGATTTGATAATAATTAAATACATTCCAAGTAAGAATATGCTTATCTCCTCTAAGAAATATAGTAGTATATTTAATTTCCCAGTTCTCAGGTTCCTTTCCAGACAATAACATGCATGTTCCTTTTAAGCAGAAGTCTCCACTGTTTGGGTTTTACTGTCTTTAATCAAGCAAATCCACACCCTGCATCAATTAAGATCTGGAGAATTAGCACTCAGTGTCATAAAAATATGTATTTTAATTTCATCTACAATGCATAAATTGATGACACAAGGCAATCTGCTCCCCTCATCTTCTGCCCCTCTCCTGCTCCCTCCATCCTCCCATCTAAGTAATATGGTTCAGAGCAGGAAAGGTTAGGATTTCAATACCTGTGCGAATGAAGCCTTTTTTTAGTGTGATACAAGGTCTCCTTTTTTCACGATTTGAAAAATCAGAATAGATTTTTTCATGTCTCCTCCTTCACCATAGTTAGCTCTTCTCAGTGTAAAATGTGATCTATTCATGTTTGAATTATCTTTATTATTGTTAACAAAAGGTTTTTAAAGGGAAGATGGAAGAATACAGGGATCCTTGACTGCTACTGGTGCTCTAAGCACAGATTTTTTGGAATTTCCCCATAAATGTCAGGCGGGGGGTTTTGTTTCTTATTTTGGATTTGGTTTTTTTTTTAATCTTTCCACAAATTATGGAATTCAGGGAATGGGGAGACATTATCCTCTGTCCTACCTCTAAGTGAATGACTGTATCTGCTGGCCATGTGGGTTGAAATGAAGCTGCTTCATTCATATTTTTTTTCAGATCAGTCATTATGGTTTGGAGACTCTCTTTTGTTGCCAGATACAGCCCTAATATCTATCTTACTAGCTGGTTTTCCTCTGCAAAGGTGGCAGTGAACATGCATAGATGGTATAAAATGGCATACCTGCCCTGACTTGAAAAGTAGTTGCTTTACACCAGCTGAAGGTTTACTGAAGAACAGCTTCTCCGCTGGTTTGGGGGAGGCTGAATGGCTGATAACAGCCAGAAAAAGAAATGTCATTACTCGTTTTGGTCTCCATTTTATCAGCATAATAATGCTTGTACTGTTCGAGGCTTCTCTTTCAGTCCTTTGCTGTCAACACATTTCAAACCCAGCATCTAGTGGTACAAGCCAATTAAATCCCAAATTCACTTGTCAGAGCATTCCCTCTATGTGTCTGCCATGTTCTGGAGCCAAGTTCTTCAGTTTCTTGGGTTTAGTCCAAGAGGAAACATTAACAATAAATAACTACGAAGATCTGTATGCTGGGAATTAAAACAATATCTATTAAAGGCACTCCACGAAAATGATCTTGAAATGCATGATGTGAAAATTAAATAAAACCTGTAGGAATATTAAACCTCCAAAGAAATAAATGGAACGACTGCTGAGAAAAACTGAAAATGAGGTGCCCAGTGTTTTTAAACTGTTCAGATTTTTGGCACCTTGCACAGTAAGTAAATGCTTTAAATCAGAAAAATTCCAAACAACTTTCAATTGCCTTTAAGCATATTTTGGACTCAGTTCTCAGTGTGGACAAATGTCACGGAGGAGAAGAAATCTGGCTCAAAACTATGAAGTATAAGTATTGAAAAAAACTTAAATATGCACAATATGTGACTTTCTATTATATTTTTAACAACATTTCAAGGTTGGATACATAATTCATGGCATTTTGGATGTCTTGAGAGAAAGTACAGTGTTGTAAAATTTCTGGATCAGCATCTCTTGGCTTGGAACCCATACCTCTGAAAATTTTTCAGTTCCCTTAAAACTGTTCTGAATACAAAAAACTCCAATGTTATGATCCAAAGCCCTCTGAAAAAAAAAATTTTTTTTCCTTATTCCAAAATATGCTCTGAATCTGCCTGCATTGTGTAAGGGAAGGGATTCATTCCTTATGTGGAACGGGCTATTTAGAAACAGAAGGCATTAAAGCAGCATGCATTTCAGTAATTTCCTCCTTCAGAAAGAAGCAATCCCCTTCTTGCAGAAGGGACCACACTCTTTTGGGGGTTTATTTGTTGTTACTGGGTTTTTCACCACAGCAGCAGTTGCAGCGAAAGATGGGGTGGCAGTCACCACAACTGGCGGGCATCTTTGGTTCAGCACCGCGCCAAGCCCTGTTTTTAAGGTGAGATTTGGACAACTGTGTCCTGACGCCATGGGCGGCTCCAGTGCTGCCCTCACACGTGGCTTGCATGGCATTCATGGTGCTTGTACATCTGTCTAAGACTCCTTCTCAAAGCATCTAGAAGGAAATAAATCTCAGTGCTAGTAAACCCCTGTGGGTTTTTTTTTCCCCTTGGGTGGTTCCAATGTGTTCGTTTTTTGCTGTTGCAAATGAAACCTGAGTTGTATAATTGTATACAGCTCCCAGTCACCACAGCACTGAGGTCAATCCAAGCTAAAACAGGAGTCATCTCTCCAGGCTCACCCAGCCAACAATCATCCCGAAGCCAACCGAAAACGAAGCCCCGTGCAAACACTTGAGCTGCAATCCCTTTCATCCACACTGAAAGGCTTTTGGTGCAGTGTCAGTCAGCGTCTCCCAGACCCACCAGCGCCAGGCGGGTCTGCCGTTGTGCCGGGGTTGGCTGGCTTGCTGGGGCACTTCACCCCTTTCCCCTGCAGCCTCCAAAAGCGCGGCATCCTTGTGGCCGGGGCATCCGCCACTCACCTCACCGCAGGGGCCACCGGGGTTGCTCTTCATCACAGTCTGCTCGACAGTTGTCTCTCGACTGGGGATACTCAGGGAAGCCCTTCAGCACGAGACTCGGCCATAGGATAAAAGCCTCATGGTAAAAAACAGCCGTTATTCTCAATCCTCTACACACAGAGTTTAAGGCAGAAAAGAAAAGAAGAAAGTGAGAGCGAGTGCTGTGAAATTAAGTAGTGTACTGCATGCTTAAGACTTTAAAAAAAATGCTGCTAGAAATGAAAATAAGGCCTAGGTAATGTTCTCATCCTCAGCAATGAAATATTCCTTTAATAACTATTTTCCTCTGCTACTCTTACAGCAGTTTCAGACTCTTCTGGTTTTGCTGTTTTTCATATATTGCCGGTGGATTAAGATGAAACGGGGAGAGTTGAGTCCACCCAAAGCCTGTTCTCTCCTTCAAGTAACCCCAGAACCAAGTCAGGATCTTGGAGAACTTCTTGGCCACCATGTCCCCCCCTCCCTTCGCAGTCCCTGTTCTCCCTGACAGACTGATTTACAGCTGGACAACATTATAAACATCCACCCCAGAGGTTCTTTAATCCGGACCTTGAGGGCAACTGAACCCCTTGCATCTACAATTCCTCACAATGTGCCTTGTTTCTTCCTTGGATCATGATGATGAGTAACCACAACATCCTCTAGTCCTGCACATCATCCCCTTGCAAAGGAGGTCACCAAGAGACCAAGCCTGTCTGGGGCAAGAAGGAGACGGCCCGTACCAAGATGTCTTGTGTGACTTTCTTCTAAATAACCTTCTACCATATGTACTATTAGTGCTAGGGACTGCCAAATTAAGAGCAATGTGAAATCTTTGCAAATGGTGACTAAATGATGGAGACAATAACAATGTAAATAACTTGGTAATTTAAATAGCTGGTTTATAAATAAACCAGAGTCAATATATATTCCTGCTAGTCTCTAAAGAAATTAGACCAGTAAATTCCTGTGAATCACAATAAGGCACATATTTTGAGCATTTAAAATAAATCTCAAAGCTGCATGATGAAGTACTTTTAATTATTGTAGAGTGGTACAGGCAGCAGCTTTATATATTATATCTCTTTAATCAATAACAAAAGAAGTGCTTTGCAGGAACTGATGCTGTACTTTTGCAAGAAAATAAGTTGTAATTCAAAAGAAAAAGCCAAATGCTAACCTTAATTTGTCCTTGCTAGCCATTTTATTTGACATGTATCTTAAAATTCATTTGGCTACCTCATGAAGGATCACAATGCTTAGAAGAATGTAGTGTACCTTGAACTGGGTAAAAATTTGGTGGGTTTTGCATATTAGTTGTAGCTGATAAGAAAAAAAAATGCAAAAATACTTTTCTTTGACTTTATAAGCAACATGTATGAAAGCAGAGATAATTTCTCTAAACATTCTTTTTATTTAAAAAAATATGAAAGGAACTCTGCAAGGTGGGCACTTGAGAACTATATTTTATTTTAAAAGAAATGAAAAAATGCTCACAGTAGGCAAAATCCCCAAATGCAGCCTGTAGCCCGTTACATTCAGCGGGTAGCCTGGATTGTTAGCATAATAGTACAACTCCAACAGTGACACTTGAAGCAAAACTTTATGCATTTTTAAAGACAGCTAAAAAAAAAAAAACCCTGAATTTGATTCTTGCATTCTTGTTTTCAAACATGCCACTGGAAAAATAAGCCAATATATAGTCTTAGTAATTAATGTCAGCAGCCCAGACTTATCTCTGTACAACTCTGTGCAGCACGAACCGTTGAGAGATATTGGCCCTGTCCAAGGTCACTGGAGATCTGTTTTTCAGAAAAACCACCTTGCTTATAACTGGCTTCACATTTAGGCAGCCACATCTGTCCTTCTGTGACCCTTTAGGACTCTTTAGGATCATTCTTTCATTTTGCAATCATTCCTAAAACAAGTTTCGTACTCCTCCTTACATAAGCAAGTGGTGATTATGCTATCAGAAAGGAATAGCATCCTCTGAAAACTGTTTAGTGGCTGAGATACTCACAGGAGCACTTAGTTAACGTTACTGCTAACCATGCTCAGGAGGAACTGGACGTTCACTTGGGGCTGCTACCAGAGTTTGACCCAGACACATGAGAGGGTAGCTCGTCTCCAGACCTGGAGCTACAGTGCTAAACTGCTTTAGCTTTCCTTTTCTTAGTGGTACAAAGCTTTTTCTCAAGAGAGCCGACAGCTGCTTGTGGCCAGTAGCAGAGCCCACAGCCACAAGTGCTTGCTTAGCTCCTGATATTGGCATGTATTTTGGCCTGGAAATGGCCACTATTGCCTATTCATTGCACCATTTCACACCTCAGGTCTCTCTCAAGCTCCAGCTGCATTTTGGATTACTTGAAACCCATCGGAAATGGGCCTTGGCTCAAGCTGGCTTCAAAGACATTTTTTCCATTTAACCACCATAGAATATTTTGGCATCTACTTTCTAATTTTTGTCATATTTAGCACATCTGGCAGAGTTGTTGCCCTCATAACAGCTGACATTTCAATGGCACCTCTGCACCAAGGTATCCAGCAAACTTTGCAGTGAGTGTCCAGTTGCCCCCAGGGCAGCAGTTATCAGCAGTTCCTCAATGGCACCAGGCAGCATCCAGACTGCACTGCAAGAAGGATGGGGATGGGCAGAACGAAATACACAATTTTAAACTGACCTCAGGGCTAACATTATCCTGGGAGGAAGTCCCTGATAATTTTAATGACGACAGCAATTCAGGGAAAAGCCTCTCTATTAGATCTCATTCCAGTGTAGTATCTTCTCAACACTCTACTGCATGGCAAATGGTGGTGAGGAGGTGTCCTCTGCCCAGTGTCTCTGTTCCAGCTCTGTCCCTGCTGCCCCTCTCCTCCCACAGGGCTCTGCATGCCCTGGCACAGTCTTCCTGTAGATGGGAGAGGGGTCACCCATGGAAAAAGGGTAATAGGTGGCCCAAATGTTCATAACTTTGCTCTGAATTTCTCTCTGTCACCTGCACCTATATTAAAATGCCCTGCCCCAGTAGCACTGCCAGTCAGGGTGGTGTGATTTCTCATTGGAGGGACAACAGCAAGGCAGCACTTTCCCCAGGAACAGCTAGGGTTTTGACTGTGGGAGGGAAGGGCACTTATTTCAGAAGATGTATAGGGATGTCCACAGGAGCACCTTTCCAGCCTGGTGCATCAATCCTCACCTTCTGATAGAGATGGGTGCACTGCTTCCAAGCAAAAGAGAATTATCTCCTGAACAACTGCCCTTGCTGCAGCTCTCTTCCCTTGCCTACACAGCCTGCCAGCCAAATTCCTTGCAGAATGACTCTGGTTGGTTGACAAGGGTCACTGTGATCACAGTCCAAGGCAACATGTTCGCCATTCACAGGAAGCCGTGGGTTAAAGTACAATTGACCTTCAAAACCCACCAGCACAGGCAGTGCTTCAATGAAGTGAAATGCAAGGTTAACTTATGAATGGAGCAACTCATCATCAGCATTTTAATGAATAAACGATGTGCCCATTCATTATTTTTCCATTTCCAAGTGTTAATAAACAGCCCAGTGATAATTAACTGAAATTCTACCTTTATAGAAAAGTGGCACTTCATAAATATCAAATTGTGCTCTTATCGTACATATCTGCTGGGTTTCCATGAATATATAAATTTGGCAATTACCTTTGGAACTGTTTGCTAAAACGCAAAAGCAGGTTAGTGAAGAAAGGGAAAGTCATACAGCAATTAAAATTTGAGAAACAAACACAACGTCCTCCTGATTCAAAAATTCAAGGAGAGTAAACAGGGCAATGCAATCAAGAAGGAAACCCCTGCCTTAATCAGCAAAGGTGATTTTTCACATAACTTGAGATGCAGCTGAGCAAGTGGTGGTGAAACCTGCCTTCAGTCAGCCAAATGAGTCTTTAACACACTGAACATCCAAAGTTCCTGCCCAAGAAACCAGAGCCTGGAGTCGCACAGCTATGTCAGAAGGTCAGCTCTTTTTTAGAGAACAAACAGAAGCCCCAAAATTTTCAAGCCTTCCTAGAAAATTACCCTGCAAAAAAAAAAAAATTGAACCGACCTTTACCAGGGCTGGGCTTTGCACCTCTCTGGGAGAGGTGTGAGCTTCTTCTTTCATCTCAATATGATGCTAATTCCTGTACTTTCTTTCTGCAGGGAAACGCCAGGTCCCACTGGAGTGGGAAGCTGTGCGAGTGGGGTGGAGGTAGGGAGCGGGACCCTCCTTCAGCACACGGGGCATCCCTGAGTGACCAGGAAAAAGGAGGAGGTGAGTTTTCCTCTGAATTTTGATGAGTTGCAGGGCAGAAGGGAAGAGCTCAGGTCTCATTGGATTGTGACTGCCATCCTGGTCTGTAGTCTCTTGAAAACTAAGCAAGAGTAGATGCTTGGAACAAGATTTCAGAAGAAAACGGAGAATACAGAAAGTGGTGCTGGCTACCAGAAAGACAAGAACAGCTGCCTGTACCGTTCAGCCCGTGTTGAACCGGAGCTGTGTTTGGGCCAGAGCGCACCAGTGGCTCTGGAGCTGGAGCTCCCCTGTGGTGGCCTCAGCTGCATTGGCAGAGGCTGCAGCAGCACGGACTTGGTTCGGCTCAGCCCACCGCATGGTGCCTGGCTAACCGGTTGGGTGTGACACCAGCACACCATGCCCAGGTCCTTGGTTTGGTTGGTTCAGTATCTCCATCATCAAGTGGGGCGGTAGGGGATACCTACAAAATGGGCTAGCAACACCGGGGCAGAGGGTGGCACAGATATGTTGGACCAGAGGGTTAGGGATAGAATTTAACATGTTGCTCCTTCACATTGCAAAGAGGTGCCATGCCCTCCCTGGGGACAATACTCCTTTTTGGAGTGGAAAATCTGGACTCTCCCAGTCCTGGATGAGCAGAGATGCCCAAGGGACAAGGAATAGTACTGAGACAGGAAAGGGGGGAAGAGGGATTTCTGGTTTTTGGGACACGCTGCATGGCTTACATTGCTGTTTCAGCTGCAAACCCAAATTCTGAGTCAGGGGCGCTGGGCAGTGAGCACAGGGTCTCCCTCCTGCTTCATACTTATGTGCACAAAGTAAGCAGCACCATGCTCCGATCAGACAACTACGACTGAGCACTCGCCCTTGTGCAGCAGTTTTCCACCGGCCTGGGCGATGAGGAGATTATCTTGCCCACAGCAGGTGACAGTGTTGATTCATGCCTCAGCCAGACGCGGTTGCTTAGCTATGCAGCTGCCATCCCCCGGCTTCCCACATCTCCATACAGTTCCTGAAGCCAAGACTACTCCAGCAAGGGAATGCACTGGGCCTAGAAAGGCAACTTCCTTTGATGAGGACCTTTCAAACCTCTTTGACCTGACCTTACTGACAAAAGAGCCCTTCAAAGAAGATGAACTGTTTCATGTGGCAGCAATTTCTCATGTCAATCAAAAGATTTTTTTCTTACAGCAACAACTCTCTACCCTTTCCCCACAAAATTATTCATTTTAATACAGCTATCTTCCTCTCTACAGAGAGCACCCTTGGGTAGCATCTTCCAGTGTCTCACAGACACACTCTTAAATTCACATTTCCATATTTTATTTTCTTTAAAAAGGGAGGAGAAAGGGAATGAATTGAACTTTCTTTGATTAAGATTCTTCTTTTGCATTTTTAAAACACACAGCTTCTAAAGAACAAATTCCTGCATGAGATCTGGTGGTCTTCTGAATATCTTTTAAGAAATAGATGCTCAACTTCCTTTCTTTTTCTTTAAATGATAGAATGTTTGACCTGTTGGCCTCAAATTTTTAACTCAGTTTTCTGCCTTAAAATATTGCTGCAGCAGTATTTGAACTTTTGTGACATTGGGACATACAAGTCAAACAAATATTTCTGATGTTGAAGGAACTACTAAACTTCAATGTGGATCCATGACCTTGAACCATATTTTAGCCAGAAAGCAAATAATATGGATGCACGAGTCAGAGGAAGCCATAAAAGCTACTTAAAATGGCCTACAATAGATTTTCAGCACATAAAATTGTCCTGCGTTGAAAGTCCATTCTCCCACATTCCTCCCAGGTTCAGAATAAGCCTTGTCCTCCTTGGTGACTCTGGTAACCTCTACGTCTTTGGGAAGGAGAGGTTTCCTTCCCAATGATATAAAGCATCTGTCTTGATTCTTGTGCAGGAAATACAAAAGAAATGCTCAAGTGGGTTAGTTTAGAAGAAAAGCCTTAATCTGTTCAGAGGTTTGGAACATCTCAAAAGCTTCAGCAAAGATGGATGGATGGTCAGGGAGTCAATGAGGTGGTCAAATATACATGCATGATTTAGTCATATTGTCATTGCTCCAGGACTTTCCTCACAGTTCCATGCTCCGCCATATGGCCATCATTACTGTGAACGTGTGATATGCCTATGTGTTGAACATGTTCATAAATAAAACTGCATGTAATGCCTGCAGTTAGGACTATATAGCCATTTCCACCTTTTCACCTGCTTCTAATTTTATTACTCTTTACCTTTGTAACTGTCAGTGTTTTCTCAATTCTGTAATTATTTATTTATCCATTTATTTGGAAAATTAGTTGGCTTAGGCATTTTTTAAACTTTAAAAACACCCAACGCTTTTAAAATGAGACCAAACTTGTCAAAACAAACAGAACCTGGACATTTTTGAGAAAGAGGATGTGTAGGAGAGCACAATGTGGTTCCTGTCAGCTGGTGGAAATTAGCTGTGATTTGAAAAAATGGTAAGATTTTTTTTTAAATGTCCTTTTTTTGCATGCTTTCTGCGTTTAATAATGTGTTGTGATCACAGCCTAGTGGTTCTGTGGGAATGCCTAGTGTAGGAGTATGTAAATCACACTCTGCTTTTCTCAATGGTTATTGGAGTTGCATGGAAAGCTTTCCGCTAAGCTGCCGGAGAGATGCTTGTCACTGCCAGTGTCCAAGTTTTATCCCTGTAACTCAGGAACTTTTACATTAAATGAGGCAGAAAGTTCGATCTCAGGTTGTACCTCCTGAACAGCCCCAGGTGCCCTGGTGCTAACAGATCTAGGTACATGGCAGAATAGGTTTATTCCTCTAATTTTAAAGAAATTAAAAAAAAAACAAATCCATAGGAATTATCTTAGATTATTAATGTAGCAAAATTAAAGTTTCAAAGGCAGGGAAAAAGCTGAACTTTAATTCCGGTCTCTGCATTAGGCTCTTAATTACACCATCAAGCAGGGCTGCGCAGAATCCCCGGTCGCTGTGAACACTCAAACCTGCTGATTATTTGTCACACCATATCTGCCCTGACGCCATGGAATGAAAGAGTGAGAGCCTCCCGACTCCGCAAGTCACAGTTAAAACAAAGAATACCGCTATGTGCCAAGGCTTGGACTGAGCTGTACACGCAGCTGCAGTTTTTATGGAGAGCAGCATTACTTTTTCCATTGTGTACCAATGGCTGAGGGAAACTGAGGCTGAGTTTTAGTTGTTGGTCTTAATTTATGTGATCTTTATGTTACAATATAGCTAACCTAAATATTTCTTTAAAGGAAAAATGAACATTTGAAAGAGGCTGTAGGTGAGACCTTTGGTCAGAGCTGTTTGTTGTAGCTCTTCTTTGGAAAAGTAGATACAGGACAGGAATTCTGATCCAGTTTTCCGGTTTTGCAAGGAAGAAAAAGATTTAAACCTGTAGTGCCTGAGATTTCACCCATCCCATCCCTCATAATTTCTTTAATCCACTGATGATTGATGTAAACAAGTTTTATTGACTGCAGCTCTCAGATATGTGAGTTTATTTGAAACTGTGAAAAGCAGCATCTGCAAAGGGAAGAAGGATCCAAGGAAATGCTGTGCTGGAGATTTCCTCGGGGAGGAGCTCAGTGGCAGGACCCTGAGCCCAGCTGGGGTTTGGTTGCCAAGCAGGAGGTGCTCACTGGCCGGCTGGTCAGCACCCTCATCCCTCGGGACCAGCCGGGGTGCAGGCTGCTGCTCGGGTGGCGTGGGGGATGGCGGTGAGATGACAGCGCTGGGGGAGGTGGAGGATAAGGGGAGTATGCTGTGGGAGGGTACCAAGGCCATAGGGAACACGGTGAAGATTTGGGATGGTTTGGGGGGAGGAGGAGGGGAATGGGAATACAGGACAATTTCATAGTAAACTAGGCTTCATTAACGATGCGGCTCTCAGAACTGCTTGTTTTCTAACTTGCAAAGAGTCTGTCAAGTGCTGCCTTTTTTTTCTCTCTTAGACTTTTCTCCTCATTACTGTGTTCTTTTCTTTATTGCCATCCCATGCTGTGACTTTGATTCTCTGCTCTGAGTCACAACATATCCACTGCCACTTTATATTTTGAAATGCCTTTACATCAGCATTAATATAAGAATGTATTTTGGCATAATAATTGTATTCAGTTATTGACCACATAATCAATAGTGCAGAGTTGGTAGAACCTTTGCTGCCATTTAAATCAAATCATTAACGAGAGCAATAAAAACCTAAATGTATAGATCTGTAAATGGTCCTAACAGTTGCTTTATATTAAAGGGAAAAAAGGGACTCAAGTTTGGTTTTTTTTTTCTCCCAGTCATATATAAATCTCCCAAATAAGGTGATTTCATCCTTTTGTTCATCTCTCAAGCAATGCCAGGATTAGGCAAAAATTACCGCAAGTGTCAGGCGGGGCTCCCAGGAAGCTGCAGGCAGCAGCGGAGGGGACTGGAGGCCATGTCACGCCTGGATTGCGCTGGCAGAGTGATCCGGGAGCCACAGTCACACGTTACACCCCGCAGATGTTTCCGGGAGCCTTGTGCTCGCTCTCAAAGCAAAAATCAAGTTGTCAAAGGCTGTGTCTGTGCTGCTAAATAAAGCAGGGCTAGGGAGCAAGCTTGACTGCTGGCCATCTAGGCTACTTAGCTGTTAGCTCACACCTTGGTGCGGTCTTGATACATGCCAGCTTCCCTCCCTCGGGGAGTGCGCGGACGCGGCTGGCCCATGCGCTTGGCTGGCGCTGTCAGTGAGGGTGCACCGGATTTGGCTCCCTGTGCCCTGTGGGCATCCAGGATGCTCGCTCCAACGCCCCGCCTGTCCCCATGCACAGAGCCTGGCGTTCCTGCTAGGAAAACATCGCCATCATGGGCTGCAGGACCCTCATGATTCAGTGCCAAATACAGCAACGACAAAATCAGAATGCCACATTTACATCTAGGCCTGTAGGAGAATCCCACAGGGCCTGAGGGAGGGCCAGAGCCTAGTGCCATGCAGCTGGTAAGCCTGCGCCTTTCTGAGCCGCAGAGCCAGAGAACAGCTCCTGGACCTGTTTAATTTAGTAGTACAGATACAGCTGCTGAGACTAGGAGTGTAGACATCTCAGATGGAGAATACTTCTGCAAGGGCGCATGAGCTGGTGCAAGGAGATGCAATGAGGCCTCTCATCCCATTTGCAAAGCTGTCTGAGCTTCATTGTTTTTTAAGCTAGATCAGCCTTTCAGTATTGAATTTTGGTTTCTTAAATGAACATAATTTTCAGACACTGTTAATGCTCAGCATTATGGAAACTAAGACCTTTTATAGAGCCTTATGCCAGGCATCTAGAAACTGAGGAGCCTCAACTCATTGGTTACTTTTGAAACTCCTGGCCTGAATTTCTGGCTAGCTTGCTCCCTTCTCTTCCTATATGATACATCATTATGATATGTAAGAATTTCTCACCGCTGTACTTTCTCCAAGAGCCTGACTCAGTTCTTGTTCATTCCAGTTTAAAGGAGAATTACTCCCACTAATGGTAAAGGAGTTTCATCGACGTAAAGTTTCAGTACCAACGCACGTGAAGTTAGAAGCAGACGGCCAGAGTTTCAGGGGTCGAGAAGAAATCACACTGCAGCTGGTACTCACCTCCCTGTACTCAACTGTCAAACTGACGGCAAGACAGCGCAATGTTGTTTTGCCCTCTTTGCGGGGTGTATTGGCTATGACAGTCGTGCGCACATCCTTAAAACACCTCCGTGCTTCTGAGACTACTTGTTTGTGTGGACTGCTTTAGGAAGGCTGTGTTTTTAAAAGGCTGATTAGAGATACTTGAGAAGACAATGCACTGCTTTGGTCCCTTTAAGTCTTCTTTCTATATAACGGAGACAAAATTGTTTCTGTTTATGAAAGCCAGCCTTGTAATGTGAGCATCCCACCTACTGTTCAGGCTTTCTGGTCTCACCCCCTCAACTGAGATCTTATCCTGATTATGGGCTCTCCCTCCTCCTCCCCTCCTTTCTCTACCTCTAGGGTCAGCTGAGCGAAAGTTACACCACAGCCCAGAAGGAAGGAAAAGAGGAGGAGAAGTCCTCAGAGATCAGCTGCATTGGGACAGTTCATAGCTGCATCCCTGGCAGGGCAGCTCCCAAATCCCCCTCTCAGATGTCCCCCTCACCTATCATCTCTTGGCCTCTCACCCTGGGGCCTCATGAGTTTTTCAGGATTCATCTGGGACTTCTACAGTCAAAGGGTCAAATCTAGAACTCAGATGTTAATTTAATGTACAACGTAAATGCAACCTGCAAGTACAACAGAGAAGCTCATAGTCTAGACCCTAACCTGAAACATTTCATATGTGTGCTTTTAAAACCATAAGTAGACAATAAGCAGTCCTCCCCTACTGGGTTCACAGATCTTTTTGAAATCTGACTGCAGCATCTGCTGGCAATGTTGTCTACATGTATGTAAGCTTTGTTTTTCATGCATATTCATGTAGTAGGTCATTTATACACAGCCTAAACAATAACAGACCAAGGATGGACCCCAACAGGACTAGGCTGAAAAGAAGATTTAGTGCTTCTAGTAACAATATTTTGTTGGCAATTTGACAGCTTTGACCTAAGCCAAGTGACAGCGTTAGGTGATACACAGTATGCTGACAACTTATTACATAAAGTATCATGGTTGGCTGTCAAAAGCTTTCTTGGAATCCAGAAATATAGCTCTGGCCAATTTTTATGGCAGTGAAAATGTGTTCAGTAATTTCTACCAAGGCAGTTGTTGAGTGGGGAGGCTGAAAGACAGGACTGATGGAGAGTTATTTGATGACAACAGCAACTTGTCCACCTGCAGTCGGGCAGGTTTATCCACATGGTTTTGTAACCTTCTTGGTAGTGACTCAGACATTATGATACAGTCCGGACAATTTCCCTTTTTCTCCAGGGAAAAACATAATCCTAGCAAAAATAACATGATACCTATTTCCTCTTTAATCTAAAAATAAATTAAGAAGGAATAGCAGTGTATGGGAATAATAAAGAAATGTCAGTTGTTTTCTGCGCCTCCAAAATACAGGGCACTTCATTTTATGCCTTGAAACTGTGAGGACTCTGAGGGCCAGTGGGCATTGCTCACCCTTGTATGGCTCTGGGAAGCTTAAGGGCATTAGCGGGGCCAAGGATTTGGCTCCACAGGTCTCCTTTTTCGGTAATGATTTGGAAATACAAAATCACAGTTCTTCATATTCTTTATCTGAAGCTTTGCCTGCAATAAAAAAGGGGTGATTATTTGACTATGTCATGCAGTTTTGTGAGGACAAGGATCGATATGACAGGAATGGTCACTTTTGGGCAGCCCTCGGTTGCTTTCCTGAGCATCCCTTCCTTTGTCCCTGTAAGGAGAAGGGATCAGCACATGCCCAGGTGGCTGGAAGGACATGCAGTGTTTTCAGAGGGGCAGATAGCTGCACTGCAGAGTGTAAGTCAGCATGCACATGACTCACATACTCATCAGCTGAGGTATCCTACCAGGTCTGTGCAGATCTGGGCTTCTTTTTGCTCTGGCTTTTGCTACAGTGGTTGCATTCTCTGGGTTACAGAGGTTCCCATATATTTTTTAAAGGCAAATCAAGTACAGCAGACACATGCTCTTATTTAGAAACCTTAATCTTGTTTTGACCAACACAAAGAGCTATTGCTCTTGTGAGAACATTAGCCTAGGGAGTTAATTTAAATTAGCGCAATTTAGGCTGGAGAAAAAACCAGGAGGTTCCACTACCCAGGGGTGCATCAACAGGCAGCTGGCTCCCAGCTTTGGCCCCTTGAGTTTGATAAGCCTGCTTCGACCTGGCTTGTGGGATGCAGTGGGGAAGCAAAGCAACATGAGCCCCGACTGAAGGGAAGGCACTGCAGTTATCGGTGATGGCCCTTCCTTTCTGCTGCAATGCCAACCCAGATCGACATAGCTTTAGAAAATGAACCGGTATGACGAGTGAAGCAACCACAGGCAACAGTTTTTAACTGCCTGCACATGATCAAACACACAGACCCCTTCTTCTGGCATGTCTAGCACAGTCTTAATTAAGAAAGTCAGGAGCTGGAGTTGAAAATACGGTATCACATTTCCCATAATGTGCGAATTGATGGTTTCCTCCAGTCAGCGCCGACAAAAATCTTCCCTTCCTCCCAGTTCAAAGTAACTGTCGAATATACAGATGGGTCGTATCTACACCTTTCCCCTCACAGCGAAAAGTGCTTTAGATGATTAAGAATTTAAACTGTATTGTGAGCGAGAATCTTGGTGGTTTTAAGGAATAAGGGTTTCCTTAGAAACCGGGAAAAGTAGTTTAGGAGCAGACGTTTATGAGGGCGAATATGTACACCATCAATTAACACCTTGTTTCTTTCACAAGTTCAGTTATATTTACAACACTGCTACAAAGCAGTGAAAGCAGACAGTTTTGTATGTGCATCAGGGCTGTGAAAGATAGACTCTGCGCTACCAGACAAACAGGGATTCACACCATATGGCTGGTTCAGGAGTTTTGACCGATTTAGAGCAAATGCATAGTAATTTCCCACCGGGGCCGGGTTAGGATGAATATTAATACAGATCAGAAATGACAAACAGAGAAATGGACAAAGATTGTCCCCAGATTATACCCCCCGCCAGCCTGACACTAGTTTTTAAAGCTGTTTTCTTGGCAAAGTCAGCGGTTTGCACCTGATTTCCATGGTACTTTACTTACGTCAGGTCTCCGTAAAATCCCACCAAATGTTTCCAGCTCCAAGTGGCAGATCATGGGCTGCAATTTGATATCCAGAAGAGTTCATAGGCTGAACATGTTTAAAAAGCAGCCAAACAAGCCAAGAGCTCAACAGCTAACAATGTTGAGGAGGCTGTAGACACCAAGCTTGGCACTGACAAACACTGCTGTCATTCCTACCTTTAGTGCCGGTTTTATCCAGAGCCGGTTTTATATCAAATGTGGTGCTGGAATACCAGCACATTACACATACATATCCTGAGAGGCTGCAGTACTAATACATTACAAATAACACAGCAGTTCAGCTGACAAGCAGAAGAGTAAACTATTGTCGACCCAGCTGGCATAAAATTAACCCTGGTTTTATCTTGCTTTCGCTGAAGGAGATTTATTCCCCTTCTTTGCAGGAAGATAATTTAGAAGATAGGTTATAATTGCCTACAAGAGCCTCCTCAATTCAATTTCTGATCAGCTTATGTAGTGGAAATAATGAATAATAAAGTTTGAGCCAAAACTTGAGTCAATTTGGTGCTAAAATAGACATTTTGAGTCATAGTCCTCCACCCTTCTTGTTCCAGAGAAGCAGCACTGCATTCAGCTCCATGGAAAGAAAAGGTGCCATCATTTAAAGCACTGTTCCTCAGCTTCTGGAAAAAAGCCCATTTGGAGATGATGGCTGAATGAGGTTCTGTCCCAACAGCCGCGTGGGTCCGATCTAAGTACTCACCACCTGCAGAAACATAACAGTGTAAGCCCCAGCTACGCTTAGGGTATGTTGATCCTCTGTATGGACAGATTCTCTTTTCAGCTTACAAACTGTAACTGTGTGAGTGGAAATTTTTCATTCAGTGGCTTATTTCAGGATGGCTGAGCTGAAAGAACTCAATTAAAAATGACTCAGCTAATTCTGAGGACAGGTTAGTAGAATGACTGTTTTCCTATGTTAAAAAAAATCCATTTATTTGAGGAACTCTCTCACACAAATGCTCTGAAGTGGTGCGTTCAGATTTGGCAGGATGCATGAGTTTTCTATACAAGATTTGGTTTTTGCAGTTATTCTGAACATTCTTATGCAGAGGTTTTTTTTAAAACCTTCAATTAACACATGCCCTCTAATATACGAGGTTTTTTTTTTTTAAACTGAATTATTAAGCATGTTAACATGGGGATTTTTTGTGACTTCTTAATTTTCTTTTTTATTAATTCTCTATTTGAATCTTGGGTACCGCTGAGCTAGAGTATTCATGTTGTATGTATTTTACTTCCAAAGAGAATATATGAAGGAACATTAAGTTATGAATTCAAAACTTAGACAATACCGAGACAAGCCTAATTTTCCCTTGCCTACCCAATGTACTTAAAAAATTGTGTGTAGAAGACCAACTATCTCAGCAACTATGTGCAGTTTAATTTCCTCTCCCTTGTTTGGCATGCTTTATTTTCTGCATGGTGTTGTAGTTTCTAAATGTTGTTCACATTCTGGGCCAAAGTAAATTTTCTGATTTTCTCATGGCTTGCAAGATGCACCTCATGGGTATATCTTCATGTTCCAAACTCAAACTTAATTTCTGCAACACTGTTGGCATCAAAGAGGACTGAAAGGACTACCACAGCCTGGAAACTGTATCTCCTTCTTGAGATCTACTGCTTCATCACTACCCACCACTTCCACAGAAGAAGAGGCAGAAGTCATTCAGACGCTTGCCATTTTTTTTACACAAGCTTGTTTCAAAATCTTCTGGCTGATTGTAGCATCAGTCTTGTGGCAAAAAAATGCAGTCATGTAAGTAATTCTTACGGCAGATAACTACGAGGAGTTCAAATTCAGGGTTTTTCAAACAATCTCAGCTGCTACATAACTTTAGAGTTTGATTTTCCTGCCTTTGAAATAACCTCATTCAATGGTTGTGCAACAAGTTAACTATTTCTCCATTAACAGAAGAAGAAAACATAACAGACATCCATGTCATCAGAAAAAATGTCTGCACCAGCTTTAGATGTGAAAATGAAAAGCAATTCTGAGAGACATATTTACAATAACATATGGGAGAGTAAAAAAATTATGACCAGGCTACAGTTTCTTTTGAGCTACTGCAAAATTGTTCCTTCAGAATAAATGCACGTAAAAGGCCTCATTCTGAATGGGATCTATGCAACTGCATCTTCTGACTTTTTGCGAACATAAGACCTCAGCTTGCAAAAAATACAGTAGGCTTCAAAATCTAAGCAGCCTATCACAGCCCAGCTGAGACAGACTTGGTGAACCGCAGGACTTGCTTTTCATTGGCGAGGCTGTTGTTCACCTCCTGAACGTTTCAATCAGCCCGCTGGCAGATGTGCTCCCGTACATGCCTGCATGCTCAGCCCTGCCGTGGCTTCCAGCATTGTTTGGCAGCACTGCAGCAGAAGCAAGACAAAGATAAATGGAAGTGCGAAAGCTATATTTACACAGCATTTAAACATACCGTATACTGGAGATTGAGGGGCTTGCTGACAGGTGACACTGCAGGTTTCAATAAGGAGCACGTCTAGTAGAGCCCTTATGCCTCATTCAGGTCATGCGGCTTCCATGACTTTACCTAAGGGTTGTTGTTTTTCCTGAAAAACGTTTTGGTTTTTTTTGTGGGTAAAATCCAGACAATAGTGAAGTTTGATCCCTGATCTCAGCAAAGCAAGAACGTTGCTCTCCCGGGCTTATTCTTCAACTGTTCAAAGATCATCCAAATCTAAATAGGAAATAAATCAAATATGAAAAGGAACATGCACGGAAAGCAGAGATCCAGCAAAAAAGTTACTTCAAAAATATGTTCACTTTGCTTCATAAGCCAAAAACATGAAGCAAGAATAGAAGGATTACATTAATTTTCTATTGTTTGCCATTCAAATAACATCTCAATTTGGCATACCTTTAGACATTAGTCTTACACTCCATAGAGTGTTAATATTAAAGCTGGAAGAACATGAAGCTGCAAGAAGTATTTGTAACAAAGCATATTTTCACTGTTTTCTGAAAAGAGTCTGTTTTCAAATTCACATAACACTGACAAAACTGGCGTAAATTTATGACATTTTGAAGACTGTCAATCTATTTTTATCATAGGATGACTTCGGAATTTTATGTTGAAGACTGGCATAAAGGAGATATCAAGAGATATTACAAGATATGTCTTTAATGAACAATATTTTACTACACACATATAAAGAAATCACCACACTTACCATGTGTCTCCTTTCAAGAAATTCCATTTGATTCTGTTGTGAGCCACTGATGGAGAATACGGAGTATGAATGGCAGTAAACTCAGTGGTATGAAATAACAAATAAATTTTCTTTGTAAAAGATTACTTTAACCTGGTCTTCTCGGCTGATGAATAGAATGTTTATGGCACCAAGGCAGTCAAAATCTTGGTGTTACTGCTCTGTGAGTGCAGGGGATGAAGGACTGTTAATGATACCAGCATCTCTGTTAGATATTAAATATAGAAAGGGATGTGGGTCATGCATGTTCATTGTACAAGTAGTGCCTAAGCACCCTGAAGAGGTGTATCAGTTGTTCCACCACAGCAAATGAGGTGGGATTCAGCTGCCTGGCTGTTCCCTGCAGGCAGGTCTGTAGAGGTTTGTGGGAACTCTGGCCATAGTTGTGGGGTATTAATTTTTCTCAAAAGCTGGTCCTGACCCTCAGAGGATGCAGTCTTTATGACGCTGCATCCCTGGAGAGATGCAGGGAGGGTGACTACGGAGAGGTATAGCTGCTCCTCCATCATATGCTTGGGGTTACAGCCCATTCGGCTCCTGCTATTCCTCCCTGCCCATGAAACTGTGCCTGTCTTATTGTAGTGCAAAATAATTCAGCAGAAATAAAAGTAAAATACTTCAACCAGATGAAATTTAAATAGTATAAAGTTGTGATTTGTGAAGCAAAACTGCTGAATGAGTAAAAAGAAAAAGAAGCATCAAAGATTTCTTATGAGTTTTTCCATTTCAAAAGGCTCGCCTGTGGACTGACCCATCCAGCATTCTTCAGGCTTTAATTAATTAAAAGCAGGGAGAAAGTTAGGATTTTGGTGCAGGATAAATATTCCAGACTTGAAGAGATGTTGCTTTAATGACCTGGACACTATCCAGGAAGTACGCAAAGGCTAGCAGGCACTTCTGACAGCTAATATATCTGATAAAAAAGAGCATTCTGGCCAATTAAAGAACTGGGGTAGAAATAATGGTTTGTCACCAAGTGTGTAACTGAGGCCAATTGGTCCAGATTAACCAATGGGTTATCCTTTGTAAGTGAATTTAAAGGTCACGATGAGCTGTCTTGGTGGGTAAAAGATAAAAATGTTAAATTAATATGGTGGCAAAAGATTTTCAAATGTGAGACATGGAGATAAAAATTAGATTTGCAAATCATGCAAAATCACCTGGAGTGGACTAAGCAAATTGCTCTTATGGCAGAAGGTCATTAAGAAAAAAGTGTGAATAAAAGTATGAATTTCCATCCACCATAGAAAGCAAAAGCCTTCTTTAAGTATTCATAGGCAAATGTTCTCCTGAAGGACTTCATTACAAACTAACAGCTGGGAGCGTATATGTCTGTATATGGGGAGAGGTAGGGCTCTTTTCACCTTCTACAATAAAACAACTGGTTATGTTACTGATAGCTGACCTATGCAATACTACTTGACCATGAAGAGATTTTCTCTAATCTAGCTGTAAATTTCGATCAAGCTGACTGTCCTGGTAACAAATCCCATCAAGGTGGATTTCTCCAACATGCTTTTCTCTACAATCTTCCATTGCACAGAGATGTAAAGTTTGACACTGACTCTGGACAAAGATGGTCACAGACTTCAGGATCCCCACAAGACCTATGGGGATCTCTAGGATGTCCATGGGGATGGAGCTTTGGTGTTTTTGTTTTGGCTATGGCAGCCTGTGACAGAGCAGAGTCACTAAGGTCACGTTGCCTGAGTATCCCAAACTTCAACCACGCACCTCAGGCGACAGAACTGAACCCAAAAGCTTGCAGTCAGTGCTGGGAGGTGATACCTGTTCCTCCCAGCCTTGCTTTTGACCTTCTCCCTGCTCAGTCCTGCTCTCTGCCCATAGAGTGATGTAGATGTAGATACAAGTGGCCACTAATGGGATGAAAGGATGTTTACACTGTAAATGACTGTCTGGCTTCCCAAATGTGAGAGAGTCTATTTAGACACAGTGTGATAGCAAGCTGACAGCCAAAGCTTCTCCAAACTTGACTCTCCCTATGGGGGCAAGGTAAGATGGCCTGCCCCCATGCCTACCCCATGCACGAGGAATACAGAGGCAGCCTTATGGCTCTGGCTCTCACCTACCAGCACCAGGGACACACATAGAGCACCCAGCTAGGTAGCTGCTGCTCACTGTGGGCCAGCTGCTCCTCACGAGCACCTCTGCCCCACCCCTCTCCAGAAAGTCCTGTTGTGCTATTAACATTAGAGAGAGCCTGTCCACCACACACTTCTGATTTCATGTGCATCACAGCCAGCAACTGTATTTAAATGGCTCTGCTTGCTGCTACTTGAGAGATAAGATTCCCCAAATAAGGCAATAAATATCCACAGTAGCTGTTGCTTTTTTTTATAAGCACCTGCAATATGGAGGCCCCACATCATCACTGTAGTGCATAAAAATGTAGATGTTTATAACAGGCAAAGTCTAGCCAGCCCTGCAGAGAGGCCTTTTGGGGTTCACAGCCTCCCAGCTTTGCTTGGCGCTTCCTTCCCACCTAGAGGGGGTAACCTCCAGCTCCTCACCCAGGGGGGATGCCACTTGCTGCCTCTTCTGGGTTCCTCTTTCAAGCACAGGAATAGCTTGGGAGGGAGCCTGCCTGCCACCCACCCTGCCCAGGGCTGAGCTGCTGGGAATGGGCAGGCAGGCACTTTCCTTGTCTTCCAGGGCTGCTGGTGAGGAGAAGAGGAGCAGTGACAGCCCAAGTGCAGAAGCAAAGAGCAGGACCAAGGAGGCTGCAGCTGGCTGCCCATTCCTTTCCGGCACAGTGCAAATATTTGTCTTTTAGCCCCCTTCTTCCAGCCCCAGGTCTGACTGTGTGTGCAAACTGCTCTTCTGGCAGGATTTGGGTGGCTTTGAAGCCACAGAAAAGAGCAACAACTCTGAGAGAGCTCAAGCACTGTTAAAAAGCATATTGCTCCATTCCTGCACATAGCACTGAGATACTGGTGCCAGGCCATGAGATTTTGGGACTTGAGAAGTGGGATATTACAAGTATATAACCAGTGATCATAAACAGTATTTATTTTTCTTTATGTAAGTACCTAAAATACTCAAAACACACATAAAGCAGCTGTTTATTTCTCTGAGGAGCATTTAAAATGCATGTTCGTCCATGGATTACTTGTGTGAGTGAATGAACTTAAACCACTAAACAGCTGATTCTGAGCCAAATTTTCAATGGATATTAAAAAAGATGTACACATACCTAGGAAAGTGTGCATTGCCACATGAGGAAAATGCATGCAAATGAAGATATCCAAACACAATGGCCATAAAGCATTGATGAAAGGTATTTTACTGACACTGAAGTAACCTTGTTGAATTGCAGATTTTGGCTTCATTTCCTTTTCTGTAACCAGTGCAAAAGCAAAGAAAGGATCTGATTTCCTGGAAGCAGGTTTGCCTTATCTGTTAATATATAGTCCCACCTTTTACATTGGGTGAATATATTTGTATGTCCTTGGTTGGTATAATTTGGGACAAAAAGGAGAAGATATCTTGATTTTTCAGAGAGAAGCAGATATTTTGAGGACTAATTCTAGGGAAGTATTCTGACATTTCTTTAAAGAAAATGTAGAAACAAATCATGTCTAGTCAGAGCATTAGCAAATTGCCCTTCTAGTAGAAGGAATTACAGTACTGAAACTTTTAGTACATGGTTTCCTGTAGGTAGAATACCTTATAGAGTTTTGTAGGAAGTGAGACAGCCAAGTTGAAGACAGCTTGTACGTGAGTTTCCTTAGGATGGGAACTTCAGAAATACTAAGCGGAGCATGAAGTTAATTCCCATTTTTGAAAGCGACCAAGCTTAGAAACACAAGAGTCTGTGGCAGCACATGCTGGTGACAGTGTAGAGAATCCTGATGGCTGCTCCAGCTCAGGCTGCGACGGCATCCGCCTGGGTCTGCCTCTGCCTGGTGGTGTCTGTACAGCTGTGGCAGAGCTAGCCAGCTCTTCTGATACCCGCTGGCAACGATGGTTTCAAGGTTATGCTCATGTGGTGCCATTTCAGGGATTTCTACACCTTACTTAGTTGCGCTAAGGTCCCATTGATTCTCAGTTCAATGCAGGCTCCCCAGTCCCTTACTCACTTTTGAAGACTCACTTAGAAGCTTCTGAAACTTTTACCTTAAGTCTTTGCTGACCCCATGAGAAAGTGATGGAGCAGATGCAAGTACTCAGGTAAAATAAACATATACCTGTTTAATAATTGACATTTCAATGGAACTTGCCATTCTGTTTAGACACTGTCCATCCAAGTGCTAGAGTGAGAAGCATCTCGTCTTAAACCCACAGAGCTGGCAAAGTCTCCTTTTGAAATCACAGTATCTCTTTCACAAGATGCAAAATATGGGGAAATAAAGCTCAGATGAACTTTTCCTCCACTCTTGGTAAGTGACATGTAAAATAATACAAAAAATAATAAAAAAATCCCCAACCAAACAACAAGCAGAACCTTCTTGACCCAGCTGACTTCACTAGTTGGTGGCTTGTTTTCTTCCCTTTCCTTAGCTGTCATTGCATCTCACCCCCTGCAAGCAGCTCAGTCTCATTAAAAGCAATGTGGTGAAACTAGCCACATCATTATACTCACTTAGACAGAGTTCTTGTAGCCAGCACGTACCGTTCATAGTAACTGCCACTTAGGATTTGTGAACCCCCTATTGGCACCTTCCTGGTGGTTTGTTGGGGTTTTTTTTTTGTGTGTGTCTTACTTTGAAATTTACATGTCTACAGAACAACTAAAATTCACAAGAACAAACTAATTAATGGATTCCAGTTTTGACAGCTACAAGAAGACAGATGAGAAAGTAACATGCTTCTGGCAGCGTGTTATCAATTGGGAGGCACCAGTGCATCGCCTCTATGTGGTACAGTGAGCTGGAACCGACACTGACAGATGACACAGCCCTTGACAGTGAAGCCTGTACGAGCTGACAGCTCCACTTGCACTCAGGCAGGTCCATGCTCGGCGCTGGAACTGAACTGGCTTGATGTGCAGAATATGTTTGCTTTTATCTTCTCTCCGGCTGTACAGCGGGCAGGCTGAACAGCACTGTCAGGTAGATCCCAAGACCTACCTTAGAAAGTTACGACCATAATGAATGCTAAGATTTTACAAGTAAAAATAAACTAAAACAATTAACAAGTATCTAATGATACTTGTCGTTCGACCGGTGCTTTGCTCTCCTTTTTGGAAGCAGGGTGGCTCCCTGACCAGTGGGACTAAGGAAGCCTGGTTCCCTACAGACCAGTGGGTGTCTCCCTGTTGGATTCTCAAGTGTCTACTAAGGGGCTTGCTCCGAGAGAGCCTCTGCCACAGCTGGGCACCCCAAACCTCCCTCTGCCACGTGGATATGCCAGTGTCAAAGAAGGGCTGAATGCACACACCTACCTTTCTTTCAGGTGGATGTCTCTTCTCTGGGCAGCTGCCTGCTTTCACAGAACTGCAGGAGCTTGTGTCTTTGGGCCTGCTATCCTTGTGCCAGATTTGGTCACAACTGGCCAAGGGTTTAAGTTCAGATGGTGCTGGGGTGTGGAGAGAGGGTGCAGATGCACATGCAAATACAGAGCATGACAACATAGACTTAATTTCCTTTGAAAAAAAGGGTAATACAGAAAGGCAAGAGTTTCTTCACACTATACATTCAAGACATATATCTACAATCTTAAGATTAAATTGGGCCTGAGGGTAGAGGCCCTGGCAGCCTCATCTAATTCTTCCCTAAGGGGACAGGGATGCTAGAGGCACCTGTGTAACTGCTCCATGAGTGGTGAATTACAACCCTACAGCAAGTATCCCTTCACAGATTATTATGATAGATCTTTGTTCCAGTCCTCCTCTCTTAGAGTACATAGATGAGCTCGGGAAGAGACTGTATGCTTTTAAAAGGAACAGAATACTGGAATCTATATTCTCTCATAGATTTAAGAGAATATTGTCTTAATGAAGAAACAGCCTCATCAAATTAGTTTGAATCAGCCTAGATCTTCAAGAAGCTTCCTTTCCTTCATCTCTAATGCTGTAATTTTTTTCAGATCACATTACAGAGGAACTGAGAGCCCTATTAAGGGGAAAATCCAAGTTTTATGGCTCCAGCGAGGGGATTTATTGCAGCCAACACGTCTCTCTCCCTTGCTCCTTACAGCTCCATGTGGCCCTTCTGCCTGCTTCCCTCCTGTTCATTACAGTCTCCTTTGCCCCCCAGAGCAGCTGCCAGTGCTCCCTTGGCCTAACGCCGGGGTGACACAAGCAATAATACCGGCAGAAGCCAGAATGGCATTGGGCATACTTGTCCGCATTCAGCAGCTGTCAACAGGAGCTATTTGAAAGATAGATGGGGGTTTCTATAGCTTTGTTTGTGCACATGTGCCCCAGAATACAGTGCTTAACTAGAAGGAACATAATTCCACTAGCTTCACTGGGACTATTTGTATCCTTAATATTACGCTCATGTTTTAGGGACTTCGCTGAATCGGGACCTAAATTTGTGAAATTTGTGTTGCGTGCACATTTGCCTGGATTTCTCTGTGCTGCAGCTACCCATGCATGCTGTTGTCTCAGCTACTTGAGAGCTTGGGAGTACTATGTAACAGGAGGCACATTTCACACAGTCTGTTTTTGACTGTTTTAAAGTGTAAGAGGAGAAAAAAGTTCATTAAAAATTGGTCTATAGAAAGACAATTGGGCAATTTTTTGAAGTGCTTTTCTCTGTGAAGTTCTATGAGGACAAAATTAAGTTTTTTTTTCCAGATATTCATCCTTTTGCTTACTGTAACATACCTACATGATGTATAAATAATAGATCTGCCGGAAGTCTTTAGAAAAGTTTGTTTAATGAGAATCAAGATTAACAAGTCAACAAGAAGGAATTTATATTCCTTTTTCCAGGTAGCCTTTGTGCATCACATTCCCTTTCCCTAGAAACCAAACAAAATCCACAGCCTGAGTGGCTCCAACTTCTCAGGTGGATCATATAATTTAGAAAAGCATGTAAGCCTGATCATTATTTGCCTTATGCTAATGTTTAGACACTCTTATTCCAACTTCACCGTCAAGGAATGGTGAGACAAAGAGAAGCAATTGCCTAAAGCAACATTATGGTCCCGTGTGGAGCCATGAAGCCCCTATTTCCTCTGAAGCAATGGCATCAGTCACCCTGGAAAGTCACATTCTCATCTCACTTGGTCCTTCCTTCTGTTGAGGCAATCCGCCTGGGTAACAGCGTGACAGCTCGCAGGCACTATGTCAGTCAAGGCAATGCATTAGAGGGCAGCATTGCAGGCACTGCCTGTCCGAGTTGGGCTGGTCATGCAGGAGTTGAAAGGTTTTTTTTTAACATTGCAGCAGCACTCTATAATTATGTTTGAGCAGACAGTTATCGCTAAGTTCTTGCTTTCAATATCTTACACCCACCTGAAAAGTTACCTTTTAGAAAGAAATTCAAATATGTCTTCTGAGCCTAAACCAGTTTGGAATTAACAGAATATAGAAAAACAGTGATTTTCACCACACAATTATTTTCCTAGTCAAAAACATTGTATTTCCTGGATCCAGATGTTTGACCATGTATGTTGCATCAGGTAATTTTTTAAAGAAAAAGCTTATAGAAAACATGAGCTAAGGATATGTGGACAGAGCTCTTTCTCTCTTCTTTCATACTGATGCAAACTAATTTGATATAAGCAAATAGAAAAACGTCACTGGTGTTCTTAATTTTTAGGTGTTAGAAAAAAAACTCCCTGGGGATAAAAATATCTTATGGATACTGCTCCTGATTTAAGAAAAGTCTTCCCAAGCACAGAACAAACATGCCATGGGAGGTGCTCAGTGGCGTTATAACAGTGCCCTGGATGGTCTTCTGCAAAGGTCAATAGAAATAGCTATTTAGAAACCAGGCCCTCACTTCAGTCCCTCTAATATGAAATTGAGCAGTGAATTGACTACCCTTCATAATGCATCTTGCAGCAAGAATCTAGGGTGTTTGACTATTCAGAGCTGAAGGTATTGTCCTTCAGGTTTTTTTTTTCCTTTGAGGGTTTTTGCTTCTATATTGGTTGTGAGAGTCACATCCTTACACACTTACAAAACAAAGCAGGATCACTGAACAGGCAATTTGTGAACTCTGCCTATCAAGGTTAGGAGCTGAATCCAAATTCCAGCTAGATACAGATGAAATATTTATGAGTATGCACAGATATATATTTACACAGAGAGACATGGATATAGACAAATTCAGATTATCTGTTTTTCTCCTACATGACCAGACTGTTCCTGGATTGTTCGCTTAGGTATATTTTAAAAGCCTTGCATTTACACTCATCGTATTGCACATATCTGTGTTCTTGCTGTTTTAGATAGATTTTAAAAAATCATACCAAAATTTTATGGACCCTGATAAAGTTGGATAGCAAATTTTCTTAAACAGAATGACATTGTACCATCTAACATCACACAAGGCTATCCAAGATATTTTTTAACTTAAATACAACATTGAGCATGCAATTCTTTTTCTTTGACATTTTTTGAGCAAGTTATCTTCAAAAACCTCCATCATTTATATCTGTAACCCAGGAATACTTGCGATATTTCTTTACAGCCTCGTTTATCAAAAGAATCTGAAGTAGAGGAAGCTATGGTGAGCCAAATTTTCTGGTGGTATAAGTGGGGAAGCTCACTGACCTCATGAAGGCTCTGGCAATTTATACTACTAGAGTCCGTCTTTTCTAATGTATTCACATTACGGTGATTAACAAAACATAATTAAAATTTCAGCTGAGTACGTACTGTGAAACTGTCAGCATGAAAAAAATGTGTATTCCACACAAGGAAAAATGAGCTTAAATTTTTTCTTGACATTTTCACTCCATTGACTCCATCCTGCATTCAGACAGGTAAATGCAGTGTCTCTAACTGTTTCTTGTTTCTGTTTTGGAGCCATCCATGGAAGAGAAATCCACTAAGGGCTGTTAAAAACAAAACACTGTCTCTGGCTCAGAAAGCCCCTGAGGTGCAAATCTGTGGTTGCTAGGATAGTATTTTGGGGAAACATCACTATCTGCTTTCTCTATTCTCATACTTTTCTGTAGCCACCTGCCCTTGGACACTGCTGAAAACAGGGTCTTGGGCTAGATGGACCTTATATTGATTAAAGTCAAAGAGGCCAGGAGCAGACGTAAACCCTTACCGGTTTATATTCTCAAAGTTGTTCTATAAGTAGAAATGTTTGCTGATACTCAGAGTGTATTAGAGTCTGATAATGGCATTTTGCTCTTTTCTAGATGGTGCTGGATCTTTTCTTCAGAGGTATATGTTTGTGTTTCTTTCTCAGAATTTACAATAAGTAATCAGACAAAACCTATTCAAAATATCCTACTCAGAATATCCTTACAGCATCCCTTGTCCCTGCCTCTTATATCTGGGAAGGACTATCGCTTTGCTTTTTGTCACAAAATTGTACCTGGCATATGAGAAATAGGGTTCTGTTCTGTGCATGGATTTTCTGCTGTAACTCTGGAAGACAGAAATGGGGAGATGAAAGTTGTGAGGGCAGCAAGGGGGAAAGTGTTTTGCTCCTTTAAGAGCATTAAACACTAAATAAGAAACTAGAACGGTCTTTTTTTGGGTTTTTTTAAATGGAGGTTTTTCACAGTAGATGAAGCGAGGAAGAAATTATTCAGTGGTTGAGTAACAGGGCTGAGATTCAGGAGGTGCAGCTTCAGTTTCTGCCCTATCCCAGCAACTCTCCAGGACATATTATATGAAGCCCTCAGTTTTGTAAAAACACTGCTCTAGTGGGTTGCAGTGTAGGTTTCGTACTATTCCAGCACTTTAAATTGAAGAAATACATGGAGGGAGTCATGACTGTATCTAAAATCTACAGAGGCACCACTTCACCCAGAAAAGGCCCAGGTGTCGTGTGGATGATCTGGAGAGATCTGAAAGGAGTATCTCCTTCTGCTTTCCTCTCTGAGAAATCTGAGTCAGCAGCTGTCTTTAACAATGGTTTTAAAGCAGCTAGATTAACAGCTGGAAACTCTAAGCACTACTACAAGCTTAGTAAGTAATAAAAGTGAAGCTAGCTTTTTGATAAAGCAGTTCTGGTAGGAAAGAGCAAGAGTTTCCATTACTCCTCCTGAATGTGATGCCTTTTAAGGCCTGCTCATCGGAAATGTTCATGGCAATTCTGTTTTAAGACATTCTCAAGAATTTCCTTAATTAGCCATCCATGTTTACTGTACTTGTCCCTTATAATATGTGCAGTGTTATATTTGCTATCTGTAATCTCTTTGTTGATTTTGATTCTCCTGAAATGCATTTTTCCCTCCAATGAAAAATACCAAAAGGGCTTTCATTCAAGAAAATATGCTCGGCATCTGAAAGTTTGGGATATGTGGGAGTCACATCCTTTTCATACAGTTTCCTTTAGTACAGTGGGAGTTTAACTCCTTGCTGTCTCCTGCAAAATGAAGTCAAACTTATGGAGCTTGCAGTGTAGGTGCTCAGGGGGAGGGAAAGGTGTCAAGGGAAAGCCCAGGAGCTGCTGCTCCCCTGAAAGGGGGACAGATGGGAGCGATGAGGAAGGAGCTTTACCTGTGCTTGTGGTGCTGTGTCCCAGAAAGGCAGAGTATTGCTTCTGCTACTGCACAGCAGCTAGTGCAGCTGTACAGCAGCTGTAACTTCAGTACAACAGCACCTATAACTTTGGTGCTGGGTAGGAGGACTCCCTGGAAGCACCTACCTTTCTGAGCCTGAGGACCTCTGCAGGCTTAATAGACAGCACTTTCAGTTGTTATAGATCAGGTTTTGTACTGTTAAGGATCAGGCATAATATCTCCATGTTAAGCTTTTTACATAGCTCCCCTTTTATTTTCCAGTACTGTTCTGACTCCAGAGTCAGGTTAAAAGCTCTAGAAGCTGGTGAGAAAGTACTGGGTGCTGGACTGGAAAGAAAATAAACAATATTCTGATTTTGTCACGTTTTTAATTCTGGTTGATCTATGGGCCACAGGGGCTCCTCCACTCCCTGCTGTCTGTAGCTGTTCTGCTTTGACAGCCTGGCACACTGGTTACAGTCTGTGCCACTATGCACACTTTGCACATGAAGCACATTTTCTCCCACCCATGAGCCACTTATCATCTCCCTCTCTCGGCTACATTTGTTCATCTGAGACTATATGGCACAGGCATAAGAGCAGTATAAATATAGGAAATGTTGAGACTGCAGCACCAGAGAGTGCTTCCCAGGTCCTGAGCTGGCTTAGCATCCAACCAAGGTCTGGACTGCACAGAAGCAAGGGAGCTATGATGCTCTCTAGCAGGGCCTCTGAGGGCACCTGCCCTGCCATACAGGCACAGCCATGGGGCTGATTTACTCTTTCTGCACCTGAAGAATCGCCAGAGATCATTACAGACTTTTTACTCTGCAGTAGGAATATAAAAGAAGGCAGGAACCAGTATTTGGCTCACTGACAAAAAGATTTCAGGCCAAATGACTCACCTCTGGAGGAGTCAGACAAAGCTTTTCAAAGGACATGACTTACAAGAGAATTCAGTAGCTGAGATTTATTTATTTTCAGGGTTTGTTGAGCTTTTTTTAGCTCTTAAACAGTAAATCTGCATACAGAAAGAACATAGACTTCAGACTCATGAGGTTTGAGGACAGACTTCATAAATGGTCACTTGTTGTGACTTAGCCACAGAGGAAGAGAAAGCAGGTTTTTAGAATCTTATTGTTGCCCAGATCACAAGACCCCGATGTTTGTTTATGTGAAGATGGCAAGCTGAGCATTTGCTTCTGGTTATAAACACATCATTTGTGAAAGCATCCATCCTGAAAGAGAGAAGTTTGCTTCTTATGAGAGCTGCCTCTATTTCCCCTCAGTTCTTTAGCTGAAGACCTCTTTAGCTTTGCAAAAGTGGTCAAGTAGACAGTGGTCTTACAAAACTGAGAGTCACCTAATGTACTTAGTGGATTCATAACTCTGAAGGTTTCTAAATATATTGTTAGAGAAGAACCAGAGTGTTCAGGAAAAGACTACACTGATAAAAATCTGAACATCCAGTACAAATAGCCAGATACAGAGTAAGGTGTAATACAATGGACTACTTGGAGCGTAACTCTAAAGTTGCATTACCTTGAAATTCTTCACATTCTGTGCAATAGTTTATACCTTAACACCTTCAAGCATTTTCTGCACCATAAACTATGTTTCACAACTTACTCTGGATGTCACTGAAAATTACCTGGTGTGTTTACCTGAAATTGGGGATATTATCGTATGTGGTAATTCTAATTAAATGTTTACTTTTGCCATAATAACTAGAAGTGATTATACCATACAATTTTCAAGAAGAACCTCCCCAGTGAATTAAAAGGATAGGAAATTGCTTAACATATATTAATATTTTTTCCCTTTGAGAAGTCATATAACAGATTTGTTGGGTAGTTTGTTCTGTAATACTTTGCATCTTCAAAACAACCCTTTTTACATGGGACAGAGAATGATTTGATATCTGCTTGTGATAAAATTACAGGCTGCATATCATTGCTGCTTCACTGAAATATGACTTGAAATAGTCTGAATTAAATTCTAAAAACAACAGTTCCATATTGACAGTTTTCAGGGACTTTGCAAGTCCATTTTTAATTAACCAGTTTTGCTATAGGTAGTATAACTGCAAACAAAACACATTTACAGAAAGCTTTTGTGTTCAGAGTTTTAAATCTATCAGTAAAAACCTTGCTTGAACATTAGACTTAAAAAAAATATAAGGTTGCATTTTTCTATTCTATGAGTGTTAATTGGGATTTCCTTGTCAGAATGAAGGGGACTCATTTCAGTGGTGCCCAATGACAGGACAAGGGGCGATGGGCACAAACTGGAACACAGGAAGTTCCACTTAAACATGAGAAAAAACTTCTTTACTGTGAGGGTGACAGAGCACTGGAACAGGCTGCCCAGAGAGGTTGTGGAGTCTCCTTCCCTGGAGACATTCAAAACCCGCCTGGACGCGGTCCTGTGCCCCCTGCTCTAGGTGTACCTGCTCAAGCAGGGGGGTTGGATGATATGATCTCCAGAGGTCCCTTCCAACCCCCGCCATTCTGTGATTCTGTGATTCTGTAATACAGAAGGTGATCTACAGCAACTTCTTATAATCCCCCATACCAGTACTTACAGATGGCACTTTCACTACTACTACTGGCCTGATTTACTCATCTCACTAGGTTTTCATAGCATTTCTATGTTTATCTGTTGCAGAAGTGAAGAACAGTCATAAATAATGTATGAAGTCTCCTAATTATAAAGAAAAACATGCATAAGAAATTAAGAAAATATTTTACCAATGGACTACAGCTGCATGTTACAATTACAAGGAACTGTAATGGTTTGGTGAGCTAAATCCTATAGCTTGTCTAAGCACAACAAGGTGAGCTGAAAAAATAAAATAAAACTTCTGTAAATAGTTCTTGTACTGGCATCAGATCTCATAGTCTACTACAAGGTAGAAATGGCAGCAGCAGAAGAGGATGAGTGAGGAGATGTGAGGAAGGTGCTAGATGCCCAAGAAGCTGACGTATACACAAACAGTCCTTTGCACACTATTCTTCTGCCAGCAGCAGTTTGCAGCATTAGGCAGACACCTATTCTGCCTACATCTAAAGCCAACTCTGCTCAGGGTGCCCCAGTGTTTTTAGAGCTGGGATTTTCAGTATTTCTGAGTTTGGAGACCTGAGGAAGGATTCAAATCAATATTAAGATAGCTTTGGGGTTGCAGACATGGGTTTTAGTGGCATCTTGCTTGCACTAAGCCTCCAGTTGGTGGTCCAGACCGGTGCAAGTTGCTCATAGTCCTGTGAAGATGCCTTAGATACCACAGAACATCTCAAAAACCACAAAGTGCCTATATTTAGGTAACTAAACTGAGCCCTAGGTGTCTACATGGAGATTTCTACAGGTGATCAAGGTATCTAATCTTCATTTGTAACCTGTGGAGATCTACTTTTTACAGTCAATGGAAACCTGAGTTCATTCTCCATGTTCCACTGACAGTATTGACAGGGTCTCTATTTACTGAGACAAGAGCTTAGATACCTGCCTCCTAAGTAGACATCTAAACATATGTATCTATATGCAGAGCTGAATCCTACTCCAAATTTTGGTTTAAATTCTGGTTTGTTTAATTCTCATCAAAACCAGACTTTTTATTGCTGTCTAAATTGTGGTGATGTCTAAGATGTATGCAGTTTGAGATTAAATAACTCATGAATTAAGTCAACTTTAAAGTCTAGCTTGATGGTGGCAGAAACACCACATTCACGTGTAGCATGCTGGCACCATGGCAACAATATGTTGTGGTTTAACCCCAGTTGGCAACAAAGCCCCACACAGCCACTCGCTTACTCCCCCGCCTCGGTTGGACGGGGGAGAGAATCGGAAGGGTAAAAGTGAGAAAACTTGTGGGTTGAGATAGAAACAGTTTAATAGGTAAAGCAAAAGCTGCGTATGCAAGCAAAGCAAAACAAGGAATTCATCCACTACTTCCCATCGGCAGGCAGGTGTTCAGCCATCTCCAGGAAAGCAGGGTTCCATCACGCGTAATGGTTACTTGGGAAGGCAAATGCCATCACTCTGAATGTCCCCCCACTTTCTTCTTCTTCCCCCAGCTTTATATGCTGAGCATGACATCATATGGTATGGAATATCCCTTTGGTCAGTTGGGGTCAGCTGTCCCAGCTGTGTCCCCTCCTGGCTTCTTGTGCACCCCCAGCCTGCTCGCTGGTGGGGTGGGGTGAGAGGCAGAAAAGGCCTTGGCTCTGTGTAAGCCCTGCTCAACAATAACTAAAACATCCTTATATTACCAGCACAAATCCAAAACACAGCGCCATACTAGCTACTGTGAAGAAAATTAACTCTATCCCAGCCAAAACCAGCACACAATGTGATTTACTTACTACAGAAGACTGCAGAGAGCAAACTATGAATTAAAAGTTAATATGCAGTTTCTCTTCCTGCTGACATGTAAAAGGGACTGCTCTGGAAAGCAGTATTGCTTTTAACTGAGCTTTTACTAATCTTCATTGCAAGATAGCAAGCTCCTCTCAGTCTATCAGAACATGGGACTACCAAGAGGTGTAGAAAATGTTTTTCACGCTTGGTCATCTGCACAGGGCTCCAGCCAATTCTGTTTGTTCCTTAGCTCTGTGAACACCGAATTGGACTAAAAAATAAAAAAAATAAAAAAAAAAGTCTGTCAAAAGTGAATTTTTAAGGCATTTCTTAATTTCTTTCTGATGTTGCACCTGAAAAGCCAAAAAGGAAAATGAGAAATAGTCTATTTCATCTAGGTACTGACTACAGATTAGAGAAACAGCAGGAAGAAATAAAAAATAACACTGGACTAGGCTGGACTCGAATGGTCCTGGGTGAGTGAAGAAGAAATGCCCATGGACAAACTTGGAAAGCCCAAAGACAGTGTACAATGTATCTAAGTAACTTTATTCACTGGGATTCAGCTCGCAAAGCTTGCTGCTTAAATAGGATATATAGTCTCAAATTCCGGTGTTGTAATGGGCAATTATCCTTGGGTGAATAAAAATAGGCAGAATTTGTGCCTCCTATTGCAAATACCTAGGTATGAAAAGTTGGGTTCTAAATATTTGCCTTCCTGGCTCAGAACAATTATCAGACATTATATTTTAAGGAGTACACTTTATAGCTTGCAAATACCAGTCGTGTTTTAATGTATTTAATTTTACTGGCCTGACTTTCACATATTTTAAGAGCTCTCTACCTCTCCTTGGCAGCATAAGAAATTTATATTGCCAGAGGGATATATAGGGTCTGTAAATGAAAACCAGGGCTCAGTTATTCTATTTCTGAACATCAAGGTCTCAGGTATTAGGCTGTTTGAGATTATTGTTACCTACCCTACCTTAATGTGAAACTGAAATCATGCAATGAAGAATGTGCTGGGATGAGTGAAATATTCCCCCCTTCTGCTGTTGTGTTTTGTTTCCTTACAGTTAAGAGAAGCATAAAATGTGCAATTGAATCCTGTTTGGTTGATATTAAGATAATAATTTCACGCACATACCCATACAAACAATGCTGCAATGAAAACTGAACACATTGTTGCAGCCTGTCAACACCCGTAGTAAATAGCCCTACTCTAAATTAACTAATAAAACTTTTCTAATTACGCACGGTAGAAAGGCTAAAGGAGAGTGATAGCAGGAAATTCCTTTTGCCTCGTGCTACGGGTTTGGAAATGCAGTGACATCATTCCTATTGCCAGGCACTAGAGGAGATCATAATAGGATATAATTGTTGCTTGCTCATTTGATTGAACTCCAAAACCATATCAAATAACACTTAATTATTCACATAGAATATCATTACAGAAGAGAACTCAGAACTGAGAGCTCAGTGTAAGCAGAAGCATTTAATAATTATACAACTCCTGTAGATGCAAATAGATAACTTGCTGCTAATTACTCTGGAATTTTATGCTCGCAATATCCTAAGTAAATCTAGTGAAAATTAGTTGGGAGCCTGAACATACAGTTTTACTATAGCTCCATCTGGTACGTGCCCTCCGATTACCCAGCACGTTGGCTAGCTGTTTGAGGGACACGTTTGATATCTGGCCAAGTTTAAAGGTCTACTGGAGGTAAAACAATGCCCACCCTTTTACAAGGGGATCATTGTTGCTCAACAATAAAGCTCTCTGGCTTATTTGAATGTCAACAATTCAGAAAAGTTGATGTTTGGAGCCATCAAATAAAATGTTTTTGTGAAACAGTTTATTATTTCAGTGGTAATTATTTGAATCATTCATGGTAAAGGATGTTTGCTAATGAGAGCTTGGCTGCTGTAAATTCCAGGGAGACTGAATGCTCTTTGTGCTGACAAAAAGGCCCAAATCACTGGAGAGCAACTGACTGGACAAATCATTCATCTATGCAAATGCCAGCTGAAATGGTCAGATGCATTTATTACCCTCCTCATTATAGTAAACAAGGCAGAAATCGTGACTGGCAGTTATCAACTTGCCCTGAAGTGTGATTTGTTCTCTTACCACTATTTAAATGAGAGGAAGAAAGGCATGCCACCAGGGACTTTGTCGGTTTATAAAAGAGTAAATGTCACATAGCCCGGTGCTTAAAGACTTTTGATTGACAAATGTTTTATTTGACATATCAAACAATAATGGTTCTCATATCAAATAGTCCATATTTGTTAGCAGAAATTTAACCCTTGGAAGAGCGAGAACTGATTTTCAGAACACTCCGAATCCAGATGGAAAGTTACAAGTAAAAAGAAACTCTCTAACTGGGTGGACTGGAAAGACTCACACAGTACTGTAGAAAGATGCTTTTAATGGAGGCTTCAAACGAACTGCTGTCTTAGTTGCTTCAAGAAAGCATCTCACATCAGGAAGGCTAATAGCATGTAACAGAAGGAAATAAAACAGTGATCTTTTTCCTAAAGGAAATACAATAACAGTTTGAGAGACCTAAAGAGGACCTGCCTCAAACTATGTTCCTATGACATTTATGCTTGTATTAGGACAGGATACAGCCCAATTTGTTTGAGGAATGTTTGGGTTTGATAAGCAGAAATATTACTGAAAAAAAAACCCAAGTGAAAAAGAAGCAAACAAGAACACAAATCAGAATTCTTATTTGTATTAGGGGTGTGTATTTGTTGCTACCTTTCATTTTAACAAGCACAGGCTTTTGTGTTGGCGATCTGTCATTACTGAATATGAAACTATTATTATATAGGTGGGTCTAAGACCCTGTATAAATATTTACAAAATCATATGTCCTCTGGTATTAAACAAGAAAGAAATTACATGTGATTAAATGATGCTTCGCATCATTTGCTGATGATGTCTTTTCACCTCTGTCAGTTGGTGCAAGGACCAGATGGAAAAAGCGTGGATGCTCTATCCAAACGTGAACGTACACTTTGATTGTTAGAGAATGATCTCTTTCGGCTTTATGGAAAGAGGGAGGACAAACTCTGAGTCAGATCCTTTAAACCTTTTCCATCCGGAACAGTAAACTGTGTCCCAAGAATGAGATCCTGAAGCTGAAGAAAAAGGAGAGATCGTTAGGTATTATAAGAGGAGAATAAATCTCTTTGATCATGACTTTCGGGAGGGCAGGGGGAACAATCCTACCTGCCTACATCTTCTAACCTATGCATTCTATTGAACTGAGATTCTACAATCCAAGTAGCCTGGCAGAGAAATACTGAGTGGAAAAGGAGATAGAAAAAGCATTTTGGAAAGATGCTTTGGGTTATCTGGGAAATATAATGTGATTTTAATAATAATAATAATAATAATGAGAATATAATAATACTAATAATACTAATAATACTGCTTATTAGCTAGCATGATAGAGGGAGGAATTAAAAACAAACAATGTCTATATAATGCTTTATGGCTCTTGTGAATCAAATATTAACTGATTCGTTTTCTCATTAGCCCTGTGAAGTAGCATCATTAATCCTCCTTTGTGATGGGAGAGCGTCTGCATACGACAGGTGATAGATATTTAAGGTCACTAGCTGGCTGCAGCAGACCTAGGTGTTACTACCTAGGGCATCTGATTTCCACTTGCAAGCATAGCTATTACTGTATGCTAGGACTGTGTACAGAGACACTTCCTACGTGCTGAAAATGGATTACCACAGTATTTACTTGTACTGCATACCTCTGCTATCAACATTTAAAGGTCCCTGCCTTTTAACATCATAAAAAAGCACTTGTCATCATGGCTATCACTACTGTCATTAGAAACAGGGGATTTTCCATTCCAACCTGAAATAATGATTCTTAATTCCAGCACCCAGTATATGGAGGCAAGGAGGCCTGGCACTTCAGAGGAATATCCTTGGCCAGTCAGGCTGTACTGCCTTGCACACAGAAGGAAAAATCTTCCACAGATATCCTAGAACCACAAGGACATCTGGCGAGATATATACCTTGCAGACAGAGGACTACAAACATTCTTGCTGATCACAAAATAATACAACAGTAGTATTTGATTTTGTGACATTATGCAAAGATATCAGAAGATAATTATTGCAAATATAGGGAAGAAAATATTCCCATCTTTTTCTAACATCACGTCTATTATTAGATCTAAGTGCCCCCTTACATTCTGTTCCTAATGTAGTCTGAATACATATATCAAAAATAAAAAGTCATTTGTTACCAGCATCTTCTTTTTAGGCATTTTGAGACTACCCTTTGGTCTTGGGATGTGGCCAGCTCTTATTTATGGGAGTCCCTGCTTCTCCTCTCTCCTATGTCCCTGTATTCCCCTTTTATCATCCTCATGCTCCTAATTTCTTCCTCAGTTTCTCAGAAGCTGGTGCGTTTAAATGCTCCCATCAGTCGACCATTCTGGCTGCCATCAATCTCCTTCAGACCTGCCACGTCATTCCAGAGCCGTTGCTTCTGCAGGTCTTGACGGTACTGTCACAGGGGGCTGATTTAACACAGTGGAAGAGGCAGACAAACGGTTAGCTGCAGAGACAGGACAGGCCAATGGAGCTTTGTAAAAGCTATAAATAGTGTTCTTGATTTGGAGAATTTTGGAACTGAAGAAGAAAGGCAAGGTGCTAATGAGGCAGGGAGGAGCACCTGCTCTTTGATGACATTCCTGGCCTCCACCTTCTCCACTGGAGAAAAAGTTAAAGGAGTTGATTAATATAGTTCAGGAAGGTTTCAGGATTAATTTTCAGGAATGTGAAGTAATCAACATTTTCTCAAGCAGTTAGTATGTTCAGTCAATAACAATACCACCTTCAAAACTAACTATGTGCCCAGAATAAGTGATCATCAGGAAGCCAGGGACAGGACAACGCTCAGTCTAAAGGGTTATAATAATAGAAGAGGGAAAAATTGTCACTAACAACTCTGAATAACTTTCATTAATGCATACTGGAAGCTAACAGCAGGCAGCAAAAAAAAGCCCTGTTTCATTTTGCCAGTTATTCCAAGTAACTTGGTGTCCCCTGCATGGAGGTGAGTGGGCTGTGTGCACAGCAGCTTTCTGTGCATCTTAAGCCTCCTTAATCTGTGCAGGAGCTGCAGATGTCACTGCAGCTTCAGGCTTAGACTGATGATCCCTAGCTATGTCCTCCAAACAGTAAGTAAAGCTTTTGGTGTCAGGAAGCAGAGAAATCAATGGATAAAACCCCACAGATTCAAACCAAACACTGCTCTTCTGGTGAAACTGCTGTATTTAAAAGCTAAGAATGAAATCACTCTGCCATGAAAAATATATTCCAGTGTTCCTAGCAACTGCACACTGTTACCTGTTTTTGGATGAACTAATTAATTACAGTACCAGCAACTCACTGGCAAATCTCAGGCATGATATGTTGGAGAAAAAATGTCCAGGAAGAACTGACCTACCTACAGTCTTCCTTAAGTGACTTTATAATGGGGTAATTCCAGTCACTTCAGAGGAGCTACCCTCACTCAGAAGTGTACAAATCAGTATAGAAGTATGCCAAATATTTTATCTATATTTGTAGTCAAAACATATTTAACAGTGATAATTATGTGAAATCATTGGCAGATGTGCTGAATAGCCTGAAACTGAAGGGAGAATGGAACAGATAAACTGTGAAGGCATTTCTACATTAAAAAAAAAATGTTCCTTACACAGTCTGATCTGTATCCGATACAAAGATATTAACACCAGTCTTTTCATTTTTCAGAACTCTTTCAGCAACCGCATCCAAATTAACATAACCATCTATTTCCATGTGAGCAGGAATTCATGCTAATTCTACATTAATTTCCAGGATGAATAATTGAAGTATCAGATGCAACCGCTCAAAAACCTAAATCTTGTTCAGTGCTAAAGCAACAAGTTCTAAACCTTCAGTTAATCAAGAAAACTACACCTAGGTCTTCATTAACATAACTGGAATCAATCCACAGCTGATAAAATCACAAACCATGCAGGTTTAAGAGTGTGCGCCTCTATCATACTTAGCTCAGTCTGAACACATCTGTGTCTTTAAAGTTTCGCAGCGCTGGTAATTTTATAACTAGGAACCATCACCTCTCATTATGCTATGAGTCCTCTTTCCAAAGCAATAATGATGTGTGGATGTGAAAAAGGAATTATTTTAAAATGATGCCCAGTTTTTCTTGTTTGGGATCAGCTAGCATTTACTCCCACTTCCCTGTATTTCTTCCTGGCAATGCTGCATGGAGAACTAAGATGCCCATTATGATTCCTCTGTGTACTAGTATGACACTATGTTGTTTGATATTGCTGCCTGTTCACTCTCTCTCTGTAAATATTACCTAGATCACAAACCTACTTCATCAACTATGGAAACCAGCCAAATTGCTGCAAGAAAATACAATAATTTCAAAAGCTAAAACATGCAAAACAGAAGGGAGCTAGCTAAATAAACTAAGACCCAAGGGTTGGAGAACTACTTGTAACTAACAGCTCGCTTGTTTCTGACTAGCTCTAAGATGGAAATACAGCATCCACCTCACTAAGGTAGAAAATTCCGGTATAATTAGTAGACAAGAATGAAAAAAACCCAGATTCTTGGTTTTTATATTCTGATTGTCTGAATGACAACGTGGTATCCGTGCATACTTCAGAAGTGACTTGGTCCAGTTGTTTCTATTGCTGTAGCAAATTCGTTCCTAAACAGAGAATGCTTGGGTCAGACATCTGGCTGTGTTATTTTGTACTTGCACCGTACCCATACTTAAGGGACTTTCACAAATTAAGGAGAACAAAAGCATTCCCTGCAAGGGGGGCAGGGTGCATGTGGGGGTGCGTGGGGCGGTGTTGGGGTCCGTGTGTGTGTACATATATGCATATTACAAGCACGCATACACAGTGCTGAAACTCATTAATTCTTTCCTGAAATTGGCTACTAAAGCTCTAAATACTTTGGGAAGTGACAGCCTCTTTTCTCACATATTATCTGCTGGAAACAAAAAGCAGAAAGAACACAACTAGAGACTTCTTGCCAGTTTTACACACCCTTCCCAGCAGTATTAGCCCTCTTTCTCAATGCATTCTCCTAGTTTGCTCTATATCCTGGAAAAATACGTGAATGGCAAACTCAGCTGAATGATCTGAAGCCATTTATCCTCAATTCTGGGAGGACTGAACTTGTGCTGATGAATAGACCTTATCATTTTGAGAAGATACATTCATTTTTTATGCCCTTGTTTGCTGAAGAGGACTCATTAGGTTAACCAAGAGGTCATTCAGTCATTAACTGCCCAAGTTGTGGTAGATTTCCCATGACTTTTTAAGGCTTGTACACATTTAAAGCTCCCAGACTTTCCTTCACTAAAATTCAGGAATATTTTGTTTTAGAAGAAGGCAACAAAATAAGATGCTGAATTCTAATACATATTCTGAACTGTTCCATCACAAAATAAGCTTTGCGATGTGCTTTGTATATTTCCTCTCCCCCCCGCCTTTTTTTTTTAATAAAACATAGCAAGCAGTGAAGCCTCCTTAACTTTTTATGGGTAAATCTTATATTGTCTTTTAATACATCACTTTTACTTTTTATACTTGTATGATATCTTTAGCAGTGGTGAAAGGTAGTAAATAAGCATATAGTTTTACCGTTGGCTTATTTACATGGCTGAAAGCAGCTTTTCTGCATGCAGTGGACACACATGCTATTTCTGAAAGAAAACTCTTGCACATCTGATCCATCGTGTTGGTAGTAGCCTAAGACATCAGCTGCAAAGCATCACCAACAACTTCTCCATTCATTGCCATTGATAACAATGCTCACATTGATCTGATTGGAACAGCGATATGGACTTCACAGCACTTCTCAGAGTTCTCCAGGTTTCTAACCCTTGGGTGGAATCCTCTTACTGTTTAGCATCCGTAACTCTTCAGCTCTGCTGAGCTCTGATTTGACTGATCATGCCATTGTGGCAGCAGTGGATGAGCCACAGGCAGCTTTGTAGCCATGGAACACAACTGACCTATAAAAATATCTCTGGTCAAATGAACATATTATAAAGGGTTTAAAATTGTTATGTGATGCTTGATGAGAGGCTAACAATGTCTCTTTGTGAGGCTAAATTACATGTCTCTATTGAAATCAATATGGCTCAGATCTGCAAACACTGAAGTACTGCACTGCAGCTGTATCAATTCCCTTGGGTTTTGTGTTAAAAAACCGCACAGTGTGGACATTACACATGTCTATCTCAAAGCTACCAGTCATCTGCTCCTTGCTGCCAGTCAGTTCATACAGCCATTATGCAAGAAAATATGAAATGGCTGATACATTTCTAAAGAAAAAGTACTGGCATCATAAAGGAGACTTGAGCTGATTAACAATTACTACCAATGAATATCATAAGCCTGATAAAACACGGAGTCCTGCTAATTATTAGAACTTTCCTTTCATTATGAAATTACAATAAGACCTTGTTCAAATGTACCTTGCAGCTCTCTAGTTGTTATGAAGAAGGAATCAATTGTCAATCCCTGTTCCTTGAGCGTACATGCTTGTGATACTCTTCTGCACTCCTAGCAGGCTGCGAGGAAAGCCTCGAGACTAGAAGCAGCCGACAGTGCACCAGAAGCACTTAGCTTTAGAAACCCGACATTCAGAAGGTTAAAGCAACGGGTCCAGTTTGAAGAAAGTAGGTGCTTTGCCAGAATTGCCTCTGGGAAAGTTTTTATGGCACAGACACCTAGGGCATTTACTTGTCTGCTGGAATAGAAAAATGGTGGTAGCCCAAGGGCTAAGGGAATTTCCTACTTACTCTTTCAGTTGTTATTCAGGTTTCAATGTTACTGTGTATCTTGCTAAAATGTTATACAGGTTTTACATTCCCACTCTTAAATTTCAGTCGAATGCAGTAACAAGCTGTGCAGTGTCAACACAAAAGCTTAATAAGATTGTATCTGTCTCTGTCTCTTTAGATCCCTATATGAAGCCTATTGCTGGTTAAAATTAGCATATTATCCTTACTGGATCCTACTGCTGCTGACAAAGGATTCTGATTTAAAACTTGTCTGAAGATTCTTGCACAACAACCTCCTTGTATACAGTAGATTTTACTATCTCAGATTCCCTAATCCTCATTAAAAACCTCACGAAGACTTCAGTCAGCACAACCTTCCAGGCTTTAGGATTATTGCTTATGAGTATATTTCTGCAGAAAGATAAAAAGGGAAGAGGAAAGATTTTTAACTGTGATGTGTCCAGGTAATAGTGTATTTTGAGAAATTAGGATTTGCTCATTCTTTATGCTTTTTTTCTTAAAGCTTAATTACATATCATGCAGAGTGCTTCCACAGTAAGGGCAGTGCTTAGCCATTGGAATGCTGAAACTGTTATTGTTAAATAATTTGATAATATATACCAGGTACCTCATAGAAGGAAGACATAGCAAGACATCACCCTTGCCTCAGTGAGTCTATAATCTAAATTCCGTGTGATCTACCGAGAAACAGTGCCAAGCAGCAGAGACAGATGAAATACTGCAGCAGTTTAACTCTGTATAAAATTTAAGCACGTACTTGTACTGTGGCACATTCTTCTATTTTTTAATAAAAATACAGGAAAATAAAGATAAAATGCAGCAAATATGATTAACTATGCAATATAGCGTTTTCATAGAGCATAGCAGAGAGAGGATGCTATACTAAATATTGTTACATGACAAAAAAACCCCACAGGGAATACAAAATTTCCTCTGGAAAAAACAGAGTTCAGGCTGACACAGAAACCAATGACTTGTTAGGCCTGGCTCATGGATACACCTACAAACATGTTTAAATTTACCCAGTGAGGGGTCTCGTTGACTTAGTACACTTTCTCTTCCACTTCAAAGAATATATGTAATTTCACATATCAAAAAGCAGTAATGCCAGTCCAAGAGGCAGTGAGATGTTTCCCGCGCTGGGTTAATATCCTGGGATGCAGAGGAAGCCAGAGAGAACAGCTCACAGCAATGGCAACGGTGTTATGCATAGGCACTCAGTGCTGCTTTGTGGTTAACACTTGGCTAAGTCAGTTGTATTAAAAATAACTCACTGATTAAAATGATTTCATTATTTTTAGGGTTCAATTTAACACTTTAAAATACAAAGCTTTGCAAAGTGATAGCAAAATTCAGATCAGTTTCCTGCTGGGAGTGGGAACTGGTGACTTACAAGCAACCGAAATGTCACTAGCCATATTACTCCCTTACATGCCTTTGGTATAGACGCAGACATAACTCCATCCCATTTAGCCATGCCAGTGATATGGTCTTTCCATTCTCTATACCTAATTTTGAAATAACAATATTCCTGCTGACTTCAGCAAGATTTCCCCCTAATGAGCAAGACATAGCACCACTTATCATAATAAGCAAAAGCTGAAGGAGAAGCAGGATGCTGTTAAGACATGAATTTGGTGATTACAAGGTTTGATTAACAGCCAGAAGATACGTTTCACTGTTACGTTACAAACGGAATGCTTCCAGTGTATTTCCTTTCAACACAGAGGACCATTTCTGGAACATATTCTATGCTTAGTTTTACTGCTGATGTGTATATAGAAATATGTATAAAGTGTTTTTGTGGCATAGCTCACTGGAAATTATCTGTCATCTCCATATGTGGACAACTGTTGAATAAAAACAGATCATCAGCTGATTTTTACAAAGGCTGTGGAATGACAATTTGACAGTAATTTGGAGCACACCTTGAATGCACATAGCTTGAATTTGAGACAGCAGCCTAGACAAAAAGGACACTGTCACCCAATGTCCTCTGTCCCCTTCAATAAATAGTAGTCTCTCTGCAGTTTTAAAATGCTACCTGCTGTCGGACAACCTCTGTGGGTAAGGATGAAGTTGGTTCTGTAATTTGTCTAGCTTGGTAAGGATGTGTCCATACATAGCACATCATATTTGCTGTCTGAAAGCTTGGGGACGGTCTATGCTAAGCAGAGAGAGGTGAACCTCCAAACAGCAATATCTTCTGTGTATCTTAGGCACCTGTCATAGGAGTGAACGGGGTAGGCTGGATCACCTGGAGGCAGCCGTGTCTCCCCATGAATGATAGAATGAGCCTAGCAGACTAGATCAAACACATAACCTTTACAAAGCTAAATTTAAGTGATAATTCCAGCATTTGCAAGCTGGGGGGTGAGTGGACTGAGAGGAAAACTTTTCATATCCTTCTACCTTCTGCACTGACACAGAACTCAATCTCAGTACAGTCTTAAAATAAACACGGGATGGGAATGATTTGGTCAAACATAGTCCTCTGCACGGGTGCCTGAACTAGTTGCCTGCTACAAAGAAAACTTTGTAGCCAATAGACAGAAATGGATATTCCTAGGTTCCTGTCCCTAGGTGATATATTTTATGCTAAAGTAGAAGTCTTAAATGAGTTAGATAAATCCTGCCTTCAGAGTGTTCCCTTTCTCTTCATTTCATTCGGAAAAGGAGCATGATATGTACAAAAACCAAAATGAAAACAATAAAATAAAGAAAACACAAAAATTCAGCGCCATGTCTAACCTGTTTTCTGACTCACCAAACTTATTTGTAGACTTATTTCCTTATTTTTTAAATATATTTCTATGAATTCAAATTTTAAGGTGGCAACTGTCTGGGATGGCAGGCATTGAGAGCACCTTTATAAGTACTCTGTAGCTAGCACCTAACTGCAGGGTAGGAGTGAGGGAGCGAGGCTAAGTGATGCAGAGAGGCACACCACACTGCTGACACTGGAACCTGAAGGGCCTACCTTTCTCTTCTGTAAAAGTAATGCTATAAAAATTGGGTTTTAAAATGTTATTTTTAAAATATTGTGAATGGTCCGGTGGGATTTTATGCCTATAAAATACGTACGTATGTATGTGTATTTCTGTATGCGCACACACATGTGCGTGTGGGTACATGAATCGCCTAGAAACCGGTCACCCTGGCACGTCTGCTTGTGGAAAGCAGGGTTGTGTAGCGGCCTCTCTGCCACTACAGTCAGCAGCAGAGAAGCACTCTACCCTAAATGCGTAGATTTCTATATTTGGGATTTATTATAGATGTGTCAAACTTATAGTAAAGCATTATACAAAAAGTACCTTAGATATCAAGTATTTTTAACCTTTTCTGGCAATTTAGAATTATTTCTCGACCACCGAGTCGAAGTCAGCATCACTATTTTCTACTGTAACTGGAGGGCCCCAGGTACCACCTGACGTGGAGCACGGCTGGAGACGTGAGGAGGCGAGACGGACTGACGGGCAATTTTGGCGACCGTGGCAGGAGCTGGAATGGGAACCGGCGGTTGAGAGGGAAAGCGCAAGTGCTTGGGCATGCGTATCGAGTTAGAGGATATGGAAGCAAAACGTGACACTCCCTTTGCAACGTGCCAGTCAGGGGCCCGTGGGGCACTACAATTCGCTGGAGCAAGTACTCGTTAAGATCAATTAAAATCAGAACTGCCCTTATGACGTGCCGGGGACTCAAAGCACCGTGTTTAAATGCACGATCCGGCCGGGCTGGGGTTAAGGCGAGGCGTTTCAGACGCCTGCCGAGCAGCTTCGCGAGAAGCCAGGTTGCCGAGGGCCGGTGGGCTGCCAGGGGGCGGCTGGCAGCGCCCGCCCCGCCGCAGCCTTGCCGCGGCGGCGGAGGCAGGACGGCGCCCGGCGGCGCGGGGCCCATCGCCACGCACACTAGCGAGACGACGACCCTCCGCCGCCTCCCGCCGGACTTCGCGAGTCGAATGAAGAGCGGGACACGGCGCCGCCGGCCCCCGCCGCCCCGCGCAGCCCTCACGGCCCGCCCCGCCCCGCCCCGAGGCGCGGGCACGCGCAGCTGGCGGCCCCGCCCCCGCGGCCGCCCCGCCCCCGCCGCTGTGCGGGGCTTCCGGCGGCGACGGGCGCGGCGGTGGCGCGCGTGGCCGGGGCTGCTCCGCCCTCCGGACGGGGTAGGGCGGCAGCTCCGCGCGGGCGGGGGGGGGGCAGCGCTGCTCCACCGGGGCCCCTCCTCTCCCTCCCCTCCTCCCCCCCCCGGGACGCGGCCCCGCCGAGGCGGCCTCTCCGCGCCCCCGGCCCGGCAGCGCCGCCAGCCCGCCGCTTAGCGCGGCGCCGGGCCCGGGAGCAGCCCGGCGCGGGCGGGGCCGGTCCTGCGCGGCGGGTGCGGCCGCCCGCAGGTGTGTGCCCGCCCGCCCGGCCGGCCGGCGGAGGCGGGGGCCGGAGCCCCGGCGGCGGTTGGCGGGGCCGGGCCGGGCCCCTCAGGGAGGGGAGCCGGGGGGCAGCGGCGGTCCCGCCTGCTTCGGGTGGGGGCGACCCGCCGTGGGCCGCCCGTGGGCCGCGGCGGGACCTGCCCCTGGGGAAGGGCCCTGTGGGCAGAGAGCGGGGGTGCCGGCGGGGTGCGGGGCGGGAGGGAGGCGGGGGCGGCGGGGCAGGCACCGGAGCAGGGCCGGGGCACGGCCTGCGCATCCCCTCCCGTGCAGACCCCGGCCCGCTCCGGGGGCCTGGGGCTCCCCGCTGGAGCCGCCCGCTGCGGGGTCCCTGTCGTGTCGCCGGAGGTGCGCCTCGCTGCCCCAGTTGCCCAGTCACACCACAACAGAAGCAGGGTGGGAGCTTAACTGGCAATATGTAGGGGGTTTTTTGTTTGTTTTTTGGTTGTTTTTTTTTTTAAGGTATGTACTTTGGGGAGCTTCGCTTCATGTGAATTGTTATTTATTATCGGTGCAGGCTGATGAATGGACAGTGGGAGATAACTGCGTGGCCTGATAGCTGCCATCAGTGCAGTGAGGAGGCAGGGGACCAGCAAGTAAATGCTGTACAGGACACGACCGCATGGAGAGGTAGGACAACACTGTGAAGAGAAAAGCGAGAAGACAAATGCACTTTAGTTGCTTGTTGAAAGTAGTATTGAATGGGGACGGGGGTTTTTTTGGGCTTTTTTTTTTTTTTTGGCATGAGGAGGAGAGTTTCACTATAGCTGGAAGGGCAGTTGTTCAAAATGAAGTGGTATGATACCGGTGACTTTAGGCTTTGTATAGAATGAGTCATTTTTAAAAGGGGCTGCCTGATGATTTACACATATCGAGAAACAATTCCTGTTACGTGTGAAGACATCCCCCAGAAGGCAGGGTGGTCACCTGGACAATGTAATAGATGCCTAAAGAACATTTGTCTCCGTTATACTTCGATGCTAAACCATGCAATGAGTTCTGGTCCTACCAGGAAGGAATAGTCAGTTAGTGAAGTAATCTGAAATTCTTGGATTTTGCATGTTTTGATGCTCATGACGGCAACACAAGCAAGATTTTAAATAGAATTGTCATAATGTTTCTTTTTTCTTTTTTCGAACTGTAATTTTATAAGTTGCAAATACATAAAATGGCTATGGTTTTAGTGCCAGAACACATTACAGGAAGAAACATAGCAACTAGGGCCCGAGTTTAAAGTATGCTGTAAGAGCTTATTAATTTTTAATTAATATCAACTTCTAGTTTCAACAAGTTGAGTGTAGATATTGGTATAATCTAGGTAATTAACGGTGAGAGGTGCTAACATGTGGTAAAAATACTCTGGTTTAGCCTGTAATGTAAGGTTCCAGTATTCCCTCTGTGCATTAATGTGCAAAGATAATTAAGAGATTTCCCACTGACCATCTAAGATGCATATATTAAATTGCATTAATCTTTCTTCAGAGATAATACAATCTACTGTTTTTGTCATTTATACGTTCTTTGTAATTTGTCAACGTTGCTGTTTCTTTTATAGTTAAATAAAAGACAACTCTGCACAGTACTCCTAAGTGTGAGATCAGCAAAGTGGGCGTAAAGAGGAATTACTACATCTCCGGCTTAAAAAATCAAACCTGGTGTATATGTGACTTGCATATACAACATTTGCTTCTCTTGGAATATCACAAACTCTTGTCTAACACGTGCATGGCCAGGGATGGCTCAGGGACGAAATATGCCATCTTCCATTTTTCTCTGTGCCTAATATCTATTTGTTGTGTTTTTACACACATCCTTCACTTTGCAGCCCCTCCAAATCCCCAGTATTTTCCTGTATATTTCCCACCTTTTCTCAGCAGTCTGGTCGGTGAATACCTATGTAACTATGTCCTGTTTCTGCTCTCGTGGGATGAAATTGTGAATACTGGGGAGCTGTGTTTGCAAAAACAACCAAAATGAATAGGTGCAATAATCATTAACAGGATGGATTGCTTGGAAGCTGGACAATAGATTTGTGTACATAAAGTCCCTGTAAAGAGGCAAAATACACTGAAGAGATCTAGTGCTTTTGAATACTTTAGTTTAATTACTGCCTGTTCCTGTGAAATCTGTACAGAAACCATAAGACATTTTCCTTTATCGAGGTTTGTTGTGTTTGAAAGAAGGAAATAGTGAATTACTGTCTTAGGAGGCTTTCTGTAGGTATAGGACAAAGGGAAGAAGGGTTAATCATAATAGGAAAAGGGAATTTGCCCAAATAATTGAAATAGTTGTCAATGACGTAATGGTCTGAATAAGAGAGATTGTAAATAATGTGATGGGCTCTAATGTATTTTGAAAGAAGGTAGCGTCTCTCTCTTAGGGAAGTTTTGTTCTAGGTCTAGTCTAATCTGGTTCTCTGGAGTCCTGTCTGTCTTGTAAAACTAGAGATAGGATTTCCATGGCCCTTCGAGCTGGTCTGACTTAGGGCTCTTGCAGCCTTCCTGCCCCTTGAGCTAGCACTGACGTCATGTTAACTGGCAACGGGTTGGTTTGGGACGATGAACAGACTGAAAACTACACTTGCTTGTAAGAGTGGTTGGTGTCTGGCTGGATGAGCCCCAGGACTCATCTGGCTCCCCAGCAGTGCGGGCTGGAGAGGTGGCTGTGAAGCTGAGAGGGATGGGTCTGTGTGGGGTGTAAGATGGGAGGGCAGAGCTCAGGCAGCCCCGAGAGAGGCTGGAGACAGAGTCTAGTCGGGAGGTGCAAAATTGGCATGTAGGCGTAGGCCCGCACCTCACAATGTCACTGTACATTCATAGCATATTGCTTTTTGTTTTTAACCAAGCCGTTAACGCCTCTGTGCTAGTCTGGTGGCCGCTGAAGGTCCTCATGTTTAACAGCGCCATTTCAGTCCATTTAATGGTATCTTGACAGACAAAAAATATGCTATAAAAGAAGCCAAATAAAAGGAAGGAAGTAGAAGGCTGCTGATTGGGAGGACAATAAGATATGTTTAAAAGACACTTCTATTAAGCTTTAGTTTGGCATAATTATGCCCATACAAGAGAAAACAAATAACATACAACAGGCCAAAGGTACTGCCAGAGATGGGAAGGTATAGTTGCATAGGCCCAAATGGATCTCTTAAAAATAGTCAAGCAGTTTAGGGAAGTGAGGAGTTTTCCGCGTAAACTTTGCATGTACATGAACTGCTCTGCTCCAGAGCTGTTTATCTTGATGCTTTGCATAGGCCTGAGTCTGCATTTTTATCTTTTTTTGCGCAGTTATATTAAATCCCTTTAATTGGAAATCAGCTTGACCTGTGGTAGTTCCTGAAAAAAAAAATCTCTATATTGTCTGGCCCTACTGATCTGTATTTAATGTAATTCTTTCACTAGCTTATTATCCTTTAACCTCCTGACCAATTTTTCATTGGTCTTTTAACTCCACACAATTCTCAATGCTTCTTTTAAAATGCCGAAAGAAGAGTTCCTATTTGTATTGTATGCTTATTTATCCTTCTTCTATAATAGTTTTCTGTTTCCTCTTACTTGTTATAAACTACTAAATCCTGTATTGCTTTTAACTCTTTAAGAAGTAATTTCCCTCCACTTATGTTGTTTAGACTAATACATTTTTATGAAAGCCGTCTGCTCTTCCCTGCTTCTTCCTACTTGCTTTTGAGCCTCTTGACCAATGTCAGCCAAAATTGACAAAGTGGCGTCAGCGTCAAGGATATCAAGTTTTTACACGTTTTATGAAAATCATCAAGTTGGTAGAGGGAGAATGACCCAAATTAATGTTTCTGCTAATGGAAAATCGGCAGCATGATTTCAAGTTATCTGCTCTGTTAGACCTGACTTAAACTGGCCAGCTAGTTGATGTAGAGATCTGAACCAGCCGGCGGTTACACTGCTCTTTGACAAGCTGGTAGGGAGCACAGCTGGGTTTCACACCAGCGCTGTAAGAACTCTGGGCTGTGGCCGGAGGAAGCCTGGAGTTTGCAGTGCAAACGTGAAGTTATGTGGGATGTGTATGTGAGATAAGCGATTTGCACCTGATCTGGAAGTACCCTGGCTGAATGTTTCTTAAAATTGAGCTCTGTAAAGCCATAATTTCCATGGAACAGCCTTCAAACCATGTTAATCAGTGAAATTTTGAGTTATATGCTCGTGTATTTGCTGGTCTGCATATAATTCCAGGGCTTGACAGCAGTTAAGTTTGTTGAAGTTTAATTTCTGTTGGCATATTCTGTAAATAGCTTTTTCTTCTTAAGAGGGAAAAATCCAGAAGGAGAATGCATTTGTAACCGTCACATCTTGCAGCAGCTCCATCCTGAAAAGATAAAATAACAATTTTCAGTTGGTTTTTTTTGAGGAGGAGAGATTGGGGGTTGTGCTGCTTTTTCTCCAGTGCCTTTTCTAAAAGGTGGTTCAACAGGATGTTTGGGGGAAATGTGACATTATTGGGTTTTGGCATATCAGGAGAGCTTGAAGTGGATCCAGCATATCATCTTATGCATTCCCTTCTGCACCGAATGTCAGGAGTAATTCTTGTTGTTGACAGCTATGTCAACATGTGAAACTGAATGAAGGACAGGAACTAAACAAAAAGCTAATAATAGAAGAGGCAAGAAAGTGAGAAGTGAACACTTCGTTAGTAAACTTTCTCGCTGTCACAAGTAAGAGGGTCAAATAGTACAGCCTGTCCTTATCTGTTACCACAGGCGCCTTCTTGTTGGCAACGTTCAAGCGAAAGAGAGCTGTTTGTACATTTATGTGCGTTTTGTGAGTATGGGAAACAAGCAATTTACCCAAGAAACACGCGCAGTGGATTTATATAGAGGCATAAAAAGTCACTTTGATTCATCTCCATTTGTTTAATTATTTACCCTACTTTAAGCTTATGTTTCTAAAACCTCTATAAAGTATGGTCTCATTTGTACCTATTAAGTATGTGGTTTGTCTGCCAGGCAATGTGAGGCTTCATGTTAGTTGCTGTTTGATGTCTCTTCTGCAATGGAAGAGTCACCTCTGTTGGTTCAGTGATTACCACAGTATGTATCTTGTGATAAACTAACCAACAACTCCAGTACAGGCTGCTGAAGAAACATTTATTCTATTTTGAGACATGCTTACTCATCCCTGTTCAGGCCTCTAACAGGTTATGGGCATTGCTCCTTATTCTTTCCTAGGAAAGCTGATGAACAAGTTCATAGGAAGGCCGGTCTGTGGTACTGGAGGATGTGAATTCTGGAGTGCTGTGTTACTGCCCAAGTGTGGTGTGTACTGCTAGCAGAAATCAGAGAATATGTTCCATGTTTTGTTTTACGTTGGTAAATCTAACAGTTTACATCACACAGGTATGGAGCGGCTGCTAAATATGGGACAAGCATATGTAAGGGGATCTTTATTAGTGGGGAATATGATACAGCCCTTCTGTGTCCTAAAGACAACATTCGTCTATAAATATTTCTTCACCATTGTAAATAGGAAACTTTTTAGTAAAGAGACTACCTTTAATTTAGCTTTTTCTAATTGTTAAACCTGCTTGTTTGTTTTACTTGCGATTTGGTGTAGGCTGTGTGAAACACATCAGTATCCTTAATTATTAGTATGTTTTGTGTTGTTTTTAGGTGGCCTGGCAGTATGCAGATCTAGTACATTCTGTGTTTAACTGAATTGTTACATAAATGAAAATATTTTCTCTTGTCAGAAGTAAAATGCTTTCTATGGGGACTTCTGCTTCTGATACCAGGACTCTTTTGAAGACGTACTTTGTTGCTTGGCTTAAAGGAAGATGATGTTGTTAATAAATTCTGAGCATCCTTCAGGAGGCTGGTGACCCTTCCATCGTTGGTGAATGCTGTCATGGACAACCTCAAAGGGTAAAGACAGTATTTTTGTGAGTCTCTTTCAGGCTAGTGGTCTGATACAGGAAGCAGTGGGTTAAGTTTTTGGTTTAGATTAACTGCCCAAAGGTCTTTCTTTTCACCCTTAAAACCATTCACAAATTATGGGAGCAAATTGGAGGAAACAATTAGCTGGAGTAGCTGTCCAGCTTTCTATATGAGCTGTCTTTGAATGGTGTATATACTCTCCAGATTGTAATATAATATAGATATACTTGAGCTAGCTTTAAATGAACTAATTTGGGCCTGGAGCAGTCTTACTGCAAAATATAAGCAGTGAAGTAACTTAGGTTTTGTCGGACCATATACTGCTGCAGCCTGACTAGGTACCCGAGTACTTTGTTTAAAAGTCAGTTTTAGTTTAAATATTTAAAAACTGTACTACGGATAATTTTAGCTGTACCTTCAGGTACTCTTCTACAGTTGTTTACTCCAAGGGTCAGATTTAATTTCGTACTTGATTTCATTTCCATAAGTCAATGCAAGATTTTTTCTCTTACTGTATCCCTGAAAATAAAGCTCAGTCTAACCTTTAGTCTTTTTGTTGCTTGAGGGCTAGTTTTGGCTAGTGTTTCTTTATGGTCTTCTCTTTTTTTAAACACAGTAAATGGGAAGCCACACTTAGTAGCCTCCAACTAAATAATTGTCTTAAAATAAAATTTAATAGTTTATTAATGTTTTAGTAGCAGTACGTTGTTTAAGAGGATATTCGAAAGAGTACAGTTTGCTTTCTAAGAATGTTTTATTGGCTATGTTTATTCATTTTGTTTTATCAGCTCTTTTCCAAAACACTACAAGCAGTTAATGCACCTTATAAAGGACTCCTGACCTTTCGCATCTTCCTAAGTCATATCTAGATGTCACCAGTGTTTCCCATGTTAACAGTTCTGAGCATGTTTTACTATATGTGCCTTCGGCGCCGAGCTAGGACAGCGACGAGAGGAGAAATGAACAGCCGGAGGGCTATTGAATCAAACACCCGAGCCTTACCTATCAATGTTGAAATAGTTCAGTATGCCAAAGAAGTGTTGGATTTCAGCTCTCACTATGGTAGTGAAAACAGCATGTCATATACCATGTGGAATTTAGCAGGTATTCCAAACGTGTACCCTAGTTCTGGTGACTTTACGCAGACCGCCGTCTTTCGAACTTACGGGACCTGGTGGGATCATTGCCCTAGCGCTCGGCTGCCGTTCAAGAGGACGCCACCCACCTTCTGTAGCCAAGACTACGTGGAACTTGCTTTTGAGGAACCAGTTTATCCAACTGCAGTGCACATTCTTGAAACGTATCATCCTGGAGCTGTAGTCAGAATTTTGGCATGTTCTGCAAATCCTTACTCACAAAATCCACCAGCTGAAGTAAGGTAATTTTTTTTTTCCCCTCCTTTATACTTTCCTGTAAGATGCTAAAGGCTACAAATAATGCTGTTTAGCAAACTTTGCTTCCTAGTATTTCTGTTTTGTATCTGACCCACTAACTTTTTCGTTATTTCTCCACGTTTTTAAAACTGTGGTGACATGTTTTTATAGCAACTTCAGAGATGTGGATAATTTTTGGTAGGAATTAATACAGATCCTAATATCTGATTTAATTTGTGTAATGATAGTTTTTGTGTTGGAATTTTTGAGCAATAAATATTATGTATGTACAAAAATCACTTTTGAAATGGCAGTTTTGAGTACTTTGCTTTCTCCAATTAGAAAAGGAAACTGTGTAGAAGAGGCTGAGGATTCACAGTTGCTGTATCATCCTGCTTCAAGTAGCCATAAACCCTTTCTTTTCTCTGCATGCTTTAGGTTGTATGTATTGTACGATCAGGCACTATAACTATTCATACGGAAATTAGGCCAAAAAACAGGAGCACAGAACAGTCGGACAAAAGATGATGCCATTTATCTGATCTTTATTTTTGGTCTCATCAAAGGGTGTGAGCCGCACTTCATTCTTACATTTCTTCATAGATTGAAAGAAGCTGATTTGATCCTGTTGGTTTTCCTCGTAGTAGGAACTCCTGATGAAATTCCAGTTGGGGGAGCGGGAATATGGGGACCTGGGGAATGGTAAGATAGCAAACAAAAACACTGTGTATGAGGTGTGAAGCTTTTAATGAGGAGGTGAGGAAACAGAAGTGGAAGGAGAAAGAGAACAGTTAAAAGCACATGGTGGGGAAAAACATTGATTACGTATCCTGATAGCGTTTCTGAAAGTATTGCATATCATCAAAAAGAGACAAAATGTTACCAAACCCATAAAGGAAAGGAGAACTGATAGAAGAAAGACTTAACAAAAAGTATCCTGTAGAAAATAATATGCCAACAAATCTGTATTCCTTTAAAATGCACGCTTTGGTGGTATAAGCAGTGTTAGCTTGGATGCTGGGTGTTTTTTCCCTGACCTGCCTTTTACAGGTACAACTAAAAAGCATGCTTTTAGGTCTAACTTAGTATCCCATGTTTCCTAATACTAGGCCATTGATGTTTATTCAAAACCCTTAGAAAACCAGGTGTCATGTTATATATTCAAAATTCCCAATTAATATATTTTGTGTGATTCTGTCATCTACTGTTGATTAGTGCAGTTGTTTGTTTTACAGCTCTCTAACATATATAGCTCTAAAGTAAACATCCGAATTCAAGGAACAGTGATAGGTCAAACTCATAATAATAGGCCGCCTAACTTCAGAGGTAGGAGTGTGTTTGGCACTGTAATACAGTATTTATAGGATGGTATGTGGTGAAGGCAACTTCTAAGACTTTTGAACTTAGAACCTAATGTGAAATGACTTTTGGCCAATTACTCTCTGAACTTCCATTTTACTTTTTTATTATGATGTAGATTTTACTTCTTAGTTTTATTGATGTAGCACAGATTTATGTAGAGATTATTTCTGTAACTGTTGATAATATTGGATTAGAGTAATAGTAAGATAGTGTGCTGCAGGGCAAGACAAGGATATAACAGTAATAAGCTGATGCTATTTTATAAAAACGTCTGTTTAGGTTTTAGTTCTTCAAACAATACACTTTTTTTAGTTTTGTGTAAAGACCAAGAAGTGTTGAAGGAAAGCTCAAGAATTGTTAACTGAAGGAGCTATTTAGTAAGGTGCACTAAAAAAAAAAGAGAAAACTGTTCAGAGAGCTAAAAGATGATGGAAGTAAAAATACTAATATAAAACTTTTTGGGATGACTCCTCTTGGGGTGTGGTCAGAGAGAGAGCTCAGACTTTCCCTTCTTCATGAAAAAGATAAAGTTTCTGTAGGACCCTGCTTTCTAATTCATAGGCAGGAGTATCTTCTGTTCTGCCTACCTAGGTTAACAACATTTTTGGATAGAAGAAGGTTGTCTCAAGGAGCCTCAGAACCATTTGTCTGTGCTGCATCTTCAGTACTTGCCAGTCTTGATGCTAGAGAACGAGGGACTAGTTCTAGCAAGGAACTTTTTTCTTTTGGCTTGCCTTTCCTCAGCAGGGCTTGTCTGTTCAGAGCTGCACATTTTGTTTGTCTCCTTTCTTCTGAAAGAGACAAACATGTCTTATGCATGGTGTCTTGAAGGGAAGATGAAGGAACCCTTTCTCCACATGAGTTATGCAGAATTTTTTCTCTGTTCCATTTGCTCACCTTTATGAGGGGAATACAAAGAGTTGTAAGAACGCAGTCTCCTTTCTGCTTCAGTTCTTGGTCTCTTGTTTTCACTTCCAAAAGCTCTCTGAGTTGTCAACTAAGAATTTTTTTTTTGAAGGTGGAATGCTGCAGATAATCTCAGGTGATTCTGTGTTTAACTGATATTTTGGACTTGGAAAACTGCCATACTATTTTATTCTGTTAAAAAAGGCCATGTTCCAGTTACTGGAATGGCACTTAGAACCTTGTTTTCCTCTTCTGACTATTTTGATACTCAATTTTAAATCACATTATTACCTAAAAACCTTAAAGTGCTGCTTTGTTGTATCTGCTGACTCTGGATCTGTTTCTTTCTGAATGCCAGTGTAGAAACAGCAGGTCATTAGAAAGGTTCCTTTTCACCAGGTCTTACTTTGATATAAAAAGAAGGCCAAATTAATGGTGGAGTCAAAACTGTTAAGAGGAAAATGTCTGAAACTTGTTTAAATGTTATGCTTAGTGGATTATACTAGTCCAGCTGAGTAATCTTTTTTTCCCCTCTCTGTTTAGTATTTAAAACATCAGCTCATCCAAGACTTTGCTGTGTGCAAAAGCTTCTAACCTACCAGAGGCTCTGTAAGGACTTGGTGTACTGCAGTCCTTGCTCAAGAGGACTTTATATATTCTGGTAGAAAAATAGCTATAGCCCACATAGTTGGCCAGTGTGTTGCTGTGTTGCTCGCTCAATGCTTCAGTTGTGTGAAAGGATGACTTATGCAGGTGTTCAGAAAAAGGGTTTTAGTCCCGTTACCCTGTTGCTGGTGTATTGAATACTGCTATCAGTTACAGCTTTGTATGACGCTATCTCAGATCAGCTTTATTCAGACTCATTTTAGAGGTAGGATCAGCTCTTCATGGAATGGGAATAAGCATTTATTTTTCAAATGGAATATAAATGCTCCTAAATAATTCTAATGCTGAAAACACGACAGTTAATTTGAAGTTTTTTCATTATGGTTTAGTCAGCTTCCAGCAATTTGAGGATTCTCTGTCCTCTCATATCTTTTGCTGCTTGAAACACAGAAGACATTACATCGCTCTCCTCTGCATGAAAAGCATAAATGTCAGAGAAACTGCTGTCTTCACACATGGAGACCTTTTATGCTTTTCATTAGTGCCACTCACACCTTGACTGGTGAGAAGTGTTTGGTAATTTTTTAAACTATACTAACATATGTTAGTGTCCATGTACAGATTTGTTACATGAATTATCTGAGTGCAGAAAATCCAAGCAAAAATTAATAATCTGAGATTAAGGGAATATTGTAGCATATAGTCTCAGGTTTTGTCATGAAAAAATCCCGCCCTATTTCATATTGTGTTGTGCTGTGATTGTTGTACTAGTGCAGCCTTGAGATTGTGTACTGTGGTGCACACTCTGTGTACTTAGGGTTTGGTGACAACAATGAGTCCCTCTTCAGCCAGTGGAGGAGGCAGAGCTCCACACAGGTGTGATGGGGACACTGCACCTGACAGTGGTGTGAGCTGAATCCAACCAAGAGGATTTTTTTTGTTTCTCATAATGTATTAGGTTGATGGATAAGATCTGTTAGCTTCTGTGATGAGGAGAATGTTTTCTTTCCTGTTTATTTTTCGTCCTCATTTACCCAGAAGGCTTAGTCTTAGCGATTCCCTAATGGCTTCTTCAGTGTCAGCCCTTTTGAAACATTTTGATACCCCTAATAGTTAGCTGCTCTCAGACAGGAAGAGTTTCTGTGTGTTTAAATGGGAGCTTTCAAGTCAAATAATTTTTTCAGAAGTTTTTCAACTTTTTCCTTTTTAAAAAATAACTTTGCTTTTTAAATTTGGAATATAAAAGAAAAAATTGGTCCCTGATCATCTTCTGTCGTGGTCTTTTTTAACTTAATTTGACAGTTTCTCTTATCTCATGTACGTTATAGTGACACCACATATTCATGTGCCTTTATAAAAGCTCAAAACTAGAGATTTCTAACTAGTCTGGGATGTGGGGGGGGGACGGACACCAAACCCCTCTTCTGATAAAGGGAGTGAAACCAGAAAGACGGTGTACTGAATGTAAAATCTTGTGGGTCTCTTGCTTGTAGGGAGTGGCATTCAGATGGTTGTTTCACTCTACGTTTTGTTCCCTGTGAATCTCAAATGAGGGCACGCAAAACACTGCTGATACCATCAACACATTAGGGTGTGACAAGGGACCTTGAGGGCTGTATCTCACCTATGTGTAACACACAACTTAAGTTCTAGCCATTTGCATCCTTACTTATAACTCATTTTGACATCTTCAGGGAAACAGCTTTTTCTTGTCCAGATGACTGTCACAGAAGAATGAATTCTGGGTTCATGGGGCACGGTCACTTTTGAGAAACCCATGAAAAGCTTATGTGGATGGGGCAGTTGAAATATCTTTCGCTATTTTAAATGCCCTGAGCATTCTTGGAGTCCTGTCTGCTCTCTCTGGTATTTCAGAACTGAACTCTCAAAGTAGAAATGAAAATCTGCTGCATATTTCCCCATAGTAATTAGGCTGATGTGAACTCTGCTTATCATGTTGATCTGAATGCTTCTAAAATTGTTCTCATGATCAGTCTTCCCTGCCTTTTGTATTTACGAACTTGCAGCTGTGGCCAGGGGTGCACTTTCCAGGTTATGTTGAACCTAGTGTGCTGAAGCGTCCCTGGTGTGTTAGCAGGCAGGAGATGTTTTCTTGTAGGTAGCCTACAGATTGTTTACAGAGCACTTACTTGGATAAGAGCAGATGGGATGTACTATAATCACGTCATGATTATAGTTGTTGCAGAAGTTGCAGTTTCAGCAAAGGTGTGGTCATATTATTCTGTGAGTTTCCTTATGCTCTCCTTGTTGGGCTATCTGAAACTTTCCCTTCTTTTGGCTTTTAACACAGCTGTAAGTTTCTTGGGACAGGGCATTTATTTTTTGTGCTTCAATCGCATGTAGTGCTTTATTCAATTTCTACACCAATCTCAATTTTACGATGCAAGAAATCTCAGCAGATTGCAGGCAAAGTTTAATTTTGTCTTGCTGGAGAGAAATGTGATTACTTTTCCTAGAAGCCACTTTTCCAAAGAATCTTTCTTATTACATGTTTTCTTCAAAAGTAACCAGGTCTACTCAAGCATCATCTTAGCCATTAAAAAGCTTTCCAAAAGCACTAGGTCAACAAAAAATTAAACATGCATTAAATATGTACTCTCATTTGACACAAACCTTGCAAGTATGTTTCTCAGCCTAAAAATCTCTAGTCTATTTTCCTTCATGGTGAGGGAAGGAGAATGGGAATGTTTTTTTTGGTGTGGGTTTTTTGGTGTGTGGTTTGTTTTTTTTTTTTTTAACCACATAGGTGTATGGACTCTTTAGTATCAGAACTTTGGGCAGAATGAGTTCCTGGCTATCTTCATGAGGTAGAGAGAAGTCTAATGGGAAAACTGAGTCCATTAAAGCTGAATGGAAAAACTTCACTTCAAGTCCTCATTTTCTGTAGTCAACTAGAGAAAATAATACAGGTGTTACTGCCTCTCATTCAAGCTTTGCATGGCAGTGTAAAGGCTGAGGCTTTCTAGCACAGTGCTGGTGAAACCTTATCAAAGTACTCTCATTGTAACATCTTTGATCAGCTGTTACTGTGTATCTGCAAGACTTGAGGACAAACAGTGTCCTACCTTCAGTCATATTCTGCTTCATTTTTTGAGAGCTACCTAATTAATTTGAAGGCAGGGGGAGGAAAATTCCTTTGACTTCTTTACTGGTATTTGTTAGAATTCAGTTTCTCTTTGTTTTGGGTTAAATAGTTTATTGAGCCTCTTAAGCCTGGAACAAATGCAGGCAACCTTACTAGGGAAGCTGATTTTGGTATGCACCCTCAAACCAGGACTGACTGTCAAAATGCCCTCCTTCTGAAGGATTTTGAAATGGATGACCATAACAAAAAAATGCTCCAGAACAGAAGAAACGCAGTTCTTGCTGAAGCCTCTTGTAAATTTAGACTCTTTTGATCCATTTCCAGCTGTGGATTCTTCACTCCCATTCAGATTACTTGTAGCCCATTTAAGTGTCAAAGTGCTGATCCTAGATGAAAAGACTGCTTCTAGTTGCAGTAACGTGTGTATTAAGAGTATGCCTACACTCAGGAAGAATTTACCAACCCTGACTCAGAGCAATTGCTATGGGCTGTTCTTGTGTGTGGTGGCACCAAGGCAGAGAACAACATCAAATCAACCTCATAGACTTGAGGTTTTCTAGTTAAACCAACAGCTGACTCATTTAAAGCTAGATTGGTGGACTGTTGATGAAAAGAAGACAGTATGACAAGGAGAGTGGAAAATAGTCACCAGTCTTGTTCTTCATCGGCACTTGGTATGTGGTGTGGAATTTCACAAGATTGTAAAGTCATGCTACGTGTCTTTCCTTTTTTCTAGTTCATTACAAAGACTGGATGTTAGAGGCAGTGCTTGCTGGGGGAGGTTATTGCTCTGCAATTTAATGAACCTAGACCTCCAGATGCATCATTTTTTCCAGAACTCTGCTACTACTAGATAATCCTCTCTCCAGGGCACCAAAGAAGTCAATAACTGAGATATATTCTGTTAAAAGTTGATGGTCCAGCGTGTGCTAAATTAGTGAAAAAATAGCCTTGAGTTTCCCTAAGGGTAGTTTGAGTTGGTATATGAAAGTGTCTAAGCAAAATATCATATGGTGATCTGGATATGTTCAAGAAAGGTCATGTGCATTGCCAATATTAAGTATTTGCTTAGGGAATTGACCTATGTGAGAGGGCGTGACAGTGGGACTACATCTGTTACTTTTTGCCATGAGTTGACATTCATTTCCTAAATGAATGAAATCTTCCTTTTAGTAATAAGTCTTTCTTATAAAAACCGTTAACCTTAGCATAGAGTTGTCCACTCTCCTACACTGGTACTTTCTGATGTGCCATATAATCACTAGTCTTGCATGTTCGGTTTTAGTTCATGACTTCTTTTTTCCCCTTTGACAGAAGACTTCTGCAGGCCTCCCATTCTACTGTAAGGTGTTTTTGGAGAGCAGCATGATGTAGGATAGGAAAACGTACCTGAACATGTCCATTGTGAAGTGGAAGCTTCAGCCAATACAGACTAATTTTCCTATCCTTGAAACAGTAGCAAATACCAAGCTTCTAAGCCTTATTTATACTGTATGCTGTGTTTTAGTGAAAGCCCTTACATATGTTTTACTTTCTGTCCTGATGGACAAAGTTTAAGTGTTTGGTTCTGGAAAATAAAGCATGCTTGATTTTATTTTTTTAAATAATTTTTTTTTCCCCTGTGTGTTCTGCAGTACATGTCAGTGCCGAGCAATACTTGTAAGTTCAGGGTGGTGGTACCTGGTAGGGAAAGCCGAGATGCTGAGAAGCTAGGGAGCAGCTTTTCTGAGAATTGTGTGACAGGACAAGTAGCCTGAGAGAAATCCTTGAAGCTGTGACTAGGGTGATCGGAAAGAGATGGAGTAGATGTGGAAGTGTCCTCAGTTGTGCGCACGGGATGCAGAGATCGCTGTAGGCGTACAGTCAAAGGGAGTAGCAGTAGTGACTGCTGGAGGCTTCCTTTAGGAATTTACTAGACTTGAGGGAGGAAAAGATGGGCATCAGTGACTGAAGGACCTCTCAAATCCATTCACTGGATGAGGACCCATGCAGATATAAAGAGCAGGTTTCTGTTTTCAGACCTTTTGGCAAGTTTGGGAGCACTGAAGACCTAGTGAATATAAGACCTGATTCTCCAGATTATTCAACTGGCAGCAGGTTTCACTGTCATTTACTGGAGGAAACTTGAGGTCTGCATGTGAAAGTAAGGATGTATGTATGGAAGTTCTGTGCATGCTTTGAACTTCTGTCACTGGACCAAAGAGGAGAAAGACTTTTTTCAGTTTAGGAGTTTGGAAGTTCTAATGTTTTTTGCAAAGGACCCTTTAAAGACTTGAAGATTCTATTTTCTTTGGTAATTTGACAGTGAATTACTTTTAAAAGAAATAGTTTGCTTGCCTAGACAGATAAACAAAGTGAAGTTTAGATTATTTTTTTAATAATTTGCAATGCTGCAATTTGAAGAGGTTTGTTGAAGAGTCTGAGCTGTGAGTTTTTTCTTTATTTTTTTTGTGAAAACCTTTTATGGGAAATAAGAGAGGTCAGCTGACTGTATATTCAGGTTACGTGGCAAGACTGTTCCCTGCATACTTACACTAACATGCCATCATTGTGAAGGCCTCTGTAATCCATTTGTTATGATTACATTACCTGTGAGATGTTAGAACAACTTGTGCATGTATAACAGCACTCTAACACAAGTGTGTGACTATGCATATACAGCTTGTTTTGTTAGTTAGCAATGCAGAGAAAATATGCTAAGGTCATGAATTAGTGTGCCCTGTTAAATTAATCCTTAAGATATTTACCAAATCTGGGGAAAACATAACTTTCATTCTTTTCAGCCATGTTTCTCACTTGTTAAATACTTCCAACAGAGAAGCACTCTTACTGTGTTCAGGAATTGCTTTAGTAACTTTGATTTTAATCCCTATACTGTCTGTGTGTGCAATTTTTCTTTCACAGATGGGATATCCTTTGGTCTGAGGCGCCTACAAAGGTGAATGGTCTTCAGGCTCGGCAATTCACACCTTGTATCAAGCAGATAAACTTTCCCACAAACTTAATCCGACTGGAAGTGAACAGCTCTCTTCTGGACTATTACACTGAGTTGGATGCAGTAGTACTACATGGTGTGAAAGAGAGACCTGTGCTTTCACTTAAGACTTCGATGATTGATATGAATGATATTGATGAAGATGAGGATGAAGAAAAGTATGGCTGTGGAATGGACACCCTTAATAAACAGTTCAGCATTGTTACCCTCAGGGAATGGCCGACTAACGGATATTTTGATAAACTGCCTTATGAGGTAAGAAAAGCTTGTTTATACTCAGTGTATTTGTCTTGACCATTAAGGGTGCAAAGGTGCTTTATAGGGTACTGGTCAAGATTGCTGCTTTTTCCAGTTAGTTCCTTGCATTCTGTTCTGAATTTCCTGCAGTTATTGTATAGTTATGCCTGAATTATGTAAGTCTGTCTACTTCCATGGGCGGATATTAGCAAGCCACTTTGCTGGTAGTTGCATAGTTATTGCACTTCTATTTCTCAAGAATCTGTCCACTCACACATGGTTTTTATACCAGTTATTCTAGCCTTGAATTTCTAGCTCTTGAACTTAGAAGCTTGTGGCAGTTTTCCAGTACTTTTAGTTCTCGTGCTTGATGAAGAAGATATATAAAAGAGAGATTAAAAGATCGAATCAAGATCTGGAAGTGGAAATAGTTTGTAATAGGCTAAGAGTTTCTTTTCCTGTTATCTCTTACAAAAAACCAAAGTTTTGTTCTTGAAGCTGTCATTTTTTCATATTACCATGAAATAAGTGTCTTCCATCCAGCTAAATTTTGAATCATGGTGCAGGTAAAAAGTGTTACAGCTGGACTTTCGTATGCTGTCTTGTTTTGATGTTTGCTACTTTTTATTCTACCATTAGCACAGAAGACAGTTGTGAAGAAACTACTCCTTTCAGTTCCCCTGGCAGCGGGGCAGTTCCAAGTATGCTTAGAGTCAATGTAGATAAATATTTTCTTTCCTGTAATTTCCATTATAATGAGATTGTGAAGTATGATTACTGAGTATTGTGTGAGGGCCAGGAACCAGTGGGGTGTAGCTGTTCATGGAGGCTAGTACCCTAGTTAGAATAAGAATTGAGAGATGAAATAATTGTCTTCACCTCTTCTGAAATAAACTGGGTTTGTACATAGTGGAAAAGAGCCTTTACTTGCTGGTCAGACCTCTGGACTTGAGCAGAGGCATGATTGTTCCTGCTCTTCAGTGTACTGCAGTCTGGCAAAAGAAGCAAATGTTTGTTTACTGTGGTAACTCATCAAATGCTCAGAGTGCTTGTGGCTTGAATCAGACTCACTTTTGAAAGCAAAGGGAGGATGGTGAGAGATGCTGTCACTGATTGCAGGACACTTTCAGAAATACGTGATCTGATCAAATAGTATTTTGGTTTTGTCACATCTTTTGTTTCTAAGTACCCCGTTTGGCATGTGAAGGCCATGGTTGGGTGACCGTGTGCCCTAGTAACCCGCAGAAGTTTGCTGTGCTTGTCAAGAGCAAACAGAAAGAAAGAAAATGTAATAACTCTCTCCATCTTTTTCCTGTGTATTTATCTTCCAAGTCTTCTTCAGTTCTTGAGTTTGGTGGGGGGAGGTTATTGCTGCAGTGGAATAATAGATGAGGATACTAACTTCATCCTGAGTTAGCTCTTATGGTGTGTTGTTTTTTTTTTTCCCCAGAGTCCATATAGTGTTTAATATATTTTATTGTTGATGTTTTTGTATCGTTACTGAAGTAAAGAAAGTACTTTGCATATGCAAATGTGCAGTTGATTCCAGAACATCTTGAAATGTATAACTGTTTGAAAGTTTGAAAACTGTTGGTTTTAGTCATTCAAAGAAATTAACTGTAGAGAAAACTTGATTTAAACCTAGGAAGTCTTGTTTGAAGAGGCTGGATAAATTGATTTGTAGTATAGTAGACTACCAGAGAGATTGATTAATCTCTTTTCTGTTCCACATGATTATACATACTAAGATTATAATTTAGGAAGTATTTGTGTAGTCCTGTTACTCCTATGAACTTCTGCCTTCATGCACTTTATTGTGCTTTTCTGCTTTCCTGGTTGTGTACCAACTTCCTTTTTTATCCATTTTTTAATGTTTGATTTCATGAATGCATTTTTATGGTCTATCAATACCAAGCACATTTTTTCTTCTGCTTTTATTTAAAGAAACTGAAAATATGGGTAGAATATTTATCAGAAAACTACACAAGACTATTTCTGGACTGGTTTTGTGCTAGCAGAAATCCCAGTCTCCTACTTTCTTGGTACAGCTGGAGGGTTTGGGTATCAGAACAACAAAAATGTTGTACTTTGTAGTATGACAGTTGTTATCGCATCAGATATGGGAACAGTACTCTGCATGCTGTCTTCAAGACTGACAAATGTCAGATTTTTGTAGGAAGCGTTGGAACCTTGTAATGATGAAGTAAGGCAACTGCTGACTCCTTCCAGTTTTGATTGATACGTTACATGAAAAATATTATCTTTTTATACGTTTGTGTTGATTGTGAACATGTAACTGTCCTAAGTCTTCATACATATGCTTATTCCTTATTTGAGCTGTTTCAGGCTTTTTCTTACTACCCTCCATAATTCACAAAATACACAGGTTGAATGGTCTCCTGTGCTATTCTTAAAGTTGGCAGCAGTTCCTCCAGCCTTTGTTTTGCCTTCGTTGTCTTTACAAAACTTCCACAGACTATCCTTTCGTAGGCTGTGTTGTTCCTCAAAATGGCGTTAGGAATGGCTTGTTGCAGGGTGAGCTCTAAAAACATTGTAATAGTCTAGATTGTTCCTGCCAACAAAAGAAAAAAATGCTCCTGGGGCACAGACTTTGTTAGAAGAAAGCAAAATCTTGGATGAACTAGGTGAGAGAATTTTCCTTCCCTGCTCATGGACGGTGTTAACCTGCCCTTAATAGCTGTGAAATACTTGTACTATCATCTGTTCTCCAGAATAACCTTAAAATTGAGGAAGGATTTTCTAGGAGACACTTCATGTCCTTGCCTTTCGTCCCAGTTATCTTTGACTAACTTGTGCTGCTTGTAAAGTGGAAGGAGTAAGGCCTTAGTCTTAGTTGGCTTTGCAGGAATTGAGCTTGAGACCTGAAGTCCTGAACAAGTTAAAAGCCTTTGAGAAAGGTGAGGGATGCCTGCCACAGCATACATGTAGTGCAGTGTGAGACTCGCCAAGATGTGCCAGGTGCCAAGAACCTAACTTTTGTTCTCCAGAGAGAAGAGTCAGGAGAAATCCTGCATGCTGCAGTCCAAAAGATATTTTTTATGTATTTTGTTATAAAAAGATATGAATGACATCTTTGTCATTCCTTGAAGCCAGTTTTTCCTAAAGCTGCCTACAAGATTTATGAGCTCTTCATGTCTACTGGGGAAGTGAATTTCACTGCTAAATGTGGATTTGGCACCTATATTCCAGGAAAATGGGTCTTGAATGCAAGATCTGCATCCCTTAAATGATACTTAAATAGAAGAGTCGGAGCAATAAGCTGGAGCATTTTAAGTGTCATAACTCTTTTTTCCCTCAACAGTAAACTTCTTAAGGCTTTCCAGAACAAATATTTGTAGGTTTTCAGATAATCAGCAAGATTTTATGCCTCTCCTTGGGAAGAGAAACTCATGAGGGTCTTAAAAGCTGTCTTAACAGCTAATAACCATATGGCACAAGATTCCCTTCAGTTAATGGCCAGTATACTGGCAGTTGCTGTAGCAGACCAGGCTCTGAGCAATGGCACATGGAGAAGATCTCTCCAGCTTTAGTCCTTCTGGAGTCTTGGTTATTTGATTGTGCAGTCTGTCAGTAAGATTCTTTTCTGTTCTTTGAATCAAGAAGGGCCTTAAAATCTTTACAGCCTCTCATTCCTGGGAGGATCAGAGCCTCTAGCCTGGTGATGTATAGCCTGCTCCGCCAAAGCATGTTATGTGAGTAGAATAAACAAAAAGGAGACTTAAATGGTTGTGTTTTGTGAAACAGTTGCAAGATCCACTTTTCATGTGTTCATGTGCGCTATTAAATGTATATGCATTTGCTGGTTCAAGCTATAGGATCGTGGAACTAGGGACTGTGTTTTCTTAAACTGCATTGAGGAATGTCAGAAGCCCTAGAATACCATCTTCTTCCTGCCTTCTCTCTTTGCCTTTTTTGTGTACGTATCCTTCGTCCTTTATCTGAGTATGTCTCAGTATCAATTCTAATTAATTAGAGTCTAAGCTGTGGCAGCTCTAGCCGCAGAATGAAAAAATTGCAAGTCATTCATTTGCATGTTTCTGAATGAGTGATTTGCATAGACCAATATATTTTCATATTGGAGGGACTCACGCTGAAGAACTGAAAGAGAAAATTTGTAGAAAGTGCAGATATTCTAGGTTTGACCAGCATCCAAGCATTATTTTCTGGCCAAATCAAGTTCTGCATTATTGTGCTCTAGCCACAGAAAGTATTTTTTGGTTATTGCTTGCTGTTATTCAGCAAAAAAAGCAGGAGAAACTTTTGGGTAGGTAAATACTATTAGGAGCTACACCATTGGTAAAGTTTTACCCCATGTATTGAAGAGTGTGATGGAGATCCTGTCTGAGCTTATAAGTGAACTTTGATGCAGTGGGTAAGACGTCTGGTTTTTTAAGATGCTATACGTTTTAACTTATAATTCAAAATATATGCATTTATGTAAGACCCTGCAATTGGGGACTGTGGTGGTGATAAAACACATGCAGATCGGGTACAAATCAGGATCTTTTTTGTGCTCAAACAGCACACAATGAATTTGTATACTGTTGTTTGTTGAATTGTTGTGGAGCCTTATGATTTAGAAACCTCCAGTTTTTGGACATTTTCACTGTAATGGGTGTTGATCTCGCCATGTCTCTAAAGCTGGCATGTGCTGTGTTTGCCCTGGAAATGGGAAAGTACTTCTGTACTTTTGCTCCATCATAGCCTAAAAAGGTGATCAGTTATATAAATTGTGTTTTTGTTTTCCTCTTTAATTTGTATTGTTTTTCCAGTAATCTTTGTTTTTACTGATTGATTTGTAAGAAAGTGGGAAACAATAATCGTTGCCATAATTTTTCATAAATGCAGAGTAAAACCAGTTGTTTGAGAAACTGTTATGAAATTAGTTTTCAAAGCAGATACTCAATTCTGCAGCATTCTTGGACTCACCATGAACATGGCGTGGCATAATACAGCACATCATGTCACATACTCATTATGGTATCAAATTTTACTTTATGCTAGGATACAGATACATAAAAAGCTGATTTCTGACAGACACCAGACTCCAGATTAACAGTGATTAATGGTTATTAGCCTGTAGGTTTGGAACCTGTTATCTTTGTTTAATCAAGAGCCAGAAAAGAAGTACTTTATATCTTAATGTCATAGTAGTGACATTTCATTACATCTTTTTCATTCTAGATATTATGAAGTAGCATAATTTCAGTAAAAAAAAACCTAAAGGAGGATTATTTTTTCTGATTAAGACATTCATGTGGTAAGAGATTTCATCTCAGGTGTAGGAAGAGTGCGACATCCTATATGTTATAAAATACTCATTGAAGTCATCAGTTAGTGTAAAGGGACACTGGTGAGGCATTTATAGTTTCATTCACCATTATCTTTACTGCTCAGAAGTCACAGTAACTTTTTTCCCATTGAACAAAATTTGTGTTACTTTGTTTTTATCAGACATTATTACTCCACATCAATTGTAGACATAAATTTAGCTAACTGTGCAGTCCTTGTTGTTGAGCTCTCTCACCTCTAGACAACTTACTAAATAAGCATGGGAAAAATCTGAGGGAAAAGACATTAATAAAACATTTAGGTGGCTTACAGAGTACGAAATAGCTGGAAGGTTGCAACATAGTTTGAAACTGTCTCTCAGAATATTGAAAATGATTTAAAGTGAATTGATGGCTTTAGAAAAATAGGTGTATGTTTAGGTATCTACTATTAGAATGACAAACAAAACTGTGCTAAGCAACTTTTAAGCTGAAGTATGGGTCTGAGCCAAGCAAAAATCAATACATTAACTTGGCATTATACCTGATAGCTCCTAGTTAGTTTGCGCTCTCTCAGATACCAAAATGCCAACCAACTAAATGTCAATTGGGAGCAAACTTTGTTGATTATAATGTACTAACTGCAGTTATTATATATTTTTTTCTATATATATATATTGCTGTCACATTGAAATGTCTATGCAGATGCTCTGCATCAAGCTGAGGTGAGAGTTCCAGGCACCTGCAGAGACAAAAATCCTGGGCTGTTTTTATTAGGGGGAAGGTGGAGCAAGGAGAAGGGAAAAGGGGAGGCTTGAAATCAAGCTTGAGAGAAACAGGAGTATATGCAAACACTGTATTTTGGCACTGAGGTTGAAGTTAAATTTTTTGAAGAGTCGTAGATTGTGTTTGAAATCCAAATACTAAATCTGGAGCTGAGTAGGAAGTAACATTTTTCGTTTTGCAGGAAGTTGGATTGTTTTCTTATTTCTTCCCTTCCAAAAATGAAGGGGGGAGGAGGGGAGGCGGAAGCTAGCTGCATAAACTGGTACGTTGGAAGTACAATCTGCTTGGATCTCACAAAAAGCTTCATTTTCATTTTTATGTCAAGCATTTTATTCAGATTTTTGGCTGTTTTGTCTTATGAATCCTTATAAGACATTGAAATGGAACATTATGGTCTTTTGAAAGGACCACAGGACTCTCTTCAGTTTAAGCTGGTTTGTGGGTTGGTTTTTTATTTACACTGATTTGTTTCAGTGAGTTATTGTTTCCCACTCTGCTTGAAAACACTTTTAGTTTTCATTTTAGTCAATTTTAGTTACATAACTTGAGTGCAGGTACTTATGGCTGTTAAAGACAGCCCTGGTAAAGTAAACACTAATTTTTAGATTTCATTTTTCAAGTGCATTTTCTCTCAGTTTCTAAGCTAAAGGAGATTTTTTTGTTGAGCGTTTTTGTTATTTCCTGAAGTGAGTATTTGTGTCTGTGTGTGTTTGATCTTGCTGTAGAAAGGATAACAGAGCATGATAGGAGATGCGGGGATATTTCTTAATTTCTGAGTGTGAGATAAGGCATTATGAAAACATATATAGTGGTGCTAGTCAGAAGGGCTGGTGATTATTCTGAAGCTGAGATGATTCAATCTGATAAAGGTAAAAAGGGGTTTTGCCTTTCAGATTTGACTCTGGCATAGAACAAAAATGCTCTCAGTATTACAGCAAGGAAGAGATTACTACTTAAAAGAAGATCTGAATATGTTGAATTTTTTACTAGTTGCATAGTCCAGCATGGATGGGAGAGGATCTAAGAAGACAAAACACTGATTTTTAAAGCAAGGAGCAGAGGAATGAATCTGAAATCAGTTCAGGGTGTGGGGAAATGAGGACATGGTATGGTTTTTCCATGTACTCTGCAAATATGCTACCATCTTAAAAAAACAAATCCAGAGGAGAAAGAGGATGCCAATTCAGTGTCCTGATCAACAGCAGTGAAGACATTGTGAAGGGAAATATGTAAACATAGTGTTTACATACGTATCACTGTTTAAATTAGCATGGGTAAAGAAACTTCTAATTTGAAAGCTTCCTGTCACTTTCATATGCTGATCTCCTTTTTCCTTTCTTGTTTAATATGTTGTCAAATTGAGAAGGCAGTGCAGTCCTATTTAATAGTTAATCAATGATTTATTCAAGAAGTTACTTTTAAGTAAAAGGATTTACTTTTCTTTGAAGTTAGAACATCTCTTCTTATTCCTTTGCAGTTTTCCCTTAACAGTTCAAGTGCTATATGACCATCTGTGACTTTTTTTTCTATTTTTAATATAGCTCATCCAGTTGATTTTGAGTCACCTTACAGTACCAGACCTGTGTAGACTAGCACAAACTTGTAAGCTACTCTATCAACATTGCTGTGATCCTCTACAATACATTCATCTCAGTTTACAACCTTACTGGGCAAGGATTAATGACACATCTCTGGAACACCTACAGTCTCGCTGCACTCTCATCCAGTGGCTGAATTTATCTTGGACTGGAAACAGGGGAGCCATCTCTGTTTCTGGATTTAGCAGGTCAGTGCTAAATGTACAGAAGTATTTTGACAAGCTCTGTTTGCAGAGCTGCTGCACAGTAGTTTTACTAAGTATTTGAAACCTTATTAAAAGACAAGAAATGCCTTTGATTTACTATAAAGGGTGTGATTGTTATGTTGTAGAAAAAAATCAACAGCTAAAACCATAAGAGATAGTAGATATAGCGGCAGAAGTCTGTTCCAATATGTAGAGTCTGCATGTGCCAAACTGCCTGTGACTGAAAGGAAGAATCCAGGGGGAGCAGTGTTTTGGTTTCTCCTGGGCTTCTAAGAGACTCCACTAGAACCAAGCTGTCAAAAGTCCGCTTTACGAAGAAAATGTCTGTGGTTTTTCTTTGTACAGATGACTCATCAGTAGGACTGTAGTAGAATGGCTGCAGTAATAAACTGATTACAGTGCATGCTTACAAGGTGTGGGCCCTAAGTAATCACTGGAGTGCAATGTAAATGCAAATATTTTCATAAAAATGATTTAAAACATTAGTCCTGTTGGGAAACAGGGGGTTTGCATGTGCATCTTCCACTGAGTTGAAAATATGACTGTGCTGTAGGTCATTAAAATAGCAAATTTGCAGGGATTCTTCTCTGTATAACAGCCGTGTTCTCTGCTTTCTTAACATATCATTTCTTGCTTCTTTGCTCGTTTGCATTAGTTAAACAGCATCTATCAATGCATTTTATTTAAACAAAAATTGCTGCTTCAACTAAGAGGTAATCAGCAATGGCAGGTCAAAGTAGGACTTGGCTGATAAGAGGCAGAAATGTTTAATATATCTAAAAAAAATTGTCTTAATTCTCATTTGTTTTCTGAATAAAAAAGTTAAATCAAGCATTCAAACATTTTCTTTCCTTTGGTGCCTGGGTGCCTTCCCTGGGGAAGCAGAATAATTTGAAGCAATACTTTGTCGAGATGAGAATGTCGCTTCCTTTTTTCCTGACCTTCCAGTACAATCCAAGGGCCCTGTGCTCTTCTGTGCTTGTCGGTAGAAAAAGGAGATAGACATCAGCTAGTTGTTGAATGGGGTACAAACATTACTCCTAAATTTGGATTTCATATTAGATACATTATGCAGAGGATAAATATGCAGCTTTAATTGAAAATTCAACTCTGAAATCATGAAATGCTTGTTTTCTGATGCTTAGCTATTAAATCTGTCTTTTGAAAGCTTAAAGTATGTGCATCTTCATGGCAATTTTTTTAATTTTAATTATTTTTTTGAACATGCAGTACTGGTAACAATTTTTGTAGTCGTGAAAGAAATGAATGTCCAAATTCAGAGAATTATAAAATTTGTAGTTCTAGCATTTCTGACTTCCAGTTAGTTGAAAATGGCTTTATTGCTAATGACTTGTTTTTTACTTCAGTGCTGAACTAATAGCAGTGCTTATGGGTTAGCGTTTCTAAAATAATAAATATTCATTGTTTGACTGTTGATAATCTGTGAATAAACATGGTCAATTTATATTCATTATTACAAGTGATATTTACAAATAACAAGGGTGAAAAGTGTTCTTGGACATTGATACAATTGTGAAGTTACCTGTATTTCTAGGAAAAAGTATTTCTTGGAATAAATACAAGCAGTCTGGAAATGGGAGATGCAGTTCAATCATAAATTTTGAAACAAAGTTGTAAGCTAAATAGTTTTCAGGTGTGACTTCTGCTCAGAATTTTCACTTCTAAATCAAAACCTGTAACTAGGTCTGGTTTTGAAAGTTTTTTCTTTTTCCTAATACAGAAATAATTTTGCACCCCTTTGTTCTGTGGAAGTGTCTTTTCTAGCAGAATTTCCAAACACAAATTTTCCTTTTGACGTTCTTCATCAGCAGGTTTGTCAAATTTGCTGCCTCTAGGAAAGGAAAATTTGCTGCTCATTTGCTATGGAAGTATCTGTTAATACAGGAGACTTATTAGAACAACACTTGCTTTTCAAAAGCATTAACATAACTTTCTTCAAAAAAGTAGCTTCCTGGTAAGAGATACTGTTCCTCAAAGGAGAAATCTGTCAAGTAATGTTTTAGTTTTATTGTCCTGGCCATTGTTAAGAAACCATGATCATGTGGGTATCGTAGCATCCAGGACATGTATTCATGAGCTCCCACAATTTTTCCTTTTGGACTTCTAGATGTTCCTCACCTAGCTTGACTTTTTGGTGATATTATGCAAACCAGTTTCCAAAGAACGGAGATACTTTGACTTCCCTAGGAATTCTGTTTCATACTTAAATTTTCTTTCTAATTTACTCTTCAGAATATGAGTCTTGCAGAGGAGGTTCTCAGTTGGCTGGGGAGAGTGCATTGCTGCTTTTACCGGTTACCTGCTGATATTAACTCTTACTACAAACCTAATCAGATTTTCAGACTGTACTTGTCCTTTGCAGAAACTAAATACTAACATATTTCTGTCTGTCTTTATGTGTAACAGTAGAAGACATATACCACTACATTTATTAGTGTAAAATCTTCTCTTGCTGCCTACTGCATTGATGATCCTGAACCAGTTTGTTTTTTCTTTATCCTGCTCTCTTTGGCTCCCTCTCCGGTCTTGGTATGCTCTATTTCTTCCTGCAACGGAAGTTTTTAAATAAGGCAATGAGGTGTGCCTGTAGAGTACCAAGCTGCATCTTTTGTTTTGGATTTAATTGGTGAAAAATTCTTCTTGTAACTTGAGGTTGAGTTCAAATAAGCCTAAATTGCTTATTCCAGTAGTTCATGTTTATAAGTTTTGTGATAAGTTGCTGCATAAGCAACCGTGAATGGCTGTCAAGCCAACTACTTGGAGGTGTAGAGAATTCTGCCTAGAAGTTGTAACAATTTGAAGGACTCTGTTATGCTGCTTTTAAAAGGCCAACCTATATTTGTCAATTCAAGGGAGAAAAAAACATTATTTGCTAAATGAAATTTGTAAATAACTTCACAAACACTACAAATTGCTGCAGTATAGAAAGGGCAAAATGCTAAAACCAAAATACCTTGTCCTCATAGATAACAACATTTCGTGTTTACAGGGCCTGGGGTTTTTTTTGTTTATTTTTGCACTTTTCTCAGCATTTGGTGTTACAATTGGCACTGTTGAATTCAAACTAGTAAAGTTAGTTTCATTCTTACAACTATACGCTTTGGGTTATGTGTTTTGCAAGTCAGGGCATGTTTAAGTGCTACTCTTGCTCGAATTTTGGCAAATACCTTTCAAAAATGTTTTCATCTGTGGTTTCTTACAACAATCTTAGAAGTAGCTTGTGTAAATTTGTGTGTTGCTTTAAAACACTCATATAGACGTGATTGTAAGAAAAAATTGAAAATACATATTTTCTTGAAATAATGTATTAAAGTAGAAAATTTTTAGAAAGTAATTTTAAGAAATGTGACTGAAGCAAATACTGTATTATCATGAGAAGATAGAATGCTTCAGGCATATGAACATCCCGAGGCAAAGCTGAAGGTATTTTAACTTATTGATAACACCTACTCCTCAGGGCTAAAAATCACTATCATTAAGTTTTCATTTCAGCATATAATATAAATTAACTAAACTTTATTGTTTAGATTGAACTAAAAGTATATGGAAAAGTGAAAGACAAATTAAATGAGTATCTGAGCAGTCTCAAGTGTCTGGAATGCAAAGTGACAGGGAATAAACAAGGATTTCACAGCAAGTGTTACATAAGCAGCACTGCATTTCTCCTGGCGTTAGAAGTACGGTGAATTTCTTCATGCCAGGGGAATATCAGTGTGGGAGGATAAGACCTATATAGGAAAAGTGAGGCAAGTTGACTAGAGGTATACTAAATATCGAGACGCTGAATAAATGCTCTGAGGTTTAAACAGCTCAAGGACGATGACAGTTTAAAAACTCGAGTTCTGCATGCAGATTTCTTTCTGTCACTGATAATGTCATTAGATAGTTGAAACTCTTTTGCTTTAAATGTCTGAGGTATTAAGATTTTTATTTACTTCTAATGTTTTATGCTGTGAAAATGAATTAATAGTGTTTTATTTTCAGGCTAATGATGCAGTGTTTGCATGTCAAGCACATCCAAGAATATATCTTTAATAATTCTGTGCTGTTAACGTTTGAAGGCTTTAGTTGCTGTTTAATAGAGGTGTACTTTGACAATGTTTAATTTGGTGAGGCTTTGCTACAAATCAAACTAGCAGGAGGGTCAGAGAAATTACTGAAACACGCATCAAATACTTGGTCATAGAAAATAACAGTAATGTGTGTCTTGACAGGGATTCTCAATTTAAAAATCACATTTGTCTTTTTAATTTCTACAGTTTTTAGTAAAACCTAGGATTGCTGTAACTTAGATTAAGTAATGATATTTGGTTTGCATGTTTTTATTGAAATAGTTTAATATGTTTTGAGAAAAGCACAAGATCAGGTACTTAATATTCTCCTTACTTGCATGCAATGTTTTAAGGTTTGCTGACAAAAAAAAGTTTAATACATGCTAGAGTAGAAAATAACATTGTAACAATTAGAATGTCTTAGACAACTGGAAGGTGACTTCTTCATTTTAAAAACAAAATTACGTTACTCAGTCTGCCTGTCATGTGTGCAATCTCAGATGTACCAAGACAACCCATACGTGTCCAAACCAATTTGTCCAGCATGTAGTCTCGCCATTCTTCGCCACCTCCATCCTTCGTCTCCTAATCTGCATGTCCTGAGAAACTGCACGAACATATGTTCGAGGATCTTGATGACCTGCTAACCTAACTGCCACTAACACACACTGCTCTGCCAGCCCTTGTGTTGCCGTTTGTTTTTTCTCATGCTTCCACACCTGGGTGTACCCATTCATTCTCCAGTCATACCAGTCTTAACGCTTTTATTAGTTATCTGTACTACATGCTACTGCTGTTGTGTAACACAGCAGTTCTGAAAGGAAAAACATCGTTGTGAGTATAAGAATATCTGGATGTGACTTTAAGAAATATGTTAAAATGTAATTCCGCAAGTTGAATCTCATTGTTTTAAATTACATAGATAAATTTGTCACAGTTCCTTTAGGTCCTCAGATCTCTGCTGTAAGACTGGCGTAGCATGTTATGATCCAGAGTCAATTAGGCGCTTGGAATTTTTTATATTGATTGCACTGTCAGTGCAGAGACCATAATCCCAGAAGTTGGTGTCTGCTGATGAACGGAAGTATCAAAAGCTGCCATGCAAATACGCAGTCACCACAACTTTGGAAAAAACCTAGAGTAGAAAACAATTCACTGACTGAAAGGAGGAGGAATGTACTTAGGTGTTTGGGGGGAGAAAACAGAAAAGTGCATGAAGTTTAAACTTGGATAGAAGATTAGCAGTTGATTTTATTCAAATATATAAGCCTACTGTGTAAAGTAAGTAAACTGTCTCCTTAATTATGAAGACTGAAGGGAAAATAGAAGATTTTAGAACAGTGGACAATAGAAGCTGCCAGGGATACAGGAATGGAACCTCTGGTATGGCCTTGGATTAAATGCAAGACTGTAACTGCAAGACAGGTTGGGATTATGAAGTCCTCTGCCAAGTCTGTGTGAGTAATAATATTGATAGAACTACAGTAAGAAAGAGAAGACCTCAAGATCCTAGAGGCGAAATGAAAAAGAATAAAATCCAAGTGGTTGGTTTGGGGTTTTTTTTGACATTATTCTTGTCTGGTGGCAGGCTCTGGAAAGCAGGAGACTTGAGTAGCCAGAGGGAGGGCGTAATTGATTTGAAGCAAACTGCAACAGTCGTTTTAATGAAATACTGGTTCTAGGAGGCCAATACCAAGGAGGGCTAGGCAAATGGGGCAGTGTTGTATCTGTCAAGTAATGGAGGTAACATCCCTGATTTAGATGCTAGCATAAGGTAACACTAAAAGGGAAAGTGTTAAAATAAAAATAAAATAAAAAAAAAAAAAACAACAAACTATCCAACCCTTTGTTGTTCGTAAATGGAACTTGCTCTCCCCCTCGGACACCAAATTCAGTGGTTTATATGTCAATGATTACAAAATGAGTACCTAAGATTTTCACTGAAAATAGGTTTGGTAAAATCAGGATGACTGAAACCTTTTGGGATAATTGTACTAAAGGAATATAAAACTAGGTAGCTGTTTGTGTTTAGGAAGGATGAGTAGATGAGAGGGAACTGGACTGTGATCTCTGCCTGTTGTAGAGTTTTCAGTAACTTTTAACCATGGGATATAAAGTAAGTGAGGATCATTATGCTAACAGTGTAAGTGTGGGTTTTGGATCCAGTGCAGTTCCATTAGAAACCACTGGAGCAAATGTGATGTGTTCAGTATCCTCATAAGCATATGTCTAAAGGTATTTTGAGGATTTTGTTTGGGAGGTCTGATGCAGCCAGTTCTGACATGAAGGGTGCTATCTCTTGTACCTTGATATTTTAATTTTTGATCTTCTTTGGCTCATTGGATATGCTTATGATACAGACATGAATTACAAGATTGGAAGTTGTTAATAGACTAAGTGACTCCATGATCGTGATGGGTTTAACATCAGCATGAGCAAATAGTGTCCTAACTGCTAATAGATATATTTGAGGTTTCAGAAGGTTTTCGCTAGGACTACCTTAGTTCCCAAAAGCTGAAGCTGAACGAGGGGAAAATGAGCAGCAGCTCTTGAGAACAGGCAGAAGGTGATGGAAAGTGAGACTGTTTTTTTTTTACTTAAAAAAAACCAAGCCAAACCTAAACCAAACAAAAAACAACCACCACCACCCCAAAAAAATCCCACAACACCAAAACCCAAAAAAAACCCCAAAAAACCCCCTGAAATACTGCAGTCTAGAATGAGGATGAACTTAGAGGGAAAGGCCTAATCCAGTGTCTAGCAAAATAAATGTACATATTATTCTAGGTTTAGTCATATTTCATAACAAACATGAAGGGATGAAGGGGAATCACTTCAGAAATTATGTGTATAAAATACAATAAAAGCAAAACTAAAGGGATGGATGACTGTGCAGAGAAAAGGAGAGAGATTGGGTTGCCTTGATTGTTCAGAGAGCTCTACAGTTCTGCCTAATGTTCTCTGCCCTGTGCTGGTTGGCGACTTTCTCAAATTCCATCTCCGGTTTCTGTTCATCTCTCTACTTCATACCTGTCAGCTTGTTCTTGCACCCTGCTGCATGTCCCTTACTCTGCCTTGCCTTTCTGTTTAATGTCTCCTAAATAACCTTTTCCAAAAAGGCAGCAAAGCCATGAAGTGCAGTGCTCATTGCTATTGCTATGTTTGCTCTGCCTGTGTGTTTCAAGTGTAATGAATTTAAATAAAATGTTATGAGGATAATAACTCCACAAGCTGGTGAGCCTGGAGTTCTTCTGCAAGTCTAGGGGCTTAAATGACTGTTTCCCTGACCCGGTAATGTTAACTTTTAATAGTCCTAGAAGGAGAAAAGCGTTGATCTATACCAACATTTATAACAGCCAAGCCCTGTTAAATTATATGGCAGTTAACCTAACATCCATTATTGTAATGGAGTAATTCATAAAATATTTATCTGTTAGCAAATTAAAAGCTAGAGGTCTAATAAGTGGCGATTGACAAGGTTTTATGGAGAATACCACCAGTCAAACAAACCTGATAATTTGTTGATGAAAGAAGCTGTGTGAATGTATTGTTAAAGCACTCATTAAATAGAGGAAATGGCTAATTGGTAATCAGCAATGAATCCATATGTCTCTACTCTGATTTCTAGGGGATTTCCATCCTGCGTTTCTCCATGGCAGTGTTGGAACTCTATTGCTAGCCTAAAATAGCAGTCTAATATTTCAATACCTGTTGTTAATTTTTGTGTCATTTCAGCTCTGACACTCCCATAAGAAGGCTTACCAGTCTAGGTGAATTCATTGTATCCAGTATGAAAACAGCAAATAAATGCTTGGTGTTTGATAAACTCTGATTTTACAAGCTAAACCACATTCTAAAGAGTGACTGCAGAGTTAGACAAAAATAACAGAAGAGTAGATTTTTAAGGCCATACTTGGCAGAACCCCTGCGGTTCTGGGGCTTAGGCTTTCATGTCTGAGACCCTCTCTTTGTTTCTGTAGGCTCATAGAAATGTTGGGTGTTAGAGACCTCTGAAGGTCATCTACTTCAGGCTCCCACTTGAAGTGCCAGTGTCCCCAGTGCTAGATCAGGTTGGTCAAGGTTTCATGTGACTCTTAGAAACCTCCAGGGATGGAGATGCCACCCTGGAATCTCATTTCCCCTCTGTATTGCATAGGATCTGCATAATCAAACTAAGGCCACGTAATGTCCAAGATGAAAAGAATGAAGAAAGGTGGTGATGAATGGCAAGTATGACTTGAGTGAGTAATGAAAAAATAAGGAAAGAAGGAGGTTTGAAAACTTGGATCTTGAAAGACAGACCTCAAGTCCTGTGCTACTGTTAGTGTCATCGAGGAATGCCTTCCTGAACGTGTCTGCTTTTAAGACCAGCAGCTCTTTCGTCCTAAATTTCAACAGGAGCAAAGTCTTGGGAAGGCTAGTACCTGATTAGTTGTAGCAACAGGAGTTTCTGTGCAAGCAGGAGTGTCATGGCTCTCTGGCATTTCTATTGTATCAGTTAAACCCAAAAAGTAATACTAACTTTGCAGTGAAAGTGTCAGAACCTAAAGCTGCTTTGTCTGCATACAGGTTTTTGTAGGACAGAACTGGTAATAGAGCAGATCAGAATATTTGAGAAACTACTTCATGCTCTCTTACAAGTAGCTCCATTATTCTAGGAAGTAACAAGGGCAACTCACTGCAGCCTATAGGTTAGGAACTTAGGTTTTTCTACTGGAGAAACTTAAAGTATAATAAAATCACTGCAAATGTGTGATTTTTTTTTTCCCCCTATTAAATATCAAACTTACAAGCCTAGTGATTGATTCACAGTTTGAAGGCTAACTTTGCAATAAAAAGGAGCATAAGCTTATGTGTTTTTAATTAAAGCTTGTATTAGATATAATAGGGCTTGAATTTCTGACACGATCTCTGACAGAAGGTGTAATTCATGCGGAGACCATCAAGGTTTCTAAATTTTGGATATCTTGTCTTCTAATATCTTAAATTTTTATAATTTCACTGAAAGTCTTGGGAAATAGTCCTTAGGAATCTCTGTTCTAGAACAGCTACAAAGTGTCAATTTTGAGTTATTTGTTAATGAAAGGAATGACATGTTTTTCTGAAAGTCTTAAAATACTTCTCCTGAATATTTCATCCATTTAAGTGTTTGTTTAACCTCACTTTTACATTTGCAAATTTTTCCGAGATACGGAGAAATAGGAAACTGTTGGTGGAAGCTTGCTTTGGGGAAATTTTGGGGACTGTTTAAAAGCATTTCAAATGTTATCTGTGTTGTACTTTGCTCCATTGTCTCGGGGTAAATGGCAAGAAGGAAGCACATTCTAACTTTCTAAGCTGAAACAGAGTTTTCCAGAGTAATATTAATTTAATGAAAAGCCCTCTCTGTACTGTTCTCATGCCCAATGACTTTTCTGCAATTCATTTTCAAGGTAGAATTGCTTTTTAAGGCTGCTTTAATGACATTAGCCTCCTTATGCCATGTATAGCATTATATAGCCTTCCGTGTTTCTTAAAACATATGTAGTCAAGTATTCCTTTGTACAAAACATTGTTTAATATCTAGGTTGTGTACAGTATCGAGGTAATGTTGATGAAACAGCCTTGACTCTCAGACTACCTTTTAGTTTTTGAATATTGCTCTCTAACTCAAAGCCTAATTAGTTTGCTCTCTTCTGGATTTGTACAGATTTGATTCAGAAGTAACTTCAGAGTGGTTATGGTTAATTTACTTCAACCTAATCGTGTTTTCAGTTAGTTAACTGAGGTGACATAAGAGCTGTGGTCTGTAGGCTTTTCACTGTTGAAAGGAACTGTTTTCTGGTTTACATGCTTAAGGTTTTGACAGGATTCAGACTCTCACCTGAAAGTCTGTTTATTTTTCACCTAAAATGTGTTTTTTACAGGTTCTTGAAAGTTTGTGGCTCTGAACTAGTACGTCTTGAGTTGTCTTGTGGCCATTTCCTCAATGAAACATGCTTGGAGGTCATTACTGAAATGTGTCCAAATCTTCAGGAATTAAATCTCTCATCATGTGATAAAATACCTCCTCAGGCTTTCAACCACATAGCCAAAGTGGGCAGCCTAAAGCGTCTTATTCTCTACCGAACAAAAGTGGAGGTAGGAATGAGTATTTTTACCAGAATTGAAAGTATTTATTGCAAAGGTTAAAGTTGTAATTTTTTTTATTAATTAAGAAATGAATTAGAATTTGGCATGTAAATTCAAAAGTAAATTGAGAAAATTCAAGGGTAGTTTCAAAAATCATAAGATTCTTTTTTTATTTTTAAAATAGCTTCTGGCTTTAACAAAAATAAATAAAAAGCCTGCATGTTTTAACTTGGGTGGAAGATTGGTGATTTTTTCCCCAGCTGTTTTAAGCAATGTAGTGAACTCACAAATGTGAAAGCTTTTCTCTTGTTTTGAAGTGTACTCCAGACAGACCGTATTTGGCAATATAATTGGGAAATTATTCTGTTTAGTAACTTACTGTAATTATCAACATTATCTCCTTTAGAATGACTTACTAATTACTAGATCCCTACTGTCTTTTCATATTAGCAGCATTTGAGACATGAAACACACAAATTTTTTAAAATACTTTTCATATATAAGTATAAAAAGTATAAAAGTATAAAAATTACTACTTTAGGCAGTTACTCAACTGCCTGAATCAGGGTTATTACTGTTTGCTGCAACATATTTCCTATCTAAGATGGAATAGTTTTACATGTTACAGTTGAGAAGACTGCTGTAGTTCACTACATTTTACAAATGTTGTATCCTAGTAAATTCAGCAATTCGAATCATAAGCAATTCCATTACTTTTCACTAGCTCCATTACTCATGTATTGCAACCTCTGTTTTACATGGAAGCTCTCATACTTGTGCTTCTCTTGTTGCAAAAGCTACTGTTTAGTAAAGCTCCAAAATGGGGGGAGGAACATGACTCTGCAGGTTTTTTTTTCTAGTTTTTAGTTCTAGGTTAAACATTTCAAGAAGTTTGCCTCGTGTGTTACTTCTGTTTATGCTTTTGGTACACAGAAGTGAGGTTATGACACTAGATTGTGTGGGGTGTTAAGATGTAGCATAACAGAAGAACTGAAGCTGGAACAGTAGGTTCTGTCTACTAGATGTCTAAGGGGCATCTGAAGTTATAGTACCTTATTTCATTTATAACCAGTTCACACCAAACACACATGCTACAAAGTTAGTTGCATCTTATTTTCCTTTTTTTGGTAAATCATATGTGTGTTTGTGTCCGAGGTCTAGCTAGCTGTCTGTAACGGTGATTTGGTAATGCAAGGTAGTTAGATTAAAGGGTAGACTACCTGGAATGATTGGCATTTGCTGTGGGGTGTGCAGGCAGTCATCATGAAGCCAGTGCCCCTCAGTAGCTTGTTACTTTGGGGTAGTTGCTCTGTGTATTGAAGCAATTACTATTTTCTTCAAACTAAAAAATAATTTGGTGAGCCTTGCTTTGAAGTGCCTTTTGTATAGAGCTCTGAATCAGTACCTTGGGCATATCTGTTCTGTTTGTATCTCACTAGACTTTCTGTAAATCTTGGATAAATCTCCTTACCTCACTTCGAGCATGTGCTCTGTACTTCACAAGGTTTTTTCAGATCTGAAAAAGATCATTGTATCAGAGGTAAAGATTATATAACTTTATTTTTTTTTTCTACTGTTGATTGGCCATAATCTGCTTTGATTTTACTCAGGTAACTTCTCTAAAGTTTGAGACTTCATGTTCGTGATAGTGCAGCAACTGACATATATTCTGAAAATGATTGGTAACTCATTTCTCAGCTATCGCTTTGCTGAACAGAACGTGAAATTAGATGGAACGTAGGTGGTAAAGATTTCCTGACTTTGAAGCCCTTAAATTGTGAAGATTAATTTCTGCCTTTCATGTGTTGTATGGGCATGCATCTGCTCGGAGCTGACAAGAACATTCATTGATAATCAAGTTTACTTAAGATTGTGCTTCCACTTTATACATAAGTATAAACAAAAGACGCTGTTCCTAATGAACCATGGAAGAGAAATTTGTAGAAATTCAAATAGGTAAGTTGGAGAGGATGCTTTTGTGTTACTTGTTAATAGGAAGCTACTTAGCAATATATATTGTGCATTACAGGTGGAAAAGTGAAAGGGAAAGAATGAAGATGTAGCATAGGATTTGAATTAGAGGATTAGAGTTACAAAAGCCAGAGACTTGTAGAAATAATTTTACCTTTCTCACCATTAGCTTCTCTTAATGCAAATCTTTGTTTTTCTGTATAAAATAGGCTGCTGTTTCTTCTGTACTCTTCAGCTGGTATGGAGATGTTAAGTAGTAACTGATGTCTAAGTGCCAAAAAGACAGGACAGATAAATTCATCAAGCATGCTCTGAAGTGATTTAGGCTTCTCTAAAACTTATCAAAGAACTGTAATATAGTAGTGTTCTTGATTTTTGTGACATTTCTGCTGCTATTGATTCTTCATTGTTGGAGCTTCTAAGGAGCAAAAAAGGGAACAAAGTTGATGTTTAATCAAAAGCTTGGCGTTGTATTGTTGCCAGTGGGACCTGCTCAGAGAAGAGAATCTGAGGCTGTGAATCCACTAAGGAAAATAGCTAACTGATAACAAGTATGTGATTATTAAGAGGAAGTAAGAAAGAAGGTGAGAAGAACAGAGCTGATGTGTGTGTTACGGTCATCTGTAAAAGTTCTGTCTCAAAATCCAAAAAAAAGAAACACAAGGAAGAATCTGTTTGTTCCATTTAGGCCACTGTTTTACTAAATAAATCAGTGGTTTGTTTTTTTTAATAAACCAAAGAACAAACAAAATAAAGCACCAAGTCTCTTGATCTAAATTTTCTTCTCGCATCATATTCTAGAATGGCAAAAGTACAAGTCTTCCATAATTATCAGTGTGTTGTCACTTTTTGTGACAAAAGGATGGCATCCCTGTTCATCCTGTGTTAACCGACTTGATGTAAAAATGGGGTGATATGCTTCTGATATTACTAGGGATTTTGAAGTAATTACCAAAATATGAAGAGGGAATGAATATGCAGAGAAAAAGTAGGTAAAAAGTTGACCAAAATGAGTTCTCCAGTGGGATATCATGATTTTCCTTGTGTGTATCTTACTGCACAATTAGAGGGAGTCACTGGAATTGAAGCACAGTAAAATTAGATAAAATGAGGAGGGGGACTACCCTTTATGCTTGGAAACAATCTGATATATTTATTGTTGTGGCTGATCAAGGTAAACACTTAAGTTGAATTACTTAAGGAAAGTTGTTGCCTTTTTTAAAAAAGGCAACACTAAAGAGAACAAGAGCAGCAAAATAGGACTTAATGCTCTAATTCACTTTTAAAGGAGGGGCCCCTCTTTGCATGTTATTCTTGATGCTAGTGAAAAAGGTGTCATTTTCTACTCCACAGTTGTCAATCTCTGTTGAAAATGCAGTATTGTGTTAGAGAACATCTGGATAAATAGTAAAACTTGTTCTTTTCGTTGTGAACTTGGGCATGTGATTAAATAACATAGGATATAGGATGAAGATTCTCCATCCTTCTCAGTGTGTTGATAAAGCTGTTTGTGCTTTTGCATGATGCTTTACAAAGTACAGCATTAACATTTTAATAAACCAAATGATATTTTGATTAAAAAAAACCTCCCACGTGCCTGCTCCGGTGTAGGATCTCTCTACTCAGACTACATCTTGCAGTACGCTTTCCTTTTATTTTTTGGGGGTATTTCCATGCCAAAAAAAGAAAAATTGCTTTTAAGATTTAAAGTATTTGTCGTACTTTTCTGTTTATATGATTATTATGACAGTAATGGATGAATACTGAGAAAACACTCTGCAGAAAATTAACTATTGTTAATGATTTTTTTACCTGTTAGGTACAGAAAAACAGATTTTGAGGAAAACAAGCTGAATAAAATTAACAACATATGTAATCATCTGAGCAATTGTTATGACGGTTCCTTGTTATTTTACCTGTTTTCTTTGAATAGGTTTTGTATTTTAAAAATATTCCCATTGTCTCTGTAATCAAAGCTCCAAAGTGTATGTTTTTAGTGTAATGGGCAATTCTGGTGTTCTGCTACTTACTATCTCTGGCACCAAAAGCACTGCATTGCTATTTTGGAAGATAGCTGTACCATCTGGAGGAGTTCATGGTCTTTGGTCCTAACCCTGCTGATTCTTAAGGCCATATATAATGTTATTTCCTTGACTTATTGTGTGCAAGTTTCCGTGTACAAAGTCAGCTTCAAACCTCTGAAAGGAAGCTTCCAACACCCTTGAATTATTCCAACATCCCTGTTACAAGGAGGAAAGTCCAGTGACTTTCAGTAACTTGTTGCAGGCCAAACAAGTCAAAAAAAAAAAAAGGGGGGGGGGGAATTGTCCGGCATCACTATATTCCCCCCTACTAAATGCAGCTCATTTTGCAGTGCTTTAAATTGATTCTTAAAGGGTTTGATTCTGTATATGCTTGAAATAATCTGTAACTTGCTTTGAGAAACTAATCCAAACATTTTATAAATGTAATTTCTGCTAGCTCAAGACCACTATTATGCTTGTGGGATTTTTGTGGTGGTTTTGGTATTTGCTGATACATGACTCCTTAATGTTTATTCATTGAGAGTGTATTCACAGCATAATTTAAGCACTTGTTGGCACTGATACATTTAAAGAATACAATGAACAATGAAGGTATTATTGTATACAGTAATTGGCAGTGCATGTCTTTGTGGTTTGAGTATGAATATTATCTTGATTTAATACTTATCGTGAGTTATTCCATCCAGATAAAAAATGCAGCCAAAACTGTATTTTAAAGAAACCAAAGCCGCAATTACAGTAGGAGAACTTGACAGTCTCCTTATTGCTGGGTGTAAATTTTAATGTAAGATTATATATTTCATGTTGCATGATATTCTGAATTCTTTATAGTATGTGAAGAAAAAATTTTTAAAGTTTGTATTACAAATATAACTGAAATACAAAATGAACTAAATTTAAGTCAAATTACAATGGACAAAGAACTTGTACACATTTTAAGGCAAGTGTTGTATTTATAAATTATATCTCTGATATCTTTGACCAAGAGCAAATTTGGAACTTGGGCAGCTGTAAGAGAGGACATTGGAGATTTTAGATACCAAGAAGAGGCATAAGAATCTTAGCAGTAAATGTAACAGCTCTTATTTTCTTATGCCACAAGCAATGAAGGAGTTAATGCTGCTATAAAATCATTCAGCAGAGTTTTCAGAAATAACCTGTTATGGATTATGTTATAATTCTGAGAGCTGTTGTCTGAGGTTTTTCAGCTTGGACGAAACTTCATTGGCTTAGGTACAAATCATTAAAATTAAGGTTGGAAACAAATGGGGGGGGGGGGGGAGGGAGTGAAATCCTTTAGCTAGAAAGTAGATTCTTGGAAGGAGGTTGAGCCAGTGACAAATAATCATGCAATACATGGCCTTGATGGTGCCTTCTGATCCCGTCAGGCTCATAGGGCTGAATTTGGTCATTTGAGCCTGTAACATGAAGAGTGAGGGGGAAGAATGAAGGTGTAAAACATATTTGCAGCCATAAGGGAGGGCATAATTTGACCAAATGAAGCAAAACCAAAATACAGTGATTGTATTAACTATGGAGACTATTACTTTCATTGAATTAATTCAGTAATTGCCGTGTTGCTGTGTCCCAGTCCCTGCTGTGTCCCTGGCACTGCCAAGCAGCTGCAGAGAACAAAAAGGTGCCCCTGTACATCCTGAATCTCAGCTTGCAAATTACACTGCGCCTATTTGTGAGGAGGCAAGTGTTTTGACTTTTGAAAGGCTACATCTGCACTCAAGGTTCGTTCCATCTTCATTTCCATGTACTATCATTCTTCTCTTACCTACTGTTCATACAGTGTTCATATTGCATCTGTTTTGAAACCTGTGTCATAAAGTTTTGGAGGCAAAAGTGTTATCACTGTCCAGTTCTTCGTCTCACAAATGGTCCAATAATCTAAGTATATCATGGGGGGAAGGGAAGGAGAGGGAAGCTGACTTTTAACAAATATATTCGAATTTTCACCCTTTTCATCATGCTTTTTTCCATGTTTTATCTTCCAAGGTGATAGCTGGATGGATGCTCGAGGAGAACAGACTTCCTGTTCTAATGCCAGCTTATACTGTAGAGGAAAATGTTTGTGCTGCCATATTTATTTTAATCTATAAATGAAAATTGTCTACATTAATGTTTCTCTACAGAAGGCATCACTTAAGTACATATGTGATTGTGGTAATAAAGGTGGGGGCATGAGGATTATCCCCTTCTGCAAACATCTGTTGAGAAGGTATGAAAGGGACTGGCTCCCATATCTGTTGACAGCTTTGTTGAGTCTGGTTGGAGAGGCCAGCTGACCAGCTGAGCTGGAGCCAGGTGGGCTGGGCTAAACAGCCCCCAGAAGTCCCTTCCAACACTCAGCTCTTCTGTGATTCTGTGACTTGGTGCTGATGGCACTAGTTGAGGACTTAACCCATGAGCTTTGTTCTGATCTGTGAGCAGGACAACGGCTGGTTGTGAGATGCACTGTTTCTGTATGCTACACTTTTCCCATCAGTAAAATTTGCGTAATAGCAACTTCCTCATTTTGTAGCTGTGGTATGAGGATAGATATACAGAAGACTCTGAGATTCTCTGATATATATGGTACTATATAGGGTGCTCTACACAGGGGTGTGTATAAGGACTTGAAATACTGTTCCTTGATAATATGCTTTTCTAAGTTGCAGGAAGTTTAGTTAGTTACAAAGCTCAGCCTTTTTGCTCTGGAAAAATTGAGAATATGATTGCTAAAGAAAGCTTGCTTAAGAGGTATAAGCATTTCTGTGAACTAAATGATTGGAGACTTTCAGTGGTTATCTCTGTATGGGACTACATGGATATCTTGTTCTTCCTAAAGGTCACAAAAACTGCCTTATAAGGGATGAGGTGACCTCTTCTATTTGCTTCCTCATTAAATGGCAGCAGTTAGCTCAAGTAACTGAAGGACTTAAGCATAAAACAGATTTGGTCATCATTTAGTTCTAATTTGGCATGTGATTCCCTGCTATTTTTTGTAACTGGCATTTTCTGTAACACTTCATGTAACTCAGAACTAACATACAGACAAGTGAAAACAGATGAAACCAAAAGACCAACAATTTGAATAGCTTTGTAGACCTCTAGATCCAATTTTAGTTTCCAGAAACAATATATGATGCATTTTGTGTGTTATTGAACGTTCATGTACTATCCCAAGATGTGTTCTTTCTGTCAAAAATAAGATACTGAGGGTAAGTATTTATCCTTAGAACTCAAAATCTTAGAAGTAGTCTGAAAATGAGTGCTTTCTGGGAAGCCAATAGATGTGAAAACTTTTCCTGAAAACGAAGGCTAGCACTGTATAAGTATCTAAAATTCATTTTGTGTTCTTTTTTAACTGGTTAAACCAATGACTCTCATGATTATAAGCACACATATCTCATCTCTTTAAACCTCTCAAATTCCCTTGTATCTTTAACATAGTTGTTTCAAAATATCATAGTACCAACAAGTACATAACTGAAATTATCTTGATGCCTTGAAATACTGTTTGGGGGAAGACCAGAAGCATCTTTTACAGTTTCTTTGCTGGGGCAGATTTAGGTAAGAATTGTATTTCACCATTACTGTACATTTTGTTTCTGCATTATTAATGTATTACATTCTTCTTTCTGTGAGAAGTATTGCTTTTTGGGACTATTGTAGGTTGGTTTTTCGATGCCAAGGTACAATACCTTGAAATGCATGAAGTAGATTTTTTTTTTTACTTTTTTTATAGGCAGTATTGATTTGCCCTGTTGAACCTTTCAGATTAAATGGTTTAATAGAAGTTTACAGAATTCTGGCTTTGCATCTGATGTGTTTTTTATTTACTGTATTAGAATAGCAGATGCCAAGTAATTTCTGACATAGTTCTTTCACAGACCGTGCAAAAAAAAAAAACCCCACACCCAAAAAGTTGATTTTGGGCTTTCTTCTTGTGCTATATAATACCAAAGGGAGGAAAAAAAAGTATTCTGAATTTATATCTGAATTTATATAGATTTTTAATTACTTTTGACAATCTTAACAAGATTACCTTTTACATTTGCATGAGGTGTTTGTAATTACAACTATTTGTAGCAGTAGTAGCACTCAGATTGAAATAAAATTGTCTGCTTTCATCTGAGGTTTTTCCTGTTTGGGTGGTTGAATTTTTTTTACCACAGGTAGTTCTACTGTGGTAAAAATTTTTTGGTGCGGTACCTATGAAATAGAACTTCACTGGCTTAAGATAAAGACTGTGATAAATTATAATTGTATATTTTCAAATAGTTGATGGAAAACACTAATAACAATGTTTCTGCAGTATTTTTGCTACTAGGAGCCAAAATTGGAGGGAAGAACTTTCTCTCTGCTGAGCTGTATTATTGGAGCAGTGGGGAGAGGAGTGGTGGTGGTTTTTTTTTACTTTTCAAGAAGTCTTACTAGAACCTCCTTTTATCCAGTTTTACATATGGAAATTAATTGCCATTCCAAAGATACTGTAGTCACTTATAATAAGAGCTGTAGTCTTAAAAAAAATGAATCTAGTGATGTGGTGCCGTCAAGATTCTTTGTCTTGGCTTTACACAGGAACACATAGCAGTTGCTATTCAGTAAGGAATTTCTGAAAGTCCTAAAGCAGAATTAACATTTAGTTAAGTGTCCCAGTTATTCTCCCTGAAATTAAAAGCAATTTGGCTCACTTTCTGAAATACTTTGGAAAAAGTTGTATATGTCAGTTTGTAGTAAAGAGGGGAAGCTGCTGTATGAAAGACAGTTCAGGATGTTTCCTTTGGTTGGCCTTCTGAGGAGGGGCTCTCTCTCCAGAGGCTCAGCAGTAGACCACGGCAGCCTTTTTCTATCTGAAGGGTTCATGTTGAGAGATGTGGGGCTTGGCAGGAAAACTCTTGCCAGCCCTTGTGTGAGAGTGCCTGCCCCAAGGGAGGTGAACAGGCTTCAGGAATGCTTGCTTTCTGGGTGGTGGGGCTGTGCCCAGCTACAAGCAGTGCTCTGCTATCTCTTGCTTCTCTGGCCATTGCTTGAGCTCTGCTGCCAGTCACCTGGTATTTTGCTCTGCTAGTCATCATTATTACCCTGTTTTTCCATCCTTCACCTTTGAATGGTTTGTCTGACTTTGAGTAATCTGAGGAGGATAGTGGTAATGATGGAGATGTAACTGCCCCGAAAGAGGCAGTGAGGGTGTTCCCCTTAGGAGGTTTCTGTCAGGTGTTCAGTCTTTCAGATGAAGTAGCTGAATTTGGCTGGTAATAAAGCAGCCAAAGATTACAAGATATCTCGTAAGAATTCAGAGTGGGTGCATGTATGTAGGGACTTAATGCACACCATTGAAATACCCAGAGACCATGTATGGTGTGGATGATATTTTAAAGCCAGTTTAAAAGCCATCACATCTCTGAGGTGATGATCACATCATATGTGGGACCTCTCTGTATTAAACTAGCATGTATTCCTTAGCTCCCTGCATGCGTCCCCTCTGTTACATTAATTCTTATGGGGAAAACTACTTTACTGACCACGGAATCACTAACCATTGCACTCATCAGAAACACATCCTTGGTGAAAAGCAGGATATGGCTGTTGTCCTTTGGTAAGACCTGTCCTACTTAACATTTGAACTGTTGACGTGAAAGTGGGAAGAGAATAAACTTGTAGTCAGTAGTCTGCCTTTCCAAAAAGTTTGGCCTCGATTCTGTTAGGCCATTCTGTAAAAACTGCCAGATACCCTTTTGATCCAGATTACTTGATTCCAATAAATAACCTGTGTGAGACTGTTATCTCAGTGTCAAGTGGTAAGTACCACACGTGATTCTCTTCTTGATTAACCAAGAGCTTGTTTGTAGTGTTAAAGCAAGTGATGGTTTCCTTCCTCTCTGCTTTCCCATCAACTTGATAGTCAGCTTTTTGTTTCACCATGGGGTTCTTCATGCATGTATGTTCAACATTAAGAGGTTTAGTTTTACTTGCGATAACTTGGCAGATATTTTTTTATTGTTATTTTAAGGAAGGAGTTCTTAATCTGTTTGGCATGTTAACTTGCTAATTTCTGTATCTTTATTTTGTGACTGCATGCAGAAAGACATGATTCAGACTTCTCACGTCTTTTTCAAGTGTGGTATGTCTCACTTGGTTCTCCAGCAGAATAATTATAGTCTGTGGCGTGCTGGAGGCCTTGCGTTACCTATAAGGAGAATTCCCAGTCATCTTGTACGCAGTAATGTGTGTGCAGGACAAGGCGGTTGTACAGGAAGGGGGTTTGTCTCTGTAGCAGTAGAAGTAGTAGTCTTGATGTGTGTGCTGAAGTTTGAGATGTTTTGATCTAATCTGTTACCACAGTTGTGTGTTTGTCTGGCTGAGTCAGCTGGTCCCAACCTCCCTTGCTGTAAATTTAAACCTTTTGGGAATAAAAGGGAAGCTCCTGCCCAGTTCATGAACAGAGGAACCTTTCTGTGCAGTTCTGAGAATATTTTAATTTCTCTGCTGAAGTATCAGCTTCTAAGAATGTGGATGTGATTGATGGGCCGAGAGAAACATGGAAAATTTCATTGGCCTGGCATCAATCTGTAATTCTCCAGTTCTCCTTTCCATTTGCTTCTCAGGTTCCAAGAATTTTAAGAAATTCATTCAAAAGTCATTGACTATGACTTTTATTAGGAAGACAGAATACTTAGAGTACCCTACAGAGTTACCTCCTCGTTACCTCATCTACCCCTCCTCATTCAGGCAAGGTTGAATTTTCTGTCTTGGGTTTTCACTCAGATTATTAGTTGTTACTAAATGGAATAATATTGTCAGGTATTCTGTCAGATAAATAGACTCCCGAAATATAATAGCATTGTATCAAATGTATACTGACTGTTTGATGTCCCATAGTAATTGCCTAATTGCTGTTGACTAAAGGTCGATACCTTTAGCTAAATGTGTTGAAAAATGTAAATTTGATTTGTACACAAACAGCATGTGACAGCTGGTGATTAGGTACTGGATATTTGGGGTTCCACAACTCTTTACAAGCTGGCTGATCAAATCTTTTGATGCTTTCCCTATATGTCTTTTGAAAAAGTAATTGTTTGTGGAATAAGCTTGTCTAAATATGTTATCCAGTACAATTGGTTAATATAGTCCTAATGACCCTGATTCTAACCTAAAAGCAAATATTTTTTACAATATTTTAACATAGGTCTGTAGAGTAAGATGAAAATGCTACCTAGAAACATGGGTAAATACTGTGATAGAACCTGTTATTAAATATAACAACCTCATAAATTTATATGCAAAGGCAACTCACTGCAAAGACTCTGCAAGATGCATTTTTTGATGGACAGATACGTAACTGAAATATGAAAAAGAAATTGGTCTTTAGGAATGTTATATTAATTCTTTGATATTGTGGAAAAATGCAATATTCTTATTTTGGTGAGCTTGCAAACATAGGCATGTTATCTGATATCTGCCTGCAACTAACGTTATATAAGTATTTGAACGTAAGTGGAGACAACAGGGTTTGGGGGGAGATAGGGCAGGAAGGGCTAGAGATGAGGTTGTCATTTGGAAATGATAAAAAAATAATACAACTTTGTCCTCTCACATAATACAATTGGGGGGCGATATTAAAGGATTTTTTTTTTCTACCCCTAACTTAAATTTTTAATGTTAAACTGAATTTTAAGTCCTGAATAATTTGATTTTTTTCTTGAACAGAGAGGTTAACTGGAGAATTAAGTAACTCTGTGATTAAAAACATAGCAAGCAAGGGAAACCATATTTAAAGAAGGGAGGAAGCAGGCTTTAATGAGACTTTAAGTTTACTTTCTCTCAGCATTTACTTCATTGAAAAATTTGAAGAAAAAATTGCAGGAGAATAAGAGTCTTGTAAAAGATTTAGGCTCTCAATTTGTTTCACTGAAGAGCTGGAAGAATTCCCAACTTCTGTCAGACACAGTTCTTCTGAGAAGGGGAAAAAACAGCCCGTTGTTTGTTCCCAGCATAAAAAGTAACAATTTTTAAAGTAGTTTTGAAGATTTCTCTATAAAAAGAAAGTTTATAAAAAGGTACAGACTGTTTCTTCCCTATCCCAACCCTAAAAGTAAAACTTTGTTGTTCTTCTTCCTTTAATCTTCCAGAGGCACACTGTGGTGCACTTATTTTCATGCTTTTTATTACAGTGCAGCCATTATGTGATAGCGATATTATAGTGCATAATTTGTATTTTTTTAAACCTTTTGGGTTTGTTTTTTTAATCTCAGGCTACTTGACAATGAAACTGCAATGAGTAAATGGTCAAATATTCAAAATGCATCTTTCACAGGTGAGCCACATCTGCCACAGACAGAAAGGTTTTCTGTTTAAATGGATATTGAGCTCAGGCTATCTGTTGGATGCTTTCCTTATCATACTAGCATCAGAAATTATTTGCACTTCCTGGTGGATCATGAATGCAAAAAAATCCTGAGAAAATGAAGCAAGATTCAGTCTTGCCAAGTGTATTACTCTGGCACCAGTATTTGGTTTCTCCACTGATGGGTTGTCTGTTCAAACCAGCAACATCTAAGTCAAAACTTAAGTGTGATATCAAAGGTCTTTACAAAGACAGGTAGGATACAAGTTAGTGCGGTAACAGCTATTTAGTTGAAGAATACACAACACAAATGTCTTCCAGGCTGGCCTGTGTTATAGAGTGGAGGACTTTCACGTTTGGGCAGACCTCTCACCTGCCTCATGTGGAGTAAATTAGGATTTCAAGCAGTAATCTCATCTCTCCTCTTGTCCAAGGCAGGATCAATTTTGTTGATGTGCTTTCTGACAGACATTTGTCTGACCTGTTCATAAAGACTTCAGAGACTCTTCAGGCAGTCTGCTTCCCTTTTCTGAGGTTTAGGACTAACTGCCATGGCCTAAAATATTTCTGTCGTCTGCTCTGTAAGGTTGTGTTTAGCAGTAGCATCGTATCCTTCTGATCAGTTTGTCAGAGTCTTCTCTCTTAAAGCAACTCCTGCACTGTATGTTGTCTTCATCTGAAAACACCTTTCCTGCAAATGGAGGATAGGGTAAACCATTTTATTTGGCCCCTTTGGACTGTTCCTGTTGTCTGTGCCATCTTATAAAAAATTATTATTTTAGTAGGCTTTGTTTTGGCTTGGATGGCAGAAGACATTTAAACCACTGAAGCCATGCCATACATTACTCCACAAAGAAAAAGTAATTCTTACCTTAAGTTTGTTTCCAGAGTGGAGGTTTTCTTGTTTTGTTTTGGTGTTTTGGTTTTTTTTTTTTTAATCATTCACTCCTTTCTTTTCTCAATCTCTGTAAAGGGGAGCAGGTGTGAAGCCAAACCTTGCCTTTGGTTCAGGGAAAACTCAAAAAATCTTCAAACTATACATGTTTTGGCTATTAGGCTCAAGAATGGTATTACATGAGTAGTCTTTGATTTGACTGTCTCTGGCTGAGAAAGTGAAATTAGACTCTCTCCAGGCTAAAGCTTGCTGATCCAGAATTTAGGTGGCCTCTTAGCTCCTCTTGTAAAAGCACTCTAACATCAGAAGTTTGGCCTGTGCTACAGCTTCAGGGTCGGGTGATTGCCTTGCTCTTCTCCTTTGCTTAAATAGGACTGTTATCACTCATCCTGTATTGCAAGTCAGAGAGATGAATTGTACAGACAGATGGCTCGAAACAGACAGATTATTACAATGATAGTCCTTCTACATGTAGTGCATATGGATTCTGTGAGCTGCCATTCTCTCCTGCTATTTTCATGTCCTTTGCCACCTGGATTCTCAATTGACTGAGGCACAACTGGGCACGCACAAAGGGTTTTTTCTTCTTCCTTGACATATGCAATCCCCACCTCAGTTACAGAAGAACAGACACCACTTCTGAAAGAAATCTGATTTGTTGTGTGTAGGCATGTTTGCGCTCCAAAAGAGGAATTTAATATAGCCAGTATAGTTAATGTTGAGTAAGTAGTTCTTTACTCTTGGGCTTGACTTGGCATGATTTGTGATGGTACGACATGGTGTTCTACCAAGCTCCCTTCTATTACCCACATTTCTAGTGCTTTTTTAATTGTTTGTGTTTTTTAAATAATTGTTTAAAATAATACTTTAGGTTTTATAGGTTGTGAAAAGACCATTGAAAATGTGAATTCAGTGCATATCAATACAGGAGGGAATGTCTCAAATTAGAGAGGGACTAAAAAAGGTATTCTGAGATGCATCAAATTCCTGTTCAAATTAACAGAAGTAGCTCAGTTACCTAATCTATGTTACCTAACTATGAATATTAGTTGTCTTACCTATTTCACCCCTCTCCTGCGAGCTGGTCAGAATGACTGTTCGCTTTTGCACCGTTTATGTCAATTAAGGAAAGATATTGCTGCTTCCCATCCTTTCAGGCCAATGTTTAAATTCCAGTCTGGAAACCATTACTAAAAACAGTGGTGGAATGCATCAAGGTATTCGGCTTTCTTGTGGAGTCACATGAATACCTGCAGAAACCCTGTTTGGAACTGTGTGTGCAGTCAGAAACTGACTTATTTAGCTCTGATACTTAAGGTTTGTAGAGAGGGGTTTGGGGATTTTGCTTTTAATTTGTGCACCTGAGTAGATTCTAAAGCTCATAGCTTTTACCAGGTTAAATAGTAAAGACTGTCTCATTCTCTTGGAGTTACTTGTTTATTCGGGTTTAATCACCCAAATGAAGCATTTGCTTAACAAGTATGATATTTAAAACATATTGGATATTTACACATTTACTACCTTTAAAGTGTTCTTAAGTGTTACCTCATTAATAATGACTTTTTTAATGCACTTCTGTTTAATCCCCTAGCTATGTTTTTCTTTAAAAACATGAATGAAAGTAAAGCAAGCAAGTGGACAGTGGCTTTGTAAGACCTCTACAAAGTTATATGTGAGGAAGGCTTACTCATAGCATCTACTTTTAGGTTGCCTTTGGGAAATCAAATCTTAGAAGGCCAAGCTGGAAGCTGAGGTTCCATACACATTGTGTTGGATGTTTCTAATGGCTCCCTGGAGACACCTAAATTAGGTGTCTGAAATGGTCTCCATCAGTACCCCACACTATGTTCCTGTTCTGTGTCTGCCAGCCTTTCAGTGCAAGGGTTCAGATATTTCTTCACGGTGGTATGACGAAACATCATGTTCCTGCCAAGTTTCATTAGAATATAACAAACTGAGGAAGCTAAATAAAGCATTTTACCATAAACTTTCTGCAAACAAGTAAATTTATATTTAAAAAATATATGTATAAATTATACTACCCCTGCATACAGATACTGTTGACTAGTGTTCTTGTAGGAATTCCACTTATTAGCAGTAGATTATTTTGTCCCTTATATATTGCTTTGGGGTTTTTTCCTTAGAAACTGGTGTATATCCTGTAGACATCCAAAGACATCTATTGTTAATACGTTGTGAAACTTATTCCTGTTTTCAAGCTCATACAGATTACAAAGTCCTAACAAAGCGGTCAGTGTTTTAAGATTGCACAGCTATTTGTGATGTGAATCCCAGGCTACGTTCTTTTTTTGCACTGTGTGTATTTCCAACTACAAAACAAAATATGGCTACAGACAATGCAGAAGAGTGTTTTCTGTGTCTTAGAAACACAAATAAAAACGCATGATTTTTCCCTTGTTGTGGAACCAGAACAGCTGTGTACTTTACATTTTGTAAGATGCATCTGATGTTCCAGTCCAATTTCAGGCCGAGCAATGTGCAGTACTTTCTGAAAAGAATGGCCATGTTAAATGGCAGGAACATGACTGTAAAATACACATTATATCTGTTTCAGTCTGCATGCAGATAGTGACAGGTGCTCAATGGTTGTCAGCATCCTTGTCAGCACGGAGACTCCTTTGACATTAAAGACACCAGCTTGGTCCTGATGCTGCACAGCTCTATTGGCAGTTCCATCAGGCTGTAGCCGATCAGCGAATGTCAGAGCCTCCGCTGTTGTTCTGGTATGTTGCCAGCCCTCTGTGTTTTCAGGCTGGCCTTGCCTGTTATTTGAACTTGCCACACTTCTTCAGCAGCTTTCCTCTGGGAAATGAGCGGATAGGTCATGGGTGTGTAGGTATCTTCAGGGCAATGCAAAACCACATCCAAAGTGACTTGCATAAAGGTTTGTAACGATTACTGTTGCTTTAAGCCAATCAATGGGTGGAGTACCCAGGGACTCATTAAGTGGCATTTGTGGTGTCTGTAACAGAGTTTTGAGCTGTTTTTCAGGAAATGTGGTGACAGCCTTTAATACCTAATTGACCTCTTCTCTTTGTTTCACTTTCCATGTTTCCTTCTGATGTGTTCCCCCATGGCAGCAAACAGCCCTGCTCAGTATTCTGAACTTCTGCTCGGAGCTGCAACACCTCAGCTTGGGCAGCTGCGTCATGGTGAGTACTTACATCGCGCCGTGGGGGCTGCAGGTGTGCGTGTGTGTGTGTGCACGCTTGCTTTGGAACTAGACCTAGGTTTCTGTTTCACAAAGACATGTTAAATGCTAAGTTGACATTATACCATACTCTCTTGAAAGGTCCAAGATGAATGCAGCTTAGTCATATACTTAAGGGTTACATACTAGTTTAGTAGGCCTCAAACATTGCTTGTAGGCTTTCTCATAGTTCTTCAGCCTCTTCCTAAATTTTGGGGCATTCTTTGTATGCATAATCACTTTTTCTTTTCAAAACTAATCAAGACTTATTTATTTTTATTCAGACCAAATCGTCATTCCTAGAAGACTAACACTTGTGTCATATCCTACAGTGATAACCATGAGAGAAATATTTTCAGCAAAAGCCGTTTTGAGTCATAGGCTTGCTGAGTGCACTCACTGATTTAAAGAAAGAGAATACAATTCCTGCAGGGCACTCATCTGAGCTGTATTGCCTGTGTATGCCAGAGCTGTATGTAGTGGGATTCTGGCTTGCTGCTGTCCCTGGTGGTAGACACACCAGGTCATTCATCAGAGAGGCTTAGCTGACCTTCCTCGTCATTCAAGAAGCAAGTGACAAGGCAGAATTGGCTCAGCCTTCCCTGTTTTGACTCATGGACAGAAGAGGAAGGCAGCGTGACTATGTTTTTCCAACAGTTCTTGCCTTTCTATGGTTTTTGATAGTGGATTTCATTCCTTCTGCCTGTATAGTGGGACCCTGTTTCAGTCCCTATGGCTTGCCAAGGGTAACAAATAAGACTTCTGTAAGGAGATGCAGCAGCTGATCAACCTAGAATGGAATAAAGCACATTCTTCAATCTGCATGTGCTTATGGTGGCAGTGTCTATGGTCATAAAAACAGGTTTAATCATCTTTTGAAGGAAAAACAACTGTGCAATAAAAGAAAGGGAGTTTTCGAAGAAAATGAACTTTTCACTGCATTTTTCACTGATCTTTAGAATTAAGTGACTTTAAAAAACACCTATGTCTGGAGGTTGACAGGAAATTTATTTTATTTTTGTCTTTTGTAAAAGTAGAGCTCTCTGTACTCTACAATGAATAATTTTCAGAGCTCTTTAGAAATGACAAATGCTCAAGACAGATCTGTAGGTGTGTTAGCAAGCAAATCTTGAAACACCTATGTATGTCTGGAAAGATGGTATACGTGACAAAGTGTTTGCTTTCCTTGCAGATTGAAGACTACGATCTTATAGCAAGCATGATGGGAGCAAAATGCAAAAAGCTTCGCAGTCTGGATTTGTGGAGATGTAAAAACATAACTGAAAGTGGAATAGCAGAATTGGCTTCAGGCTGCCAGCTTTTGGAAGAACTTGATCTTGGCTGGTGCCCTACATTACAGAGCAGTACAGGCTGTTTCACAAACCTTGCACGTAAACTCCCAAACTTGCAAAAGCTCTTTCTTACGGCCAACAGGTCTGTGTGTGACACGGACATTGAGGAGCTTGCTGCTAACTGTACGCACTTAAGGCAGCTGGATATATTGGGTAAGAAAATGTAGAACTACTGGTGTATTTCTTACCATGTCTCAAAAGCTTTGCAGTTGAAAAGGAGTCCTTAAGACAAAACTGTCTTCTAGACATATTTTTAAATAAATATTTCTTAAAATTATGGTTTAGCATATGGAAAAAAAACAGAGGGAAGTTTTACTCACTGCAGTGAGTTTCTGACTTAGAATCCAGTGGATTTTTACCAACCATGTAATTTGACTGCTTAGTATGAATTACTTCAACTGAGATTTAAGTGTGAGATTTTTCCAATAACTTTTAGTTTCATGACCTTTTTTTTAACTGACGTCTTTATCTTTTGACTTTCAGAAGATCCAATTTCTTCTCCTTTTTGCCTTTGTTTGTTGTTTTATTTCTGTGAAGTGTGACAAAGTATATTTTTAGTGTGAGTCTGTGATCGATAAACAGATTTCTGCTTTTGCGCAATACAGATACACCAAGCAATATTGAATTTCTTTGTCACTTTTACCAGGAAGTGAATTTGACTCGTGAAAGTGGAAAAGGTAATTAACAGCAAAGCTTAAAATGGACTTTGTACCAAGGTGGGAAGGAAGTGATGAGGGGCAAAAAGCATAGCAAATCTTGAATTTCTAAACCTCTGCAGCTTCTGTAGTAAAAAATATTTTTAGAAATCTCAAATAAATATGCTTTGAACTCTTGAGTAAGGACTTTGAGAAATGTAGTTTTGCATGATACTGAGTTTCTTCTTTTTGTGGTGGAATATGAGGTTTTCTTTTTAAAATAGTGTAGGACAGCAGTGATATTTGTGATATCAAGGTGGGAGAAATTTCTTCAAGCTTTTACTGACTTATTTTCACAGGGTCAGTTGAAAAAGGAAGGTTTAAATCAAAGGGAAGAAAGTAGCTGCACTGTGTATTTTTAATAGTTAATAATTTTAATGAAAATATTACATTTAGGTTGAGAGATGTTGGAAAGAACTGAGAGCCCTCAACTTGAATAATGTTCCAAGCAAGTTTAAGGCTATCAGCATTTCTCATTACAAAAAATTTATCGTTTGGCATTGGATTGTCACTCCAGTATAGTTACTACACTCTTTTACCATGAAATATGGTTTTATTCATCTCTGACTGAGAAAGTTGCTTTCTGACCAACATGGGAAAGGAGGATGAACAGATAAAAACTGATCTCCACCTGGTACAAATTGTAGACATGTGATGTATATGTCCACAGGAGGTAATGTGTTTTGCATGTCCTTAAGGAAGTCTGTTTTGTAGCTAGATTATCAAGGGCACATTTCCCTATTCAGACATGAAAAATTTCGAAACGGCATAGTGAATGAAGTCTTTCATAAACACACATGTTCTCCTCACTGCCCACTTCCATGCTTTTCTGTTACAATGGCATTGTGTCTGCCCACAAAGTGCTCTGACCTTTTCACTACGCCAGAGGCTGCCCAATGAATAGTTTGGCTGTGTTAAGCCTATGGATAGTCTGCTACTTCTGTTGCCTTTCTGCTGGCAGTGAAGGTTTGTTGCCACACTTCTTTAGCGTTTGAATTCAGTTTAACATCTTATTGATGTTTTTGTGGAAAAATAACATGTGAACGTGGAAAAGGAATTTGTTCTGTTCCCTGGGTGCTTACCAGTATTCTTCAGTCAAGTGGATTTGAGTCTCAGTGACACTGCATGTTTGGTTCAGATAGATGCTCTCCAGAGGATATCCAGTTGAATTATCTGCCAAATGTTACCAAAAACCTTAATGTCCACCTTCTAGACTTTGCTTTCTTCCTTCAGAGGAATACTTAGTGGGTGGGGGGGAGGGTTGTCTTCTGCTGTAAACGAGTCAGTACAAGGTGACACAATATACGCGAAGGAGTTACGCAGCTTTTTTGGAAACAGTAAGGAAACTGTGTTCATTTCTTTGTCTGAATATGGGAACCATTACAATCTGTGGTTAAAAGAAGGAGTTGTCAAGTAGAACCACATTGGGTCATCTGGAGGTGGAGTTGCCAGGTGTTCCCATGTAAGTGCCGAAGTTGCCGTTGTCTGAACTAAAGAGCTAGTCTCTCACAGTGCAGGAGTACCAAGAAAATAATAAATCTCTATGTGCTCTAACTTTTGGCGGCTGATGTAGGGCCATCCTGTAACTATAAGCTATATAAATGCTTAATATGTTTTTGTCCTTTTGAAGAAGCATGGCAACAGGTCTGAAGCTGTTAGAGGCCTGAGGTCAGTGCTCAGCTTTGCAGGAATAACCTTGAACAGTGGGTCTTCTCTATGATGTGAATGAAGGAGAGGTACTCTCATTATATCCTTTGTCATCTCCCAAGTACAGAAATGTCTGGCTTGTACATGCATTGTGAAGGGTGTAGAAGTATTGCTGCTAGGTTAGCAGTGCATGCTGTAAGGGAACTTCTTTCACTTCAACAAAGCTGTGTAAAAGCTTGAGGGTTTTTGATATATACAGGCACTTACCTAAGTAGGGATCAGAATGTCTTACCTTGCACCGCAGTCACCAGCATTGGCAATACTATACTGGTTTCTCTCTGCAGTTGTTAGAATTTATGAACTTGTCAGGGAAAACTTGTTTCAGTTATAGATTGTTTATCACCACAATTGCCTCAGGACTGGAGGAGTCTAAGCCTCTGAAAGAAATCTTGTTGAACTGTGTGTCTTTCATTTAAGTGTTACAAAATGGATGTTGTATATACCCTGGATGCTGTTTTCAGGTGGTAGGTCCTGCAGCTTGCTACCTGTCTGTCCTTCCCTTAGTCTCCCCATTATTGTTTGGCAGTTCCCTTGTTACAGAATCAGATGACTCTAGAAAGTGAAAATTGCCAGTTTTCAAGGGCTCTATAAAGTTATTGGCCCATGTAAAGCATTGTTTGCTGGGCAGCTCTGTTTGTGGTGTATAAAACATACTTCAGAAAGTAAATTTCTATTTAAAAAAATAAATCATGAGTTGGATCCATATCTGCTCTGTCATTATACAGTTTTGAAAAGGAAGCATGATGGAAGTGTATCACTGAGTACATGAGGGTGTGCTTCTTGAAGTTTGAGTTCTGAGCTTTCTTTTACCCATTACATACTGAGATGCCTGTTTACAAGTATCATTTTCTTCTCTGCCCACATCCTTTCTACTGACTGACATGGTGGGTTTCCACCTTGCAGTAGAATGATCTGGCTATGATCATCTGACAGTTTTGTAGCGATGGAGTACATCACCCAATGCTATCAAAAGTTAAGTGGACACCTCTAGACCTGTAGTTAAAAACTAGTCTTCACACTGTGGACAGCATTGAGCAATGTGACGAGTCAGATGACAACCTGAATTGGCAATGCCAAAAGCTTTTCTTGTACATCGTATCAGCTGCTTAGTTATGTTGCTGTGAGGCTACCAGCTGCTGTCAAGGATGAAGAATAAGTCATCTTAACCTCACTCCCCGGAAGTCCTGACTGCCTCTGTCCTGCACAAAAAGAGTAATGAAAAGCAGACACCCTTGTTACCACAAAATTCATGTATTCCTGTCTACATACCAACACCTCCCACACCTTCCTGAGCAACAGAAAACCCAGCTGCCCCCTTGCCAGCTGTCAAATTTTTCAGCTTTATCTTGAGAGCATCAACATGTAGTTAGTCAATTCAAACATGAAAATGTGTAGCATGTTAAAATTTAGAATTTGAGCTGTGTGCAATAGCTTGAATACAATGTAAAGAATAAAAGGCTAGTCTGGCTGGTCTAGGGGAGAAAAGGAAAAGTAAGAACGTTTGAGGGAATAGTGCTAGTTATTTTCGGGATATCTACTCTTAAATATTATTCGGTGTGTAGTAGTATCCCTTGCCCTAGAAATTGGGGCTCTGGCCATTTTTATAACCATCATACACAGGCCTCCTGAACAGCTCTAGAATTTGAAAACTTGCGTATATGATATATATAGATGAAATAATTTACAGCTAATAAAAATAATTGTTCTAACAAAGAAAAAATTACTCAGAAGTGCTGTTTACAAAGGCGATACCAGAGAATTTTTTCAGGGAATAAATTGAACAACAAAATTAAATAGCGGATTTTAATATACTGGTTATCTATTTATTCTGAGAAATGGCCCATTAGTCCATGTAGGAAGAGTTGTACTAAGTAAGAAAGCCTCCAAACTCTAGAAAAATGCACTATATAGGTAACTAGCAGGATACGTTGTCAGCCTTTCAAAGGCAAAGGAAAATGTGCTGTATTACACTTCTGAAATGCTTTTGCATGTGCTTTTAAGAAATATATATGACTAATTGTACATTGTGTAAGTAAAAGTAAGGCTGTGGATGATGCTTGCGTATCCCCTGGTGTGAATAACCAAACCCCAACTAGATTACTGGCTTTTTTAGCTTTTAAAAAAAGATATTTCCTAACATAAAATTATGAGTCTGAGGAGGTAAAAAGAAACAGGTGCAGTAAAGCATGTAATTTAGAATGGCCTATTTAGTTACAAATTCATTAAAAAAAAATCTTAGTTTTAGAAGAAACGGTAGGAGAACTGTCGAAGTTCAGGTAGGAAGGAATGAAGAACATCCTACACAAAAAATCTGTGGTTAGGCATCTAGATCTAGCATTTCTGTAGAAATGCACATTTGGATCTTGAAGCTTAAAAGCTGTGATGTGTAAACGAGACTGGTTTTAAATGAAGGTGCTGATGCAGTAGCAATTTTAAGTCTTGGTGGAAAAAAGATGAGTAGCATAATGTGGTTTTCCTGGAGTTTCAGTTGGAATGGTAGAGCAGATCCTGCTGGTGGGACAGTAGTACTATGGTAAAATTATGGTCAAGTGAAGTGAATAACTAAAGCGTATTACAGAATTTCTGCATGTGGCTATAGGGACTGTTACATCAACCATCAGATGTTTGTGGTGACAGTGATCATATAAGGGAGTTAAAAATCACAATAATAATGACAAGTTTTGATTACCTTTGCGTGGATGAGGTAAAATTTGGGGGCATGATAGCAAAGGCTCTTTTCAGCTGATGTTAAATGATGTCTCAAAGCAACTAATCCAAGAGCTCACCATAGAAGAAGCAAAGACCACACTTAGGTACTCCCTTGCTTACAAAGAAGAGTTCAGGAGACTACTAAAAACAGAGGCATCTTTCTGGAAATGAATCCTGTGTTGAGAAGAAAAATAGGAAGATGAACTCCAGAAAGTGAAACAAAATCACAGTAAGGCAGAATGAGATATTAAAGAACCATTGGCTAAAGGTAAATGCTAAAATTGTGTTTCAGATATGTTAGAAGAAGTTTACAGGAGAGTTACTGAGGTTGGTAGATAACTCCAGCTGTAAAGGATCGCTCAGATATGAGAAGACCATTGCAGGAGAACTATGGTCTGTCCAGTAGCGTTCATGGCAAGGCGGGGATCAAGTATGCTGCTACATCAGAGCCATTCTTTCCAGGAGATTAGCCCAGAAAGCTGCCTCAAATTGGAATGCCAATACAGAAAGCTTTTGAACAAATCAATACATTGAACAATAATAAATTGTTAGGACTAAATGGTATTTTTGCAGCAGTTCTAAATGAGCTGAAATACAGGGCTGTGGAAATCTTATTTCTGGTGTGTGATCTGTTACTTAAATCAGCCTCAGCACTAGAGGAGCAAGAGTTACAAACATGGCAAAATCTTCTGTAAAGGGCGCAGGTTAGAAGCTACAAAACAGTAAGATTGTCTTTTGCTCTGTGTAAACCAGTTGCCACCATAAGAAAGTCAGTCAGTCAGTAGAAATGAAGGCCATTGTGGTATTTTGAAGGAGAGCTGCATCCCCATGAGGATAGTTATGCCTCTCCAATCTTTTAGAATTCCTTGGAATTCTTGGTGGAGGTGGGCACTGATCCAGACCATAGAGGACTGGATTTTCGAAAGCTTTAGCCAAGGTTGTTCTGCTTTTCTGACTTAGCTGTCGTCTTCTGGATTGTAATGAGTGTTTCAGAGATAGACAACAGAGGATAAGAATCTATCATCTCTTTTCACAGTGAAGTTATGTTACTACTATGATCACCAAGGGTCTCTACTGATCTGTTTATAAGTACTCCAGGTAAAGGGGTGAATAATGCTGTACCAGAGGGTAATGCACAGATATTCAGGGTAGAAAAACCTTAAGCTGAAGAACTTAATGCTGAAAAATTGCAGAATGATCTCATGATACTTAGTAAACAGATGATAAAGCAGGAGGAAAACTGTTCCATCAAGTGCAAATTAACCACATGAAGCAAAATAATATTAACTAAGCATATGGGGGGTTGCTTTATATTAGTTACTGTTTTGCAGGAAAGTGATCCTGTGGACAGTTTTTTTGAAAACATCATCTCATTGCTCAGCATCATTCTAACAGACAACAAGAAGGTTAGAATTTCTTAGGAAAGAAATGCGAGAAACACCATAAGACCCCATTATACAGTTACTGACTTTGTGCTCAGTGCAGTGTATAGCTCTGGTCATCCAATTTCAAAAGTACTAAATTAGTGCAGAAACAAGACAACGAGGGTCATCTGAGACACAAGAGTCTGGAAAACAGACAGCCTTGAGGGAACAGAAGAGATGTCCATAGGATTATGAATGAGGTGGAAATAGTGAACTGGCAATGATCTCCCACTGCTTCTTTATGATTCATTGCCCCTTAACTACTGCCATTAATAGGCAGTGGGTTTAAGGCTGATTTTTTTTTCTTATTTTTTTTTACCATTATGTAGTTAAACTGTAGAACTCACATGAAGGGGCCATAAGTATAAAGAAGTTCAGAAAAGTAGTAATATTCATGAAAGGTGGCTTCAGAAACCCCTAAACTGATAAGTGTTGGCAGTTGAGAAGATCCACCAGTGAAAAGCTGCTTTAAAAATCTGTTGTTTGTTTTTTTTTCTTTTTAGTAAGCATTATGGGCCCTGGCCATAGACAAGATTCTGGACTAGATGACTTTTTGGGGTGCAGTTCAGCTCCAGATGGAGCTGTGTAAGTTGAAGTGTCTACCAGCCAGCTGTCTGCAGTCATGTTGGATGTATAAACTCTTTTTAGAGCCAGGAGAGCTTGATGAGCAATTTAGCCCACTGTAGACATCCAGCCTTGGTTCACTTGCCCAGAGTAACCTGCCTGGCTTTCAGACATTCCAGTAAGGCATGGATCTCCTCCTGTGGGTCAGTGTCCTGTCTACCAGCTCTGTGTGGATGTCCTACATGGGGTAAGGAAGCCAAAGGGGCACCAGGCACATCAGGCAACTGAATCATGCCTCAGTGCCCAGTCAGCTGAATCACATGCTGAGCACCATTGTCTGTACTGACTAGATTTCCATCGGCTATAATGGGTGTGTGGATGTGTGCTTATAAACACCTATTTATTTGATTTCTGACTTGATCCCATTCTTGATCTGAGCCTGTGTGACACTGAGGAGTTCAGTCAGTGGTCACGTTTTTAGCAGGGGTAAATAGTGTGTTTTCTATTACAGTTGGGGTGTGTATATATAAATATAGATACAATTGGTAGCCTCTTGAACAACTGCCCCTGCATGTGCATAATACCCATATTCACTTTAGAGTATGGCTATCTAGAAGCCTTGCTGATTTGTTTGGAATTAGAGTAGCCCATAATAGCTCGTGTGCTTTGCCAGTCACTGCAGTCAGCAAGAGAGGCATGAGAGCATGAGTGTAGCCTACTGTGTTGCTTGTTGCCAAAGCCCATCATCTGGTCACTGGGAGGTCTTGTAGCTGTGGGTACTCAGGGTCAGCTTCTGTAGTTAGAAATTCCCCTTCAAATTGTAAAGTTGCCCCCCAGAAGAAAATTATGGAGTCACTTAAGCAGTTGGGTCAGGAGAGTACAACAGGCTTCTTAAAGGCAAAAATTCTGCATTGTACCCCTAAGAAGGTTTTAATTTTAAATCTCATTGAAAAAATCTCATTGAAATAATCTAAATAGAAGTTGGCTTATAGTAGCATTTTTTTCATGACATGGTATTAGCAGCTTTAAAAAAAAAAGACTATTCTCCGTAACCTTACAGTTTGTTTTGTTTCTTTTTTGTTTTTGAACAGGGACGAGGATGGTAAGCCCTGCATCTTTAAGAAAATTGCTGGAGTCTTGTAAAGATCTTTCTTTACTCGATGTGTCCTTCTGTTCACAGATTGATAATAGAGTTGTCCTAGAACTGAATGCCAACTTTCCTAATGTGTTCATAAAAAAGAGTTTCACCCAGTGACTCACTACATATGCTGCTGTGGAATTCATTTGACAGAGTTGTTCCCTGTGAATTTGTGCGGACTTTTTTAAGAAGAATATAAATCCCCTACGAAATAGTGGAAAGTATCTACACAAATGGGTAAAATACATTTAAGTATATTATGCATTTCTAAAAGAGTTGATATTGTACCTAAGAATTGTTTTGCTCTGTGTTAATTGGTGGCACTGCATGTTTTTAAATACCAGCCATATGTGTGACTTTGATGAGAAGAAAATGAATAATGTCTTCTTAAATGTCCCTTTATAGGGTGTTACACACAATAAACTATGTTAATATCCTATGTTAATAGGTGAAAGCAGAAGTTCAATATTTAGCAGTAGGAAAAAGATGGGTGCTTCCTTTTTATGTATATGTGTTTGTGTGTGTATATATAAATGTATACAGATGTATTTGTATATACATACACACGTACTGCAGCATTCTAGTGTGGCCTGCAGCATAAGATGTTATGATCTGGCCTATAATTAGTTGTTTGAAAACCCGTTTACGCTTCTGTAAGAATGGATTGAAAAGACGCTTTGTCTTCATTTTTTTGGCAGTGAATCGTACCTGATATGTTTTTCTCCCTTCCTCCACCTGAATTAGGTGTAGTGATGTTTTACAGTCCAGCCTAAGCGACACAACAGATAAATGCAAGAGTCTTCTACCTGAACTTAGAGCAGAAACAAAAGAGAAAATTGCCAGCTGCTTCTTGGTATTGGATATAAAGTTTGAGCCAGATACTTAGTGTTGTAACTGGTAATGTGTAGAAAACTCCAGAGCAATTTTCTTTTCAGATTTCTGTCGTGGTCAAGACTTGATTTGTGATACATCTGGTTATCATGCAAAGTCCCGTACAAAACAGAACTTAGCCGCTGTCCCTTACACTGGCGTCAAATCTACTGTCAAGTGTAAAAACAAACATTTTGTTCAGTAAAATAGCAATGAAAATATAGTGAGTTTGAAACAAGGGCAATATGATTTGGTAATTTAATAATCACCAAACCTTAGCGTTAGATTTGTTTTGGTTTGGGGTTTTTTGTTTGTTTTTCCAAGAGGTGACTGCTCAAAGTACTATTGCACTCTCTCTCTCTTTAATACTGTTTAGCCTCTGGAGAAGGAAAGCTGTGTCGGTGGACAAATTCTAGAAGTTTCTTCCTTTAGCACTTCCTTGGATGAAGTTTTTCACTTTTTTTTCCCTTGAATACCACTGCTAGATTATGTTGCTATGTACAGCTTGAGTTTAGGATTTTACCTTTTTAGCCATTGTTGATGAATATGGACCATGAAATATAGCCTGTCATTTGATATTGGCTGCACTATCCTTGTATTGATGGCACTTACTAGCTACTGGAATAAGAAGGAAAATATTTTGTCTGGCAGAAGTACATTAGTGCACTGAAGATCACTGGCAAAGAATACTTCAGTTTATGCAGTAAATAACCGACCGCTACTAGAGGACTGCTACAAATCATTAAAGATTTGACGATCTCTGACTTCTGAATGAACGCTTTGAACTCCTCGTGCTGGTGCCAATACTTTATAAACCATGTCATGAAACAGCTACAGAACACTTATCTGATTTTATAAAAAGACCTTTTCCTTCAGATTTTTAAATTTTACAGAATCTTTTGGGAATTCCAGATCCAAAGAAGGGCATGCACAGTTGGCTTTTTGATTTTTCCTACACACAGATGGCACTATGGGATTTCCAACTAGATTATGCCATTCCATTTTTTTCCAGAAAACCGGACATTGTCAGAGATCTTCAGATTGATTTACTTTTTTTTTTTCTTCCACACTGACAGGTGTCAGCTTGGGTGTGATTCTGTGTGAGACCTCATTTCTTTCAATCAGGTTGGGGTTTTATTTTTCTGGGAACTTAACTTTTAACATTTTTTTTAATCTACAAGTAATAATTTTCATTGTAATTGATTATTAAACATTATTGTCCTAGTTATAGGAGAACACAGGTTCAGATAATGGGAGTTTACAAAGACCAGTATTTCAGAACAAATGTTTTTGTTGTGAAATTTCACTTCTCAGGGTGCATCAGTGTTTATCTCCTTTTTTTTTCCTTAGAGAACCTTCTTTGTTTTTCACTGTAAATAGAATGGGATGTGGATGAAGTGATAGCCATTGTGCCTTCAAACTAGTAAACTTGGTAAATAATATAGTTTCACTTCTACAGCATTAGTGTATCAAATAAGTGTTTGTAATCATGTATGTGTAAAGGATTTCATTCTCTGTTGCTTTTTAGGTAGTATAACGGAGGTTTAAATTGACATTTTGCTCATACTAAAGGATTTCTTATGTTGTGCCTTCTGTTTGAAATTGGTTTGGTCGGGAATTCTCTGTTGTCACTTGAAAGAGAAATTAAAGTCTACTTTTTATTTGGGCTATTTAAAACTTAGCAGTTGCTAACACAATTAATTCAAATAGCTGAGAAATAATTGGGAAAGACTTCCATCTGTAGTTGTAGACTTTAACCTTCAGTTAGTGGGTAAGAAGCTCTTTTAGCTATGGCTTTATACCTCCAAGAAGTCTTCCAGCAAAGAGAGGATAGACCAGACTTGACATTTCTCATATTTCCAGGATAAAGAAAACATGCTTTCAGACCTTCCTTATACATTGCAAAGAAGCAAGAATAGATCAGTGTCTTTTTAGTTCTGTTATTTTATAGTTACGTGTGTATATCTATTTATACATCTGTATGTATAAATTATATATACACCCAAGTTTGTGTATATATGAAAATTTTTTGTATGTGTGTACATAGTTATACATATATATAAAAATCTCAAAGTTTTTCATGTAAAAATTACTTTTGTGAAGTGAATGTAATAGCAAAAGGTGTTCCATAGCAGTTCCGTTTTCAACTGTTTTACTGTACCTGGAGACTGAGTTCCTCTCCACTCATGCAGCAGGAAAAGCATGGGCAGGAGGTGTGCTGGATTTCCTGTGTTGCTTTTTCGAAGTGCCTTTTGGTTCGTCTACATGTGAAAGGTGTTACAGGGTATGGTAGAGCGTGAATGCAAAGTCCGATAACTACTGTGGACTGTCTCCTTGTGAAGCAGTCATATAGGGGAAAATTTGTTGTAGTTTCATTTAATCCAAAATGAATGATGTTAATTCCTCAGTGGAAGGAATTTAATTATTCTGGAATTGGGTCGTCATCTCCAACACTAGACCGTCCCTCAGTCATGTTATCTAAATTCTGCTTTTAAGGATATTCCATTTTTTTTGTCTTGTCCTTTGATCTTGTCTGTCTTTCTGAAGCATTGCAAAAGATGTGCTTTGGTAACAGATGTTAAAAAAATGCTAACATGACCAAAAAAGAGGCTTGCCCTGAAGTGCTCCTGTTTTTAAACTAAAGGGGCGCTTCTGTACAATCTGTATGAAATTGGTGTGGGATGGCGTGTAGGTAGATATGTCATTCTTTTGGTAATTTTAAATATTAATATGATAATTTTACTATGGAAAGCATCTTCCCAACTCTTGAAGGCTTCAATTCAGTAGTGTACTTGTATTCATAATCCTGAGCTGTCTGGCTAGATAGCTCTATGGAAATGGATGGTGTTTCTGTTGTTTAAATTACACACTTGATTAAGTACTTTAGTGAGCAGGACTTACATGGAAGAACAGTTTTGCATAGGAGTTTGGACCTTATAATCCCCATGTACTTGGAGGTCCAAATCTCAGACTGAAAAAAAAAAGACTGATTCTTTCCCTGGGGCTCTCATGCCAACTTTTCCAGATACAAGATGTCCAGTAATCATGGTACACAGTGAGTAGAATTCATCTCACCGAATGTTAGCTCTCTGAAAGTTAGACATCTCATTTAAGGCAGGAATCTGGGCACCTCTAGAGAGCTATTAATCTCCCCCTAAGATAGATATTTAAGGAAAGTAAAATGAATAATTTTCTGAAGACTGTGGAAGCTGTGATTTAGCTCAGGTTAGATACTTTGCTTTAGAATACTAAACTGAGCTTCATGACATACAGCGTTGTACTACCTGTCTTGGAATAGCAAAAAACAAGACTGGAACATCCATCCACAAACCTCAAAATCCTCTAAAATCCTTCTGGAAAGAAGCAAATTAAAGAGATGCTGATAACTTGAAAAATTGGTGTTTAAAATGCCAGGATGTACTTATGCCCCCAAGTCACTTGCTTGTGAATGCCTGTGGTATGTCTGGGGGTTTTTTTTGGTGGAAATGCATCCCCTTTCCCTGTTTTAAAATCTCATGTACCTAACTAGCTATATCTATAGTTCTGTAAATGCATGAAATCAATGGGAAAACGTAATTAATGTATTGCAGCTATTTTGATAATCTTTCATAGTGCTATAATCAAGACTATGACTAGTTTATCTGCTCTCTTGTCATCAGAAATGTTACCCACTGTGCATTTGCAAAAATGGTGTGTTTAGTCCTGGTTCTTACTGTGTGTACTTATTGCATCTTATGGGATATGTTTCCCACATCACATCTGCAGGACTACTAAATTTACAAAAACTAGATGAAATGTAGCATTTTATTATACGGAGTATGGGGGTGACTTTATATATAGATTTACGTGTTCATTACTACTCTTTTGCAATGATTCCGTAAGGTGTAGCTTTTGAAATGACTAGGCTAGAAATTCCTGGTTTAATGCATCTGTAAGTGCTGTGTTAGACACAGTCAATATTTTTCCTAAATGAAAGCATTTGTCCTTCACTGAGACAATAATTTCTGTGATTTTTAGGATTCTGACTTGACACAGAAATCCAAGAAAGGGCTCTTTATTAAATATTATCAGGCATGGGATGGGTTGTGAAAACTGACATGAGATGGGGCTGAGGCATGAGTCTTGTGCGTTACAGTTCCTCCTCATCTTCAAAGAAGGGCCTCGGCAAGAGGTGGCTCTTTTTAAGAAGATTCAGCCTCAGTAATAGCAGACAGTGGTGGGATTTTCCTTTTTAGCTAATGGACTAAGTACTGTTATTTTAGTTTGAGTAGCTCTAGTTTCTCCCTGTCTTATTTTCATTTAAGAATGATAAATAGCACAGTTAGGACAGACATCCTAAATTGAAGAGGATCCTTTGTGAAGAATGAAGTTTTTTTCTTGCATGCTTTGTTCTCCTTTTCTAAAAGCAAACAAATAAAAAACCCCTCAACTATTTGAAAGCGCTCTCTTTTTCCTTGGATACTGAAGAAATGCAAATGTCAAGAAAGCTGAGAAAAGAAACAAAGCAGTCTTATCCAGATTTATCTGGGAACTCATGAGAGGGTGGCCAGAGCTATTTATAGACGTGAGGAAAGTAAGTGCATTGTTCTAGATCAGCTGTTATCTTTCCCAGAAATTTAGTTTCCCATATAATTTCACATGCTCATACTTCTAAGTCAAGATTTAGCGTTTAGATGCTCTTAATACTGACCTTTCATATACGTGCTTGTGCAGTAATTCCTGATGTCTTTGTTTCATTTTTATGAAACATTTTTCTTCACCTACCACTGCCCAGCTGCATTTTTGTTAAACGCAAATGATTTTGTGCATGCACCCACAGACATTTGTAAGGCTTAATTGCTTAGGATTTTTGCAATTGGTCCTTCTTTGAGGACAAATAAACTGCAGTTTTGGGGTAAAAATGGTAAAAAAGAAGGCTCTGAAGAAGAGAAGTCTCAGGGGAAATCTTATCAATATATAGGAATGCCTGACGGAGGGGGGAAATGAAGAAGCAGGAGTCAGATTTTTCTTAGTGATGCCCACGGACAGGACAAGAGGCAATGGGCACAAACTGAAACATGGGAGACTGAACGCAAGAAGACACGTGTTATGGTGGGGGTGACCAAGAATGCCTGTGGAGTCTCCATCCTTGGAGATATTCAAAAGCCGTCTGGACATGGTCCTGGGTAACCAGCTTGAGGTAGCCCTGCTTGAGTGAGGGGCTGGACCAGATGACCTCCAAGGTCCCTTCCAACCTCAACCATGCTGTGCTTCTGTGATCTGAGACTCGCCCTTTGGTTGTTCTGTTTGCCTCAGTGTGCTGATGGCTGAAGGTGGTTGGGTGGGGAAAAAGAAATAATACCTGTCTTAAGGAAATTACAATGTCAGGAACAGTCACAAGAATCTTATTCATTTGTTCATTTCCCTTTTCTTTTTTTTAAGGGAAGTCATTTTTCTTGATTTAGGTTAGTAGGAAAATCTAACTGTAACTTATTAAAATAAAATTCTGGTAAAGTTTTCAGCATACAGTTCTGCAATGTACAAAACGCACATGATCAGTTTACAGGCATATTATTGTCTCTCTGAAGTCTGAGAGTTTGACCAAGGACTAAGATAAATATCCCTGTTCTTGTGTACTGACAATAGTTTCAGTTTAGAAACTGAGTTGTCTATAGTACATTCGGAACAGTTTCATTTGCATATTTTTAGTATTTGTTTACATAAATCTTCTAACAAATTGGGATTACCATGGCTTAGGTGCCAATTGTTTCTACTTACTCTATTGGAAACTGAGTATAGTGGTTAGCTGTTCATAGTGTCAAAACATGAGAATTTGAACTCAGATGAAAAAGAGGACAAAGTTTATGAAACACTGAGCTGTCTGAGCATTTTAGGGTGATACTGTGTATAATTGTGGTGAATTACCATCTTTTTGTGCATTTATTTACTATTGTCAAGAACTGTTGAGTAGTACAGTCCTTTGCTCACCATCAGAAGATGGGTTCTCTCTCTCAGACCTTGGTCTCTTTAGATTTATTTTCTTCAGGGCAGTGCCACAGGTTTCTGCACACATACAGTGTTCTGAAACTAAAGGAGGCAAATTAAAAATAGCTGGTTTGGTTGTGACTTGGAAACTAATGGCTAGTCTGTGCTCGGGGTTATTTTGGAAGAGTTACTGAAAGTGAATTAAAATAACCAGGAATTGGTGTGTTCGCAGGGGGGCCATGCACTTTCTGATTTAAATTTCATATACAGACAAGTCCTAATTACCAGCTGTCCCTTGAGCCACCTTAGTGAAATCAATGTGATGGTCTCGTTCTAGTTCTTCCTAGCGAGCATAAAGCCGCTACAGCTCTTTAGCATCTTGTGCCATTTTGCATTCATCTCCTTACCAGGCAGATAGTGGAGTTGGGGTGTGTTGAGACTGGCCTGATCTCCACAAGTGAGGTGCGTGAAGTGCCTGGGGAAATTTCCTGCTCACATTTATTCCAATGTGCAGATGAGAAGGAATGGCATCTCCAGACCTGCAAATTTAAATACCTGAAGCCAGCACCTGGATTTAAAAATAATAGGTCTTGTCTCTGTCTGTCCCGTCCCCCCCCAAATAACCAGCAACAAAATACTTGCACTGTGTTGATGATTTAATAGTATGTTCCATCTTCTGCTGCAACAGTAGGAGTTTGAGTAGTGTTACAGCAAACTCCTACTGTGTTACCTTTTAAAAGAACTAATTTCTATAAAAGGTGGAAGAGCAGCAATAGAGGGAACAGTTCTGGACACTCTGTAAATAGCTCTTCTATGCATGCTATGCCAATAAGCTCCAAAAGCAAGTTATGCCTTTTTTTAATAACAAGTCGAGAAGGACAAAAGGGATAATTGCCTCTAAGCACATTTTTTATAGCTGGAGGATATTTGTATCATCTAATTTTAAATATCTAGGGTAGGTACTAAAGTTAGGAAACTAGTCTCCTAGGATCCCTTCACTCTGGAGAGAGAGATTCCTCCACTGGGTAATTTAGAGCAGGAGACCATTCTTAAATTGAGGTCTTGAATTGACCTCTGGAGAAGCTGAGGTCCACGTAGACTACATAAAACTTCTGTTGGAAACTAGCTTCCTGAGCTACGTGTGCTATCCTAGCACGTGTGGATTCAGAGTAGGATGCTCCCTGTTAGCCCCCTAGCTTCTCTTGCTTCCATCAAAGGCCACTGCTTCCTTTGCTCTGTTGGTTGAACTGTATCTATCTGATTGCTCCCTACAAAACGTCTTGGCTAAAACTAGAAAACCTTTTGTTTTCTAGTAGTTGCGTGTTTAGAGGGTTTTTTTTTTCTTACCCTCCCAAGTCGGGTATTGAAGCCAGCAGAAGGAAGAGGGCATTTAACTTCAGTGAAATTGCAGGTGGAAGCACATTGCTTGTGCAAATGTTTTAATTCAAATTAGCATAAACGAGGATAGCCACTCTTGCTTGTGTTCCAAGGCTCCTTAACTTTTAGATAGTTCATCTCGGTACTGTGTCGCAAAGATGTCCAAACTGAGGTTGTTTATTTTCACCTCATAATGGTGGTTCAAGCCCTGAAGTGTAAAATGCTACTGTGAACAGATGAGAACAGGCAAGTCCTAACTGGCTTCAGTAAGATTCGTAACTAAGGTCCTTTGAACAACAGACGTTGGAAGGTTTAGGTTAGAAAGGCTAATAAGAGCATATTTAAAGCATAGTGAAGGCAGTGGTTAGCTGTCCTGGTTTCGGCTGGGATGGAGTTAATTTTCTTTCTAGTAGCTGGTATAGTGCTGTGTTTTAGTATGAGAATAATGTTTATCACTGTGTGATAATTAACTGTATTAACTCTATCCCAGCCGAAATCAGGACATTAGCAAAACCAAAAGTGGGGGTGGGGGTGGTTCATAAATGTTTTTCATTAGTTTCCTGATGTTAAGCTACGTGGACCCACTGAAGCTCTAACATCCACTGCGTTGCACCATTGCAGTCCTAAATATAGTCAGTATTCCAAGAGCCTGCATGTGCAATCTTAGATTCCAAATGTGTTCTCTGTGCTGTCATTCAATAAGTCGTACACATTCAGCATTAACCCCTTTTTTCGTTTTGTGCTCCTCTTAGTATACTAGCAGTGTTTATCTTAGCATCTTCTCTGCATTTGTTTTTAATATCCCCCTCTGAGGCTTGTGCATTTTTTTTATATTTATGCAAGTACTTGATTACATTTCAAAGCGATGGGTTTTTCCCCTCTGAGTATTCTGCTTGACCAATTGTAAATGGCAGGTATGTTATTAGCATGTTACTTCTCTTCAGATTTGACTACTGCATCTTCTGTCTCTGTGTAAACCCAAAGGTCTCTGTGCATATGCAGACACAGCTCAGGCATGGATACCTGGCTCCTCCTCATTTAAATACCTTTGACTCGTATCACTCAGTGTGTTTTTATGGTGTAAGGTAAGGGTTTACTTGAACACACATAAAACAGAGATGTTAGGCCTATACTTACAAGTGATTGAACTTGTTATGGAGAAATCATCTAATGCCTTATATTGCTAACTCAAAGGTAAGGGGTTTTTTTATCTTCAAAAGTTAATTGCATATTTACACACCAATTATTTCTATTTAGTAAATTAAGCCTGGTTTATTCTGACACACCGAGTCATTTAAAATGTCATAGTACTGTGTTGTACCATTTTATTCTGTTACTGCCAGTATAAAGAAGTTGAAATTAATGTCCTCACTGACTTGTCAGTGTCTGCTAATTCAGAGATGACAGAAATGTGTTCAAATATATTCAACCTATAATATTTATCTTGCTTTGCACTTAATTTGTTTCCCTTTGACTGTGTTGATAAATACCAAGTGTACATAAAATAATGAATAAATAAAACAAAAATAAATTATTTGTCTACATTCATTGACCTTTTGTGCATTCATTTTACAAAACTGAAATAAAACACAAAATATGGTGCATTCAGAGGAACAGTTTGGGCATATTTTTGTCACTGTTCATTTTGAAATAAGTTACCCTGGATGTTTTTAGATACAAATTTGTAATCTAAATTTTTTTTTAAAGAGAAGTGTGGTATTGTTTAATACCTGGCTTACTGAAGCCCTATGAAAGCACATGGAACTAGGTGCATTACACAAAATAAATTATTCGCTCCCTGAAATGGTTTGTGATCCTAGGTACAGAGCAAGAGACAACAGGTGGATATAGACAGCCAGGATATAAAGTGGAATATGGAGATTACAATGTACCAAGGTAAAAAAACGTTGTTGAATTTCTTTCAAGAATAATGTCTTACTCTAACACAAATCATGTTACCATAATGTATTAGTTAATCCCTTTAATTACATAAGTAGTGATATAGTTGTGTTTAAATGTTGCGGAACTTAAGTAATAGAAAAAACTCTAAATTTAGCAAAGATGTTAGTTGTGCAGCTTTGAAAATGGGAACCAGAAGGGGACAGGTGGTCGGTTGGACGCACTTGCCCAGAACAACCAGAGTCCTGAATTGGAAACGAGTAGCTGCTTTGCTGGACTTTGTCCTCCTGTTTTCGTGAATTATCGGAAAAGTTTGTTCATTGTTTCAGTTATTTACCAAATTGGTATTGGTCCGATCAGTGCCCGTTGTCTTCTAGGTAGTAGAGTTTAAGTGTTAGAGTGCCTGATACTGTTAATGGTTCAAGACAACACTCCTAGGAAAACAAATACAAAGCTTTGAGTTGTCGTCTTGGATCTCTAAGGAAACATTTATTAAGACTTTTAGTCTCCAGCACCTACTGAAGTGTGCAGCTTTTGTATCACAACTTTGCCTCAGGCCAGTATTGTTTCAAATGTGCTAAAACTGTCTTCTAAGCACCAACTTGGAGCTGCTGATGCTTCTGGTTATTGAGAATCGTAAGGATGAGACTGGACCCGGCTTATGTGCATCTTAGACAAAATGCAGGTGACTTCTGACATGTGCTAAGTACGGTTTTAGGCTTCATTTCTGACAGATCCCTGCTCCGCAGTGCTGTTTCCACAGTATTGGAAATTCACATATGTAACTGAAAATTGTCAGGTGTCTCTGTTCCTCTGTGTGGCACTTTGGATCGTGCAAACAGCTTAAAAAAAACCCACACAGATATAAACCAGATTTCAGGATATTTCGGGATTTCCAGATTCTAATGCTTGAGAGCCTGCAATACATTTTATTACGTTATTATTTGGCAGGAGCGCATTACTATTCGGGGCAGTGAAAGCAGTTACGCATTCTCAGTACTCACAGTTTTACATGTCATCAGTCCAGAGGGAAGGAGTAAAGATTAGTGTTCTGTGAAAACGTTTGAAAACGTGAACTTGTCTCTGTTACTTCAAGATGCAATTGGCAGTCTTTATTGAATTTAAGCAGAACACTGCAGATCTGATACCATGCATGCTGCCATTGTTTTTTCACTGGTAATATCGAATGTCATCTTATACAATGCAGGCATTTATTATTATAAACAGATCTTAACATAACGCTTTCCCTTACAGTTTTGAAGAGCTAGAAATAAAAATGCGAGCTAGAAATAAAAATGCCCTGATGCAGTGACCAGGCAGTTTTGAACAGCCATATACCTTTAGGAGTTACAACAATGCTGCTGCACTTATTTTAAAAAGGTCATGTCCATCTCTCTGCATGCGAATGCACAAAGAGTTCAGGTTCAAACTTCAGGCCAATAGGGCTCCAAGTGTGGTTGGAGCCCAGTGTCAGAGTGTGCATAGTTCCTTTGTAAAAAGGATAAATCGTGCTTGGAATTAGCCTCGTTAACTGGCTACAAGCTCAGAGCTTGAACAAAGTCCACCACAGGGAAGAAATTAAAAAAAATGAAGATAATAGACACGAAATAGTTTACATTTTAAAACTATACTGAATGTGACAGAAAGATGTGATTGGCAATCCGCTCAGGTCATTTTTTTCTAGAACTGGTATCCAATAATGAAAGTAACGATTTGGGCAGCTGTTACCTTAGCACAGGAGGCCTCTCACAGAAGGATCAAGAGCACCTTGTCTAAATCAGTCATTTTAACAGTTGCCTAAAATTATCAAAAGCAGCTCAGAGCTAATGAAAACCGGAATGGGAATTAAAAAGTTGCATTACATCTCAGAAAGTGTGATTGATGCAAGCAATTCTCATTCTTGCTTCAAGATACTGCTGAAGATGGTTGGGTCTGGTGTCTGCTATTGCTTTCCAACACCTGTTCCCGGGATGCTGCGGCTGGGAGCAGCTGTTCCCTTGCAGTGACTACAGTAAAATGTCAGAGTGCTAAACTGCTTAATTGGGCATTTTGAAAATATGTAAAACGAGTGCGCTTTGGGATGAACTGTAGAGAACTTACTACACGGTATCTCTGTTTAGAGAAATCTTTACTGCGTTTTTGCAGTCGCTTCTGTTTAGTAATTGCGAAGGGTTTCTGTGCAAAATTATCTGACCGTCATATGGAGAGTTCATGGAAGGCGATGACACGCTATTTTCAGCATTTGTATATTTATTTTTTTCCACGCAATGCATTGATAGGCTTGATAGGATGCTTTGCGGTAACTTCCATTCCTCCAGCAGTTTAAGGTCTGCAATCACTACCTAGTGTTGAGCGTGAGATATTCATCTTTTTTAAGTGACTGGGGAAGGGAAAAAAAGGGGTGGGTAGGTACAGAGAGCCTTCGGGTGGGCACCCTGGACTCTGTCATTGTCAGTGCTGCACCTGCCGATTGACCTGCGGATGAGTTACTAAACTTGTAACTCATTTTCCATCTGTGTGTGATCAGGTAATATTTACTGTATCTTGTACTAATGAGATTCATGGAGAACTTAAATGTTATGCAAGAGTAAACTCTTATCTTTGAATTGGCTAAGAGAAAGGGTTTGTAAGAGCAAAATACAGCGGGTACCGATCAAAGCTAAAGATCTACAATACCGCTTTAATTTTAATACATACTTTTAAATAATTCAGTCTCTTCAGAGAATGACAGCAGCTTTCAAGTTAAAGTATTGATCCATGGGTGTTCTGCTGCTCTCCAAAAGGCGCAGAGGCTTTTGCATCTGTGCCTCCGCTGCTTACGGTCGCAGATCTTCGGAAAGGCGGCACGGATCGAGATTAATGATCTCCAGCTAATGATCAGGTGCCATCTGTCACCTGATAGCAAAGAAGTCAGTTGCGAGGGGGTGAGGTGACGACCCACCTTTTCACATTTTCCTAAATATACCGGCCTTTGGCAGTTTTTACGTCTTCCAAGTGGCAGGAACTGAACCTGAACTCCGTCAGCTAGAGCTGCCATATTCAACTGTGGCTCTGGACTGGAGGAGTTTAGTGCCACGCGGCAGTAGATGGATCACCCTTGAGCATGCAGTTGCTCTGTGGCATGTATCATACCATACTTTTAATGTTACCACAGTGTATCATCTAAAATTGTTGAATGCGGTCTTTTATTAATAAAGAGATGTTTTTCCTTAGACGCTCTAAGAGACTAAGCGAAAACATGCACTCTCCTCTTTGCAAGAAAGAAAGCGTACGACCTTGCTCCTAGCATATCTTTTTCTTCTGAACCACGCTGTCCCCTTATGAAAACACTTCTTCCCAGAAGTCTCCTACAAATGATGAGTTTATATTTGCAAGAGTGAGGGAACTCCAGCTCCTTTGTGCATCTTTCCGTCTGCCAGGCAGTTAGTATCTGTCGTGCCCCCGCTCACACAGAACAGCAGGATCTGTCCAGGGAAGGCGGAGAGGCTGTTCCCTCTGGTCAAGAAATAGCAATGCTATATTTTGTCTCAAAACTAACAGAAATGAGAAAATGGGCCGTATTCACTCGGGATGGTCTTCTGTGTTGGGTAATGGGTTGGGGTTGTGGCATTTCGATGAGGCTGTTGCTCATGTGTTACAGCGCTCACCACTGTCACAGCGTCTGCCTCTAAGGGCTCCTGCAAAACTCCACAGTGCATCATTCTTACCCCAGACCCCCTGGACACAGCTGAATTTGGTCTTAAATAGAAAGCATTTGGGACGTCTAAACAACAGGGCTGTAACAGCCTGTGGCCGTGTGTTTAGGCTGTGTGTTTAGGACTAGTAGGTGCTGAACACCTACTGCAGCGAACCTTATTTGACCTGGGAAGCCTTGGATTCAGGCCAAGGGCTTAGCTGCTGGGTTACATGGCAATACTCTGGGTGAGCCCCCTCCTGCCCTTTCACGGGAGATGTAGAGGCAGGAGTGCAAGAGTCACGGTGCTGGACCAGGCTGGGAAGAGGGAGATTGATTTCAGCCTTGTAGGCAGGGCCGATGGGCAGGAGAGAAGTGAAATCTAACCTGCCTCTGTAGATGTGTAGCTCTATATAGATACGCAGCAGACTGGCCCCAGCTGCAGAGGTGGCAGCACTGAAGCTGAACAGACCAGCTGCCCCTCCACAGGTCCTCTGAAACACCTCCCGCCCTTAGTTGGCTACAGACGGCATGTGGGCAGGCTGGGCTGGGCTGTCCATCCTTTTTCTTGCCCGATTTGAAGGGCCAGATATGCATAATTTTAATAAGGGACTGCTTAAGTTAAAGGCCTAGGTTCTATCCAAAATTAAAACTGTCTGGCTCGAGACACGATTTATACACCGAGGGTGTTCAGCAAAATTGGTATGCAAAAGGTCAGTGTTATCTAGCTCCCCAAACCCATTCACAAATAAATCCATCCTTACTTATCTGCCGGTTTAGGAAGGATCCCTGAAACAAAGCCAGCTTTTCCCTTTAGAGGCTGAACCTTCATCGTGGCTTTCTGCCTACTGTGAAGAGAGCTACCTCCGCAGCTAGGGCTGACACAGGCTTGGTCTGCAGTGGAAGGTGCAGCCACTGCTTACCTTTCCTGTTCCAGCCGTGTGCATAGCATCTTGTTTCTGTTCTCTGAACAGGTCCACAATTGATGCTCAGCTGGAAAACCAGTTGTTTTCTCCCATGTCTGCTTAATGCTATAGTATTGGCTGTCTGTAGTGTGATTAGTTCTTTGCAGAGTGCTCGTTTCTTTCTAAAACTTAATCTTTCTTGGGTTTGTTTTGTTTTGTTTTGTTTCGGCTCAATTTGCTTGTTGAGTTAGCAAGAGACTCTGAGATCGTGATATGTCACTTATCTGTTTTCAGTTCACTACAGTCTGCTGCAGCAGAATGTCTGAATGGCTTGGGTTCTTGATATTCACAATATTTTAACGTTTTCAGCACCTACTTGCACAGCGCGGCAAGCAGTAGTTACGGAACCAGGAGCACAGAAATAAACACAAGATGTAAACTCGTACGGTCTTACTAGCCAGTGCTGCTGCTGGGGTCTGGGTCCTGTAAAGAGCCGAACCCCTGACAGCTGTCACGCGGCTTGGGGAGGGTGTCGCAGTTGTGCCGTGAGGCTGTCGTGGTGTTGGGTGAAAAGAGGGAGCACCCAGCCACCACCAAACAACCCTGCAGGAGACCAGGGGTGTCTCTGGTTGTCTGTTGCTGGGAAATGGGGGTTTCACCCAAACGGGCGAGGTTTTGGCATTGGTTTGGGGTTTTTTGGAGGCCTTTGGTGATGGTCTGGCATCTGGGATGATTCGACATCAGCAAGAACAGAAGCCATCTGGTGAAACGGTGGGATTTGAGACACACACACCCCCCACGCACGCCTAGAAGGAGGGAGCCGGGTGGGGAAGGCGCTGGTGGAGGTCCCCGCGCAGGATGCGGGCCGGGGGATGCGTGGCGGGGCAGAGAGCGGCTCCCACGGGCTGCGGGACACCTGAGCTCGCGGCAAACTTGGGGACAGCAGCAGGAAGGACACCGCACCCACGCAGCGCCGTCGGAAGAGCCGAGCCCCACAGATCTCCCCCTTCCACGGGTGGCGGGGCTGAGCGAGGACAACAAGCGTACTCACGACTTTCTTTCCCCCTCCCCACGCACACACACGCACACACAGAGGCAGCGTGGGCTCCAGCGACCTCTCAGCCGGGTGGCCCGGAGCTCTGCCCCGTCGTTCTCGCGTCCAAGGAAGGAGAAAGATCCCGGAGAGGAGAGGGGAATGCTCCCCTGCCCTTCCCGGGGGAACCCCCGCGGCGGCGGCGGCGGCCGCTGGGGGGAGCCCACGCTCCACGCGTGGCCCCGGCTCCGGCGCCGGGGCCCGGCCCCGGCCCCGGAGCCGGAGCCGGGGCCGGTGGCATCTTCCCCGGACCGAAGCGCTGCCGGTGCTGAGGCCGGTCCCCGGAGCGGAGCGAGACGAAGCTCTGCGGGAAGGAGAAACAAAACACACCCCCCTTCCGTCCCCCCAAACACCCCCCCCCCCCGTCCCCCCAAACCCCACCGCTGTCCCCGTCTCCCCCCTTCCCCACCTCGATCCTGGGGGAAATTCGGTCCCCGGCCACGCCAGCGGCGGGGCGGCTTGTCGGGGGCGAGGGGAAGCCGCCTCGCCCCTTTGTGCATCTTGCGGGATTTCTCCTTGCAGAGGCAATTGGCAAAGGTTAGGAAGGCGTCTTTAGATCCCCTATAATCCCAGTTTAAATATTAAAAGTATAAGCAGCCTAGGCCCAGTATTTACCTATGTAACTCCATAGATTTCCCTCCAGACCTGGACTTCTAAGAATTTACGGGACGGTTTGCGTTTCTTTTTTTCCTTTTTTTTATATATATATATATATATTATTTTTTTTCCCCTCCACCCCTTCGTATTTATTTAACAAACTAGCGGGAAGGCGGGGGGGGGGGGGGGGGACGACACACACACCAACAATAAAAGCACTGTTTTTATGACCGAGGAGTAGCCAGTCTCCCTGTCTGTAACGTGAGAGGAAGGCGAGATTCCGTCCCCGCCGCCTGCTTTGTCACCGGCCGGGTTTAAGTGGCCGGCACATCAACACAAAAGGCAAAACCACACACGCACAAATCCCAAAACTCGAGACAAAACCTCTGTCGCCTCGAGAAGTGAAGACGGGTATTTTGATAACGAAATAACCTCCCTGCTCCGGTGGGGTCTGGGCTCCGCTCCGTACCTCCGCCGCGCTTAGAACGGCAACAGCCACGGAAAAGGGAAAGAAAAAAAATCCCCCAAGAAAGTGTTTAAGACAAAAATAAGTCTCAGACGGGATTAGGGTTTTAATTACAATTCCCTATCGAAGGAACGTGTTTGATGAACTGATCTTATCAATTACTAGTAACCTCAGTTTAAAACTTACGAAATAGATTGGCATCAGATAGACCTCAGACTCCTCTTGGGGTTTTTTGTTTTTTTTTTTTTTTTTTTTTGAGGACGAAAAAGAAAAGAAAAAGGTAAATGCTACAACCATAAAGAAGCAAAGCACCAGCGGAAGAAATCGTAAAGAAGAAACGTGCTGCTTTGGCTAGAAATAATTATTTGCGAACGCTCGGAAGGGGCGGAAAAGTGTCTATCTGGTGGGGGGAATCCATAAAAAATGGAAGCTCTTTTAAAAAGGGAAAATAGACGAATGTTTCTACCCGCCAACGGCATCATTTCATCATATTTTTGGCCCGCGCTATATTAAAGAGCAAAACAAGGTAATTGTTTCATGCATCAACAGTTTTCCATGAAATAAGAGTTAAAAGAAGTAATAGAACTAATCACTGTCTCCTCAAATCAAGTAGAAAACATTTCAATGCACTAATTAGAGTAATTAGAATAATAAGACTGCCTATATGTGGTAAGACAATGTGTACAAACAACTTTATTTAATGTATACTGGTAATCAGCGATGCGTGCGTGCTTGAATGCTTAGTGCAATAAAATTCACCCCCGTCCGCCCAAACAATCAAATACAAATTAGTTTAATGATTGTGCCTGCTTGAACGTCTTAGAAATCCACAGGCAGAGGGAAATAAATAGCACCATCCTTGTTTGTACGTCTCCCCTACTGACCAAGGAGCTGATGCCTCCATGGACTTGGCAATGAATGACTGCAGACATGAATGAATCAAGGAGGGAAAGGGAATTAATGAATGAGTCAGGCCGGCTAAAAACAAGTCCTAACTTTTAGACGAGCGCCTCTTACAGCTCCCGGGACGGGGGAGAGGAGGGGGAGAGCCGGCTCGCCACCACTTTGACGAGCTGCCTCTGCCCGGGCTTTCCTGCCGGGATTTACCGCCCTGCCAGGAGGAGGGGAAGAAACGCCAGCTTCCGACCGGCCCGCTCGCTTTCTGGTCCTTAAAACCGGCACCGCTGCGGCCCTGCCCGGGGGCACACGGGGCGGTTCGGCTCAGCCCAGCCCGCCGGGGCCGGGCGCTGCGGGGCCGGCGGCGGAGCCGCAGCCGGGCCGGGCGGCTGGAGCCCGGGGCCGCCTCCCCGCCGCGGCGGCTCCCCGGGGCAGCGCCCTGGGAGCGCCGGGGTCCCCCGGGCCGGCACCCCTCGCCCCTCGCCCCGGGGAGGCAGCCCGCCTGCCCCGGGCCGGCAGCGGCTCTGCCCCGGCGGGGGACGGATCCTGTGCACCGGCCCGGACACCGGCCGAGGTCGCCCCCTCCCCGGGGCGAAGGGGTCCGGCGGCCCCGCTCCCCGCCGCCCGCCCCGCCGGGGAAGGGCGCAGCGCCCGCCGCCCCTCCCGGCGGCACCGGCGAGGGGGTCCCGCCGCTGCCCCGCCGCTGCCCTCGCCCCATCCCTCTCCCTCGCCCGCCGACGGGAGGGCAGGATCCCAGCCCCGCGGCCCCCGGGCCGGGGCAGGACGGGGCTGCGAGGGGAGGGGGCTCCGCGCCGGCCCGGGCCGCCTCCCGGCCCCGGGGGCGCTGCGTGAAAGCCCGGCGCACCCGGGACGGCCGGGGCGAGTTTGGGGGGTATTTACGCGGACTTTGCGGGCAGGGATTTGCCGTTCGAGGAAAGAGACTGGCAGCCTGGGTCAGGCCACGGGCTGAGGCCGGGTGCGGCGTGGAAATCCACGCGCCGTGGCTCGGGCTCGCCTGCCGAAAAGCCCCATAAACCAAGCGCTTCTTTGGTCTACAATTTGGTGGGAAGTCGGGTCCGAGAAGGAGTTCCTGCCTTCTATTTTACCATTTCTGCTAAAGCACGCTTTGCTTCTGCTCTAACTAATTTCCCGCGGAGAAGGACCTGCTCCCGCCAGCACCGCCCGGTGCCCCGACCGCCCGGCCGAGCCGGGGTGACACTGGCCTTCTTCGGAGCATCTTCCCACATCCCCGACGACAACCCGGCCGTGCCCCGAGCACAAAGTACCGCCTTAGCGCCCGCAGCTCTGAAAAACTGCGTTGTTGGTTTATTTTTTTCTTTTCCATCCCGAGAGTAAAGATGGAGCGGCAGCCCAGCCCCCCCGCCCCTCCGAAACACAGAATAAATAGATAACCCTGAGCCACGGTTTCCCAGACAGACCACAACGCCCAACCTCCGTTTTCGAGGCAGCGAAAGGCCGCCGCTGCCCTATCCACCCACTGAAGAAGCCGCGGACATCTTCCTCCTCCTCGCCTTGCTCCCACCCCCCTGCCCCGCAAGGCGCTGCCCGGGCCCGGGCCGGGGGGACACCCCGTCTAGGCGACCCTTCCCATGGTTCTATCTAAGCCCAGAGGTTTAAGCCGGCCTAAACTCGGCGCCGCTCTCCCCGCCGCCGCCGGGCCCCATCGCCCACCGGGGGCCGTCGCCTCCCCTCCCCGGGCGGGTCACCCGTCCCCGGAGACATCCCGCAGCACCGACGGCGCCGGAACAAAAAGCCGTCAAACCCCCCAACGAGGCGGCGAGGGGCGACTCCGGAGCCCGGGGCCGCCCCGGCGGGCAGGGGCAGGCGGCCGGGGGTTCCCCCAGCGGAGGGGCCGGAGGAGGAGGAGGAGGAGGGGGCGGCCCCAGGCTGGGGTGGGGGGCAGGAGGCCGCGAAGGCGGAGGCAGCCGGCCTGGCCCGCCGTGGCCCCGCGGCCCGGGCCAGAAGCGCGGCCGGGAACCGGGCCCTGGAGGTCTCGGGAGGGGGGGACGACGACGGGACACGGACACCCCGAGCTCCCGCCAGCAAAACCCGAGGGGGAGAGAGGGAGAGAGAGGCACGACGGGGCGGAGCCGGGGGCGACCGGCGCCTCTGCCCCCGTCGGGGGTCCCGCACGATGCCCGGCCCGGGAGCATCACCTGGCGAGGGACCACCCCGGCCCGCCCCGCAGCCTGGGGGCTCTGCCGGATTGCTCCCCCTTCCCCCGCGTGTCTCTTTCCAAGCCCCGGACCCCTTTTGCCCCATTTCGGGGGAGCCGGCGGGGCTGGGCGGCCGCCACCGCCGGCGAGACGGGGTTCCTCTCCCCGCCGGGGCGGCGAGCCCCGACCGCTGCCTCCCACCCCCGCGGAGCCGGGGACACGGAGGGGAGGCGAGCAGGGCTCGAGGGCTTCGGGACACAGAGTCTCCTTCCCGCCTTCCCGTTTCGGCCTCCGTGAGAGGGAGCGAGCCGAGGAAACAGGGCTTTTGTTCTTGACATCGGATCTACGGCAGAGAGTCCCTGCTGGGGACGAGGGTGGGGAGCTCAGGGAGCTGCCGCGCACCCCGACACCCACCTGCACAAGGTGGGTCCTACGGCTGCTCCTTCCCCCCCTCCCCCCCCCCCCCCCCCCCCCTTTTTCTCCCAAAAGAGAGAAGGAGACAGGGAAAAGGACCCACCCGGCCGGCCTCCCCGCGACCAGCCGGGCAGGACGAGAGCCGTGGCTCCCACCTGGCCAGCCTCCCGCTTGGGCGAAGAGCCCCGGGGGCGCAGCCCGGCCCCCAGCAGCGGCTCCCGGCGCCCATCCCCGCGGCGCCGGGCCTGCCCCGCCGGGCAGGGCGCCCTCCGGCCGAGTCGCCTGCCGTCCGCCCGAGGCGGGAGGGCTGGCCGAGAGCAGGGCCCTGTCCTTCAAAGGCGACATATTCCCCGGCGCCCACCCGAGTGTCCTGCAGAGGGCAGAGGCTGCTCGCTTTCCGCCGCCGGCTCCGCGGGCTATTGACCGAGGAGTTTTAAATCCATACCCGGCTTCAACATTTTACCCGTCAGCACGTCTGCGGTCACAAAACACTTCTTCTTTCTGTCACTTCTCTTCGAAACTATTGATAAGATCATTTAGCTGAATCTGTTCGGCATGAGTGTAATATTGACTAGGAGTTAGAAAAGATGATTAAATCTAATAAGCCTAGAAACTACGGTGAAGGAAGGGGGGGGGGGGGGGGGTGGAAAGAGCAGGGGATGGCGCTTGGGGGACCGAGCCAGCCAAAAAGGACCGAACGCACCGCCTGTGCCAGCACACCTCGGGTGGGGGGGTCTCTCGCCAGCGCCCCCGGCCCCGCGGGGCGCCCCACGCCGGGACCCCTCCGAGCACAACCCGCCGGGGTCGTTACGGAGCCGGAGCCGCCGAGGTCTAACGGGAAAGGCCGGGCCCCGCCGGCTCGGCCCGGTGCTGCCGCCGGGGCCCGGGGAGCCCCCGCCCGCCCCCGGGGTGCGCAGCCCCGCCGGGCGGCCGCAGCCGTCCTCCCTCTTTTAAACAGTACTCCCCATAATTAAGCCCCGCCTTTTTGTTTTCCTCTCTCTCTCTCCCTCTCTCTCTCTCTCTTTTTTCTTAAGGAATCAGACCTGGAATTATCCAAAGGGAACACGAGGAGAGGCGCTTCTCCCCCGCGCCTTCCGCCAGAGCATGCAACTCACTGGAGGAGCAGATCTCCCCACCGGCACCCGAGGCAGGACACCTCTACCCGCACAGAAAGCAATGCTTCAAAACACACCGCTGCGGTTCATCTGCGGAGAGACGCAATGAACGCGGCCCCTGAGGCTCTCCTCCAAGACCCTGGAAGTTAGGAACGTGGAACCTCTCGGTATAGGCATCAAATTTATTCCAAAAATTTCCATGAAATATAAAGGAATGGCGGTGCTTTTTACACAGAACTCAACTCAGTATAAGTACTGGGGTGTTCTCCCTCCAAATCTTAAGAACTATGCAAATCTGTGCTATCTTTAAAAATAAAATAAAGATATTTCAATAATTAGAACAAACTATGAAGGTATTGTGCATTTCTGTTTTATGTAGATAATAAAATATTACTTTAACATAAATATATAAGGATCTCTGCGTTTTTATTTTTCCCCACAAGCACATCCAAATGTACCAAAACAAAGTATTTTTAAAGAGACTGAACAAAAAAAAAAAAAAAAAAAAAATTTACATCCCATATAGATTTTGTTCACCTACTCATTTAAAGCTACAGAAAAACAGTTTCCATAACCTGTTTGCTTTAAAAGAAATAAATATACATTGACGCAGGCCACTTAAAAATGATATGAAAATATTTCCCTGGGTAGCGTTTAAAAAAAAAAAAAAAGGAAAAATAAACAAAGAAAACATTGAAACTATTTCTGCATTTCAAAGGACAAATATTAAACATATATACATAGTGGTAAGGTTTGCGTGGTAACTTTTTTTTTTTTTTTTTTTTAAGTAAACCTATTTGGAGTTTGAGGCTTTTCTCAAACATCCTCTCAACTCCGTTTTCTGACCTTACGCACGTATTAATAAGTGTCTGAAAGTTCATTTCCCCCCTTTACCACTGGATCTGCCCTGATCTGATTCACTTCACTAGGCGCTAGTCCTCAACACTTTAAATAACAAGCAGCTCAATACATCCAAAAAAAAAAAAAAAAAAAAAAGAAAAAAAAGAAAAAAAAGAAAAAAGAAAAAAAAAAGAAAAGAAAAGAGAAAAGCTTGGTGCCCGTATCTTTGTAACAATTGTTGGAAAACTAGGAAAAAGGCTGATGCATGTGCCTCTTAGAAATCATCATCTGTCTTACCAAGAAGAAAGAAAGAGAGAAAGAAAGGGAGAGAGAAAGAAAGAAGGGAAGAAAAACCCAATGTCACAGGTGCTTTAAAAGACAATGAGAAACATACTCTAAAGCCTTAGCTACTGAATGCAATATATATAGGAGAGTTCTGCGAGAGAGAGAATGCTTCACTGGTTTTTTTCTCCATAATTATCCAACACTCAACTAAGTAAACTTTTAGATTATAAAAACGCCTTGTCTCTAGAGCACCCGGTTGTGCTGACTAAATGATCCCTTTATGAATTTATAACTATCATAGTTTAAAGTTCCTCTAATGTATATGCATAGCTGTGTGTGTGCATAAGTACACAAACACACGCACGCAGACACACGCACATACATGCGCTGCTCTGAGGTCCCGCTCCTCTGCTTCCCTTTAGAGCTTTTTGTTTTGCCTTTTTCTTTTCCTTTTTTTTTTTTTTTTTTTGGTCCCCGTGGGTTTTTCTCTTTTTTTTTTTTTATGGAAAGTTAACCGTTTCCCATCGACATAATGTCACGAAATACGAAATGCGCTTTAAAACTATAAACGAAAGGAGGGGGGGAAGATGGCTTGAAAAATGGCAATTTTCTTTTTTTTCCCACTTCATTTCAATCCCCAGTGAAAGACACAAGGCTGCCCAAGTTAAAACTGGTCCTTTCCTTCAATAAATTATACCGCAATCTGACCAAAGGACGTTGGGGGGGGGGGGGGGGAAGCTAGATACGAATAGAAGAAAAAAAGAAAGAAATACGACAAATAAAAGCGAAAAAGAAACGCACATGGTCTCTGCGGAGAGGAGGGGGCAGCGTGGGTTTACACGCAGGTGTAAGCACCCGGGCACCCCCCCCCTCGGGCCCAGCAGCTCCTCGGGCTCTCCCTGGCCCTGCCTCGGTGCCAAACCGCTCAAGGAAAGAAAGTTTTGGGGGTGACACGGGCAGGGGCTGCCCGGGCACTGGGACCGGGGGTGCCAAAGGCACGCACGGGGAGCCTCGGGGGGGGAGGAGGGGAGGGAAGGGGGCTGGGGGGTGGGTTGGGGGGGTGAAGCTAAATAATCCCCTTTCCCTCTCAAGGAAGTGCCACTTTCTCCGGGAAAACTCTGGAAACGTGTTGTTTTGTCTCCGCCTTTCCCACGCCGGGCCTTGCTCTCCCGCACTGACACAAGCTGGAAGGGCTGCATATATATATATATATTTTTTTTTTTCCCTCCCCCTCTGGCTGCACCTCGGCCCCCGGCCACACTGCCTGAAAATGAAGTTTACTTTGTCGATTTGCATTATTCTCCCTTCTCCAAAGTCGACTCTTGCCGTTGAAGGCGTATATTAAGCAATTACGAGAGTCACATCTCTGGAGAATGGAAGCTGGCGGTGCGTATATATGTGTATATATAGAGATTATATATATATGTGTATATATGTACGTCTATGCACGCATGCATATGTATACATACATACAGATATACGCATTCTGTTTTGCTACGGTAAAAGGAGAAAATAAGCGTTACACATATTTAAGAAGACTTGTTTATAACAAAAGTTCACATATACACATAAAGCAAAGGCTAAAACACAGTAACATATCGTAGACCGGTCACTGGTTGACTAACGCTCACCGTGGAAAATGCAAGTCATTTGCAAAATTAAGGTCGGAAAGGAAGGAAAAAAAAAGAAAAAAAAAAAAGAAAAAAAAGAATTTGTTTATGTAAACTTCGATTTTCTTGCAGTGCAAATTGGTACGGTTAAATACTGTCTACATCAAAAGGGATAGCTTTTCCTTTCTCTTCTTTTCTTTTTTCTTTTTTTTTTTTTTTTCATATATTCCTACAGGGGATCCACAGAAAATAAACACAGCAGCATGTGCCAACACCGAGCGACATTCCACAATGCAATCTGCCTTTGTGTGGCAGGAGGGGGCTGCGGAGGGGACCCGAGGTGGCTGCACCCCCCCCTCCCCTCCCCTCCCCTCCCGCCCCCTCCCCGGCCGGGCAGCGCCGTATTTTTTTTCGCCAGCGAGCAAGGGAGTTTTGTGCGAACAGCTTCGCCCCGCGCCTTGCCCTGCCGGTGCCGGTGCCGGTGCCGGTGCCTGCCCTGCCGGTGCCGCTGCCTGCCTGCCTGCCTGTGCGCGGTACTCACTCCACTCCGGTGCACGGGCACTCGCCTGGGAAAGGTCAAAATACAGCATCGCGCCTGCTACCGTCTAAGGGACAGTCCGGTGCAGACGCTTTGTCTGTCTGTCTGTCTGTCTGCTGTGATTCGCGCTCGCCCTCTCGCTCGCGCGCTTTTTCATCTGTTTTCTTTTCTTTTTTTTTTTTTTTTTTTGCGCGGTTTTTTTTTTGTTTGTTTTTTGTTTTTTTGTCTTTTTTTTTTAAAGAGAGGAGAAAATAATAATTAAAAAAAAAAAAGAAAAACAAAAACAAGAAAAAAAGGAGGACAATCAAAAGTTGGGGGGAAGGAGGAGAGGAGGAGGAGGAGGAGGAGGAGAGGAGGAGGAGGAGGAGGAGGAGGAGGAGGGGCCGGGCGCCCCCGCCGCGAGTTCACTGCACGGGGGTCTGCACCCCGTGGTGCGGCGGCGTGTCCCTGCTGGCCCCGTACACGTCCTCGGCGCCCGGCAGCGTCCCTCCCGGGGGAGTCATGCGCTTCTCTTTCTGTCTCCTGTTACAAAACCACACTCTCACCACCTCCTTCTCCAGCTGTAGGCTGTCCGCGAGCGAGGTGATCTCCTGGGCGGAGGGCTTGGGGCACTTGAGGAAGTGGCTCTCCAGCGCGCCCTTGACGCTCACCTCGATGGAGGTGCGCTTTTTCCGCTTGCGGCCCTGCGCCGCGATCTTGTCTATGCTGGTGGGGCTGCCCGAGGAGGAGTCCGCCTCCTCCAACCACTTGTTCAACAAAGGCTTCAGCTTGCACATGTTCTTGAAGCTGAGCTGCAGGGCCTCGAAGCGGCAGATGGTGGTCTGCGAGAAGACGTTGCCGTAGAGGGTGCCCAGCGCCAGCCCCACGTCCGCTTGGGTAAATCCCAGTTTGATGCGCCGCTGCTTGAACTGCTTGGCGAACTGCTCCAGGTCGTCCGAGGTCGGCGTGTCCTCGTCCGAGTGCGGGTCGTGGTGCGGCGGCGGCGGCCCGGGGGGCGCGGCCCCGGCGGCGGCGGCGGCGGCGGCGGCGGCCGCGGCGGCGGCGGCGGCGGCGGCGGCGGCGGCGGCGGGGGTCGGCCCGGCCGCCCCGGGGTGGGGGCCGTGGGGCGGCGGCGGGTGCTCGGCGCCGTGGTGCGGCGGCCCCGGCGGCGGCTCGTCGTGGGCGTCGCGCAGGCCGTGGTGGTGCAGCGCCGGCTGCGCGGCGCCCAGCATGCCGTTCACGGTGAAGCCGGGCGGCTGCGAGTAGAGCAGCCCCGCCTGCGCGCCGTTGGCCGCGGCCATGCCGGGCGGCAGGTGCGCCGCGCCGCCCGCCCGCCACGCCGCCGCCGCCGCCGCCCGCCGCCGCCGCCGCGTGGTGCCCGCCGCCGCCGCCGTGGTGCACCAGGTGCGGCGCCCGCCCCGGCGGCGGGTGCTGCGGCGGCGGCGGCGGCGGCGGCGGCGGCGGCGGCGGCAGCTCGTCGCCGCGCCCGCCCGCCTGCACCACCGCCGGCTTGATGTCGGGCTGGCCCAGCGCGCCCGCCGACCAGGGCGCCTCGCCGCCGCCGCCGCCGCCACCGCCCCCGCCGCCGCCGCCGCCGCCGCCGCCGGGGCCGCCGTGGGACAGCGCCGCGATCCACTGGTGAGCGTGGCTCAGCGGGTGCCCGTTGCTCTGCAGCGCGTAGTCCGCCTGCACCAGGGCGCCGGCGTCGCGGTAGCCGCCGCCGGGCTGCATGCCGCCGGGCGGCTCGGCGTGCACCATGGGGGAGCCGGAGGCGAGCAGGCTGTAGTGGTTGGAGGCTGCGGTCGCCATGACTCGCCGAGCCGCACTGATCGCGCCGGTTAAAGGCGCCGCGCATTTGACAGCTACTTTTTCGCCTCGGGCGCCGCGCGGCGCCCGCGCCCCCCCGGCCCGCGCGGCGGGGCCCACTGCGAAGGCACGCGCGGCCGCCCCGCCCCGCCGCCGCACGCCATTGGCTCGCCGCGCCCTGACGGACGCGGGCGCCCCTGGCAACCGCCGCCGCCGCCGCCCACCATTGGCGCGCCCCGACGGCGGCGCCCCGCCCACCACCCCGCCCCCCGACCGCCCCTCTGGAACCCAACTCCGAGGGGGGACGGGGCGCGGGGGGGGGGGGGGGGGCGGCGGCCGCGGGGCGGGGAGAGGGAGCGGGGCGGGGGGGGGGGGCTCGGCCGCCGGCACCGCCCCGCGCCGCCCCGCACCGCCCCGCGCCGCCCCGCGCCGCCCGCCGGCTCCTGTTGCTTGAGCCCCGCCGCGGCCCCGCGCCCCGCCGCGGGTCTCTGCGCCGAGCCCGGCCCTGCTGCCCCGGGGCGGCTGCAGCGGGGCGGGGGACGCCCCTCCGCCCGCCCCCAACTTTCTCAGCCGGGCCGGGGGCCCGCAGCGCCGCCCCGCCGCCAGCCCCGCAGCGCCGCGCCCCCGGGGAGGGGGGGGGGGGGCGGGGAGCCGCCGGCCCCCCTCCCGGCCCTCCAGGCCCCCGGGGCTCCCCGGAGCAGCCCGCTCCGCCGGGGGTGTCGGGCCTTCGCACCTCGGGCGCTGCGGGGGTGGTTTTGTTCCGCTTGTCCCGTCCCGGGGGGAACGGGGTGCCTGCGGGTCCGTCTGGGCGACGCTGGCGGCTCGGCGTCGCTACGGAAGATTTTGGGGAGGGGGGGGAGAAGGAAAAAAAAAAAAAAAAAATTAGGAAAAAGAGGGGGATAGGGAAGGAAAAAAAAAAAAAAAAAAAAGGAAAAAAAAGAAGTTGCGGCCCGGACAGGAAGGAAGGAGACCCTGGAAGTGGATCCGGATTTCCTAGGAATGAGCAGCGCCCGGGCTGGCCGCCGCGAAAAGAGTTGGCTGCCCGTTTTTTTTTGAGCTGGAAGCCATAGCTTTGTCTCGCAAATAAACTGCTCACGGGGGTAGGTGCGCGTCGCAGGCTCCCGCTATCTTCATCGAAATAATACAATGGGGCGGACCGGGGAATTTATTACTACTAACAAGAAACAGCTTTCTTCTGCGAGTTGTTTATAAATCATCGTATTTAACGTGAGCGCTGGAAAGGCTCCTCGCCTGGAAATATTCCTCTGCGTGGGGGTGTGGAGGAGCGGGGGGATGGGCTCCCGCACATAAACATATACACAGAAGCGGCATAAACAGGATATCCAGTGCCCTGAGACAAGGGGCGCAGCAGGAGTTACCTCGTTTCGTTAGTTTAGCGGCGTATCAAGAGCTCCTTCTGCCGGGGGGTGGGAAAGAGGGGAGGGAGGGAGGGAGGAGGGAGGAGAGAGGGAGGAGGCGGGGGGGGGAAGCAAACTTTGTCCGTGAGAGTGGAGATTCTTCCTAAGGGGTTTTTTCCCCGCTTTCTTCGACGTGCAGGCGAAGGGAAGAACAATACTGCCTGTTCCGTTCCGCGAGTGGCGCGGGGAGGGAAGTCAGTGCCCCTGAAGCGAAGCTCTGCCTTTTGTTTCCCGTGTGGAAACAACCGGGCACCCGGGAATTTTATAATTTGATGCTCATTTTCTCGCCTCTCTCCTCCCAATTAGGTGGAGACCAGTGAGTTGAAACAAAACAAAAGGGCAAGTCCGCAGCAGGCTCTTCGTCGCGGGGACCGTCCTGGGAGAGCCGGGCCAGCCCTCCCGCCCCGCTCCCGGGGCCGCCGAGGCTCTGCCGGGGCCGGCTTTCCCGCCAGCCCGCCTCCACGTCCGCTGCCAAAAGTTCCTGCGTGGACGCGACACGAGGGGCCGCGCCACGCCTCGTTGCCGGGGCTAGGTTTTCACGCGGGTGCCTCCAGCGTGGGGGGCTCGGCCAGCGCGGGCCTACCCCGCTGACCGTCCGTGGGAAGTCCCTCGTGCCCCGGCCCCACGGCGTGTGCGCGTCCCGCGGCCGGCCGGTCCCCGTGGGGTGCCGGCAGCACCGCGCCTCGAGGAGGAGACGGGACGCGGGGGTCGGCGAGCTGCAGCCATCACTTTTTTGGGGGGGAACCCCCCCCACACACCTCCGGCCCTGCCCGGGTCGTGCATCACCCGCCACCCCCCGGCCCTCCGCCCTGCCCGGCCGCCCGGCCGGTGGTGCCGGCGGTCACCGTCCTGCCTGCGCCCTACCCCTGCCGCCCCGGCGGCAGGTCTCAAAGGCTACCGGTAATCACACAATTACCGAAGCAGCGACACGGCGTTAGGAGGCGGACAAAACCCGAGCCCCGCAGCGAAGCCCCTCGCCGCCCCGCCGGCCCCCTCCCCGGCTGAGCGCACGCCTATGGAGTCGCAGCTGGGAGCGGCGAGGAGCGCGGCCGGTGCATTCAGAGCCGCCGCAGACTCCTCCTCCTCCTCCTCCTCGTCCTCCCCATCATTGTTAGCCCTGTCATTAATACCGCTCCTTAAGCATCCTTCGCTCCCGTCTCCCCCCCCCCCCCCCCGCGGAGGGGAGCGCCGGGGAGCGGGGAGGGAGCGCCCGGCCGCCCCGCTCCGCCGCCGGCTCCGGCTCCGGCCGCCGCTCGGGGACCCGCCCGGCTCCGAGGCCCTCGGGATGTGAAAGAGACAGTCATGTGCCCCCTTTCTGGCGGAGCTGACCCCGCGGGATTGGAGGTCTCACCAGCCTTTCTTTCCTTTTCTCTGCTGGTATAAAAGCAGGTTGAAGGTGATGCGGTGTCTTGGGCAGACACTGCAGTGTTTTGATTCAGCTCAGCCCTTTCCACTGTTCAAAGCAGCTGTTCAAATACTAGGGCTGCTTACTTTGACGTGAAGAAGATTTTCAAACAACCCCAAAAGCTTTGAACTGACAGGCCTCCTTGATATCTCCTTCATTGCGGTGCAGCTACTCGAGAATATTCGCTATAAAACACATAGAGCGCCACTTAACCGGAGCTCTCTCCCGGCTGGGAGGCGAGGTGCTGCATACACATCAGGTGCATGCAGAGGGAGGCTGCCGGGCTCCGGGAGCCCCCCCGGCCGCCCCCCGCCCGGCCACCCCCTCGCCCGGGGGTCCCCTGCCCGCCACCCGCCTCCGGCTGCTGCAGCGGGCTCCGGCTTGTCACCTCTCGGGCTCCCTTGGCGTTTCAACTCCGTGCACGCCGGAGAGAAAGCTGCGTTTCCAGCAGCGGCAGAACACGAGCACGGCTCGTTCCTGGCGCTGCTCGGCAGCCTCTCCGGCTCCGGGGGCCGGGGCAGCGCCCTGCGGGCACACGCTCTCCCCTGCCCTCGGCTGAGTGCGTTTGTAGGGTGGGTTACGTATATTGCATAAGCCTGTTCTGTTTAGAGGTGAAAAGCTTATTTTAAACTCCGGTCTCGAAGCCTTGAGATAGACTCAAGCAGCTAAAAGGCGAGGGGAGCCGGGGGGGGGGGGGGGGGGGGAGAAAACCCCCGCGCCTCCTTTCTGCGTCTCTATTATCTTCCCATTAGATGTTGTTTTAGGAGGAAATGCGCCAGGAGGGCAAAGACGCGGCGAGTTGCTCAGAGAATTGCTGGGTGCAATAAACGTGAGGCTCCTGGTGCTCCCTTTAAAGGCCAGCTTGGAAGATTTGTGCTTATTGCTGGGGCGCGTTTAATGCACCTTTTGTGAGATGGGATTGTTTTGATCTCTGCTTCCTTTTAAACCTTTCTCTATGAGGTATTCAAGCCTGCACTTTCGTGTGGCTCTTTCCAGTGTTGCTCCAAGGAGTCTGATTCGGTGGAGAGACCCAAGACGTGAATGAAACTTCAACTTTAAGGGCCTGCGGAGAGACAAAACTGAGGCCGGGGCTTCACAAGTGATTGCTTTAAAAAAAATCCAATCTACACAAAGAGGCAGCTGGCTGCTTTAATGAAAACTGCTTAAAGCTGCAAGAACCGCAGCCTCAGGGATGTATTTATAAGATGACTCAAAAGCTACACTTTCAAGTTGCTTCTCCTCGGGGTAGATATAACAAACACATTTAACTAAGAAATCTAAACAAAAAGGACAGAAATTGATAACTTTGATTGCACAAGCTCACATTACCCATTGAAATTAAAATCCGCCGTCTAAATAGATTTCTCCACCTATCTCTAGAGGAAAGAAAACCTCTCTCCCTGCATATATAGATATACACACACATGCGTGTAACATCATATACATTTTTGCCCTGCTAGAATACTGATTATCCCAGAAGATAGGAAGGTGTAGAATTAAAAAAAAAAAAAAAAAGAAAGTTCCTGTAAAGTTTGTATTAATGTTCATTTCCAACATTCCCCGCAACTCTATTCTTCCGGCCACTTCATTCATCTGAGACTCTGCTATTTTATCTGCATCACTGTTTAAACTAGTAGGATATAATGTTCTAAGTTCAGTATTTGAAATTAAATTATTTGAATTCACGGATATTAATCTTTTCCCTTCATCCTCCAGTTCTGAATCTTGTCATTAAATATGATCCACCCTTTGTAGTCCGCAAGTGAATATTTTATAGACAGATACCGCTATGAAGACTTCTAACACAACGTCAACCAGTCAGACTTAGCTGTTGCAGGGATTACTTTGAGTAATTTATCAAAGGCAGGCTGCTAAATTTTGAGTGGTGAATATGAGGCCTTGGGGGGAAAAGAAGCAGAAGAAGCACAAAAAAAAAAAAAAAAAAAAAAAAAAAGACAAATTCCATCAGTCTACGAGATAAATTCTGGTTGGAGTTAATACAGCTTGTTTATTGAATTCTCGGAGACAGACCCAGGCGCGATTGGTGCTGCGGAGTTTGCAATTTAGTGTTCAAAAGCCTGGCTGGGAAATGACCGCCCCGCGATGGAGCTCGAAGGGCGTTTCTTCTGGCGTGGAAAGCAGGTGCATGGGGAGGAGGAGGGGGGGCGACCCGGCCTCTCCGGCACGGGAAAGCGGGTTCAGCCAGGACTTCCCAAAGCCTGAGCTGTCCGGAGAATTGTGCAGGACGAAACACAGCAACAGATTTAAATAAAAGGAGGGGGGGGGGGGAGGAAGAGAGAAAAGTGCCCAGCCTTCTCTCACAAACCTAACGGTTGCTTTTTTTTTGTTTGTTTGGCTTCAGTGATCACGTCTGATGGAGACAAGCGGGCACCCCGGGAAAAGCTCAGATAAACGGTGTCCCTGCTTCAGCGGGGGACACCGTCCTCCCTCCCCCCCTTTTCCAGCCTTCGGGGCACTTCTGGCCGCAACTCCCGCTCCTCTCCCGAAGCGCCTTCTCAGCTCCGAGAGCTCTCGCTCACCACCGCCCCGCTCACCCCCTCGCCGTGCCCAGCACAAGCCGTTCCGGGCCGGGGATGCTCTTTTTTCGCCACCGAGGAGGCGAGCCCGGGAGCCGGGACCCGGCCGGGGGCTCAGCACCCCCGGGGCTGCGGGCGGCACCGCTCCGGCCCCGGCCGCGCAGGGCTGTCCCGCACACGGACATGGGGCTGGAGGGGGGGGGGGGGGGGCGTCCTGCCAGCCCCCGCCCCCCCGGCATCACCCCCCTCCCCAAACCCTTGCAGCGCAATGCAAGGCGGGGCAGCCCCCGCGGGCAGGGCAGAAATGGCCCGTCCCGCAGGCAGGGCGGCTGGGGGGAGCGGGGCCCACGGCCGGGGGACGACTTGTCCCCGTGTGTCCCCCTCCTCGGCTCCCACGTGGGGGTCGGACCGGTCCCGGCGGGGCTGAGCGTGGCCCGGTCGCCCCGCACCGGGATTTGCGCAGAAGCCCGCCCCGGGCGGGGTGTCGGGGGGAAAGGCAAGAAGCTGGGGTGGGGGGGGGAGCTGGAAACTTTCTTTCGCTCGGCGAGGAAGAAGAGGAGCGGGGCGAGCAGGAAGGCTGGGCCATTGTCCACAGAGAGTGCATTTTTGTCAGGCTGGCGTTGGTTGCTATAGTGAGGAGGGAAGGGGAGAGAGAGAGGAGGGAAAAGGGAAAGAAAAAAAAACACCCAACCCTAAACCAAACAGAGGAGCACAGTTCGCCTCCCTCCGCTCTCCCGGCTCCAGCCGGCAGCGCTGCCCGCTCCCAACCAAAATAAGAGCGCGCCGCGGGCCGTCCCGGGCTCCCGGCGGGGCGAGGCGCCTCGGCGGCCCCGGTCCCGGCCCCGGCCCCCGCCCCGGCCCCGGCCCCGGGGAGCGGCCGCCCCGCAGCGCCCCGCAGCCTCCGGCGGGGAGCGGCGGGCTCGGCCCGGCGGGATCCGAGCGCTCCCGGGCGCGGAGCAGCGAACGGGGAGCGCGGCGGGATGGCCCGAGTCACGCAGCCCGGCCCCGCACCTGAGCCGGCGCCTACTCACTCGGGTCGCGGTGGCTTCGCACCCTGCAGAGCATCCGTGACACTGATCCTGACACGAGCTGCGTGGGGTTCTGCGGGGTGTTGGGTTGGTTGGGGTTTTTTTTTTTTTTTTTTTTTTTTGTGGGTTTTTTTTTTTTTTTTTTGGTGCCTAAATAATTTGAAGGAGGGGAAAAAAAAAAACCACCTTCTTCCGATGCAAATGAACAGCTCTTTAATTTTAAAAGAGACTCTTATTTTGCAGCAGTGTTTTTTGTCGCCTTGCTATTGAACTTTGAAAATAGTGTGGCGGGGGAAGGCAATAATGAAGGGTCTCGGAGGCTTAAGATTTAGTTAAGTGAGTGACTCAAGATGGCAAGAAGAAAGTTAGCTACTTAGTTAATTGAGAATTATTCACCTTCTGAGATCGGCGCAGCAGTTTGTTCAGATGACAGTGCGAACTTGGGGCGGGGGGAGGCAGGAGGCAGGCGGGCAGGGGAGGAGGCAGATTTCACTTGGTTTTGGTGTTGGGTGTTGTTTTGTTTTTTGTTTTTTCTCCCCCCCCCCCCCCCCCCCGGGAAGTTAAATTGCAGCTGAAGGAGAGAGGTCAGTATCTTTTCAAATCAATCTCTCGGTCTGTCTGCCTATGTCCCCATCTATTCCCTGCAAAGGGAAAAGCTCCAACTTTGTTCCTCCATCTGTTCTGTATCATCTGCAATCGACAGTTCTTTAGATTGCATGCACTTTTGCTCCCGATGAAGTGAAACTTTAAAGGTGTACAGTCACTTATCTGAAATAGGGAAAAAAGGCAAGTCGTCTTTTCCAATCTTATAGGAGAATTGTTGTCTTCCCGTGCAACTGTTAATTTTCTCTCTCTTTTTTTTTTTTTTGGTCTCATTTTCGAATTGTAGTTGACAAGTTTTATTTAAAAAACACTTTACAAGCCACCACTTAATGCATTATTCACATTTTTTAAAAATGCTTGAAAGAAATCACGTTAATGAAGAGAACATTTGTAGTAATTTGGTGATAATTATCAGAATCACCAAATATTCGCAAAGGCTTTAACATTACGTGTTGGAAGAAAAGCAAAACACATTATTTTAATAGTCTGATATGCAAACTATGGACCATTCAATTACATGGCTTAATAATGCATACATGATGTGATCTTGTTATTGGGATAGGAAGGGCTGCAGTAATTCACTCCAAAGACCAAGTGTGCTCTTACATCCAGTAAAATCCATTGCCATGGATCAGGGGGCCCTGCCAAACTACATTTAAGAGAATAAAAATTAATGACTGAGAATTTGAGCGTTAAATTAACATTAATTATATGACCTGCCTGCTGGAAAGATTAAATTTCTTACGCCCTAATTAGATAACGTCTCCTCATACATCAAACAATTTCCATTTCCAGATTTCAGGATGAAAATGCAGACTGGGGAGACCAGGCTTATTCGGTCGCCGGCGCCCGCCGGCCGCAGGGAGCGCTCCCGGCCCCGTCCCGCTCCTCCCGGTCCCGGGGGCTCCGCACCGGGGGCTCCTCCGCACCGGGGGCTTCGCACCGGGGGTCGGGAGCGGGGCCGGGGGAGCAGCTCCGGGCCAACCTCTTCTTTAACTTGAATTTCTCTCACCCAGCGCCCCGGACGTGGCGGCGAGACCGGTCGGAGCGGGAGAGCGGGGAGGGGGATGCGGGAGCGGAGGGGGATGCGGGGGCGGAGGGGCGTGCGGGGGCAGAGCGGGTTGCGGGAGCGGAGGGAGGTGCGGGAGCGGAGCGGGGTGCGGCAGCGGAGGGGGGTGCGGCAGCGGAGCGGGATGCGGGACGGAGGGGTGTCCGGGAGAGGAGCGGGATGCGGGAGCGCCTCGCCCGCCGCCCGGGGCTGCCCTGCGGCGGGGCCCGGGCACCCACGCTGGCCCACGGGCTGCCCCCGCCGGCCCCCACGAAGGGGTAGGGACGGAGAGACAGGGCTCTCTTCCCTCCCCGTGAGTGAAACTAATTTGTCTTTAATTGGTTCTCTCACGAATAAATCCTCAGCGGTTCCCCCTTCCTCCCCCACGCAGACACGCGTGTTTCTGCCTTTTCCTGCTCGTGGGGGAGGTGGAAATCGCGGAGAAACCCCCTCTGCCCTGCTCTTTCACTCCTCCAGCTCTGCGGGCACCCACGCGTAACCCACGGGCCACGGTGACCCCAGGCAGCCGCCTGCAGCTTGTCCTCGCCCGCCCCCCTCCCCGCCCCCCTGCTCCAAACCGGCGGCGCCCGGGCCACGGAGCGGACACGGGTGTGAGTGGCGGGGCCGTGCCACCGGCGGGGCCAAGCAGCTCTGTTTCAGGGCTTCGGGTTTCAGGGTTTTAACGTCGATTTCTGCAGGGGAAAAATAAATTAAAAAAAAAAAAATAGAGGTGGGAGAGTGTGCGGGGAGGGTGTGGGAGGGGGATGCGTGGGTCTGAACCCACCAGGGCAGAGGATGCCAGGGGCTGCCCCGTCCTCCCGCCAGCATCCCCGGGCTCTTCCCGCATCACATCTCGGCCTGCTGGGGGGATGCTGGTGGCCTCGACGTTCCTTTCTCGGGCCTGCGTTTGTGCAGATTCTCCAGGAAAGCTCCCAAAGAAAAGTCTGAGGAAACCAGAATCAAACCAAGCGTTACTATTCAGAGGCTGTCTTGGTAGAGGAGGAGTGCAGCAGAGCTGGGGTGGCCTTTGGTGGCCTAACAGTTAAAGGCAAAGGTCACGGCAACCCCCTCCCCACCTTGAGAAAGCTGTGGAAAAGAGGAATCGTAACATGATAAAAATTTACCTTGTTCTCACTTCATTCCATAGCACCAGATAATTGCTTTTTCAACTCAGCTGAGACTTGCTTTCTGTTATTGTGATGTTACTGCTCCTCCATGAGCTTCAGCATTTGTTTAAAACATCCATGTCTTGTCTATTAGTGTCTCTTGCTCACTTTCTGGACTGGATTGATAACCAATTATGTTTAATGCTGTGTTAAGTAACAGCTTCCAGAAATGGAGTACGTGAGGAGGCTGTGGAGCAGATAAGAGGAAATTGTTCTTGGGCTGCCTCCCTGAGCTCCAGAAGCACCTCTCCTTCAGGTGTGAAGCCTAAGCCACACAGTCAGACCAATGCTAAAAAGAAGTCACCATTCCCCAGAGAGCTAGTCTTTCTGATGAATAACAGATATCTTTGATTTTAAATAACAGATACCTTTTATTTTAAGTTTAATAGCAAATAAAGTCTGGTTGACAGGGGGCAAGAGCGTCAAGGGCAGTGGAAGGTAGCAGCATGCAAGAAGTCTGTGAACTTGAATAACATCTCCAGCAACATATCCATGCTCCAGTAACAACAACCTCCAGCCAGAAACAGTTGAAAAACATATGTAAAGGAAGCAGATCCAGAAACAACACAAAAGAATATTGTGGCAAGCAGCAAAAAACCAGCAGCCTGCAGAGCTCCCACTGTTCGCCACTCCTTCCAGCTTTACAACAACTGTTTCCGTAGGAGGTTACTTCTTCCCCTAGATCTGGTCTGTCCCTCCATCTCCTCCCGTTGGCTTTAGCAGCAGAACTGAAGGGGCTGAAAAATATGTTGAAGAGGGCAGAAGTGAGTGGCTGACGTTGTGAAGTTGTGGTCTTCGACTAAAACACACCTGCACTTCCCTAGTTACCCAGTTATCACGCTGGGAGTGTAAGAGCCCATTTGTTATGATAATCTAATAACCAGTGTAGTAGTTTTGTATTGAAAGGAGGCTACAGTTGACATAGCTGTTTCTTCCCTGAAAATGCAGACGTGGATGTGGTGGGATGTCCCTTTCTCTTTGCTGTGGTGAGTGATAGCTCAAAGTTTAATTTTAAATATTTGCGGTCCAGCAGATTTTCTCACATTTGTGTAAATTCGGTGGTTTGAAACAAGCTAAATCACTCTCTTGTTTCGAGAGCAGGGTGGGCAGAGACCTTGGCTCGAGTACTGCTACAGGTGAAATAATGGTTATGCTTCTGCAGCTATGCTTGACTGTCTGGGGGTGCCGACACCAGTTAGAACAGCAGGGATTTCTCTGCCGCTCCCACACATTGCCCGCGAAAGGCAATCAGTCTTCGTAGGGAACAGCTCAAATAATTCATGTACCACAATAATTGTATGTTCCCACTAAAGTGACACCGAAGAGTCGATTCTTCAAGAAAAAGGATTTGCCCATCACCCTAGATAATTGCTGAAGTGTTACATATCTAAAAAAAATCACTAAAACCCCATGATGGTATGTAAGTATGGACAAATTAGTGTGATTCCTGAACGTGCAGCTCCCTGGCTGAAACGGAAGCCTCTGTGCATGTGAGCTGGGTGGCAGAAATGAGCCTGGATCCCCCCACTTTGCTTGCTAGACCCTTCACATCGTGAGAATTGGGTTGTACAACCCCCCCCGTTGTCTGCTGTGCAAACATATGGTTGGTGTTTCCTCAGTAGGGAGCACCCAGCTGAGATTGCACCTGTGGTATAGTCAACAGTAAACACGACTAAAGAGAGTTAACCTACTTATGCGCACCGAGAGAGGTGAGTTTACTCACTTTTATTTACTGCTACACCACTGGACTGCGCTTCAGCATAAATTGGTTCAAGGTGTCTCGTTTCAGCCGTCGTACGGAGAACTGGCTTCTTAGTTATTCTGTAACTCAAAGGTGTGCAAAATCACTGCCTAACTGGGAATAAAATTATCATAAGCACAATTATGCCTGTGCTGAAACGACAAGGTCAGAAGAGAGAATCCAAAATGTCAACAAGACTAGTTCGTGATAGATTGTCCCAGACAAAGCTGTCCGATGTTATACATCACAAAAAGTTAAAAGATGATGTAATTTATATGTTAGACTCATTGTCAATTCATACTAGAACCCGAGGAACAGCAAAATCAGCTGTAGTACTTTCGGCCGTATGGCACGTTTTGGGATGTGTGGTGAGGGTGGTTGGCAATACACAATTTTTATCTTCGGCGTGTCAGGAAAGCATTTTCTGAGCTGACAGTAGATTTTGTATTTGGCACTGATAATCCTGGGGGACCCTGTGTCAGTCTGCTTTCCCTGCCGTGGCTTCATGACAACTCTCTCTCCTCTTGAAAGAGAAGGTCTTTATGCAGCCAAAAGGGTCTCCGAGCTAGTCCTTTGCCCCCGAGTTTTGGTATTGCTCATTCAAACCTCTCGGGCTGGTCCATCACGGTTAGGCTGGACTACTCAAGGGCAATTCAGTGGCTTTAGTGTCTTCTACCAGCCCTCAGATGTTTCTTGCAGGGCTTCTTGTGCTCCTCCTCCATTATTTCCTTTCTTCCTTTTTCTTATAGTCACCTCTTACACTAAACCAACGTATTTATCCAACAAACATCCAGAAAAATCTGGTCAACATCCAGTGTTCATACATTATTTTGGAAGAGGTCCATATTCATGGCTGCTGAAAAAATAAATACACTTAAAAATCTGCATGCTCTTTTCTCTGCCTCTTATCTGAACACATCCCAGTCATTACAGGTAGGAATGGGAGAGCTGCCTCTTGCTGTTGTTGCCTGATACTTCCAGTTAAAAAATCTTGGTTATAATGCTGCTAGGCTGTATCAACAAGGCCAAAATTTTCTGTTGTTACCCAGAGCTTCAGGGATGAGAACAAAGATCATGGCACTGAAGTTCCAGGCTGCAAAGAAAAGCCGTTATGCCGATATGGTTGAGTTAAAAAGAGTTCAGAAAAAACCCCGACCAAACAGCAAAGCAGCAGCAGGCATCTTTGAAGGTTCTCTCCTCCTTAAGAAAACCTTCATTTGCTCATCCCCCTGAATGCATACATGCATGTACCATCTACAAGCAGTAACTGAGTGCAATGCATCTGGAGATGCACATGGGCTGCATCTTCCCCTCCTGGCTGCTCTGTGCTGCTTCCTGAGAGACTCGTTATTCTCAGGCACATGGGCAGGACAGCAAAGCTCCCTGGCATGGAGGTGGAAGGGAAGGAATGAGGTGAAAAAGGAAGAAGAGGAGACAGAGACACAGATTCAGGCACACCTCTGGAAGTTGGAAGAGGGAGAGAAACTATGACTTGGTCTTCAGATTAGGAGTGAGAGCTGAAAATGAGAAAAGTGGGGTAGGAATGGTTTGGCAAAGAAATTAAAGCTGGGTGAAGAAGAACCTGGATCTGAGGATTGGAAGGAGGATGCTGCAGTCTGAAAGACAAAAGGAAAGACAGCTTACTAAGGACACTGAGTAAGCAAGAAGCTGTATGGAGAGCTGGAGTACCTAGGACTGGGTGGGTAAAAGGGCTCAGACTTCTTGAGCCATGCAGGGAGGGTTGGGAAATGGTGGGAAAGCAGGCACAGGCAGAATTTTCAGCTGTGGTGGAGCAAAGAGAATACTCCAAGGAGTGGGGAACTGATTGAGAGGGACTGGCTTTTAGATAGAGTAAGTACCATGGCAGAACTAGCTCTTCCAGATGGGGCTGAGGCCTTTCAGCATGGCGCTAGATGTCCTGCAGACATGCTGAGGGTGGAATTTGGGGCCATTTGGAAATTACATACCTTCAGACCATAAGTGCATTGTCAACACAATGAATAGAAATGGTTGTTCCTCTTTTCTGGAAATGTAACTCACCTTGACCTTGCATTGGACCAGATTTATTGTCTTAGGTTAGACTGCAAAAGACAAGACCATAGACAGGGCTTTTTGATTTTAGTGTAACTTGCTATTATGTCCATAAAGAGAAAGGCACGTGCTAGATGTGTATATATATGTGTGTGTGTGTGTGTGTGTATTTATTCAGAGACATGCAAAGATGGTAGCTGCATGCCAGGTGTTAGATGTGGTGTGGTAAAAATCATAGTTAAATTGCTTAGGATAGCCACAAGCCCTCTTCACCCCCTTGTGTTTGCTAAAGGTACAGAAAAGAGACTAGAAATGCAGTTTAGGCTAGATACCTAGAAAAAGGCTGAAGCTCAGTGTTGCAATGCCTAATTTTTAGATACTCTGCTTTCCAAGGGAATCATCAGCCTGGAACTGGACTCCAGGTTATTGTAATTACAATCCTGATAAGTGGGCACCTTGGAAGGGGCATGTGGCTGGCCTCAACCTGCTGATAGAAGATGGTAAGCAGAGGCAGTTGCTCTTCTCTTACCAAGAGTCATTCTCTTCTCTTCTCTTCTCTTCTCTTCTCTTCTCTTCTCTTCTCTTCTCTTCTCTTCTCTTCTCTTCTCTTCTCTTCTCTTCTCTTCTCTTCTCTTCTCTTCTCTTCTCTTCTCTTCTCTTCTCTTCTCTTCTCTTCTCTTCTCTTCTCTTCTCTTCTCTTCTCATCTCGAGGGTGAGGATCATGTCACCTAACTTCAGATGTCTGCAATGCAGGGGCCATTTGCAGTCAACGGGAGGCTGTATTTGAGTGTCTGTTCTGGGATGAAATGCAATGCCTAAGGTAAGTAACTCAGATATAGCTGACTACACTGTGAATGCCAAAGTTAAGCAAAATTAATGTGACACCCTAGTTAAAAAGCTAGGCATTTTCAGTGATAAATAACAAGCTTTGAGGATGTCAATTTTGAATGTGGTCGTCTCCAGGGACAATTCAGTGCCCAGCCGTGTGTATCTAGAAAGTTGAGGTGGTGTAGTTTTCCTTCATATCTGGTTCTGTTGACGTAAAAGATCAGAGCTCCTATTTGTGTTTTCATTGTGTTTCTGCAATTGCATCGGGGTTGGTAAGTAACCATAGCCTCCTCTTTCAAAAACCTTGAAGCAGAAAGTAAGTCCAGTTACTTTTGAATAATATTTTTGAATTCAAGCACCAGAGCAAAGTGGCAGTTTTCTATGGGATCATCTTTGGTGAGGCAGAAGGAAACTACCTCTATTGCTATTAACTTATTTGAATGGGATCTTGAGAAATCCCTTCTGAAAGGCAATGTTCACATGATTGGGATAGTTAAAGTGGATTTTGATGAGAACTAAATGAAGGAATATGTATGTATATACATAGGAACACGTGTCTCCCACACCTGAGATATTTTTCTCTATTAGTTATGGGTGAGATGTCTTTTCTGTTTGACATTGCTGTCACTTCAGAACATTTTTGGGCAATGGGTCTGTGAGGCATACGGATTTAAAAAAAATGCCTTTTACAGCTAAATTCAGTGTTGGCATCTCTCACAGGACTTTATCACAATTTTTTTTCTCCTTAAATCTCCTACTCCTGGATTTATGTAATTAAATGACAATCTCGGCTCTTGTGAAAAATAAAAAATATGATTTCTATACATCATGATTCTAGAGGGATGCTTTAAAAAGTGATTTGAAGGTACCCTGAATGTGCAGCAACCAACAGAGAAATAAAATGAAAACCACATTTATTATTAGGAAAAATCTCGAAACTTTTAGCTGTACTTGTCATTTTTAAAGTTGACTTATGATTTAGATTAGACATTAAGAACAGCTTTCTAACTTTCAGTTGGAAAGCACAAGAATAGATTGCCCAGAGTGGCAGTGGGAGGATTTTGAAAATAGATTGGACAAATGTCTGCCGGGAATGGTTCAGCAACAGTAGATCCAGCCCGGTGCAAAAGGATGCACAAGTGGCCTGTAATTCTTCTGAGCTGCAGCAGGTTATGCTCCCTGAAAGCTGGCAGTGGTCCCCCTCCGCCGGCGCCAGCGCAGGAGCTCGGCCGGGTAATGCCGAGGCGCGGCGGGTCGGCAGGCGCAGGCGGACAGGCTGCTGTCCTTCCCGGGACGCATGCGGCGGTGGGGAGCGCCAGCGCTGACGGGAGGGCTGTCATGGCTGGGATTCACCCCCTGCCCTGCCTGACCTTTCCACTTGACTTCTCCAAGCATATTTTTGGGTATAAGCAGTTCCTCTGGGTAGCCAGGAGTGAGGTAGGGAGTCACCTTCTCTGCAGATGTTATACATGAATAAACACCTTCCTAGACTTACTTAACCCCAGTCTGCTGTGTGTCTGTCTCCCTGCTGACACACCATTAGCATCTGAAGCATCTATATTTCCTGAATCGCAACAGAGATAACTTATCATTCCAGCTGCTTATCTCAGACCTGCCCTCTGGATCCAGTGGAAAGATTTCCCCTTTGGTGTGTAACAACAGGTGCCTGATACTCACTTTGAAATGTTCCCCTTTTTTTAAAAAGAAGATTTGGGATTCTTGCCCCGTACATTTGGCATCTCTCTTTCCATCTCTATGCCCATATAACTTGGTTTATTATTACCAGACTGCCGGCCCATATCTTGCTGGTAGTGATACCAGTTCCGTACAATATATGCCCTGGGAAGTTTCAGATGTGTTAGGAGCATCCTTGCATTGCAGTTGCCAAAGTTGGTGTGTTATTTAGAAAGTGGGCTGGGAGGGGATTAGGTACATATTCAGGAAACTCTTCTGGAAGCTGCAGGAATATCAAGTGTCCATCTAGTTGTCTTTTGGTACCTATTTTCTCTCTTAACAACTCCTCTGGATATCAAGTCAGCACATATTATGTTATGCATAGGTTCCCTTTCTGGGAAAAGAGTCAGCAGAGCCAAAAGCGCCCACAGAAGCTAGTGGCCCCGGAGAGCAGGAGGGTGGGACTGGAGAGGAGCGTACCCAGGAGACATCCCTTTGCGGTCCCTCTTCCAGGGAGTATCACTCCGCTCCCCTGGGCAGCCAGGTGCTGCATCGCTGGAAGCAGCTTGTTCTGTGAGCTCCTCAGCACCTTTTCTTGCACACATGATAGACAGGAGTGCACTTCTTGTCCATGCTGCAGCTTGGATCTGCCAGCAAGCCCCCAGCATGCTTGGGGCTGCACATAGACGCACTTGCTGCTGTATGCACCTCCGTGGAGCCTGGCCCCAAAAAGGTATGACCCCTCTCAGGGGCTGTTCATGTAAGCTGCTGGCTCAGCCTTGATCCCCATGTTTACATGCACCCCTACAGACTTCACTGAGACTTGTTAGGGAAGCTGCCTGTTTACAGATGTTACAACTTTTTTATTGTAGCTTTAGGTGAGAAAATAGACACGCTGCAAGGTAGGAAGAAGATCAAGGCAAGAAGCTGAACTCTATTCTTGCTATACTGAGTACTGGTACCCCTAAATCATGTGCTTTGTCATGCCATGAAATCTTATCCGAAGTGGTGGAAAGGAGGACATAACTAACCATGGAGTCGAGATTCATTGGCTGGAATTTTATTGTAAGAGGTATGAGGAGCATGATAGACACACTGGTGCTATCACCTATAGATGCATTCCTCGATGCTTTTCATCATAAGATGCTGCTTCCTCTTGCTTATATGTTTTGCCATCTGTCTTGATTTGAGTGTTTCAGTGCTTGATGTTTTCACCCAGATCAAGATCAGGAGACAAGCGAAAATATAAGCAGCCCATCTTGCACTTCAAATGAAAAGCTTCTCAAGTTTGCAAAGTTGCAAATTTTGCAAGGGAAGCCTTGAAAATGCAATGAGAAAGCTAAACCACCTCAATTGCAGGTGCCTGCTTTAATTGCTATTTGAAAAAAATCATATCTCTATGAGGCTTTTTGCACATGGCCTGATTTGTAGTTTCTTAATGCTCGGGACTGGCAGTATTGTTTATAGCTGTGCCAAAATTTTACCAATGAAAGAGCTTTTTTCCTGGCTAGTCTTTGACTCAAGGCAAACTATCCTGGAAGCAGTCAGTTTCATGGTTCAATCTTTTCAGTAAATGAAATTAAGGGAAAATGATATATTTGAACATCCTAAAAAAATGCTGCAATTATTTCAATGGAAAGATCTAGCACAACATGTGTTGGTACAGAAACTCAGAATTTTGTAGGACAGAGAAGTGCCTTTAACCAAACTCTTATATTTCTGGACATGTCAGTTTACAGCTTGCTTGTTAAGCCTTGGTCAGACACAGTCCTTGCAGGCTCCATATGCATTTAATATGTTTCAGCCTCTCCCCTCGCCTGGTCATGACCAGATCATGGCTGGAGAAAAAGATCCCAAGTGGGTGGGTTGGAGGAGGATATCCCTGCAACCTCTCTTTGTGGTGATTTATATTTCTGTGTTTCTGGGTAGGGGAACTGCCAGTAAGGGTCACTGTTTTGTGATCTTACTTGTTTCATTTTACAGGATGAGGCTGGATTATGAAGAGGGGGAAACTACCAGAAAACTTGTGGAAAAATGGAGGGAAGATGGGGGTTCAGACAATGGAAAAGAGGAGAAAGGGGAAAGCAGATCAGGAATGGGGTGAGATTAAGATGATGAGGGAAGCATCAGGGCCTGAAATAGGAGGGAATATGAGGCTGAAAGGGGATGGATGGATGGATGGAGACCAAAGGACTCATGGCTTCCTAAGGGACCTGGGGCAGCGTGCCATCAAGAGTGCCACCTCTCAGCATTTGTGCAAGTATCAGTGGATGCGCTAGCCTTGCACGTGCTCCCATACACCTCTGGTGAGCACCGCATAAAAGATAACAGCTTGTTACTGCCATTATTTCAAGCAAGAAACAGTGCCACAGAGCTAATTCTGAGTGGAGGACTTAATTCTCCTACCCAATGATACATTTATTTTAAAACAAGTAATAAAGTTTTCCTCCTCCTGAATTCCATCTGTCTGAGGGGTATGAAGGTTGAATAACTGAGCCTTCAAAAGTTACAGCATGCCAGAATTAAGTTTCTTCTCTTGTGTATATAAATTAAAATGTGTTTGTGTGATCACGTATCTGGCCCCAGTTGACTAAGAGTGGACAACCAAAGTTGAGTGATCCCTTATGAAAAGTTTCATCAAATGACCAAATGCTTTTTAAAAGGTTTTAATTGCATATGGCAATGATAGATAATAACCACACATTTTGTGTGCATTATTTTCATCCCAAAGCCTCCCTCATAATGTGGGTGGAACTTTTCACTCATCATTGAAAATTAGCCCTCACCAGGATAGGAAATCTGACCTGTTATTTGCTGGAGCACAAGCTCATTACACTCAGTCTTCTGGTTGGAAGTGAAAAGAAACCATCACCTTTTTATTTTGTTGGGGAGAATAGAGAACAGCATTGTACAATGCAACATTGAGTTATCCTCACCGGGTGCCCCAAAATTTTCAGTGTAGATGAGCCACAGACACCAATATATATAATATAAATATAATGTTATACTATTATATATTATAATAATATATATAATATATATAATATATATTATTAATATAATGTTATATTTTTCCCTGTCATAATGGCAGGAGCTCACTCTGAACCTCCTGGTCCTCCGAGACATGAGGTTGCTTGAAGACTCTGGAGAAATTTTTGATGGCCCAACTTGTCTGTGTGAATGGGCACAGAGCAGCTGCAGTAGCCTTATAGCCAGGGCCCTGATCTGACTGCTTTTTCCCTCCTCCTTCTTGGCTGCTTTTTAATTAAGCTCCAAAATGACAATTTTAGGTGGGTAGAGTGAGTGTAACTCTTGGGAACAGAGGTTTATTATTTTTCTGGCCTTATATGCTTCATAATTTCCAGTGAGGGCACAGCAAAGACAGAAGTCTTCGTTGCACGCTGAATATTCAACAGACTGTTCTGCATCTACTAATTTTTAAGTAGAGATGAGCCATTGCTGCACTGAGGAAAATTAGTTTTGTCGGTTCATTCACATTTTAAAAATAATCTTATAAATCTGCATTCTCTCCATATTACCTATAGCTCCTCTATCCCCATCTTTGCACAGCATAAGCCCCAGGTTACCTGGGTTCCTACAGTACATGCAGAACACATGGCGATCTGTTCAATTTTAATGAAGAGCATTTCCGAAATTAATTACCTAGAAACAAATATTAAATGACTGTTCCGTATAACATAGGAAGAAGAATTATCGAGAAGGAATGAAGGCTGTTATGATTGTTGCTGTTGTGCTCTGGAGTGCAGCCCCCACGTCCTCCCCCGGCCCCCCGCCCCAGTGGAAATGTAATAGCAACAAATGCTGCGCTCCTCTCAAGATTTAGATATGTGCCTAATTTCCAGCAGGTGGATGATGCCAGTGATCTGATGTGCCTTGAATTAAGGCACGTCTGTAAGGGTTTTTTTTTCTGAATTGAGACTTCCAGTTGTGCTATACTGAGGCTGGCAGTGACTTCAGTTAGCTCTGTGTGTGACTGCAGGACCCAGATCTCCCCAGCTCTCCAGCCCCACGCTCCCTCGCAGGCTTTGCAGAACCGCTGCCTGAATCTGATTGCTCTCACGCTGGAAGAGCTCTTGTTCCTCTCCAGTGATTCTTCAGCATGCTGTTTAGGATTTGAAGCTATAAAAAGCTAAATAGTAAGTCAGTGTTAAACATAACATTTTAACTGTTTCCAATGTTTTTTTCTTTTAGTAAAAAGATACCCACATAAAATAAAAAACAGTTCACTTTAAAATGTTTATGCAGGCAAAACAAGTTTATTATCTTTCACCCTGATGTTTTATACATCAGTTAGGGTGGGGATTGTATGTGTGAATCTTAAAAAAAAAAAAAATGAAAGAAAGACAGAAAGCTGTATGCTGACAGGTGTAGATGAGCTTAGATAACAAGGATTATATTCCAAAATCTAATATGAAGATGGGTTATATCTAGCCCTTGCCAAAATTAAAAAATGGAAACCCAATCAGCATGGTAGGCAGCTGAGTTTGACCCAAAGACTTACCAAATAAAGTGCCATTTGCATCTTTTTTCTTTTTTGCAGTCTCAAAGCAGTAATAAATAGTGCAATAGAAAAGAAGTAGCAGTGGAATGCCTCATTTTTAAACTTTTTTACATTAATCTTTTTTCAAAAGGAATAAAATAAGAAACTGAAGGTAAACAGTTCAGTTTAATATATAAAAAGTATATAAAATGAGCTTTAAGAGTTATGATTTTATATATAGGTGTTTATACTTCTTTGATGACAGTAAAATACATAAGAATGAAAAAGAGATCTTTGTTTTTTTCCCTATGCATTTTATATGCATCTTTTTTTCTAAGGTATCCTGGTGTCAGAAATCACTTGCAATATACATGATACAGGGGTTTACCGTGATACACAGTTTTACCAAATAACAGAGTAAGCAGGAGACTGTATGTACAGTAAATGGAACCTAAGTATTATATTACGTAGTGAAGGAAAAAAAACAGTCTATCTCCTGGCTGCGGTGTTTGACTTCCACAGCAAAACGCCTGGTTACCTTTCTACCTGCCACACAGACTGCAGTGAAGTGGTGGGCGTCTGGGCTGACTGTGCTGTGCCAGCTCCCCCTGCCCCAGCACCCAGCACGAACGCTGAGGACAGTGGTTCAGAAGGGTTTGGCCAACCTCTTGGGACAGAGGTTTTAAAAGAATTTGACTTTACGTATACACCTCACCCAGGGGCTGGATTTTCAGAAGAGCTTAGCTACTGGATGCTGGGCTGCTTGGAAATGCAGGTGTTTCCTTTGGGTGCCTGTGCAGGAACAGACAGGGGCAGGTCCATGGAGAGCTGCAGTCCATGAAGCCATCTCCATTCCTTGGGGACACTTCCAAAGCAGCAGTTCCAGCCAAAGAGGGTAGACACATATGGATGAAGCAGCATGTCCTGCTGGCTGAGCCTCCTTTGGGCACTGTTCAGGAATGCCAGAGGTTGTCAGAAAGAAGCAGAGCACTAAAAATATGCGTAGGGTGAAAGACCTGCCCTTAGTGAAGGCCATGGGATTTTTTGCTGCTAATTTGAAGCAAGGAGAAACTTCTTCTGAGCAAGACAGTCAACACTCATTCCTGAAATCTTTGAATAAATCTTTGAATGAAGCCTGGTATGTCCACCGCTACGAGCTAGTACATCTGTCTACGTACCATACTTCTGTTCACATGTAAAACGATGAAAATAGTGTGTTCTTAAGGACACTTGTAGGCTGTACAATGTTGTGCTGAAGCTTTTATTACATTGATTCAACTACTTTCTGTGGGTTATGTAAAGTAATCTTTCTGTATCTCACGGAATTTGCATCCTGGGAGTGATTGATACTCTAAATGTGATGAAGCTGACTTCCATTCCCTACCGCACAGGTGTGTGATGAATCCTGGTTTGAGGTATGCTATTATTTACTGCCAAGGTTATTTCATAAATTCAGTTTCACACTCTAATTCAGACCTGCATGCTTTCTGTGAGGAGGGTTCTTATTAAGTCATCATTTCTTGAGCAAACTAAACCAAACTAAAAGGCACCAGTAAGAGATTGGTTTTATTCCACTCCATAAATGTGTGAAGTATTGTTTTATTATATATTAAAAGTGTGATTATGTGTGATGGCGTCTTTGGATCATGTCAATGGATGAATGCCATTTTTCATTGCTAGCTTTAATCTGGCTGTAGATCACTTTTAGTTTTCTAGGAGATTTGTTAATGGGATTGTGAAAACCAACACACAAACAGGAAAGGGGGGAAAAAAAAATCTCTAAAACTGCCTAAGAGGTTAGTACTAATTTTTGGACTATCTGAATATTGGTGTATGTATATTGCTTGCCATTAAAAAGCCAATCCTCCCATGCAGCAATTATTTTCCATTCTAGGGACAGGGAAATGACGAAGCTTCTTGGAAAGCATGCACTATTATTGCTGGCTACTCAACGGCAACCACTGGATCCACTGTCTTTGCTTTACAGAAGAAAAAGTGTTTGCAATTGGTCAGGCAGTTGCAGAATTCAGCCTTTCTAACCTCTGCCAAGCATGAAAACAGGGCAGAACTTTCAGAAGCAGGAAGGATGTCTGGTCTTTTTTTAGCCTAGAAGCAGGTTAGGAAGGATGAGAACAGGCTTGTTGGGTGGACTCAATATGAAACAGCTCTTTTTGCACATTATCTTTCAAGCTCAGCTTGGAATAGTCTGCCTACTTATTTGTTCTTGATTGATTTGGAGTCTTTCAGGCATCTGAAGAACAGAATCATCCCCATCTTTTTGTTCTCTGAGGTATAAATTATACAGTATAGTATTTTTTCTTTTAAACCTTTATTTAGAGCACTCAGAATGGTTTGTGCCCTGAATCTGTGCTCTGCAACATTTTTGTTCCTGTGTTCTTGTTCCTCATGCGGCTGTCTCTGTCTACATGGGAGACAGCAAGGCAGCTACATGGCCTTGGCTGTGCCACATGAGCCAGGCAGGCACTGTATCAGACAGATGGTCAACACAGGAATGGTCATGAAGTTCATAGGTGTTTTTGTCCTTCTGCTAAGTCTGGCCTCATCCACCATATTTTATCCCTTGCTAAGCTGTATTACATGTGCTGACTCCTAGGTATATCCTCCATACAGTTTCTCTGGATGTTTAAGGCCCTTCCTTAAGTTATTGTCTCACAATTTTCCATGCAAAAAAATATTCCACTGCTTTAAAAGATAAGACCAATTAAAATTTCAGTTGATCTCCTCTCTCTTCCTCTTTTCCTCACACCATTTCAGGTATACCTCCCTTTGAATATGTCTCACCTGTTTTCCATACCACAATCACACTGGCTTCTTTCTGTACAAATACAGGAAATGTGTATTTCCAGCAGCTATGGCTCACTGGGCATCTCTTCTCCAGAGTCACTGTGTGGGTAAACTTTGGTATGAGTTTCTTTCTTGCAGCCTTAGTTCTACCCTGGCCCTCTTCAATTTGGCTTTTTTCTTGTCTTTTTCAATGAACTGCATTAGCCATTTCTTCCCTCCACTACTTCCCCTTCCTTCTCATAAAGCTAACAGCCGGATGAGACATCTCTATACTCTTCTTGATACTCTTCTTGATGTGAACTTCTGTGGCCCAATTCCGTTGTTATGCTTGGCTGCTTTGGAAAATGCTGCTCATGGAGCATGGAACCTGGTCTGCATTGTCCCACATGGAGAACACGAATACCATACACAGTGGTCCTTTGTGTCTGAAGGAGAAACTGTAACATGATGTAGGTGAGGCAGGCCAAGCAAGGAATTTGTGGGGAGCAAAAAATATGATAACTGCATAGGTGGGATAACACTGCTACTTCTCCTCCTGTTCTCTGGTCTCCTCCTTCTTTATAGTCTCAGATGCACATTTGCTTTTGCTCTTTCCATGAAATGCATCTGTGTTTCGTAGTCTCCCTTGCATGCCACCTTCTTCTGTAGAGAGGTAACCCAGAAAGTGAAATGGCCAGAGATACAAAGGCACACCTTACCTGGAGCTGGTAATGGGCTATCTGAAATGTGCTGGGGGCTGCCCCTAAGTGCTTCACAACCAACACAACATTTATTTTTTTTTGTTATACTTGATTTGGAGGAGTGGTAGTGGTAGAGCAGGCAAAGCAAGAACTTGGCTGGTGCTGGGTGTGTAATCCACTGGCTCCTGCTGCACAGAATTGGAGATAAGGCATGAGAAGCAAGGAAGCCACTGAGAAGGGAAAGATCTAAGCAGGAACTAATTGGCTCACCTCTGCCACTGTTTTTCCATTGAGGGAAACAAAATGAAACTTCTAAAATCACTTTGCCATGGTCCTCTAAGACCTGTATAATTAACTTTCCAGCTGATGTGTGAACCATATTTTCTTCTCTTGGCCTTTACTTTTGTAGGTTATTGTGGTGCACACATGGTGTGCACATCTTACTTTTGTTTCCGCCTTCTTGAGAAGGAATCTACCAGTGTCTGGACACCCATTGGTCCTGAGGGCAGGGACATTCAGTGCAGCTCTGCAAACTAATCTGTTTGCAGCACAGAAGTCTTAAGTATGGAAGTGTTTGTGGTGTGAATCCAAACCGGCTTCTATTACAATAAAGTATCATGTTCTACATGAGTAAGAAGTATTTTTTTTTTCCTCCTGGTTTGATGCAGATCTCGAACGGTTCTTCCACATCTGTCTTCAGAAAGGATAATTCATATGGGTAATGAAGTAAGAAGTGGGGTCAGATGCAGGCATGCATTTTCTGTACAGATAGTGGGAAACCACAAAGAAAAATCAGTACAAAGACCACTCTTTCTGAAGATGAGAACATAGCTAATTTACTGTGTATTTTACCCCTTTTAAAAAGAGAATGTGTGTGGCACTTGCTTAGAATGGATGCTTGGCATTGCTGTCAGAGTGAATCCATATACTTCCTTTATATTAGATCACTGTTTTATTTCAAGAGTTACATGCATACAGGATGACAGCAAGCTGATTTTCCAAATTGCTCTGCTTTGTCACTGTTAGATTCTGGCATTAGGCCATCCAGATACTCTGTTTTTGAGATATGCTCTGCCAGTTCCAGAGTTGTCCCTCCAACTATATCACCTTTTTGAAGGTCAGTAATGCTCCTACAGTAAGTGGTACATTACAATTTTTTTCTTTCTTTTTTTTTTCTTTTTCATAAATAATAATTCGGTATCAGTATAAAGAAATAAAACCACCCTCTCTCCCAACATAGTGCTCCGTTGAGAAACCGTTGAAAACAGCCTATAAAGAGCATGGGTCTTATTATTGCTCTCCAGTTTCTTGACTCCTGTCAATATTCTCTACCACAAGGATCCTATTAAATAAAAGGGATTTTTGAATAAAATACTTCTCAGAATCTTTTGCTTCTCAGTGTGAGCTGCCTGGCATACCAGGAATCACCTATCAGGGTAAGTATTTTCCAACCAACAGAGTGGAAGGATTGGAATCCCTGAGGAGGCAGAAGTACCAGAGAGGGGAAAAATTGGCTTTCTGTTTTGCCAATACTTTCTCGGCTGCCAATTTCCACATAGAGCTGCAGACGCTACATGGGAGTGGAAACTTTCTGTTAGTGTCACACAACTCTTGAGATTCACTGCCGCTGAAAATATAATTAGAGATCTGGTTATCCAGCTAGAGGTCAGGAAGCTAGAGTTAATTGCTAACCTGTTTATCCTACTCAAGGGATAAAGCACATAAATACAGTTAGAAACTGCTTAAAGCCTGAGAGCTCTGCTGAAAGCCTGCTGCAAGCTTAAGGTAACAGTTTGGAAAGTGCCTGAGGGAATGAAAAATGTGGGATAGCATGCAGCTCCCAGTACACCACCCGCACTGGTACCACCAGCTCTGCACCAGCAGCCTGCAGAGCCACAGTCCCCCTCATCCTCTGCTAGGGAGGCAAAGCCCCACGATTAACCAAGGCTCTGCTGGAAGGGGTACATATATCCTAAGTGACTTAAGAGTGGACGGTCCTTTTGAAAACCAGACTTAGGTACTCTTGAAAAAGGTGCCCCAGACTTTTGTTTAAGTGGCTGCAGTTTACAAGCCCAGTCCTCCAAAGCCTTACTTGTGTGAATAGTCCCCACCCTTCAATCTAGTGTGGTTGAAATCAACGCCTCTTCACGTGCCCCTTTCGTGCTTAAATGGCAGGAACCACAAGTCGTTTGTTTCCTATCCTTTAACCACCTGATTTCCTACATTAAAACCCTCACATCTATCTATTCTGCGTAGGTAATGAAATCCCTTTTTCCTGTACAATGCAGCCCACTTTCAAATGGAAGATTTTTTGTTACCCCTTGTTCTTATTAAAATAACTCCTGTGCACATAAAGACTTTGATTATTAAACCCTCATAATGCAGCCAAACCTGAACAGGACTTCAACGGGTCTGGGGAAAGTCACTCCACCACTCCCCAAAGGCAATCTTATTCCCAAGTCTCTCCCCTCTCCTCTGGAATATTTCTGGGCTACAGCACTTGAAAGAAGCCAGAAGAATTATTTTTATATCAGGGAAATGTCATTTTATTTTTACTCTCCTCAAACTGCAAAAAACAACCTTTTTTTATCAAAGTTTTCAGAAATATTTTCCTCCACCACAGGTTGAGCATGGTGTTTCTCTCCCCCCATTTTCACCACTGAAAAGCCAGCAGCCTAGTTCAAGCCGCTCGCCTGGGCTCCCTCAGCAGCTATGAGGTATCCTTGGAGGGAAGTGCTCTCTCTCCTGGGAGAGGTGTTCGAGATAGCTGACACCAGGGGCTCCCAGTACTCTGCCACGTGGTGGATGACAGGTCAGCTGGTGAGATGAGTCTTACCCAACCCATGAGGATTAGGAGCGACTGCAAAGCGGAAAGGTTTTGATGGCTTAAATGGTGGCCCTCAGCTGGGGCAAAGCTTCTGCCCCTGCATTCAGGGTAATACTTAGGTATAGGCCACCTTTGAAGTATGTGCTCATTGACTCCAAAGAAAATTAAGAATGTGCTTTGGCCTTGTCCTCTTACTGGCACACTTGCCCTAATACATATCAGAGAGAGTATTATTGCCTGTTGCTTAATACAAACATGATGGAGTAGTTGATTCATATTATTTAATAAGAAGATGACTGACTGTTCTGCATAGTCTGTGTCTTAGGAGCAGTAAAATGAATCTATTAACTTATTAACTTTTATTTTGAAATCTTTCACGGAACTGTCATGTTATTTTGATTTGAGTAAGCGATTCATCTTTTTTAACAACTATTTTTTTAGTCCAGGGAGACTCATGTACTTCTGTTAATAGGTCAGAATTATGAGATGTATCACTCATGTTCAGAATCTTTTTGTAGTGTATAGCTTATTAATAATAGATTTGAATATCAAAAATAATGATATGCCGTTTCAGCATTTAATTTTGGGGAAACATTCAAAAGATTTCCCCCTTGCACTGGCACAGTCAGTGATAAAGATAGAGGGAGACGAACTGTACTGTAGGTGGGAGCAGAGACACTGCAGCAGCTAATGTGAGGTTGAGCTTTAAATTTTTATGACAATTCATAAACTATTTTTCTAGCCAAGACCCTGGCTAATCGCAGCCTCTCCCTGACAATTTCCTTGTTCTGATTCTCATGGATTTAATAGTGTTCGTGGGGGGTGAGCCGGGTGAGATAGCTCACTCTTGTAAGCTGCTTATGCTTGTATACATTTTTCTTCAGGAATGTCATGTCTTCAGCAAGCTGTTTGCAGGCGAGTGATTTCTCTCCTCTTAATTCTTGTTTGTCTAATGGTTTTACTAGTGGAGGGTGGACATGTGGATTCAAAGTGATGGCTCAGAAGGCTTTAGTCTTGGTGAAATTGTACTGGGGTGTTATCTTTTACATCTGATATCTCTCCATGCCTCTTCCCTCATCTCCTTTCCACCCCTGACCCCACCAGCCTGGGGCTCTCTCCAATGCTTGCCATATCTTCATTTTCAGATTTACTCTGTGGGCACTGCCAAAACTCTTCTCATCTCCCATCTTGACTAACGCTGCCTTTTCCTCTGTACATCCACATAGCATCTCCTCACCTTGCCCTCCATCTAACATTCTTACCACGCATGGAGAAACATAAGACACAACAAATATGGTTTACATAGTCTGAAACTTTAATTTCCTCAGCTGTAAGCTTGCCAGCAATAGCTCCTACACTGCAGATGAGGACTCCTTTTCTAACCCTTTTCTGGCAGGGGCTACTGGCAGCCTCCTATGTCACTGTGCTTCCCTCTGGAGAGCAGAAGGGACCTCGCTCTTCACTGCTGGAGCAGGATTGGGTGACTCAAGGGCTTGTCTCTTCTAGTGTTAGACAGTTTGCTTGGTCATTTTTGGCTCAATTTTTTCTGAAGCACACACCCAGCTCTGCTTTATCCTGGAACTGGTAGCCTGTGAGGGAGTTTGATGTTGTAGCTCTGGGATTTGATGTTGCTTTCTATGCTATGTGCCAGGAACATGGAGAAGATGGTGGAGCAGAACCTCATCCTACAACCAAAATAGCTTTTTCCCTTTGTGTGGCGATGGTGACCTCTGCCTTTGGCAATCTGTCCCAGTACCCCTGTTTCTAGCTGATAGTTCATGTCACATCTCCCTTTCTCCTCACACCTTGAATCTCTCTGCTGAAGCCCCACTCTCCACCATATTGAATTCAACTTTCGTCTCCTCCTCAGTCAGATACAGAGCATCTCCAATCGCTTCTTGACTGCTGTTGCACCTGCACCTTACTGTAGTGACTCCTGCTTTGCCAGGGTCTGCAGTCTGACAGTCTTGTCTCTGTGCATGGGCTGTCCTCTCTGAACCAGCTAGTTCATGCATTACCACCTCACCCCTACAATTCTGTCTCAATGCCATTTCAGCTGAAAAGCCTGCAAAATTTGCCACCCATTCAAGGCTAGGTACAGGACCAATAAATTAAAAACCTTGTTTCTTTGGATGATGCCTTTTAAAGATGTTTGGATATATCCCTGGCTGAGTCAGTACCATCCAGGGGTGTCTCTCCAGCTCCAGTTCCTGCTGCTCTTCCCTGTATCCTTCTCTCTCCCATCATTCAGGTTGGTTAGCTGCACCTGTTAGCTGCAACCTGCATGAAACTGGTGTTTTCCCTCTCCACATTGATGACCTCCAGTTACTTTATTCCAGCAGGTATGGACAGTCTCTGATGATTCATGGTGATGTGGTGAATCAGTCTCCACGTGATCCCATGGTGGTGCGGGAAGAAAGCGTGCTCCCGCTGCCTCCTCCCAGTCACCCGCTTGCCCAAGGTTAGGAAGCACTTTCTTCAGCCATCTCGGTTATCAGGGTGTCGAGCCATAGGAGATGGATTGGGAGAAGTTCTTCTTAAAATGCCACAAAGTGCCTTGCCAGAGCACATCTGCTGCCCCTCTCATCTTCTGCAGTGCCAGGGTGAGCAGCCTCTTGCAGGGAGAGCACATTCACCCCGGGGCGCTGGCACAGGTGGTGTCAAACTTGTGCAGCCAAATAATTGTGTCCCCAGTGAACCCTGGCAGTCCTGGGTCTCTAGTGCGCCCACTTTGGTGGGAGTCGTCTGCTATTTAGAACATCTCTTACTTGCAGCAAAGGACTTTGGTGTAGACAGGAGTTTAATCAGGATTAAAACTCTTTAGTGTAAGGACTTTTCTTTTAGTGAATTTATGTTCTGCTCCCACAGTGGAGCTTCAGGTTTGATTGCTGTGTTGTCTACACAGTACAAAACTCACAAGAACAAAAACTTGACGTATGTATAAAGCCCATATAATAAATGCTGCTGGCCCTGAGGTAGCAAAGTGAATTTAAAGGTAGAGCAGAACTTGTCTTTACAGCTTTTTCCCCACCTGCTGCCCCTTTTCTCCCACTGCAGTTCTGCCCTGTGCAGGCACTGTGCCCAAATATTCTCAATGCTTTCCCTGCCCATGTTTTACATATATTACATATATGCCTTACAGTAGTGAGCAGCTTTAAAATTTTCGTGTGGCTTACCTCACCCTCTCAACCAGGAATTTCATAAATAAATCACTGTCTTTCAAACCTTTTTTGCAGGTTGCATCTGTCTAAAGTGTGTGCGCTTCAATAAGTGTGCCTGACAGAGAAATTAAAAAGAAAAATCATCTCCCAAACAGAAACTATAAGAGGCATGTTGAGCTAAACACTCACTGCACATTATTACAAGGGGAATATGATTTGAGAAAGAGTGTTCAGAAAGTAAAGGTGACATTTTGTTTCCCTGAGCTCAGTGGGCCAGAACTTCACCTGGGGTAAATTGACGTAGGTTCACTGAAATCAACAGCTGATTTGCACTCACTGGGACAAGTTCTGCTGTATTTTAGCCATCGGTTATTGGAGGGCTTATTTTTTTTCCTAAGGAACTAAATATTTCTTCATAGTATGTCTTGCTGTTGGGATTTATTCAGTTTTCTGTGAGTAATTCAAAGACATTGTCCATTGAGACTGTTTTGCAGTAGAAATGTGGTTTCTTAACTGAACAGATTATTGGAAGCAAAACATATATGTTTTTCCTGGAAAAATTTGTCACATAAATAGACGCTTATTTAAAAAAAAGGGTTATTTTTTGTTAAAACTGAAAAATTTCAGCTGAAAGTGACCCCACATTTCATCTGGAAATGCTGTGCCAATGCCTAATGGGAAGTGTAGTTTGGGGAGGTAAAGCCTCTATTTCCCTCTGTACAGCATATTTTCCTGCTCTGCAGCTGCACCATGACAAGGACAGGAGCCTGTGAAGCTCCCTGAGAGATCATGGTCTGCAAGGCCTGCCCTTGGGGGAGCGTGGGTGCGTAAGGCGCTGTCATGCCCATGAGGCTTTGCAGTGATATGCTTGCCTTGAAGGTTTTGGCCATTTTCCCTTTAGCTGAAGAGTCACTGACTTGAGAAATCCCAGAAAAAAAGTTCCCCTCCCACTCCATCTTCTTTTTCATCAACAGTTTAGAGGCATGGGGAATGATGGGAGGAAGAAGGAGGCAATCCCTGTTCCATCCCCTAACCATTCTCAGAGGGACCCCCCTCACTCTTTTGTTGAGTGCTATCCTCCTGAGAGCATTTGGGCAACAGTTAAAAGTCCCGCTGGAGAATCTGCTTCTTCACAGCCTCCAAATACCTCTCCATTGGGGAACTGGAGACATCCATGTCTAGTGGGAATATCCAAGGTGCTCCTGGGAGGGAGTCATCGTTGTGGGAAGTGTGGGGCAGTGGTGGTGGTGCTAGGGCTCCAGCTGGGGCTCTGTCTGCACATCTCTTAGCCAGCTAGAGCTGCTCCCTCCCACTCGTGACACCTGCCTGCCTGCCTGCTTTGCTGGCAGCCTCTGGGAGAGGAGGGAGCAGAGCCTGAACACAGTGACATTCAGCCTGTGCCTCTTCTGGAGGAGCTCAGTGTTTTTAGGGTCAGGCATTGCCATGGTGCCTACTGCCAGCCTTTGCATAAAGAGTAATAAGCAGGTCTTCTCACTTCAGAATTGCCACCTTTGGTTCATACAGCTGAGCAGCGTATGTGAGCCAAAGGGCAGGTTTCATGCAGCTTTTGGTGAATAATAAGCCTTTACGCCATTCCTGTTTTCATTCGAAAGCGTTGCGGATAATCTGAGTGATGCTTATTTGCAGTAAGACCACTTCACACCAGGTCCTTAAAATGGCAAATGCTAAATTTGCCCTCTCTTTAAGACCTTTGTTTATTGCCAGAAGGGGTTAAAGTCACCCTTGTGGAAAAGAAAGGAGAGTTTATTTATTCCAAAGACAGTTTTACTTAAATCCTGCAGGAAGGTTGATTTTCTATATACAGTTTTATGTTTGGATTGTGCTCAGAAATACTGGTATAAATGCTAAATGCATACCTAAAATGTACGTACAGCCTTCCCTTTGTTTTTCTAGTAGGCACAACACGGGATGGCCCTGCCCGCTTCCTCCTGGACTCAGCATCCCTCTGCCTCTCACCTTGCTTCAGCTGTGTGTGAAAAAGTATTCATTGCAATGGCCTCGGGATCACCAGAAACACAGTGTTGTTTAGAGAGGGCATGTTCATACTTAGGTGGTGCTTTATTGCGTTTTAATCTCTATATCCTTAAACCTATAAATATACTCTAGCGCTAAAATAAATTTTGAACTTTTTAACTTGATTTTAAGGCCATTTTTTTTTTCCTTTCCTTAACTGAATTGGGAAAAAAATACCCAAACAAAAGTCTGCATAGTGATTGTGTGCTGTAAGTTGCTGTGCTCTTTTGCATAAAAGATTTTCCATATTACAGCAGGGGGCCTTCCCCTGGTATGTCAGTAAGAAGAAGAAAATTCATTTCTTACAACCGCCTGTCATTTGCCCTTTTATGATTGAATCGTATACCGTCAGACAACCACAAAAATGACAAAAGCTTTTGCAGCTGAATACATCTGATAATTGTGGTGTTTGGCTAAATTTAGGACTACAGCGATTGATACTGCAGTGTCCGATAGAGGAAAAAGATAAGAAATGGTGTGTAATCCTATTTTACAGTCTGAGAGACTTTAGTGATTACCTTACATGATCCATCACCTTAAATAATGTTTCTATTTTGTTAATCTTCTAGATTTTAAGGATCTTTTTTATTTTAAGGATTTTTTTTTAAATACAAACCAAGCCTCTAAACACTTCAAAGAAGCAAGTACACATGGGGTTGCCTTTTCAGTTTATTAATTTTGAGGTTAAAGCGATTCACCCTTGCAAAGTGCCTGCAAAGCTTGTACAACCCCTGGGGTTCGTGCGTGCTTTGGGGCATGAAGGCTACAAGATCTTCCCGAGAAGCAAATTTGCTGTACTGGTACCGCAGAAAGTACAGAGATGTTTTGCAAATGGACCCCCCCCCAGCATTTTTCCTTTATAGAAAGAAGACAATGATTATGTGCTGCCTTTGGAAGTGTCCTGTGCAAGTGGGTTCCAGGTGTTTGCGTTAACCAAGAATATTGTATTTATTCAAACAAACCAGACTCAGCAATTGATGAGTTTTAAAATCTAGGTGGGAGCCATATGGTCTAGATGACTTTTAAAGGTCCCTTCCAACCCAGACAATTCTCTGATTCTATGATCTGTTCCAAAGCTTATTGGTATCAATGGGAAGATTCGACCAAGACTCTTTTTTAAAGGGTGCCAGTTAAAAGCAGGTTCTGATTTTGACTTTGGCCAAATTGTGTTGAAATTTGAATTCCTAAGAATACAAGAATAGTATGAGAAACAGAACTGTAGAATAGTTCAAGGAATCATGCTCAAGATTTTGATGTATCAGTAAAACTATTCAACCGATCGAGACGATTTAAAACAATATAACCACTCCCTGTTAATCTATAGTAATCATTACATGACTTGATTAAACATAATCTAGCAAAATATACACCACTTGGGGGACCCTGCTCTGCACCTTGTCCAGGCAAAATCTCCAGTGAGTGGTTTTCATCAGTTGTGCAATGCTAAGGGTTTGAAAACTTCACCAGTCTATAGTCTAACACCAATCAATACAACTAATAGTATTAGACTGATATTACAAACAAATCATTTTCTTCCAGAGCAGAAAAATCTTTCCATCAGATCATGAGAGGATACTCAAGTGAGAAATGATTTTATATGAAGTTCTTTCCAATGGTTATCATTCGTATATGCAGCTATTTAGGGGTTTCTGAGAGTAGTTTGAAGTTCTGGTTATTGATTTGATGCATTTTAATGTATTTTCATGACCTTTAAAAACACATTGTTAAGAATTCTATATTTACTTTGTTGCTGTGTAAAGACATTGATATAATTCATATTTAACCTGCGTACCTCCAGTATGAATCCTCCCTTCCTCATCCACATCATTTACATAGCAGTCAGGAGCACAGTCCCCTTCCTTTCCTACTGAACTGGAGAGAAACACCACAATCAAAGAGGGGTACGGTAAATAAAGGAAGGGCTGACGGAGGTGGCAGGCACTTGTCACATTGGAGGAAGGTGCTTAAAAAATATTTTTCAAGTTCCGAATGTATCTTAGTTTCATGGTTATTAATTTATCAGGAAACTTGGGTCTGGAGGATAATGACTTGTGTAGGATGGGGGAGAAGAAAATGAATCCAGAGCCTGGTGGGTGAGCAATGGGCTTTGTCTGGGCCAAATTCAGTGGCACCAAGAAGGGACCAGGAATGGCTTCAGGGCATTAGTGCCAGTGGGACCTGGTGGGATGTTGAGGTTTTCACACCCTACCCCCCAGCATTTTCAGCTTTTAGTTCCCTATGAAAAGAAATGATAAAGTGGACCAAAATGTTAACTGAAGAAAATAGAGATCTTCAGTGCATTTGTCAGGATAAAGCTATTAAGGGGACTGTAACTGTGATGAAAATTCAAGTATTTGACTTTAATAATGGCTGATGATAATATTATTAATACGGATGTTTCACACTTCATTTTTATTTCAGATTGTATTTTTAAATATTTAAAACGGGCTTTAAAATATGGCTATTATTAGGACTTATCTGATGTTATGCTAGATTGCCATGTCCTTTGGATATAGTACATACCTACAGGAGCTGTGGCATACACTCCATCAAATATCCTCCCTGGAATTCAGTATGCAAATTATGGGACACTAAGATTTGAAGCATGATGTTTTCAATGTAAAGTATGTAAAAATTATTATTTGGGCTGATACACAGCTTTAATGAAAGATGGACGACATTTACTATTCCCATGTTATGTTTTTGCTGCCTTGGTACTGGAAGGCTGGGGTGCCTCTGGTTTCTAACAGGGCTTAGTCCTCCTTTGCACACTGAGAGCTCTCCTGTGCTATCGAGTAAAGTGCTGCAGCACAGTCCCCATGACCAAATGCACAAGGGCTTTGCTGAACTGAAGTTTTAACCTTGCCAGAGGTGACATACATTATGGAGCGGATTGATTCCCTCCCTTGGTTGGGGTTGCATGAAAGCATTTGTATAAAGGAGCTATAGGCAAGGACTGAGCGTGCAGTCCCAGCAGCTGCAATGAGCCTGTGGGGCCGCAGCAGCTGGAGGGCTGGGCTATGGAGCTGGGGGAAGAGGTGCAATGGGGCCCAGGGGGTTCCAGGTCATCCTTGCAGCAGTTACACTATGGTTTTGCATTCCTTGTGTTCATGGGCTTGGGAAGCTGTTGGGAGCCTCACAGCCAGTTTGAATTTGTGGGACAAGGCTACTATCAGCTGGCTGAAACGGGCCTTGACATAGCTTGTTGGCATCAAAGGGGTGACCAGCTGCTGTGGCTTTGACAAGCTAAACTCAAATTCAGCAACTCTGTACTAGAGTCACTTCTGCTTGTCTCACAGCCAGCCTGAGCAGGGCAGATGGAGGGCACGTGTCTTGCTGGAGGTCAGACAGTAAGTCAATAGCTTTACCAAGCTGAGATACCGGGACCTATTATTTTCTCAGAACCATATGCTCCTCTCTTTTACATCTTCTGGGGGTGGCAGATGGGTAAAAGCCACCTCCTTTCAGAGAAAGGTGGCTGGGGACAGGGTAAATGCCACTACACCTTCCCAGAGGGTACTGTGCTGTCTGTCCCACTTACACGATAGAGAGGGCTCTGGGGAAGATAAGAGTCATTGGGAACATCCACTGAGCTTCTCTTCTAGCCTTGCTGGCACTGCTTAGCTTAATGCAATGCAAACACCTGCTTTTTACACGGTGAGGTTTTCTGGAGGTTTGGTTTAAGTCCATGGGTCATTAAAACTAGTGGACACCAGCCACTCCTCCTCCTCTGGAGATCCTGTGGGATACTCAGTGGGTAACTAGAAGATTTTATACTGTCAGAACAACAAACCTCCCAAATGTCTGGATGGACACACTCTCTGTCCTTCTCCAGCAGACACTTAGTCTCCTTGCCACAGCCACGGGATGAGGCAGCACGGGCCGATAGTTACCCAGATGTTCTGCCTGACTAGGGAGAGGACTTTTCCCTTTGAACCAAAACTTTGTGCCTCGGTGGGCCCAGCTCCCCCACCCCTTAATCTCCTTCAGGATCCTGCTGGTTGCCCTGCTCCCGTTCCCTTCCCTGAGTGCCGGCACTGCTGCTACTACCCCTGTGCCCTCTGCAGCCTCTTTGATGCTGTCACCACCCCGGGGCTTGCAAAGCCACTGGAGTCCTGTGGGCTGACGGAGCTGGTGTAGTAACTGTCCCCAGCACGGTGTTTGGAGATACCCGAGTGGCTGAAGCAGGGCCTGGAGAGGGTCCTGGATTTGCTCAGAAACCCTCTGCTATCACATGTCCTCCTGGCGTGCCCTGGCTCAGGCGGCAGGCACAAATAATTTCCAGAGAGTCTAGCAAGGGGCACTTTGTGTTGTGGCACAACAGGGTGTCACACCTCTGAAGAAGCAGGAACCCTCTTGCTTCCTGAAAACTAACAGCAACTTTCCCTGAGAGGCTTGTATTTTACAGGAGGCATGTCAACTTGCTGTCCTGATTATACAGCTGCTAGCCTAGTTCTGGGAAACGTGTGCATGAAAATGAGTGCAGAAAATGAGCCTTCTAATAAGGCTCAAAGACTTTGAACTTCCCCTATTGTCACCATAGGTCTTCCCCTACTTGCTTAGCAGAGGGAGAACTATTCAGCTACAATCAAATAATGCAAATGACCTGAAGGAAATTCATCCTAGAGACACTTGCTGGATACACTGCTAATATGGTTTCCTCTCTTTCACTATTCAACCAGAATCTAGGATGACCTTTCCAATGAAACATAAAACCTACAATGTGCACCCTTACTAATGTATTCTAATGCAATTAGTTCATACAAAAGGCTTGTTAAATTTGCAGTGTCTGCTTTCACCTTTACAATAATTGCTAGTGATCCCAAACCATAAGTGTGTGTCATTCTGCAGGGCTCCTGAACTGTAAATAAAATGGAAAGTTTATTTGATAACTCTCCTGCCTGTCTCCTCAACTGTCCTGCTTTTCTTGCAGAGGTGCTTGCATGAAGTCTACCAGAGGCTTAAATATGGCTCAAGAGAGAGTGTCAAAAGAAAAGATATAAGCTGTAGTGAGGTATTAGGGCAGAAGCAATACTGCCAGTCTACATTGTTGTGCTTTTTTGGGGGGCAAGAGAGGAAATGCTAAGGTTAATGAGAAATATGGAGGTTTACAGCATCGCTGGGTAGCGGCTCCATTTTACTGAGGAAATAAAGGAGGGCACCCCTCCCTTGGTCGTGTTTATCGCCCTGCAATCCCTTCTAAATAGTTTTGTCACACAGAGAAAACCATGAATAATTACCTCCTTATATCTCTTGAATCATGCAGGAAAGTTGCCATCCCAAATAAATGTCCACTGTGCTATTAAGCTGCCATGTGCCCAAGCTCTAACGGCTTCTGGAGGAATGTGACACTTGAGCAGGTGGGATGGTGCCATAAGCGAGTCTGGTCCATTATCCAAAGTGAACTTATCAAGCCCAATGGGATAAAGCCAGCATCACTGGCTGAGGAAGCCCTGTCAAGCTTCTCCCTGGTGGCAGAAAAACCACCCAGAGTGAGATGGCAGTACTGCAAGCTACCCTGAGCATCTGGGTGCTTCAGAAGGGTTTGAGACAATAAATTTGGCCCATAAAAAGAATGAAAGCCACATTAGTTCAGTGATTCTGCTCTACAATGTCTCTTGTTGGTGAATGTCCCCCAAAGTGTCAGAGACAGAAACAGGTATGATCCTGCACTTTTGCTCTGAATAGTTACTATTTTATGAATTGCTGCTATTATTTTGGTAAACCTTACTTACCCTGAAGTCTTTTTTCTCCTCAAAATAACTCTACTACAAGCGGAGAGTCACTGAGATGCACTGAAAAAATGCTGCATTTCCATTCCCCCACTCTGGCACGTAAAGTCACAGGAAATGAGCTTTTCTACAGGACTGAGATGTGGTCAGGGAGAAATAATTCTTTTTTCAATCTAGTAGCTTCATGTGCCCAAGTAGGGTGGAACCAGGGTCTCCCACCGCCATCCCATGAGTCTGAACTAGAGCATCTGCAAAACTGGCTGGGAAGTTCTTTGGCACTTCTTGGAGCTAGCAAATCTGAGAGGAGGTACCTAACTCCAGGAGAGGACTCCCACAAAGGCCATAAAGCCACACAAAGCTGGTTACTTTATGGCTCATTCCCTTTCTCTACCTAGACAAATTCTTCAGGAGGAATTTGGAGATTTTCTACATTTGCCTAGGATTTCCAGCCACCTGGCAGCCCTACCAAACCTCTGCTAGGGCTGCAAGCAGGCTGTGGGCACATACATGTGTACATAGGCATCCTTTGGCACAGGCTTGGGGAGTCCAACACCAGACTGAGTGACGGCCCTGCAGAGTCCGAGTCCTGCCACCTGCGCTGGAGACAGGCTTAGGTGCTTCTTGCTCAGCTGTTTTTTCCTCCAGATACTGAAACTACCTCATGAATGCCGCTGATGGCAGGCATGCTCTGCAGCCAAAGATCCGCCCCACACGCAGCAGGATGCCCAGGAATTTCTGTGATGCAGGGCTTGGTATTGCCACTGGTGTAGCCATAAACGGATTCACCCACAGTGAACCACAGTCTCAAGTGAAGTCTGGGGCTGAGCAAGAAGCCGAGCTGAAATACTGCTAGACCTGGGTGAATGGTTTTGCTAAAGCTTGACTTGTCCTACTGCGGTTGTAGGAGCTGAGGAGCAGTTTTGCTGAGACAAGAGATCACTTGGTGCACCCGTTGTGTAAATCTTGTCCCTTTCCTTTGTGTTCCAGTAGGTTTGGTTGAAGAATTGGCAGATTACAGCTGATATCAAGGTGTATGTGGGCTTTTAATCCCATTTATTTGTATAGGTTTTCAGTTACAGAGAAATAAATGAACCCAGTAAGCACACAAAGAAGAGTTTATCGTTCTTTGTTATGAGCTTTTTACTATTCTCATTCTCATGAGTCCTGTGTTTTTCAATGCAAAGCCTTCTCCTTACTGTCTAAACAGGGAAGTGCCAGTATTTATTTATTTTTTAACATCAATATTTAATTGTGGGCAGTTCCTAATTATCTACCGCTAATTTAAAATGGGAAGATGAAGTCCTCGATTTGACAAACTGCCTGGTGAAGCCAAGGGGAAATGCTGCTGTGCAAGAACTGTGACCTGCACATGATAAGCAATAGGTTTTCTCTGTATTTTCCTTAAGTGTAATATGTGCAATAGCTGACTTGAACACCCCTCCTCAAATATATTGTCAAATAGCAGTAACACCGAAGTGTTTGACTTGGTTTTCTCTGGTTGTTCTTATAAGAAGGGAGGGAGGAGCAGGTGTTTGGCAGGTGTAAATGGGTGAAATCAATGCAGCTACACAGCTGGGGATCCAGTCCTTCGGTGTCTGATGAGGAAAAAACTAACTCTTTACTTTTTATCCCTGAGGCAGGTCAAGCGCTGCCTGTTGCTACAAACGACATTGCTTTGACGAGTTGTGCTGTTAGTTCAGGCTCTACTTTCCCGAACCGCGTATGTCCGTGCCAGCAGTGGGAACTGCAGGCACGCTGTGCCCAGCCTTGTGCCTGAGTTTCCCTGTTTGGCACTTTGATCCGCTCATCCTAAACTAGAGCTGAGGCATTAACCAAAATGCAAGCCACCCAGGAATTTGAGCTTGAATACAAGTCAGGGCTCGCAGGACTGTGCTGGTCGTGAAAGCATCTTTATTCTTGATCTGCAGGAAAGATTTCCTCGTGTTGTTTTCTGTGCAGAACTGATGGGATGGGGATTACTGTCTATCAGGTGACAAGGGAACCCGCCAGCTCGCAGAAGGTATGTGATTAGAGAGGACCCTAGGGTAAGGCAATTCCCAATGGGGCTTATAAGGAAGCGCGTACTGCTGAAGCAGCACACATTACTGGCTTCCACTGCCGGGAAGCCGGGGCTGGCATCACTGCAGACACTCCCCACCAGTGGATGTTGCTGCAGGCACATCAGAATTTCTTAATGTAGTGAAGAAGAAAGGGGGAAGAGGACAGCAGGGAAGAGAAATCAGGGGAAAAATGTATAAAAAATTCACTACATAAATTAGCTGTGCTTCTTGCAGCAAAACTAACAGTTTCTTTTGAATGTGAATTCTGTTGCTTCTCTTAACTAAATGCCTAAAGGAATTGTATCACATAATATACAAGGGTAATTATTAAAAATGCATAAATAGTCTTGTAGGTACAAAAAGTTGCAACTTGTCTCCAGCAAAACATTAAAAGGTTTGCATATGTCAATGAATTACAGGCTGTTTGCTTTTAATCGCTGCTATTTTGGGAGTTCCTGTAAGGATGTTTTTAGAAGAAACACATTTGGTAATTGGAGGAGGCTGCCCCATTGTAATGGGCAGTTGAAACCCAAAGGAGGCCTAGTGAGGATTATTCAGGGTGTCTAACGGTTTTGGCTCTGGCTTTGGGTGTTAAGTATCGGCTAACATGTTTATGCCTGGCCTTCAGATGTCCAAACACAAAGGCTCTTTTCTTCTGCTGCTGGCAAGAATCCAGGCCAATCTTAGAATATTTGCCCATCCTCCTCTTCTGTATCCGACCCATCATTGAGGACAGTGTTTCTCTTGGAGTTTCATCTGAAAAACACTACAGCAAAGGAATGCTCACTGACCCAGAAGCCCAGTGACAAGAAGAGGGAATTATATCTGTATGAATGTCTGCCTTTGGGAAAAAAAGCACACGGAAAGAGAACTACAACAAATCCAAAGTTTCTTTCCAAATTGAGCCACCTGGATTTTTTCTGTTTAATAGTCAGATCTGGTGGGACATTCTTGGATAATTTTTTAAGGCAAAATATTATGTTAAGACAGCCTGCTTACTATTACAGCTCTGAGATTCAAGAAATAGAAAATGTACGTTTTTGTTCAAGAGCACAGGCATCAGTTCAGATTGATACTTGGAGATTATCCTGAGCTAGAATAATGTATTTATGACTAGGGTCAAAGGGATTACCCACATGAATAAGGCCTAGCAGGATCAGGCTCTTCTGCTTACAGCCAGCTAGGAATGGATAATATGATATGAAAACAGACCTTTTTGGATTGTTTTCTTCGAGCTTATGCATCTGATTTCTGTCTCTGTGTTTGAAGCTATTAAAAGCATTTGATGTAGTCCTTAACATTGGCCAATAATTTCTTTTTGATTCTATATTTTTTACCCCAGTCCTGTAGTTCCAGCAGATGGAAAAAGTGACGAGTGCTTCTTGCAAGCAGCTAGAGGCCAGTGTCTAAGGACTTGCGTTATTTGTAAGAGAAAGGATTACCAATATGAACATTGCAAGATCAGTCCCAGGGTTTGTCATTTGAGTGCTCCAATGTTTGTATAAAAAAAGATCAGACAGAGAAAACCTGCGTTCAGCTAAGTCCTCATGTTTCTCAGTTTCTGCAGATAACGCACAGTATCTGTAAAATATCTTCTCAGTTTAAAGTCTGGCGGGCTACAATGAATGGCGATGGTAGAATACAATAAATGCATTTTACTGGCTAACAAGATTGGAAAGAAAATGAAAGGTATTCTTAAGCCTTAATCATTGGCTTCTGTGTTCAGGCTTTGTTTCAATAATTGCAATTCATCAACTGCTTACAAGAAGTATTTAGTTATTGAAAGTATTTGCATGCTGCGTTGATACCCTTCTAGTGTAGTTAATGTGTTTGTTTTTATGACTCACAGAAGAACCCTGAATCTTTTGATGTTCGTACAGATCTGTCTCTGCTGAAAGAGCCTCTCCTTAATCCAGATTGCCAGACAACACACCCATCTCCAGATTTTCGGCAAGGAACAGCAATGGAAGCGAAGTTAACTGACAGAAAAGAGCTGGAAGGCAGGTCACTCTAAATATGCAGGTAGCATTTCCAGCACTGTTGTCTCTGCCTTCTCCTGTTAAAGAGTGATTTGGATGGAAAGACTGAAGGACCAGCCATCATTAGTGCCCTTACAAAAGTTGCTCCCTCTCCCTCTGCTGCTAAAGCAAAGGCAAAAACACCAACTGATTTCAAGAGGAGCAGGATTGGGCCCTTAGGCTGTACATAAGTGTCTGTGTTGGAAAAGAGAATGTACAATGTTGGATGCTTCTTATAATTTAAGATTAGATCAAATCCTTTCAGTGCCCTGAAGCTTTATACCTTAATGCTGGGCTACCTGTGGCAGACAGCGAGTGAATGCCTGTCAGCATGGATCATCCTCCCAGCGTTCACTAAAAATGTACAATTCTCATTTTGCAGCATTTGAGATCCTTTAAAAAATAGAGTCTGGTGGGAATAGAAAGTAACATCAAGACGTAACTTCAATTTTTACCTGATCATTGGCATATTCAGGGTATTTTATATATAGTGATGCCTGACAAGCAATCAATGGACAGCCAGAAAATCAGTTAGTTGTTAGTCTTCTCATTGAGGTGCATGAAAATTATATGTAGCTAGTCTGAGGGAATAAACTGATATTTTCAACAAAGGCAAAAATATGCTGATGCTTATCAGGTGAAAGGAATTCCCTCCATCCCATCTCTAATCTGTCTGTGAAGGAAACATTATTGCTGGAGTGTGACCGAGCGTCAGTGGCCACAGCTGCATGGAGCTCCACAGTGTGTCCTCTTGTCAGAGGTCTTCAAGCTGGGTGATCGACTCTAGTGCCTCCTGCACACCTGGGGTCCTGGGCAGTGCGGAAAGGGTGGGGTGGTGAGCACCCACGGCCTGTCCCAAACCCAATGAGGGCACAGCCATGGTGGGAAACTGGGAAATATGGTGATTAACCTTGATTAGAACATAGGAGAGCACAGCAACATAGCTACACATTAGTAGTATCTCTGGAGTGTTTGGATGCCCAAATCTTACTGACTTTGGACAGTTGACTGGAGCTTCCCCAGAAGCACTTCTGTGCTTGACATCAGAGCTTTGCTTTTGCATTTCACACACTGTCTTACCTGAACGGCCACACTCTAGGGATCTGTGACTTCCCAAAAAACAGGCATGCCTTCATACCAAAACCCAAGCCAAACCTAGCACCAAATGAGATGGGCCAGGGTGGGTGGCACAGGGTGGCTTAAGGGAGCTGCACTCTCTTCTCCCCCCAAAACAGCGTGCCCTCAGCCATGCTGCCTTCACATCCCAGGCTGCCCCCAGATGACGGACGGGTGGACAGTATGCTGCTATCTGTAGAACTAGCAGGTGGCCTGGGGCATGGTCATGCCAACAGCAAACACTGCAGTGAGCTGCCCAGCACCACTTGGGCTTTGCCTTTGCCTAATTTGCAGGTATAGGCACTTCACTGAATGATGCCCCCAGGCTCTTATCAGCTCTTCAACTTCCAGCAGAGGATGAATCTGCTCAAGGCTGGTGGCTCACAGGCTGAGGTTACAGAGGTGAACTCTGAAGACCTCTGGCTTTCTCTCTGTCCTGCATTTTAGGTAGGAGTTGGACAGAGCTGAAATGGGACAAATCACTTCCTCCCCATAATTTCATGACTGGAATTTTGAGCCAGTAATTTTTTTTTTAATTAAAGGCTGCTTTTTACATAAGTAATTTACAATAAGTTTGTGAATACCAATTAAAAGCATATTTAACAAAATTAGACTTTCAGTTGCCTGTTCTATTGAATATCAGTGGGTAATAAGCTTTCCTCATTTCCCTGAGCATGTAATTTTTCCCTTGAATTCTTGAGTCACTGCTTTGATCACCTCTTGATTGCTTAAAGGCTGTGAGTCAGTAATATTTCCCAGTTTCGTTGTCACATCAAAGATCTTTGAGGGCTTTCTCCAATAGAAGGCAGCCAAGGTTCCTAGTTGACATAGTTCATCACCATGCTGAAACTATGCTGCACAAATGAAAATAGGGAATAATGCATCACCTTTAGCCATTCATGTAATCATTTGAATAATATGTATCACCTCCTTAAATGGGCCAGCTGCTACACAGCATTTTTTTTTCCTTGAATTTTTACACTTGAAAATATGGAGGGCAAACATTAAACAAGAAAGGTGATTTTTATCCAGACATGCTGATGAATGGAAGCAAAGGCAGTTGCTTTCCTCTGTTTACAGATTTTTGCTGTTGCTTTATTCAGGTATTTATGACATGAACAATTCTGGCTTTGAAAAGCCTCACATTTTTACAGAAACATCATTTAATGTGATAATATGCAAAGTACAGCAAAAGCCCTGAACAATATAAACAATTTGCACAGGATTCAGACTCTCAGTTTGGTACAGCAATTAGTATCCCACAGTGGCAGTTTTGATGAGTTTAAATCATTGATGTGCCTCACCACAGCACCTCTTTGGCTCCTTTTTGGCAAAACTCAGGCAGATTTCCAAAGAAGCTGGGTCTGAGCAAAATGAGGGCCAAGTTACCATCGAGACTGACAGCTGGGCAGGTTTTTCCTTCACTTGTGGGAAGGGGGAGAGTGTAATTCCCCACAAGCTGCTGTGACCCAGGTGGCCTGTGGGGGCTGTGTCACCAAGGACTCTGGGCTTTCATCTTTGGATGCGAAACCCTGCAATGCTGAAAGAAGGGCATCACGCTCCTTCCTTGGCAGGAGAGTCAGGGTGTGCCCAAGCATCCCTTTGGGATGTGCCAGTGGTACCTGGGCAATACCATCGCCCACGGAGGGAGAAATGGGTGGGGGAAGAGACTTGCTTTGGTATCAGCTGAAAGCAAAGGGTCTCCCTAAACAATGATATGAAGCTTGTGGCAAATTTATCTTCTTCAGGAGCAGTGAGTATTTCCAGTGTGAACTTCGCTGCTGTCATTCCTGGAGCAAATAAATTACAATGGGAAGGTATTTAAAGGGACATTGTCACCTTACAGCTCCTACCTTGCAAACAAACAAATGCCTTTACCTGTGTTATAAATCCCACCTTAACCTTATTAAAAGTGAAAGAATTTTTAAAAATCCAATTTACTTGTCACTCTTTCTGCTTTGTTTACTGGTTGTGTTTTCTCACTGTGGACAATAGAAATCAATGAAGTCAGATTTGCCTGTGTTTGAGTCACTTTCACTTTTAGGTTTTCAGGTTTAGGGCGGAAAGTCCAGAGGAATGGTTATTTCATCAAATAAGACTGTTTTCACTTGCAATTAAAAAAATCAATGGCAACGTTTCTATTCAGACATATGTTTTGCAAAAGTCTGCTTCTGTGAGATTTAAACTTTGGACCAACCTTGGCAGTGTCCTTTGAAAGACGTAGCTAAGTAAAACCTAGTGGTAATAAAAATAATACTTTTCATTATCATGGCAGATGGGAGACCAGTTATGCAGTGGGACCCCATTTTTATAGGTATTGCATAAATAAGGGATGGAATATGGTCCCAGCCTCTGAAACAAGGGGTAGATACATCCCTAATGAGGACAAGGATAATGAGATACTAATATTTAGCAGTATGAGCCATGATTTCAGCAACCCAAGAAACCACAGTTCTTGTAGATAACATGGCAAAGGCTGTTTTGCAGAGGAATATGAAAGCAGATAAAGGAGTAACTTTGCAGATATTTACATGAGATTCTCATAAGCACAAGGGGCAGCTTGTGATCAAAGGATATAAATCTGGGTGAATCTAAATGTGTTTTTTTCCCACGCTGGAGTTCCCTATTCTGTACTACTGCAGGAGGGCTCAATTTAGGTCCCCATAATGGTATGCAAAACTTGCAAAATGTATCCTAGCTGGGGCATACTCTCTAGGTAAGGCTTCCTTCTTGCTCCAGCAGGACTTCAATTCCGGGAGCTGCTGAAAGAGTGAGTCACGGAATAGCAAATGCTGTTTGCATTCTGAAAGGTAGCCCTAACCTTCTGTCAGAAAGGATTTCAGGACTGGGCCTCGGCCTTCTGTTTACTGAGTCTCCATTTATTTCAGGCTAGTGTGTTCTGATGAGATGCTGTCAGTAAAATCTAAATCTTAGTAAAAGTAAATAATCTGAAGAATTAGGGATTTGTTTATTCATTTAAAAATGTAGAGTCAGCTCAAAGAATTTGCAGTCTAAAATATTTTTTCATTCATAACATGTTAGTGGAAATGTCATTGATTCCAAGGAATAGGTTTTGTGGTTTACTATTGACTGAGATGACTAGCCACAGTGCTCCTCGTGACCCAGAAGACTCACCCTTCTTCCTTACTGAAGTGTGAGAAGTGGTTGGACACAGAAGTCTCTACTCTACATGACTAGGCACTGTTAATAGATTGTCCAGTCATTCATGTATATGGACTCATTTATACTGTGTTTGGCATATACTGCATAATCCTGCAAAAGGCAAAACAGCAGCAGTAGTCAATCAGGGATGGATAGGTTCCTTTTCTACTTAAAGAAGTGATGAAACTCCCAAATCCAGGCTCAAAACAATGGAAAATCATACCTCCAGGTTTCAGAGACCAAGCACTGGAAGATGCCTGGATCAGAGTTCTGCTTTGTGCTCCTTCTGGATAGAGCGCTAAAGGTCTCACCCGAAAGGAGCTGTTTTTTGTTTAAAAATGCTGAGAGTAGAGGTTTTGTTGAGTGAACACCGCTTTGTCAAGTAGCTGTTTGCATGCCTTTCAGTCATTGCTCCTCCTGACGAGCTCATGTTCTTACAGGCAGCATCTAATTGCTATAAATACCCGCAATGTATCATTCACTTCTCCTCCTTAACATAAAACTTTGACTTTAGAGGAAAATGGCATCTGTTATTCCTGACATTTCTAAATCTCCCACTGTTGCTAGATGACACCAGGCAGGGTGGCAGGAGGAGGAGATCAGGTTGCTTCCATGTAAGCTGGCAAATTTCTCTGAGGACCCCTCTAAGGCTATAGGTAACATGGGCAGAAAACTCCCAGACAGTGAACCCTCTTGTACTGGCAGGCTGAGAGTTGTTTTTAAAGGGGGGAGAAATGGGGGATAAGAAAAGAAGACCTTGTAGAAAATTCCAGTCTCTATTCATAAGACTTGTGATAAAAATGACCTCATGTGTTTCATAGTGCAGAAAACAGAGTTGAAGAATGCAGCCTTGTGGCCAAGAGGAGGGTGTTTCAGTGACCAGTTAAGAATATTTGAATCATACAGTGGTTTATTTTGCTGTTCTCTCTTATTCCTGACAGCACAGGGTTTAGAGAGGCTCTCTGAGTGGGACAGAGACATTGGGGTTTTAGTATGGATAATTTAGCTGCACTCTTTCATTTGTACACAGTTTTTCTCTTTGCAGAAGGAGGGACCAGATTTTTGGCCTTCCAAGAGGTCTCATAATCTATCTGCATCTGCCTGTCTGTCACAGATTTAATCCTTTGAGCTATGATACTAAGAGCCCTCAGGGGCGAAACTTCTTGGGGAATGAATGCAAACACAGTCTTCTGCAATTAATACAAACACAGTTGTCTGCCATCAATATTAGAAATGCTTTCAAAATACCTTTATATCCTTAAAAGAACCTGGACAGATGAAACCTACTCACCCCCAACATTATTGCTATTATATGCAGTTGCTACAAAGCTTAGAGTCACCAGTGACACTTTTCCTCTTTGGCCAACATGTTCAGAAACTTCTCCATTCTCCCCTTTTCACCATACAGCACCAGTTGCTTTTTCTTTCCAACACACTCTAAAAGCGAATGGGCATGTGCGTACCATCTGGATTGTCCAGATTCTCAGCCCAGGTCCTATCCAAACCTCTCCTAGGAAAACAAGGCTATGGGTTCTTATGGCCAGTTCCAGGCTCTGAGGCATGAGGTGGCCATTTCCTTGGCTTCTTATGAATCTGGAGATCCAAAACCTGTATCAACAGTGATACAATTAGGATATAGCAAACATAGCTTTTGGACGTGACATGTCATCAGCTGCTCTGTCCTCAGGGATATTTCCAGCTCCTTAATTTTTGACTTTTTCCCCACTTGCAGCTTTGCAGAGATCTACATTGGGATGGAAGCGAGAGGGAGTTGCAAAGCTCCTCTCCTGTAACGAAAGCGCTCATAACTACCTCCTTCTGGCTCTTTGCCTGCTTTTTGGAAAGGCCCTACCCTCCTGTGCGGACACAAGAGATTTCAGCTGAAACATAGGTCTCCCCTTTGCTGTCTCCCCCTTCTTCCTGAGACTTAAAAGGAAATCGAATGCCGCAATATAAGCATATGTGTTACACTTGTATTTAGTTCAGTGGCCTCTTCTTTCTAACAGTTTACTTTGTCTCTTCTAATTCAAGCATGTCAGCAGCAAGTATCATATCTGTGACATCGATAATAAAAATCCCATTGTAAATGCTGGAGTGTCATTTTCCATTCTGCCTAAACAATCCCGAGCTTTGTACTTTCTGGAGTGGCCTCTGTCTTTCACAGGTGACATTTGCAAATGGGGATCTGCATGTGTAAACCATGCAGCTAAACGTCTCATTTCCATATGTACAGGCTGGCATAAGCGCACTTTGTGTCAGGAAAGAGGCTAGTCTGTGGCAGGTGGAAATTTGGCTACATGAGATTTACCATGAGGCAGCAGGTCTTTCTCCCTTCGCAGGGGTGTCAGCCTTGTGGAGGTGGTGATGGAGGCGTGCTGTGTGGTACCCGGCGACTTCAAGTGCAACTTCATGCTCTTTGTTTAGAAGGGAAAATTGGGAAAATCATCCACAAGCTTGTGTGCTTTGATTCTGAAATGCTTTTCTTGACATTCTTTGGCCTGGGGTGTCAAGGGAAGTTGATACCTGATTTGTGTGGAAAGCAGCTGATAGTGGCACTTCCAGCACACTGGAGCAGCCGGACCACTCTGCAGGCTCTCAGAGGTGTGGAAGGCGGAGCTCCCAGTTGGGCAGGGCTAGTTTCGAGCCAACCAGGACCTTCTCTGCATCACCACCATGGCTTCTTCTGTGGCTCTGTCAGCATCACAGTGGCAATGTGGAGGGACTGTTCTCCCTTCTCAGTAGAAGTGATTCATTTTCAGAAAATGTGGTCCCTGAGAAGGCTTAGTTTACTGAGTAGGGGGTCAAAATTGTGTATTTTTGTGATCTTATTCCTTCTTAGAATTACACCATCATTTATATACTCTTATAAAGCACACCAATTACTCTAAATATGTACTGACATATACCAAAGTAGCTAAAAAGGAACAATTACGAGACCATTTGGCATGGTTACAGCATCTGTGAAAAAGACATCTTTTATGTGTAACACAATTTGTCCAGAATTAATGAAAATATCCAGGGCTGTTTTTATGAAGTAATTTGTCACATTAAACTAAAAAAACCTAAGGTTATGTTGGACATGAAAAGAAACTCCCCGAAGGTCAAAGCAATTAAACATTGGAACAACCCATCAACCCAGAGGTCACTGAGGCCTCATCTAATGAGAACATTCAAACGGGACGAAATCCTGCAATCGTCTCTACTCATTTCTTCACCAGGTTAAATAACCATTTGAAGTCCTGGCATAGCGCAACCAATGGAAAAATTCCCATGGGCTTGATTGGGACTGCTTTTTTTCCCCTGGAATTTAATAAAACCTTCGTATTTCAAACAGATCTGGAATAGTTGTGAATTTGCATCTTCTATGAATTCCTGTAAACCAAAAGACTTGCAAGGAACCTTGCAGTAGCATCTTCCATAGCTTTTCCTTTCTTCCTTGGTATTAAAATTAATAGCTAACATTTGGTTGTTGTGCACATATTAACATTTAATTGTTTCCAAGGGAATATGTGTGTTCATAGTCGAAAAAGAATTACTGCAGAAAGCGACTTTAGAAGAGGATGGTCCAACAGGAGGAAAGTGATTATACAAATCTGGCAAGACTATAGCGTGCTTTTAGCATTCAGGCATATCTTTTCATAGTTTGGAAATCTTGGTAATAAAAAGGAGTTGTCACTAACGCTCTGAGAATTTGTGTGCTGCCCTAACCTTCTGGAAATAGATATAATAAGATTTATAAATACCTCTCCTTTAAAAATGATTCAGAAAAATGCTAGGTAAGCTTACACGGATTTGTGGAAAGAACTATGTGGGTCAAGTGCTACAAATTTTTTGTGAGCCTCAAATGGGCAAACTGTTTTAGAGCCAGTAATGATAGCAGAGCACAGAGCAGTTTCCTGCCATTTCTTCCCTTCTGTGCTTTACTGCCTTCATGTTTTCATTCACATTGGTCCCTCTTGTTTTCCACTTCTCCCTTTATTTTTTTTTTTTTGGGTGTATGGATATCTGAGAAGAGCTGTACTACACTAGGTTGTCAGGAAATTATGTTCTATCGGTTATAATTTCCATAGGCATTTCCCTGCTTTAGAGCAGGTGCTTTTACTATAAACAAACAAAGCCAAAAAAAATTGGAACCAACGTCTTTGTGAGAGATTGATGTATTACGTATCTTTTTATATTAGACAGAAGGATAAAAGACAAAATAAGTGCCTGCGACTATGTACCATCATTTGTCCATGTACTGAGGTCCACGTGATTCTGTGCAGGGCCTGGGGGTAAAACCAATGAAACAGGTTGGAGTTCATTATGTAGTGATGAAACACGTGATAGCTTTTCTTTTGGAGCAGCTTAAGTTTTGATCTAGTTAGATTAGGAACATGCATTGTTTATAAGACAAAATTTGGTATTTTGTGCCTTTTGGCTGAGTGGGATATAATGCATTCCTGTTTTCTGTACTTGACTGCTCATCAACTTTTAATTCAGATTGAACAATAATGGTGTTTTGTAGTGTGGAGATGGTGTTGCAAGTAAAGATTGCAGTAATCACTGATGCTGATGTTTTATCAGCAATCACCATATACAAAAGGGAAATGGCTCAAAACACACACTTCATAATGATTCATCCATAACTTCGCTAATTCCACACTGGTAAATAATGATATCATTGCTCTAACCATGTCAGACATCATTCGTGTCTTGCTTTCCTTCCACAGTCATTGAGTTTGAGGGTTAATTTTAATGTGATTTCTCCAGCAGAACAGAAGACACATGGAGCTGGCAGTGATGATAGGGCTGAGTTGAAAGTTTTCCCTTCCCCTGCAAAAATGCACCTTGAAGTAGTATTCATAATTACGACAAGATGAGAAAAAGCATTTGGTGTTCTGAAATATAATGTTAATAGGATATGGAAGAACATTTAGTAGAAGGAAAATTCAGTCTGCATTCAATGTTTTCCCCACTGTCAGAAGCTCCACAGAAAATTGGCTTGAGACACCGATTTTCTTAAAGGAATCAGGATTTAGACATGACACAATCACTAATATTGTCAATGCATTAAACAGTTCAGCAGCATTTTATGTCTAAGTTTTTTTATGTCCTGCCAGTACTTTTACATGATACGAGTACATGGTTCAACCATGTTTCAGGCAGTGTCTGCAGGGGAAGGGAGAAGTTGGGGCAGCTCTGGACAATTGTTCAGGTGTTTAGCTTTAAAACGAGTACTTTTTAGAGCTAAATGGGTGTCCTTCAAAAAAGAAGAAATCAGAAAGTTCCACCAGATTAAACCCAGCATTTTGAACATTACTTTTAAAATTATTTTAAAAGATACTAATCAACAGTTTGCAGAACACAGGCAAAAGCTGAATTTGTATTCACTCTACCAGGCAAGTTTAGAGCCCAGTGGAACAGGACAGTGCAGAGCAGGTATATCCATCGCAAGGCATTAACCTCAATGTACCAGGGTGAATTTGACCATATCAATGGCAAAAGGTCTCCTTCTCAAGTTCAGGAAAAGTCAATCAGGGAATGTTTCTTTCCCCCAAGAACTCTTTTCTGCCCCAGAAACGTGGAAACGTGTCAAAAGCAGGCATCACAGTGTCTTGTCTCCCTTCAATGTCTGCAAGGTATGCATTTTCCTCTCAGCTAGTTTTCATTGTCTGCTTCTCCTGGCAGAAAATTATGTACTTTTAGGGCACAATTCCTCTTATCTATGGCTACTTGAGGAGCCGCATTGCTTTTTGATTAGATAAGTCTCACCCCAAAGGTGTTTTCTGGAGCTCCCTATATTGATCCATAAGGCCTTCTCCTTTTCCTCCTTGAAATCTTTCCTTTGAAGTGCCAGTGCAAACTGGAAGGACAAGTTTTAAATGAACACACAGCAACAGCTGACTGAAACCTGATCCAGGTTCTGGGACCAGGTGGTGGTTCTGCGTGAACCAGAGAGGCGATGTCTCCTGAGCTCAGTCTCAGCCACACAGTCCCTGGGGGAGAGCATGAGGCCTGGAGGGAAGCATCATTTTCTGGCTTCCATTTTCAGTGGTTGGCTATGGAAATGGGTGTGATTTTTTACAGCTTGTTCTACCCTACCAGCACAGCCCAGTTTCTTCCAGATCTTTTCTTTTTTCCACTTGGCTCATAAAGTCTTGTGTAAAGGGTATTGAATTTTACAGGTATTTGTAGACAGGGCTAATAACAATCTTGGAATCAAGCAAAACAAGAGTGCAACCCATGCCTCAGATAATGACAGACACCAGGGAGAGGTGGGCACTGAGCTTTCAGGATTTTCCAGGAGTAACTCGGGAACCTGCCTCCTTTCAAACTCTCCTCCTCCAGTCAGTAAATGGAGGAAAGATAATGAGCTTTTGTAATAGGCATGGGACTGCTAATAAAAGCTTGTCTTGCTGACACCCCAGTATTGAAATTATTACGTGTTTCTTTTCATGTTGAAGCAAGATTAAAACATCCGAGGATATTACTGTTTTATTTGAGCCAGGAATCTATGCAGTGCCAGGAGAAAGACAAAAATCTAATGCATGTTCTCATCTACAAGTTGGAGATGAAGACTATATCATCTTTTCCAACAGATACCATCAGATGAAAGTGATCTTTTAAGAAGAAGCTGACTTTCTGTTGACAGAGATGGACACAGACATTGAATGATCTCAGGGCCAAAACTAGAAGAAGAATGTAGCTGGATCAGCAAAATGTCATGGTTAATAGTATCAAAAGCAACCAAAATAATTAAAAAGCAATAGGTCAGTCACATTGCCACACTCTGATGACTGTAATAAATAATTAAAAATTCAAAACAATGCAGCCTCAGTATTATGGAAATCAAACTGGACTTTAGGGAAATTTTTTGTGACTAGATGGTCAGACACACGATCATCTTTCCCTTCATCCCCCCCTGCAATCCTTTTCCAAGGTCTTGGGGATGGGAGGTGAAAGAGAAGGTGGTAATTCAAGATGATTAGGAGACAATGGTAACTTATTTATGATAACTGAATAATAGGAGCACAATTCAAAACAGATAAAACATAATCACAAACAAGCTGGAGGATTACCCATGTTGAAATAAAAGGATCAAACACTCACAGAGACATTGATTGCACTTGGGGGTATTTTGGATCTGGATCATGTAAAGCTTTTGCATGAACTTAATTTACTCCCATTAGCTCTGAGAATGTCGATGGAGCACATCAAATTATATGTCTGCCTAGATTTGCAGCATCAGACTGTAGCATGAATCTGATCAAGACAAATCGAAATAATCAGCTAAGAGATGGTCAGAGAAGAGAGATGGGATATACAAATAATTAAAAGGCGACAGAAAAAGGCAGCAAAAATTTCTGCAGAAGTTTCAAAAAGGAGTTTTGCTATGTAATGAAAAGAGCTCTCGATCAACTTGAAACAACTTAATAAGAGTTGAAGGCTAGCTAGGCTTCTGCCTTTTTAAAGTGACACTGTCAAAAAGTTTGAGTGCATTGATATCTTGCTGTATTTTATATAGCAAAATTGAAATTTGGTTTTGATTTATTTTCCCTTATTCAGTTCTGGAAACACAGAAATACAACTATCCCATGAAGATGAAATACTAAGTCACTAACATCAAAGACAATGTTCCCATTGACTTGACTTCTCAGTCCCCAGGCCTCTGTGGGCAGCAGGAGCAGCAGTGTCCGTCCTACAGGTCAGAGCTGCTGTTGGGGCAATGCATGCTGCTTCAACAGCATGCCCTGGCTGCTGTGGCCCCCTAAGCCAGATGGGCATCCCTGGCCATTCTGCTGTTCATGGTAGTATATAACCCTCTTAATTTTACATGATCAGGTGAAACAGCAAACCAAAATACCCAGAGAAAAACATATTATAAGTCCTTACTCTAGTAAGGAGGTTGTACCTTACAACAGGCCTTATCAACTATTAGCAGGTATGAAAGAAAGCAAAAGATGTATTTTGACATGTACCTGAGCTTCTCCCACTAAGATTGTCAAAGGAAAATATATCAAAATCCTTTCTGATCTAGAAGGCACATTAATCAATACTTTTCTTGACAAATCAACCATTAAATGGAATGATCCATTTCAAGATTGGTGCATAAATCCAATTTAACAATTTGTCAGTAGAATGGAGGAGTTAAAAAATCTCTTAACTGAAATCATGAGTTATACCGTTATTAGTTTTGAATTAAAGTTTAAACATGGTAGAATACAGAAAGACATAGGACCAGATTTCATGCTTGTTGCAATGGCATCCATTCCACTTATTCCACTGAATTCAGTTGAGTTCCTGACAATTCATACTTCCTGATGTAGCTGAATTCGGTTAATAATCTGATTGGTGGCAGACAGCACAACATATTATTCTTACTGAGATCTTGTACATCGCTTTTCAGCTATAGATCCCAAAATGCATACTTGATGCTGAAGATCCTGGTTGTGACTTTGATGTCAGAAAATCTGTAACGATACCAAGACTGCTACAAAGATTTTGAGATGTTAGTAGAAATGTGTCTGTCTCAAAGCCATAAGGGACAGGAGTCATAATAAACACAGTGGGTCAAGTTCACTGCTGATATTGATGATGGTATAAATGGCAGCTCAGATAAGATCACATACTGGTATAAGTGATTAAAAAGATAACATCCTGATGCTGAGCTAAAGAATCCTGTGAAGCTGAAACTAACAACTATCAGTGGAAGAGGGCAGTGCACAGATACCAACTAACCAAAACATTCCCTTCACCAGCATGTTTTTGTGTTGCAGCCTTTAAATGCCACCACTGGTGCAGGAAGACAATGTCTGTTAATATCAAAGACAGAAAGCAGCTGCTGGATTTTCTGCTGCAAAACAGAAAAAGCCCAGTGGAGAAGCAGGATGTTGTTAGTATTAAAACATCTGGAGAGGTCATGATTCTGCTCTTCTGCACAAATCCCACAGGACCTGCCCAGGTCCTCCAGTCCTCTATAAGTTACTTACATAACAACCCCATGCACCAGTACAGGTTGCTGGAAAGCAGCTCCACTGAGAAGGAGCTGGGAGTGCTGGCGGACAGCAAGTTGACCCTGAGCCAGCACTGTGCCCTTGTGGCCAAGAAGGCCAAGGGTATCCTGGGGTGCATTAAAAGGAGTGTGGCCAGCAGGTCGAGGGAGGTCATCCTCCCCCTCTACTCTGCCCTAGTGAGACCACATCTGGAGTACTGCATCCAGTTCTGGGCTCCCCAGGTCAGGAAAGACAGGGAGATGCTGGAGAGAGTCCAGCAGAGAGCTAGGAAGATGGTCAGGGCACTGGAGCATCTCTCGTATGAGGAAAGGCTGAGAGACCTGGGTTTGTTCAGCCTGGAGAAGAGAAGACTGAGGGGGGATCTTATCAACACTTATAAATATCTAAAGGGTGGCTGTCAAGAGGATGGGGCCAGACTCTTTTCAGTGGTGCCCAACAACAGGACAAGGGGCGATGGGCACAAACTGGAACACAGGAAGTTCCACTTAAACATGAGAAAAAACTTCTTTACTGCGAGGGTGACAGAGCACTGGAACAGGCTGCCCAGAGAGGTTGTGGAGTCTCCTTCCCTGGAGACATTCAAAACCCGCCTGGACACGGTCCTGTGCCCCCTGCTCTAGGTGTACCTGCTCAAGCCGAGGGGCTGGACGAAATGATGTCCAGAGGTCCCTTCCAACCCCTACCATTCTGTGATTCTGTGTGATTCTGTGATTCTTACTCACTTTGGCAGCTATATAATGCCTTATCATCATGTAAGATACACATTAGATAGATACATCTATCCAACCAGCTTACAGCAGCTGTAGAAATTATGCTGGACCTTAGATTTTGTTCCAAGATTTAGATGCTTAATTTTTTTTTTTATATTTTGCCCAAGAATTTGATTCATAGGAAAATATCTCCACACCTTTCCCCTAGCAATCTTATCCACAAATCAATTCTACTAACCTGTGATTGCATTTTATTTAAAGCAAAATGATTGGTTGGAGTTTTGATTCAAGAAAAAGTAGCAAGATAGGGAGAAATCTGATATCTTGCCAATAAACATCAATTAATGTCACAATGATATAAAGAGAATCAGAAAAGAGTGGTACCACTGCTCCAGTTTGTCCTGAAACAGATGTAGCAAAGCACAATCACCCTCAAAACAATCGGTTTTACAACTTGGGTTTTTTTCAGAAAAGGTTTTCAGAAAAGGTACTTGCTGCAAGCAAAGCTAAAAAGTTGCTCTGTTAGCACTGAGATTTACACAAATTGATTTTCTATTGCACTGTGTCTTCTGGCTGGATCCTCTGGTGTCTAGTAGGGCTCAAGCAATGAGCAGAGTGTATGCGGGGGTTGAAGTGTTTTGCCCTCTCAGGTAACTCCTCTGGCATCTCTTGGTGGGTACATGCACCCTGTAGCCGCCTTCTCAGTTGGGCACCAGAAAGACCTGTCTCTTCTATCATTTGCCTCTCTTCATGAAACATGCAGGAATCAGGATGGCTTTGGACACTGTGCATTTCTGTTGGGTTGAGCTGAAAGTGCCAATCAGTTCAGAAGGAAGGTGGAGTAAAGGGGAAATAGTATCTCTCTCTTTCACACATGCACATACATACATACACACCAGTATGTGCAAACCCAGCATGACCATGCAAGCCTTATTTTCTTAAGAAAGCAAGATTCAGAAATTCCCATTAACTTTGCAGAACTCTAAGCCAGGAGCGTTGCTAGATGTCACTGATAGGTCAGATGGGTTGATAACAGAATTACATTGAGAGTTATGCCAAATGTGTTGAGGCCCATCTTACACAGGGTATTATTCGTGTGAATTATAGTGAGTATTTCCTGGCTATGCAGGGCAACTTGCAGGGCACTGCAAGGACACAGGGGATAGTAGGGCCAGGGGAGATGGGATGCATGAGCCTGGTGTAGAGAAGAGCATCGCAGTTGTAGTTTTGATGTCACATTACTTCCAGTTGACACCAGGACCAGGGAGCAAAGAATCTGGCTGGGTCAGCAGGCAGAGAAAGAGTGCGTGGCTCTACGGGTTAAGTAATAGGCGAGTGCTAACCCTGCCCAGAGGGTGGTGAATGAATGAGCATCATCCCCCTCTCCGTTCCAGCAGTGACCAGGATTCCTTTCCCAGCCCGCCCCCGGGATTCCTCCCGCAGGAGGAAAAGGGGGAAAAGCGAATCCTTTCTCTCTGCCGGGCGCAGCGGGGCACAGAGCAGCGATCCCCCGCCCGCGCTTCCCCTCCTCACCCCCGTGCTGGCATGTGGCTGCTGCAGAAGTTGGGAGCTGCTGTTATGAAATGCAAATATGTTTGCAAGACTTTTACTTTCACTGAGGAGAAACACAGCATCCAAGTGAGGAAAGGCACATGAATGAGATTTGCTGTTTAACAGTGTCTGTCTAAACAGAAAGACGAATTGAGATCCCTTTGAAAATATGGTCCTTCTCGTTCTTTGAGCAGAATAAATAAGAAGGTGACTGCACCTAATAATAATTTTCTAACCCTGTCACCTGGGGATTTCAGCACATTTTGTGAACTTTCCTCACTTACCTCTTTTAAAACCCATCTCTGCAGATGACAAGTACTACTTTCCTCATTTTGGAGGGGGGAACACTAAGTACTGGTGAAGGGCTTTGCCCAAATCCTCCAGGAAACCTGTAGCAGAGAGAGGAAGCAGAATAATTTGATCAATTAATCTGCCCTTTCACATTTGTGTCATTGTTTCTTTTTACTCCAAATAACTTCAGAGATTTGCATTGTGACAGACATTTTCTAGGGCACTTTCTAATATCCTGAGCCCACTGAAGTGTACCATTATCTACTGAAGTTAAAAGACCACCCTCAGACTAAGGTGCTGTGTGAAGCTGTCCTCATTTGGCTTATGATCAATAGCCCACAATAACATTTGGGCCAAGAGATTATAGACATTAATCTTGCCTCAGAACAATTTAGGATCATTAACCAACCCAACAGAAACTCAGTGTATGCCTCTGCAAATGGAAATCAACTTCAAAAAAAAAAATCTTTCTCTTGACATCTTTTAAAATCTCTTTTATCCTTTCCTGGGGAAGAAGAGGGCTTAGCACAGAGGACATGGTTGGAAATGCATTTCTCCCTGGCGTAGTCCATCTTCTTTGTCAGTAAATCCTGCTGTTGCACACAATTCCTGCAAAAACAGACCCTGGTTTGCTTTTTTCTTTTACTTATGGAGGACCTTAGTAGACTCTGGGGATTGACAGCGTGGCATGCCGGCTAACAGACAGTCGTATGGAACAGACTTTATTGGTTGCAGTGTTGTTTCATGGGTACCCACTGATATACAGTTTTGACACAAACTAGAGGGGTAAGGATGAGCAGGGTCCTGGGTTTAATCATTGTGGTTCCAATGGTGGAAGCTCAGCTGTGAGTGTGATTTTCTCAAAAGTTTTCAGTGCTGTTGTATACACTTTCAATTTAAACCTAGGTCATAGACCAATATCTTCTCAGAGGCATACCCAGGTTTTATGTGGAGATGCATTTGTGTCCCTCAGCTGGGATCAGGCATACAAGTTTATAAGAGATCATTTTGGGTCAAAATGTTCCAGAAGACCAGCTTGGACCTGCTTCTGCCTGTCAGCCAGAGAATAAACTTCTTCTTTCCCCTTCCCCTTCCCTTTCCCCTTCCCCTCCCTTTTCACTTCCTGTAGCATATTCTGGATAAAATTGGTGCTGGGGTTTATGGGGGGAAAAAGAAAGAAGAAGGATAAAAATAGTAATGTCGGTAACAACTGGGTAGTAGTTCCTCCTGCTGCAGGCATCCCACTATATTGGCTGGGCTTGAGATCACTCTCTCTTCAGCTGGTTCTGCTGAAGAAGCAGGCATTACCAGACTTGCAGAAAACTTATTTGGGACGGCTGAGATGACTTCTTCTCCCCATGTGGGACACCATCATGTCAGGCACATGACAGTGCCAGTCAACATGAATTGCATAGGAGGTGAGGGACCCAACTGCTGGGGCATGGTGTCACGGCTCACCTTCTGGTCTGCTCCTTCAGAGACCCTGGCACTGAGCTGCAGGTATGGAAGGAAGGAGGTAATTGCAGGGCATGCATTCCCAAAATGTCTGGCTTGGCATGTCTGGCTTTATAGGTGTAGCTTCACCAGAGATGGATTTGGACTAAAAGACAGGAAGAAGCAAGTCTCAGAGAGGCAGAAATCTAGAGACAGAATTATAGATATTACTGAATCCCCAATGTATTTTTAAACTTCATTTTAAAGGGAAAACAATGGAAAAAAAGCTTCAAAGGCACATATTTAAGCGTTAGTTTCACAGTAATACCTCCTCAGAGATCTGACTTTATCACTACTGAGAGGGGAAAGCAGAAAATGGAATTGTTTTTGTTGTTCTATCATGTTTGTGACATAACAAAAATGTGGAGTTCTTCTGCTTTTTGCTTTTCACCTTGTTGAACTGCTGTCAGACTTCTGTAAATCGTTTGCACCATAAACAAGCTTTGTAAGTGAAAGGGCAAGTGCTGAGAAAAGCCAAAGGCAGAGATTTTATATAGAATCTTTTCTTACAGAGATAACTGACTTCAGTGTGGGCCAGCTTCACCTAGATCCAGGAAACTAAGCCAAGTATCATTGAAGACAATAGTATAATGAAGCTGAAACCACAGCAGATGTACTAAGACTCTGAATGCGTTAGTTTTGCTTTTAGGCAAAGAGTAAGATAATTGCGGCTGAGAGGATTTGGTTTTGAGCAAGAGCTACTGCCTTGTTTCTCCATAGCATTTCAGCCACAGATGTGTGGCAGACAAACTCCTGGAAAGACAGACATCCCTTTCACAGGAGTACTACCTAGAAACTGCCTGCTGTTGTGAATCAATGACTGTTACTAATCGTAATGTAAAGTTTGCAAGACTGTCTGCCCCCGCGCACCAGTGACGGGATATCAAAACAGGAAGAGAAGAGGATGCTTTTTGCTTGCATATGTGACTATTACAGTGTCAGTACCCAGCACAGCAGGCAGTTCTGCTCCTTTGGCAGGGAGCCAGAATTCAAGAAAAAGGCATTGGCATGGTGTAGAGCACAGCAATGACAGGCTGGGATAACCCGGTACCAATGGGGAATGCTGCTTGTATCAGCGCAAGGTGGGAGGCTTAACGAGGGAACCCGCTCCTGTTTTATCTTGCTAGGTGTTGCTGTAGAAGCACAGGAAGAAGACCAGAGAGGTGAGGACACACAAATAAGTGCATTTTTAGCTCACTGTAGACTGCATAAACTCAGGTACACCCAGTTTGTGCCCACAGTGTCCTCTTCGCAAACGTGATACTCCTGATGGATGGGGAATAGTATTTAAGGAGCTTGAGAGCCATTACTGACCTTACGTTTTTGCATAAACTCAAATCCACTTGTGCTGAAGCCCAGTAAGTCCAGACAGCCTGACATATCTCACGGGAATACCTGCAGACTAAGGCCAACTTGTGACTCTAGGGGAGACATTTGTGTGATTGGTCTCTTCAGTTCATGGTGCACAAGCCTTTCTGTCTTACACACTTAGCTGGTTACATATGGGACCTTTTAGAAAGTCTTGTGACACAGTCCAGCACTAATTACTTTTCTTTAAACCTTTTTTTTTATTTTACTATTACCGTTTCAGCATTGCTTCTATATCTCTACATGACTTATGCAACTGGGGTTTTAATACAACAATGAACTCTTAAAAATATTACAGGCTTCAGAAATAGACATTAAAAAGCACAAATCCATATATTAGAAAATAATAAAAAAGACACAGAGGCTATAGGTAGTACAAACTCTTCCACAAACTTGCCCTGGTACCCCAACATGTTTTTGACCACACCTGATTTGCAACCAGCAATGATTAGTGAGAAACATGGAGTCCTGCTGAGGGCTGTCCACAGTGGATGGACACAGAGTCATCCAGAGCAGGTCCCTCTATAATTGCTATGCACTGAAAAAAGGGGGAATGATCAGGAACTATTAAACTTCATGCTTCTTGTGTGGTTGTGGTACAGGGTGAGGAAGGAAAACAGCAATTTAAAGGAGAGCTGCATGCCTCCTTACCTGGTAATAAGTTTCCAAACAATACTTCCTGGGGAAGATTCTAGTGCACATATAGTAATTAATAAAAGCTAGCATGTTGCACAAAAAGATAATTTATATTATGTTTTGAATTAGCCCCACTAAAGGTCTTAGTTTGCCATATAGCTCAGCAGGCTTTTGAAATTAGTAGGACTGAACCTCTAGGTCCTGTTGAGAAGGTGGAAAGCAAAGCTGTGTGTAATATCCTGCAGCTTGAGTTAAATATTTCTGAATCCTTTACTAAGGTTGTTTGGAAATGGCTAAATCTAGTGCTTGGTTTTCCTTGTAACATCCAAGAAAGTGGTTAAACAAGTATCTTGGCTATTCACTTCAGTGAAGAAGAGGTGCATATAAAGAGCTATTTGGGAAAGCCTGAGTTTAACTGGTGCAATGAAGCCCCAGAGCACCATGCACTGCTGGATGCTCTTGACTGGGAATTCTGCCTACAGAGGGCTTACTGTTTTTGACACTGGGGATTCTCCATAGTAATCCATTCTGAATGAGGAACATGGATTTATTATCCATGTGGTTTTTTCCTTCCTTACTGGGGAAGAAGCTGAGGAAGGGCCAGGAGAAACTCTTGCACCTGAGACAGGCTAATGATAGGAACTCATCTTCTTCTGCTGACAGGGCATTCAAATGAAACCCAGTGGAGCAAAAAGATGCATTCTGCCTAGAACAAACCCATTTTTCCTATCTAGTCCAGAAAGGGGAGATAAATAAATAACAGAGATCAGCTGTGTCTGATGAAGCTGATCAGAAGGTCACACAATTAAAGGACGTGCAGGTTATAGAAGAAAGGGTTCCTCAGGAGCTGTTGGGAAAATACAGGTGAAAGACTGACTGAGCATGTGTCATCTGCCCACCAACAGATCTGGAAGATCTGGTCTGGAAGATGTCATGTGCAGAAGCAGAGAGAAGGGCCAAAAGGATCTGGTTTGTAGCAGATGTCTCTTCAATCCAATGAACAAGCTGAGGAGGAAAGAAACCAGAAGACCACTGAGGGATCATAAAGATTTGCTTTCCTTAGATCTGTACATTTCTGTGTCACTAAAGACAAGACAGTGTGATTTTGGAACTCCTAATTATTTCATCCCAGATGGGTATCTAAGGTAAGTGACATGAATTCCTCTTTGGAGATGTGCCACGGACTATATATGGAGTCTAGGTATGCTTAGACAATTAAAGCTTGGCAGAAGGAACCTCTCCTTCAATATTTCTAATTTTTCCCTCTGACTAACAAGCCTGTAGTTTTCCTAAGTGAAACTGGCAGTCTGAATCTTGCCCCCAATGCGTTTCTTAATTACACCATAGCTGTTAAGCTGTAGTGATGTTCCTTGAAGAATGGTCTGAAATTGAAGCTAAGAATAAACTCAGATGCCTTGCTGCACTAGAGCCTAAGTACTACTTTTTAAAGGTAAAAACCCAAACACCTTTATCTGAGGCTCTAGCTGGTTATGAAGAGTATAATGATGATGAGATAGAAATAGTATGCATTTATAGGGTAAGAAGTTAAATTTTGATTTTCAATAGCTATGCTTGGATCCCATGTGGCTTGAGGATGCTCTGATGCAGTGCACTGATGTCTACTTTGTTCAAACAGGTGTCAGAAGTGCCATTACATCTTGTTCCCAGAAGTTGCAACTCACCCCAAAGGGAGAGCTCAGCTCAAGCTCGGGGTCAATGCTGCAGCCACTGGTAATGCTAAGGAGAGACTGGCAGGAGATTAGACAGAAATGTACATTCAATAAAATCAAAAGGATTTTGTCTCCCTAAAGGTTTGGAAGAAATGAGTTTAGAGATAACTTGACAACTGTTTGCCCTATGAACATCATTCTTTAACTTTCACTGAGGCAGGGCATGCTGTTATCCTGTAGACATCCAGCAAAGCAGACATGAAGGAACAGATGATTTTCCTGGTCAGCTCTGCAGCACATTTAATATTTTTTTTTAGGATACATCTTCTATGAAAATCATACCAACTTCAAGGTTATTTTTAATGGTGGCGGTTTTACAGTTTCCCAGCTACTAATGGTATTTCTTTGGAAGCCTCCAAAACCATCCCAAACCATCACTTTCAGCCATTCATTTAATTGTCTGTCTAAGAGATTGTAGCTTTGAAGACAAACTCCCACAGCTTCGAATCATCTTGATCCTTCTTTGACTCAGCTTGACATTTGGATTTTCGTGTCTCAACATTATGCAACTGAATTACATACATTTACTTTTAGAATCAATATCTTTCATAATTTTCTACATGGCTTAAATATCAGAAATAAATTGATTACATAGACTTTTAAAAGCCAAATTAAAGTTAAAGAAGAAAAGTTAGAAAGATTCTTAGTGAGGAATAGAGCAATTCCTAAAATATTTTTCCTTTCCTTGCCTAGCCTTGCCTTGCCTTGCCTTTTTCCCTTGCCTCTCTCTCTCCCCTAGACAAGGTGTACTGAACCAGTTTCCTTAACAGAAAGATACCACACCAGCAACTAGGTGTTTTCCATTAATATTTTTTCTCAGAGATTTTTTGGGACTCCAAATTGAAAGTTGATCTACAAATTGTATTTTGGGTTAGAAATGCTGAACAGACTCTGAAAATCCCCATTTATCATTCCTGAGACATTATTAGTTAACTGTCTTTTGAAAAGACATTTCTTGCCCCAAAACTCTTATACTCTGCATTACTTTCAGGAATAGATTTCATGCTCACTTCGCTGTCTGAATATCATCTTCATTGCAGGAAGGACAGAATAAAAGATCTGCAATGAACAGTGTATTTGGTGATTTCAGATCTTGTTTTTTTTTTTTTTTTTGCCACATGGCACCACATCTCGTGAGGCCACCAGCACAAACCAGCTCCTGTTTTACAGTGAGTTTCTAATGGGAACAATGGGCGATTACCCCAGGTGGATATATCCAGGCTGCCAAGAGTGCTTGTCTCTGAGGGCATTTGGCGTGGAGGGACCAGGCAAGGTTGCTTCGAGTGTCCCTGTTGCAGGTCTGTGCACACACTGAACTTTGTGAACGTGTCTTCTTACTGCTGACCACAGTCATGATGGGGCAGATCGTGGAAACCTTGTGTGAGCTATTTCCTTGTTAAGGGCAAGATGTTGACACAGTGAAGCAGCACTTATATAGTGGACCATCCTACTGGATGGCAATTGGGAAGCAATTCTTGACACACAGATGGCAGCAGGACGTAGGTGACTGATTTATGGCAGACTTGGACTGACATGATGAAATACTGTGACTGCTGCTCCTTGGTGGAGGCAGAGAAAAAAAAAATAGGGTGATGTTAATTCATATCATCACACAGAGCTGGAATAGGAGCTCCAGGATTTGCAAGTGAGGAAAGGGGCCTTTGTGGCACTGCCTGGTGTCCAGAGCTTGCCCTGACTCTGTCCCCACAACAGCTGGCTGAAGAAATGCATGCAGCAAGATATTGGCACTTGCCTTCATATTTGGGATCCTGAAATTGCTTATTAGCTGTATTTCAAGTGCCTCTCTGCTGCCAGGAAGAAGGTTGGGCTACATGCACTAGCAGTTTTTGAGGAGGAGAGGGCACTGAAAGCAAGATGGTGTTGGCGGCCATCTAACATGGCCAGTCACATATCTGTGCTTTTGATGATGTGCCCTGCACATTTGCTAGGTTCAAGCAGAGTATTTGTATTTGGCATGGTCTTTGAACACTGTAAGTTATTGACCTGCAGATCTGCTACAGGTAGGCAGAACTTGTCTGCCCCCATCACTGTGGATATGTCTGGGGAGGCAAGGAAAAGGAAGGACTCCTTGCAAGTCAGGGTAGCGTAAACACCATGTGATGCATTAAGGTGAGACCCACATAATTTGAACTGTTTTAATCAATTTTTAATCAGCTTTTACTACACAACAGCAATTTATTATAGGTTTTATGTGATCATAGGCTTACTGTGATTTTACTTGATCACTTACCATAGTTTTTATGGGCTTATGGTGATTTTAGGTTTTATGTGCCAACGACATTTTGCAACTTTGCTAAAAGCTTATCTGTACAACTTCCCCATTCCTCCTGCCTTGGCAGAAGAGAACATTGTTACAGGCTGGCTCATTTGTTAACCAATGTGTTCAAATCAGAGAAAAAATAATGTAATTGATCCATTATAGACTTTTTATAAACACAGAATAAGTGGTGTGTGCTACAAACACTGTGCAAATGCATGCACAGTGCTTGCATAAAATGGTCGATACCATGAAAGGACATGGCACAGACAGAAGCTCTAAGCCCTGAGTGGTAAAAAGATCCATCTCCAAAATGCTCTTGTTTCTGACAAAGTTGCCAGGCCAGGGAGGCTTGTACAGTGATGGAGTGATCCCTAAGTGCTGGGGTTGTCTCCAGCCATTCCTATGTTTTCCGCCTCTGCCACTGAACAGGAGCTTCTCCTGCCAAAGGGTGAGGGAGAAGAGGATCTCACTTGCTCAGGGACAATTTCTGAGGTTTTGGAGACTGGACAGCTTATCAGGGACTTGACAACACTTGAGATGTTACCAGTGTGGTCCTGGTGTAACAGCCTGAGGAGACCACCCGGCACAGAGATTTGCAAGCATTACCCCAGCAGCAGAGCAAAACTGAAGGAAAAGTGGGGCTGTCTCAAAGATGTGGACATTTCTGGAGATCTTGCTATAATTGCAGGACCAGTACTATTGACACCACAGTAGCTTGAATCCTGGTGTGCTCCTATAGCAAGCTAACAGCAGCTAAACAGTAAGCACCTTCCATTCTTGTTGGAGCTGATCAGGGACTGGCACTGGCGGGGGCAGGGTCAAGGGGATACAAGGCAGCAGATATCATGGGGGACATAATATGGTACAGAGAACTGCAGGTATGGTCATTAAGGGCTTTATAGACCATAGCCTAATCACCCCTGCTGACTTTCTCTGCACTGCAGAGGTTCGGTCAGTTTATCACACGGACACTTTCTTGCCCACAAAGCAAACCCATTGGTTTGTGTACAACGGTCTCCCTCCCTGCACCCTCCACAGTGTGCTTAAAAGTTTTGAGGGGAGGTTGGGGCCCCCTCTGCATGCCACATGCATGGAGAACTGACACTTCCATTTAAAAATGAACTTTATAATGGGACCAGTTTAATCTACATAAACCATAAAGCCCTCCACTGCCTAAGGAGAGTTTCTGTAGGAGGATGGCACAGCATGTCTGAGGACAGTTTGGAGCAATCTCGCAATTCAGGACCTTATCTATTCCAGGCTTCCCCTGTGCTAGTCTAGATACAGGCAAAAGATGCCGCGGGCTGTTGTGAGCAGCAAGGTTATCCTGGCTTTGCTGCTTACTTTGCCAGTGTCACAGCCTGAGAGAAGCCAGCAGGCTGCTGCTGAGTGTGAGATCAAATAGTGATGGCCACGGCAGGGGACGGCAGCAGCCAGCCCGGCTCTGCAGATCTTCCCCCAGGCTCCTTGTCCCAGCTCCATCCATTCTTCCTTCCCTCCCTGTCCTGGGGCAAGAGCTGCCCCAGATGTCCTCTGCCTGGTAGGGCAACCACTGTGCCAGTGGTGCTGCGACCCTTTGGGCTGGCTTTGGCTCTGGGTTTCTCTACACTTTGCTGGGTGGAAGGCTCACAAAAAGCAGTTCGAAGACTCTGTAAATAACCCTCAAACAAACAAATCTGCTTTACTGGTTAGCACTGCATTTTTGTCTTCCGTTTCTCCGTTCAGTGTTATCAGGAAATAAAATGTGAATTAATCTTGTAACCCAGCATTAATATGAACTCCATTATCTGTTTCAGTCACTCAGTCTACTAAGGTTGGCTTTTAGGCTGATTCTTGTGTTGGAGACGAGAAAGTTACACAATAGACATTAGAGAATCACTTTAAAAAACCTCCACAATCCTGCATTGAAATCCCATCCAGCAAGGGAGAGAACCAGCCCTGGCCTGGCTGAGAGGCAGTCACATGAGTGTCCAAAACAATGAACACACAGTGTCGAAAGCTGAGGCCATTGAACTTTATGTCACTTCCCAACTGCAGCATTACTCATAATTTATGGCTATACTCGCCTTTCAACCTTTAAAACCTTTTCCCAAGTATTTGCAGCATTCTCACATAAATATTGCTACAATAAGTAACATCAACATTTAGTAGCTGTTTTTCAAGAATAACCGTGTGACACTATTATGGCATTCCATTAAACCAGCTGCAATGTGGGGAAGGCCTAAATCAAATCATGCCGGCTAAAGGTAACGTTTACACATACACAAGAGAACAATGGATGGGAAAAGTTTATTCTGTGTTTCAAGGCTTAAATGACAGTTTTGTCTCCTTTCATGGTTATGCAAGATGTCTCTCTCTGGTGAAATGACCCAGAGTGGACACAGACTGAAGCTTACATTCCAGTGTTATTTGTTACCTTCTCCAAAAAAAATTGCAATTATAAAATCCACGGTTTGGATGATTTATTTTTTTTAGGGAAAAAACCTTTTTCCAAAAGAACAGGGAATGTTGTCTTTTCATTAAAGTTATCAAATGTTGTAATAAGAATAGTAAAAAATTCCTTGCCAGAATTGTTCACTGTCCAAAATGCATTACAATGACTAAACGCAAATGACAGATAGTTAGCTTGCATATAGATACGTGCTTAATTGCCCTCATCCCTCCTGTCTGAAGAATGCACTTAAGCATATGCTCGTTTAAACACATATGCTTCATTTCTGTTTAGGTCAACATGATTTGAACATGTGCTTAAACATAAGCAAATGCTTAAGTACTCCTCTCGAATAGGGATGTTTTCTGAGGCAAAGCCAAAGAAATATTCTCTTGGAATATTTCTTCTTCCCCTGGCCTACCTCTTGCTCCAGCTGCACTGATGGAGCACTCCTTCTGCTCCTTCCCAAAAACCAGCTTGCCCTGCTCTCCTCATCTCCTCTGGGACTGATGTCAGACATGTACCCCATCGCCCTGCCAGCTAACCTTGTACAATGAGATCTGCAAAACTGCACATAGTGAGGAGAGATGGAAGGTAGGGAGGAAGAGGAGAAGGGGAGCTATGCCGAGGAATTAGTGGCCTTCCCTGAACAGGGCAAACATCGACAGTGTGTGAGTCTGCTGGGAGGGAGAGAAAAGCCAGCAGCACCCCGCTTGCACCCAGCCTGCTGCCTGCCTACACAGGAAACGGGTGCTGTGCCTGTCTGCCTCCCCAGTGCCCCCAGGCAAAGTGCTGTGCTGCAGCCTGCCCCTCTGCATCCAGCAGAGCTGGCTGATTTTGAATCATTTTGCTATAACTTTTGCCTGTGTCCTGCCCCAGTTCGTCCTCCCTGCTTGGCCCTGTCCCTGTGCCAGCCTTCCCAGCTCTCCCCGGGCTGTGGCGGTGCCTGGTTTTCCTGGAGCGCCCCTGCTTGGAGGTGTAGGTGGGTGCTTTGCTGCCAACGCCTGAGGCTCGGCTGCGTGGCTGTGTGGGTTCCCTGTGGGAGAAACGTCAAACCGCATAGCAGTGTTGAAACCTTCCCAGCAAACCGCAGAGCAACGCAGGGCTTGATTTCTGCTCTCTGGTCGGGCTGCAGAGCCTGCCCATCTGCCTGACTGCTGCTGCAGGTGACCTCTGGCTGGGCGGTAAAAACCCCATACAAATGAGTGCTTGCAAGAGAGCTGGCAGTGTTCAGTGCTGTTTTCAGATGCACTTGGAAGCTGTATCTGTTGTGCATTATCAGTTTAATTAAGATAAGGATATGGAGTTTATGCTATATTCCCATAAATGACAGGGCAGGGATATGAATGATTTATATGGTATTAATTGTACTTGTGAAGCATAGGTCTGTCAACATGCATAAATAAAACCATCATTTGAATCCAAGTAAGAGAATGAAAGCACAAGATTTTTTTCCTTAACAACTTTCCAAAATTCCCACTGTTTGCAAAAAACCAACATGTGTTGGGCAAAAAGTTGGAAGGGGCAGAGGCTGGACCACCTGGGCACTAATTACCAAATACATGTCCAAAGACAACTTTGGGGAGTGAATTTGATTCAGTGAAAGAAGACTGGCTCCTCTCCCTGCCTTGCAGGTAATGTGTTTGCCTGTGATGGCAGCAGATTATTGCAGATTATTTGTTCTTTTTTTTTTTTTTCCCCTGACACTGAACTAAAGAATGCATTGTGGGAAAACCATCCTGACACATGACACTGTGCAAAGGAGGATCACAGCGTGAGGCAGCATCAAGGGGCTTACTTGGCCTTGATGCACTCTTGCACAGCATGGGGCTCCAGAGATGAGTGTCTCTTCCAACTGAAGCACTGGTGCAATTTGCACAACTCTCATGAGAGCGCACGGTGAAGCCGCTCTCAAAGCCCTCATGTAAACATGGCTGGGGAAAGAAAAGGGAGAGTAAAAGAGCCTGCACCATGCACGGGAAAAGCACAAAAGGAGATGGTTCAAAAGAGGCTGAGCTAAGGAGGAGGGAAGTCGGGAGGGAAGCAGGGTGGAAAGGGGCAGAAAATGAAATCCGAATATTAGAAGCAGAAGGGAAAGTCTTAGCAATGTAATCGGATGGTTAGCACCACTGCGACAGGAGCGGTCAGAAGAGATGAAGTATGGGAAGACACTGGATGGCAATGCGCAACTAGAGATTTAGCTTTCAAGGCAAGACTGTTGCTGAGATGCGCTCTGAAGGCTCTGTGCCTCAGATATTCAGCCCTTAAACTTCTTCAAAACCTCCTAAGTTCAGATAATAAGTTTGCATAAAGAGAGAGAGGGAGGAGGAAGAGAAAAAATAAAGCTGGCTGTAAGTGTTCCTCGCTAGCCTGTCTCTGAGCAACAGGCCCTCCTGTACTCACTCTCCCTTGTTGCTCCTGCTTATCATAATATGCCACTTTTGTGCATCAAATTTACATTTCAAAAAATGCTGTATCGCTGCTCTAAAATTAATTATTAATCTTTCATCAGTCCCTTCCATAGATACATTTTTAACTTTGATTTTGCTACCCGTTCGGGGGAGGGATGGGAGAGGGGGGCGGGGGAGAGAGGATCCTTTAATCTTGTCACTTTTCTGTGGCGTTCTTCTCTCGTGTGCTGCTACTTCCAGCCCTGTGCGTCTCCTAAGTGCTCTGGAGGTACAACTTCAACTTTTCTGCCCGCTCAGAAAATGAGTTTCCCACACTTTTGAGAGCAGGAAATTTTCACCCTGCAGGATGCAACGCAGAGAAGCGACTGCTCTTCTTCTTTGACCTGGCATTTCAGCCTCAGTAAAATGAAGCTGTACTGATAAATCGAGCTCCAGGCTAAATAGCTAGGTGGATTATATGCCTATGCAGGAGAAAGAGGTCTGGTTGGGATTTATATGGCCTACCCAGAGTGCAGTATGGGCTTATTCATCAATCAGCTCATCATAGTGACTTGTAGAGAATGGTCTGAATATTGGCAATTTACTGTTAAATGTAAGCAAGTGCTGGAAGTACAGCCATTTGCTATTAGTCTATGTGAAGAATAAGTCCTTCTCTTGCCTGCAGTGGAAAAGAAAAAGGAACAAGGAGAAAACTGTGTGTCACATGGATACTGGAGAGGAGGGAACTGCTGGCAAACTCTGTACCTGTCCCACCTCTGGTCTGGGGTTGTGCCAAATGGTATAGTCTATCTGAAGGAGGGGGAAAGGGCTCAGACAAGATGCAGTTATGATAAGAGACGCTTTTATGGATTACAGAATAAACACAATCTTTTTTACCTCTACACTGCAAATTTACCAATCACTGGCTTCATAGCCAAATGCATGTGTATGTAGGTGTACACACATACACACACATGTGTGTGTGCTCACCCCTTCCCCCCACGATGTACAATCTGGACATTTGTGAAACTGAAGTGCTGTGTGTAGGCTGCTTCCTTGAATTAAGATGGAAAAACTTGCTGGACTCCATTATATGCACTGTATTAAAATAATGTTCTGCTCAAAAGGGACAAAAAATTATCTCGCTGGAAGACAGGTGTCAACACAACATGGCATCTAGTTAAAGGCCAGTCTCCCAATTATAATGAACCATACTTTACATTGCACTTTTTATCTTTCTATTCACATGTACAGTCTAAGAAATATGTACTCTTTTCAGCAACCCCTTTGCTGTTATTTGCTGGGTGTATGTGTGGGTGAATGTCTCTCAGGTTGTTGGACTTAATCAGAGGTGAATTTGGATCAATAGACTATCACTTACTAGAAAATCAGATAAAGTACAAGGGAAAAGAAAGCTGAAAATGCAGAGCAAAACACATCATGTTTTGAGGGCACACCCTCTGCAAGTTTCCTTCCAAAATTGTAATTGCCCATGTTATAAATTTATCCCTGAGGTCTCTCCCTGTGGACTGTGCGCAGGTTATGCAGCCTTCTCTTTTATTTGTAGTGCCAATCAGCAGATGCACTGCAAATGGCAAATACTGTAGCACCTTCATCTAGGCTGCACTTCACCACCAATAAATTAGCATTTGCATGGACACAGCCAATAACTCTCACAGCACACCTCTACATAAACATTATTGGGTCTGCCTTTCACAGCTGGAGAAACTGAGCCAGCAAAGTTGCTGGAGGTGAGAGGGAGTCAGCAGTAGCCCCAGATCAAAACTGAAGCTTTGCTCAATTACAGCTTTCTTCTCTATCTTCCAGACAGCAATCTGAATACAGCAGCACATCTACACTCTGAGATTTATTCTGTGTAACAACACTGATTTTTTTTCAAAGCAGACTTTGATTTCAGTTTACTGACACTAGTTGTGCATGTATGTGTAATTAGGCAGGATCATCAATGTGCTACAGAAAGCCCACTTTGTATATCTTGCCTCCACAAACCACTGGAAATGAAGTTCCATGACTCTCCTTGCACATTCTTGTTTGGAGGATGCAAAGCAAAAGCAAGTAACTTTAAGTGTAGGTCTTGTTTCATAAAAATAAACAATGCTTATGTGAGTGTGTGAGAGATGTTACACCCTGTCGACTGCATTGAATTCCTTATAGCCAAATAAAAATAACTAGATCACGTAGGCTTCAGAGTAAGTGTGGTTTCAGCAGGAATGCAGCTCATGCAAAAATCCAATATTGGCCTTGGGAAATGTCCCTTTTTGTCCACATAAGAGCTGAATAATGTTCGCGGCTGAAAATGCTATGGATTCTTAATCATACGCAGACTCTCCTCAATCAAAATACAGGCTCCACTTTTCAATGAGTTACCCTCTCTGCCAGCCCAGCTCACCAGCCTAGCTGAGGAGCTGCGTGTGTCAGAAGAAGTAGGTAGAAAGACTTTTCTTGCCTCGCAGAGCATATTCTTTCCTTTTGCAACGCTACAGTAGTTTCTATTTTTTTCATCTCAGAACCTTTCTAAGGGTTAGTCTTAGACAATTTTTTTCAACAGGCCTAGGGTATTCCCTTGATTTTTTTTTCTTTGTTGTTTGGTGCAGGTCTTTTCAGTAGAGTGGGACCATAAAAACATTTCCTGATGAAAAGAGATATGGGTGGGGTGGACAGGAGAAATGAGTGAAGGCATTAGATCTTCAGCATTTGAGCCATGAGTCTCCTGAGAAAACATAAACAGCCCAGCAGCACTTATCCCATATGTCCTAGCTACACAACACCCCTCTCACTAGCTAGAGGTGTGCTTCCTCACCGGGACCAGGATGCCCTCATCCTTCCCCATGCGCTTTCTCCTTCATGCACCATCAGCCTGGCACTGGGGAAGCTACCCAATTTTCACATGCCAGGAAAGGACAGTCACCCAAAGCTGGCTGCCTGAAGCACCAAAATGTGCTGCCCTGCTCTGCGCCCCACTGCACGGGGAGCTCGGCAGCTGCAGGAAGACTAGTGGTGTCAGCAGCTGCCTCTCTGCAGGAGAGCGGGTAGTGAAAGGCGGCATCCTTCTGCAGCTTCTTGCTGTTTCATCCTCCCCATCCGTCATCACACACTGAGCTATGCTTCGCAGCACTTCTAATTACAAAGTGAAATGATCACAAAAAAACTGGTCCAAAATATATTTGCGGAAGTCACAGCATCTGGGTGTGTGAGGGCAACTGGCTTAGGAAAGGCAGAGGCACAGGGGCAAGATCTTGGAAGTTGGAGTGCAAAATTGCAGTGTGCCTCTCTTTTCAGTGACTGCAAATGTGCACTCCCAGCCAAGTCTTTCCTCCCCGATGGACACTGGGTAGCTTAAGTGAAAGCCCAGTAAGTTATCTAGGAGGTCTCTGTGTGGAAATAGTTTCAATATAGCTGACACATTGCAAGCTTACATCCTAGCTGATAAGGTCAGCATCTTCTTTGGCTCACACACTTGCCAAGCTATTTGTAAAGGTGGGCCCATACGCTGAGGTTAAAAGGATGTATTAATTAGAGGGCCAAATCTTAAAGCCTGAGGATGAAAGAGCATTGTCAATCTCACATGCCCCCTTCGGTGCAGTCAGCCTTGGCAGATGATGTCCAACTGGATTTAAAGGGATCCAGAAGTGCAGATAAACTCCTTGCATCTGACCCTCCTTCCAGGCTTGTGACTAAAGTCATTATTGCAGACCAGCATCACTGGAAAAGGCCTGTGGCCTTTGCCCTCATCCTATAAGCATCTTTCGGATTAGTTTTTTTTTTTTTTGCCTCCATGGAGAATCAAGAAGAGGAAATGTCCCTTAATTTTCAAATTCATATCTGTAAGTGAGTTTCTGGATGCTCAGAGAAAAGCAGAAAAGGCATCAAAGGCATTTCACATCTGAACATCCCAACCCAGTGGAAGTTCATCTCTCTGCATCCCAATCCTCTCTCAGTTTGGGCCCTGCTTGCCCCATACTGCAGGAAATGCTGCTGTGAGTCCAACAGTTGTGAAAGCTTACCCAAGCGTTGTTGTGCTGTTATGGGCTGCCTCCCCTGAGTAAGGGATTGCCTGCCAGGTTGGTGAGCTTGGTCCAGTGAGTGCACCGTGGGGCTGGGCCATGGGGCTGCAGCCTGCAGAGCATCTTGGGGTGGCATGGGCTGCCTCTGGGTCTGAGCAGTACCTGCAGACATGGAGCTGAGATAAGGATTATAGGAGTGGTCTGTCCTCTGGCTCATTTCGCTGCAGGAATCAGGATGGGGCCATGAAGGAACTGCAAAACTGCAGACCTGCTCCAACACACCTGGCATTACAGTTCTAATATTAGACAAGTTGAATCTTTATTTTGTTATGACTGACAATTTATTTGTTGACTACTCCCTCTTTTTTAAAAATACACTTTATATTAAAGGAAAATATTCTCCAAAGAAGAAAGGAATTTGAAAATTGAAGAAAAATATCAGAGCATGTGAAAGAAAACCACTTAATATTTATTTGGTGAAATAAACCAAAATGAGGAAGGGGGCAGGACAGAAAGAGAGGGAGAAGGAAAGATTAAAATAGACTGATTGCAAAGCGCATCTCAACATTTTGTTAAGTGCTGCATTTCCCTCTTGCCCACACAGGCCTGAAGAAGATGGTTTTGTAATTCAGGCACAGCCGTACCCTGTGGGTTGGGAAGCAATGTGCTTGGGCGAATGGGAACTAGGTGGGAAGGTGGGCTCTTCTCCATGCTAAGTGCTTCTCTGCTTAGGCTCTGCTGATCAAGTCTAAAACCTGAGGCAACTTCCTTCCACCAGTCACCCTTTCTGAAAGCAAAAGAAGGGTCTTAGCAAACTACTTAAATTTTTATCTCTCTGTTTCCACCAGGAATGAATCAGGTACAGTGGGATTCATCTCTGAGGATGGGCTGAATCTCTACCTGGAGATGCCTGTCTGCTTCCACTCTTTGTAGGAAGAGGCCAGAAGCCAAATCATGAGAAAGCTAAAATCAGATGAGATAAAACCTCTTCCCCTTAATGTTGGTAAGAGGCAACACCTGAAGCACAGTAAATGAATATGAGCCTGCTGTAGTCAGACAGGGACAGCCATACCCTTTTTCTGGCAGTGGTGCATGATGGCAGAAAGAGGAGCAGGAAAGACCTCCTGGACAGATATGACTGTGTACAAGCCTCCAGTGAGCGTTAATAATACAAGGATAGTAATACACATTCACAACAGAGTACCAGCTCCAGGGCTCCTCTAAGAATAGTCTGAATGTCCTTGCCAGAGAGTCTGAAAGAGGAACTTGAACCCTCAGGGAAAAATTTGCACGGTATCCACCAGTGGAGTCAGACCTATGTACTGGTAACTGTGGAAAGCACTTTGTGAACTGGTACCTGCACATTTACAGATATCTATGAGACACCTAACTAGGTGCCATCAAGCATGGCTCTGCTAGCACACTGGCCATTAAGGAGTAGAGAAGAAGCTAGCAGCAAAGGCAGAGCAGTTGGTCTTAGCAGAGTATTGCAGCTGGGAATGAAGGAAGAGGTGCCTGCTCTGTGTGCCAGCACTGGCAAGGGAAGAGCAAAATGTCATCTAAAAAGGAGATCTCACTTCTGCTGAACAGTCCAGCAGGAGTACACTGGCAATTAGGAAATAAAATATAATTTTAAATGTCCAAAATCAAAAGCAAACCATATAATGTCTGAGACCAGCTGGAACTTGTCTAGACACAGGACAACGCCTCTCTGTGTAGGCCACCACCACCTCCAGACTGTTTTGCTTTCTCCTGAAACATGAAGACAATCTGTCTGTTTGCTTTTTTTTTTTTAATGTGTGTTGAATGGCTTGGCCAATAGCTGTGAAAAAATATTTAAGTACTGGCAAAAGCAGCTTTTATTTACTGTGGTAACTGTATTTTCATATACTGCATTTTTCTGCTTTTATATTTTGAGCAAGTAATCTCCCTGGGGGGATCACAATTCTCAAACCCTCAAGTCCACTGCACCTGCACATGGCATGGAGACAGTCGCCCTATGAGCTGTTGGATTAAACTACACTAGCATTTTCTCCTGCAGAATAAACTTGCCTTAGTCTCCTTTGTCCCGCTCTACCATGCCACATTTGTGCTAATTACATTATTTCAGTGGTCTCAGGAGTCCTTCGGAAAACAAGAAGTGCCAATTGTAGTGGGACAAAGGCATTTATGCTTTATTGGCTACTATTTTCCATGGGCATAATGCTAAAACTGAACAAATAGGCCAGCCCTAGATGCACACAAATACTACCATCAGCAGCTTAGAGCTGTCAGACTCGGTTCTGCCTTGAGCAGGCGGCAGCGGGAGGTTTGCAGGGTCCCCCCAGGCACAGTGAGAGGGCCATTCCTGTGCATCCTGGTGCAAGCCTAGATATCTCAGAAGGGCCCTCATTTATGGACAAGCACAACCTTTGTGCATCACATGGATCAAGGGCTTTACATTAGAAATGGAGTGATCCTAGGCAGACTGTTCCCCTCCCTGTGCCCCATGCACCCCTCCTGTGAGATGGACCCTCCTGGGGGCTTTGAAACCAGCAGATGAACACTACGGGGTAAGTGCTTGCATCTGAAAGAGCATATGAGGGGCACAGCTGCCTGGCACAAGGCTTCCTTTCAGCTATGTTAGGAAAGCAATACCAAGATTCCACATTTTCCTTCAGTACTCCACCTAATAAGAAATAATACTTCATTCCTATATAACACTTCTCAGACTCACAGGTGCTTTGCAGAAGAGATCAGTGTCAGATGGGGAAACTGAAGCAAAAAGCACTGAATGCCATCCTCTGGGCCACAAGCTCCTCTGTTTCAGCTCTAGCCACTAGATCACAGTGCTTAAGCAGGGTAGGAGGACTTCTGCAAGACGATGGGGGACCTGGTGCTCTTTCAGGTGTGCTTTTGGCTACCCTGAAGAGACCTAGCCTGTGCCCAGTGCATGGAACTGCGAAGTGACACGGACACCTCTGGTGCTGAGTCTAAGGGCATAGAAACTTTACAGGCACACCTGAATGTTTAATTATTTTTAGTATCTTATAATCATCTATGTATTTATTCCCTGAGTACCCTTATCCAGAGAATGTTATTCTTACTGTTCTATGGATGAGAAATGGCAGCTTTCTCACCTCCAGAAAGGCTAGTGATGCTGGCAAAGTCTGTAGCGGAAAAAGGCTTGTGCTCACTCCCCCACACCCCAGGCAAGCAGCCGTCTATGCAGCCCTTCCTGCCTAACATTGTAAGCAAACCCATACATGATTGCCTGCAGAAGAGCTCTCAGTGGCTATAGAACAGGCATCACTATTTGCCCCTTAAATAAGTAACAGAAAGCTAATTAGAATGGCAAGTAAAGTGTACAAAAGGGGAGGAAAAGAAAAAGAAAGGAGTGAAAATGGAGTTTCGTTTGACCATACAAATAGACAAAGAGGTAAAACTTGGATAGCAGCAGAGGGGTTTGAAACAGCTTTTGGTGCATTCAATATATTGCCTCTTCACTCCTGGTGGAAAAGAGCGCATATATCACCTTACAGTGTTTATTGTTCTAAATAAAGACCTACACCGATGGAACTCTCACACTGACTTCATACTCCATTGTATTGGCTTCTTGCTAACACTTATCAGCTGAAACAACATTATAACAGCACAGAGTCCAGAAGAGTGTATTTTACGATGCCACTAGAAGACTCTGTGTGTGTCTGTGTAGGGGGAAATACACTTTTTTTCCTTAAAAAAAAGCTAGAAAGAAGAAGATGATAGTACAAAAGCCAGCAGCCTGTAACAATTGGAGCCAGACCTGCTGGTTCACCAGAGGTAGATACTGACACATAATGGTTTTGCAAAGGCTACAAGTTAATAAATTCAGACCTTTTCTAGTTACAGCAAGTGGAGTCATTTCAGGACATGCAAAGGACGAAAGACACAGGAAGGATGAAAGACCTACTTCTGCATATTTTCCTTACAGTTTCTCAGGTGCCTGCCCTGTGAGCAAGGGTGTGTGATTGCCTGAGAATAAGAGAGGATGGTGCCCTGGAAATCAATGACGGAACAGAATCTTTGCCATTGTTTTACCACATTCCAATAATAAAGGTAAAGCTGCACAGAAAAGCATGGAGAAATTCTGCTACTGTTCAAGCCACAAAACAGCCATGACTTATCCATTGTCAATATGAGAAGTGGTCTTCCAGTTTTCTCTGAGGCTGTAACCTAAGTTACTTTTTACAAGTTATGAGAGTTCAAATATCCACTGTTGGCAGTGCCTAAGCAGTCAGGCTATTTGCTGAAGGCTTGTGAATTAAGGGTGCAAAGGCTTTCAGGTAAACACTACTCAGAGAAAAAGGTCTGGATCCATTGCAGTTTGAGCAGTGATGCAGGAGTCCATGTATGTCATGCAGCGCCTTTAGTGGTCTGCATCATGGTGTATGTGATACCGTGAGGCCTTAGGAAAACACAGTCAGCAAACTGAGCTCTCAGATCTTGTGAGGCAGAAGTGTATGATGGAGCATGGAAAAAACACATAATGGTTTATTTGCACATTTCTTCCATGTGGCATAGGATCCATGACAATTGTGTAGCCTACACACAAATTCAAAAAATAAACACATCTTCTTAAGATGGAGTAGTTGCAGCTTAGCTGAGTTTTACTAATGCTAACCAGAAAACAAAAGCAGTTGGTCAAAAGCCACCAATACGTATATCCAGTAAACCTGTCAGCTTGTGCTTAATTTAAAACATATGATTAGTCTCTCATGTGATAAAGCGCTTTCTTGGATCAGGGTCAAGATGTCCTTCTGAGGCAACAATGAGACACCCTATAGATCTACAGAAGGGAAGGGACCTACAGAATGAAGTGGATTTACCCAAAAAATGCCCTAAGGATCAGGATGCCTGTAAGAGACCATTCCCTGTTGTCCCTCCTTTCAGACTTACAAACACTCAGCTTGCCCATATTAGAATAAATAGTGTGGTCAGCTGGGAAAAGCAGCTATATGAGAGCCTCTGTATACATCACACATTACCAGCAGTGGGGAGAACAAAGGGTGAGTTTAGAACACCGCGAATTTGGTTCAGTTCAGAGTAAAAAGTGATGTGCTACTGATCCTTCCTAGATTCCTTTCTCTTCCAAATGTTTCCCAATTATACATAATATTTCCCAATTATATATAATTTTCCCATTATGTACCACAAGTGTTTTATTATGGACACTGGAAACCCCAAAGGAATTACTTGACATTTTTTCCTTAAATAAAATGAAACAAATTTCCTGAAATGAAACACAGGTTTCTGATGGATTCTCCTCTTCCATAAACAGATCTAAGCTGATTTAATTGCTCTTGAATAAGATGATACAAACTCCATTTCTGGTTTAGCTGTAATCAGAGTTAATAAACAAAATAAGAAGGCAGAACTGGAACGGGTCTCTGGGTCACTGATCTGAGTCCTTTGCCACCGACTTCAGTGTTGTGTTTTCCCTTTCATTAACTCATCAGGCTCTGACAACTGCAATGTCTTAGATAGACTTGATGGTTTTTTCCCCCAAATGAAAGTCACTTCCTCAAGGCGATTCCAAGACAATGGCAGGATAAAATCCAAGTATCCTGAGTCTCAGCCACTTGCTCTGTTATAATACCAAAAACCCAACATGTCCAAAATAATGTTGAAGGTGGATCATGCTCGTAGGCTATATAGGGGAAGAAAATTGTATTTTCTTTTTCCAATTCACTGGAATTCTCATGAGAGAACAGTGACCAAGATAAAAGCTCAGCAAAGACAAATAAAGCAAGAACTCCACCTCTTCCTCAAAAGATGTGAAAATAATGTGAACTGGAGAGGGCTTTGTTTTGCTTTTGCTTTCTCTACAACACAGAGAATGTTAATGAATTACACTGTTAACTGGGACATAATCTTGTCTGTAAGGGATCAGGGGAAATTTAGATGTGGGACTATCTCAGATAATGAGAGACAACTGGGAGTTTTTGGAAGAGCTGAAAAATTGGCATGTGGAAATAATAATTATAGATTTTACAGTATTTACTGAGAAACGCTATGGAAGAAACCTCTTTGGTTTTAACTGTGAACATTGGTAGAAAGGGAATTAGGATACCTGGTGTTAAAATCTCCTCAAATCCCTCAAAGCTTTAGTGAAGATCTAATGCTTTGGCTGGTACACTGGAGTTTGCTTAACTGATACAAATCATATTTCCAGGAAAATTTGTACATTACACTCCCAGATGTCAGCCAGATGATACAAGGATATTTTGGCTTGGAAGCTTCTTTTCTCCTTTTCTGTTTTGCTTAAGAAGAAAAGAATTGCTTGTGTGCTGTTTACAAAGATTTCAGCGTGACATCTACTATTTTAGCCACTAACACAAACAACCTTGACAATTGGAATGTATTTTTTTCATTCTTTTTCATCCAGACAAGTAAGCAGTCATCAATTACGATCCCACACATGAAATACAAATTTAGCACTACAGAAATGAAAACTAAAGCAATTTGTACCTTTACTATTCCAAAGGGATTCATTCTTGCTCTGTTTACTATGAAATATTCCCTCTCTTGAAGTCAAAGTTATATCAATGTCACCGACCTTAAGTTGAATCATAGTAAAAAGATGATATCCTGGCATTCCTGTTCTCATCTCCTCATTACTGAGCTTGCCAGTTAGCATGTGTTTTAAAACAATGCTCAAGCATTTGGTTTCCTTAAGTTGCAGTCGAGCTTGATTTATTTGAGCTGATAACATCAAATTTAACAGGAAAAAAATGCATTTTAGAAAACCTGATTTTTAATTGATGTCCAGTAAACAAATTCACTTTATCAGCAAAATAGTTTAAAATGTTTCTTTACCCACTACATAATCTTTCTTAATAATAGCTGAGTCATGACACTAACAGAAAAAAAAAGCTAAAATGCAAAAGCATATGAACGTCTACAGAAGCATAGGTTTCTGTGCACCTTGTCATGAACGGCTTGAAAAACAGAAAGACAGTTCTGACTGGAAAATCCTATTTCGCTTCCAGTTCTTATCCTTCTCTTGCCACGGAAACAACCAGAATATTAATATGGATGTTCATTCTTCTACTGCACTGGTCTGTCATTTTCCCTATTTATATAGTTATTACTCCCAATAACATAGCATTTCACACACACGTATGTACATGCACACATATGTACACATCTGCACACTGATCACAGTGTATTATAAATTAGCAGGGTAAGTAGTGGAAGGGAGCTCTGTGTCATGCTGACTCTTGCAAGAAACCACGCCACATAAAATAGAAACATTATAAATGGTGCAGCTCAGTTCCCAAGACACCCCAAGCGACTTTGTATTTTCACTGCTGGAATGTACATTTGAGTGTATGGGCACAGTTATACCGAGCCTCTCAACACTTCCCTCTGTCCAAGACTAAAAACGTTATTACCCTGCTGCCCGATCCCCATGTCTGAATACACCTCTACACCTCCAAACCAACTCCAGCATGGTGGACAACATCACTCCGGATTTATGCTCATTTAAATGGAGGAGGCTTTGGTTGAAGAGGTGCCTGTGCCACACGGGGGTCCTACACCCTCTCTCTCACAGAATTCTGCAATGCTATTCCACTGCTCTCCTCCTCTTTTAAAACTCTCCTTCTAGTGATGATTGACAATGTAGGCGGCTAGCACCAATTCTACTGATTGGTGTTGCTCCTTATTTCCCTTCTTGCTGGTCTGCCCTATCTATTGCTTCTTGTTTTCCTCTCAAACTGCTTGCAACAGGGATCACCTTGGGGCTGGTCCGGCACAGGCCAAATGCAGTGGGGCTCTGAAACATCACTAGGCTGCCTGGGCACTGAGGGCCATGCTCATCCTTCTTTATTTTAGGGAGAAATGGAGATGCCTAATTTGGGAATGTGTCCACACTGCAATGGTTCTGTCCCCACTGAGGTGAAAAAGGCATTTTGTCAAGAAGTTGAAGCCTTGCTAAGGTCTGGAGAGGTTTTGAAGTGCTTATCTCACTCCGTGGTCTAGAGAAGAAGCCTAGATAAATATGCCTCACAGAGCATCATAAATTAGGTGGGATACTCTGGGGCTTATGTAA